>JAGMVL010002405.1:0-624998 GCA_019202695.1 Populus x sibirica | reverse complement strand
GAAAAAAAACTAAATTCATGAGATTGATATATAACTAAATAAAAAACTATTGAAAAAATTATGAAACACAATTCTCAAAATAATATAATATTAAATGATAAAATTTAAAAAAATATATATAAAATATAAAACATTGTTCAATAAATAGTATTTTCTGAGTATGATTACAATGATTTAGCCACACTTTTTAGTGTTTTATTGATAAAATGTAAAATTAAAAAAAACTCAAACAAAAAAACAAAATATAAAATATTATTTTAATAAATAATTTTATGTTGGTGTAGTTACAGTGATTTAACACATTCTTTAATGTTTTGTTGATGTTAATATCACATGATGAAATAATTAATTGAGTGATTAAAACAGGTTAAGGAGAATATAAATCGTGTAAAAAACGCATAATCAGAGCAAAAAATATTATACATTTCACGCACAACGGGACCTTTTTATGTTTTTGCCACGAAATAATAATAATAAAATAAAAAAAACCTTGGATGGGGTAGTTTTGTAGTTAAGGAAACTGGTAAGGGTATTCTCTCAACGACAAATATCTTTATCCAAAATTATCCAGAGGAAGCTAAAACAACAGTCAAAGGACAAAAACGTAAAATGAGGCCAGAAACGTCTGTACAGTGATTGGTCAGGTCCTCTTACATATAAAAAACACAAAATAATAAAGTTTTGGGTTTGAGTGACGCACATTACACACGTTACACACGGTGTTTTGGGTTTCTATTGACATGGCCACTGCATACTTTTCTTCTTAACAGTGTGGTCCTTACATCCCATTTTCTTCCAATAACGCACGCTTTTTTTACTCTTGAAGTTATGTCGACATGTTTAATTTGTTGATTTTTATTATTGAAGCCCATGAAATACAGGTGAAAATAAATAAATAAATAAATAAAAGAGCATACGGGGATCATATTGAAAGAGAGAGACAATACAGGGTACCAAAAGTGACATTGACCTCCACTTTGTCACGTGCAGCTCTAAAAGGCAACTATTTGGTGACGGGGGACAGGAAAATATAGAGCGGAAAACCAATTGATTCTGTACTCGATCGTATCCAAAAGATAAATGCCAGAACAGAAAAGTTACTACGGGGACAGGTTTGGAAAGGTTTACACGTGGCAATCATGCAATGGTGGCCACGGGAAATGGAGTAAAAGGTAAACAAGACAACCTTTGGTGTCTTCTCTGCTGCAGTGCTGCTGCTGTGTTTTGGGTCTCCAATTATTGGAACGTTACTTTTCAAACTTGCCAATTCAGTATATACTGTTAAGCCGAGGGTTTATACAATTTTTTTTTCAATATGAAAAAATTATTAAAACAATGTGAGCGTTCTTAAAACAAATATATATATATATATATATATATATATATATATATGCAAGTTATTATTGATTTGACTAGGTTTAATAAGTTTGATTAATATAAATAAATAATACAATAATAATAAATAAATAAACAAAAAAACTATAAAACTCAATATTAAACAAATTAATATTAAATGTTAAAATTAAAACAAAAACAATTTAAAAAACAATGAAAAAAAAGATATAAATCAATTTGTTTAACCCGCTAACCCCGCAATCCTGAACAAAAGATTAAGATAACATTATAGAAAGAAAAGCAAAAAAAGAAAGCTCAAAAACCAATTTCTAACAAGTCAAATGTTGAAGAATTTTTTTTTTAAAAAAAAAAACCAATGTCAATTCGTGTTAATCTTCTTAATCTGTGATTCTGGTCATAAGTCTATGATTAACTCTATAAAAGGCAAACCTTAAAAAATAACACAACAAAATTCTACAATAATCTTATAAAAACAAACTAAAATAAATTATGAAAACCAATTCAAAATTAATCAAATGTTAAGGTTAATTTTTTTTTAAAGGACAAAAAGGATACAACCGAAAGACAAAAATTGGAAGGTGAGATTGTTTATAAAAAAGGAAAAAAAAAAAGGGTCTGACCTAGCGGGTCAACCTTGAAACCTCTTAACTTGACTTTTTACCTAACCTGGGTTTAAAATTAATCTACATGGGAGTTACCTCAGCTTGACGGTTTTAAAGACAATCCGAACAATCAATAAAAGACATGATTTGACTTTAAAAAATTTAAAGATGATATTTTTTTTTAAAAAAATATTGAGATATATTGGATCAACTCGGAGACTATGTGATTTAACTCGCCAAACCCACAATCCTGATCATAGACTCTACTGGGTTTAATAGTTTTTATTTAACTGTTTTTTACTTAATAATATGATAACAAAAATAGGTATTCGTAAAATTAAGTACCAACTAAATACTATGATGTTTGTTTAAGACTACGATAATCTTAAAGAAAACAAACTAAAACAAATTATGAAAACCAATTCAAAATTAATGAAAATATTGAATAAAATTAAGAAAACAAATACCATAAAAGATTCAATCTAAAGTAAAAGAAAAAAAATTAGGGGGCATATTAACAACGAAGAAGATGGGATTTTATCCTAATTCTTTAAATATAGAGACTAGATTGGTGGCTCACGCGATGCTGTGAGCAAGATCAAAAAATTCTTTAACAAGAGAAAAATGGTTTAGGAGACAATTATATTTTTTAAAAACTAAGAGAAATTTGATAACTATGTTAAATCTTGATTAATTTAATAATATAATAAAAAAAATGAGGCAACAATAACAATAACAAATAATGTTTCTAAGAAATATTGCCATGGGCAGAGTTGGGCTAACACATAAAACCCGTGACTTAGGCATGAGATATGTCCAGATTACATGTCCATCGTGACTCTTAAGTCATGAAATCGGGATAATTCAATAAAAAAATAAATCGAAGAAAACCACAAAGCCATTAAAAAAATATTGAGCAATGATATTAGAAACGAAAACAAGACAAAAAAATATGTCAGCATTTGTTAATTTTTCAAACTCGTGACCTGGATTATTATATTGAAAACGCTATACATGAAAAAATCATGAAGCTAAATCTATAAAAAATAAAACATTGAAGGATGGAATTAAAAAAAAATACACAAAAAAATAAAAAATAAAAAATAAAAAATAAAAAATAGAAATTAAAAGAATGAGGGTTAAAATCAAAATTAAAAATAAATTAAAGGGAGACAAAAAAAAATTAATTTGAGAGTTAAATTAAAAAAAGAATAAAAACATTAAAAATATTATAAAAAATAAATATTTGTTATTTTAAAATATAAATTTAATCTATATAACATATAAAAACATTATAAATGAACCATACTAACATCTTAAAAAATTAAATACATCTAATATAATTAAAAATTAATTGTTATTTTAAAAATATCAAACGAGGCAAAATAATCACAAAGAAGGGTATTGATTAAAATACAAACTTAAAAATCATTTTAAAAAAGACATGTAAAACAATTTTAATAAAAAACTCAAAAAAAAATAATTATGTCAGGCGTTGTCGAGCCTCGCTAGTAAACTAGCCCAAACGTCTGGCTCATGAAAAAAAACATGCACACACGGGCCTTTAATTTTTTTAGTTTGAGCTAGTGGGGCGTAAGACATGTGGCCTTTATCTAAAATTCTCTAGATTTCGGCTTTTATGATAGCTAGAAAAATAAGATTTCTATTTTTTTACTCAAAAACTCATTTTCAACACATTCTTTACTCAAAAACCTTAGAAAACATTCTAGTTATCTTGTTAAATGGCCTAAGCTCAAAACCCATATGAAACATAAAAATCCTAATTTGAACTCCCCTTATTATATAAAATTATTTGACATAAAAATCAATTATTTTGATAATTGGAATCATCGTTAAAAACAATTTTCTCTCTTTATACTAGAATCCTATGAGCTCCTCTCTCTTCTCTCACGAAAAAAACTAAAAAAACAAGAAAAATAAAGTTTGGTATTGAAATTAATTTTTTGAAATTTAAAGGGACACCCACCTAATAGTTAAAAAAAATAAAGAACTAAAATGCACTTTTAAAATAAATTTCAAAGCTACTACCTGTTTTACCCGTTTTTTTCTTTTCAGTCTATTATCTTTCAATTCAAATCTCATTTAAAAAAAATATATAATTGGGTGTCAATTCGTGTTCAAAAGGATTTAATTATGTAAAATAAAAGTTCAAAAATCAAATTAAAAATTTTAAAAATTCAACCCTACAATCCACGATAATACGTGAGCTGGTAGCCCTTTCAGGTTTTTTTTTTAAATAATAATAATAATAATAATAATTTAACAATGTAATTATTGCTAGAGTAATATTTAACTTCTTTTGAGCACGTCCTCAGCACTGTCAAGATACATTGCTCCTCCATATCTGTATATCTGGGATGGCTTGATGGATCTGGATCCAGACTGCAGTTTTTTTTTAATTGTTATTATTTGTATTAGTGTTTGATAATTTAATATTGTATTGTTATATTATTGTGAGTACCTTCTAAAAACAATAATTAAAAAGCCCAGTTAAAAAATAAAAAAATTGGTAAATTGGAATAAGGTTTTTACATCAATTAAAATGCTTTTAAAAGCTCATGAAAAGTTTAAAAAAAATTAATTAAAAGATATAAAAATATTGGACAATTGGAATAGGTTTTTTTTAAAAATCATAAAAAAGCTTAGAAAATTATAAAGGTTTTCTAATTTTTTTAATAACATAAATAAAACTTAACCGAATTTGATTAATTTGAACGATTTCAGTTTTAAATTAAAAAAAATGATTTAATTATTCTTTTAAGTAAAGACTGAACAAAAAGAAATAAAAAATTCCCCTTGAAAATCTTTCTCCTCTCCGTTGCCAAAGTGTAATTTTACCCTCGTTTTGCACCATTTGAAAGATAAAATTTCACCATTAGCTTCTGTTTTTTTTTTTGCACCAAGCAACATTAAGGAAAAATCCAAAGCATATGGAGAAATCATTGTTCATCGTCTCCCATTACACCATGGATTGGTAATCCATGATGTTTTGTTATTTATATTTTGATTATTAATTTTTTATTTTTAATTTAATCTTTTGATTGCATGTTTGTTGGGGGTAATAAGTTGATAATTTATATTAATTTGTTTTTTGTATAGCTATCATAATATCAAAAAAAATTTTTGACAATGAATTGATTTTTGATTTTGTAAAAAAAAGTTTTATTTTATTATTTCAATGAAAGTTTTAGTTCAATATGCTTTTATGTATTCATCATTATATCAAGTTGAGTTGTTAATGATTATGTAAAATATTATACAGCTTATTTATTTTTCTAAAAACTAAGAGTAAATGAACAAAAATTAAAGCATAAAAAAAACATTAAAGCCCCGAGGGAAGAAATGACATTGGCTGTCATGGAAATCGAGTCAATAAAAGAGGGGGAAAAGCAGAAAAAAAGGGAATGGATTGTCAAGGCCACACCCGCCTCCTAAGGTAACATGCGCCGCTTTATAGGGAAAATGACCCTTCCAAGATTTGCATGATATATACTTTTCATATTTAAACTTCGTTTGAGATTATAATTGGTTTTTAAAATATTTTTTATTTAAAAGTATATTAAAATAATATATTTTTTTATTTTTTAAAAATTATTTTTAATATTAACATATCAAAATAATCTAAAAACATCAAAAAAATATTAATTTGAACTAAAAATTAATAAAAAAATTAATTTTTTCAAAAACGTTTTTAAAACGCGAAAACAAACATGACCTTAATTTTAAAATTACAATTTATTTACCAATAGCTTACATGCGTTATGAATGCATGAAAAATTAATCAACAATTTTTTTTTTAAAAAAATTAAAAGATTGCCAATTAATAACTGAAAAACACTTACAGATTAAAATTATAACTCTGCGATCAAATTAAAAAGAAAAAAAAACTAGTCGTCTCTCTTACCCTTTTCTCTTTTCTTTTTTTCCTTGACCGAATCTACCCATTCAAATCCAACCAACCAAAACAGCAGCACAGCATACTTTAGAATAAGAGAGGAGAATATGATTAAAGAATCTCACCTTTTTAATTTCCACCATAGAAACAAAAGTACGAATGGGACTTTTAATTTCTTCAGGAGGAAAATAAAACATATCCTTCTATTACTGTGCCATTGGCGATACCATGATTAGTCTGCACTGCAAAAGTATTAGTATTTTTTTAAAAAATTATTTTTAAAATCAGCATATCAAAATAATTTAATAATAAAAATTAAAGTAAAAAAATAAGTTTTATTTTACTTTATTTTATAATATTTTGAAAACATAAAAAAAACAAACAAATTTAAAACGAAACCTGTTATCAAAATATCTATCATGGTTAGCTAGTGAAAGAGGCACAAACTGTTCAACCATAGGATTCAGCTCTGACAGCATCTCCACCAAATTTGTACTTCTGTTCCTAGCCTCAGTTTCAATCTGGTTGGATTTTATTCCGTCTGGTTTTGCGAATTTCATGCTCATGGTCTTGAGTCAACGCGATGAGGATTCCAAGGTAGGCTGCCCTTGTTCGTGAGAGATTCTTCGCCATACAACGCAACAGAAATGGCTCTTTTTCATTTGTTCGGATCTAGCAAGGAAGATTTTTGACTTAGAAGTGAAAAAGACACATGAAGCACATTTTGCATCCAGGTCCCATTAGTCTTCCCATTGCTTAAATCCCAGTCTCACCAAACTTGCCATTAACACTCCGATGATCATTCATGTTTTGCCCTTGAAAGTTCGAGTCTATAGTATTATTGACCACCGCTGATTTATTTTCCAGGTTTTGATGATGATTTCTTTAGATCGTTCATCTCTGAAGACACTACAGTGATGTCAAACTTTTTATTTCTTCAATCACATCAACTCTTTCATAAACGAAGTAAATAAGGTTTTGATTTTTTTTAAAATTTTCTGTTCGTCAAGAATTGAGGGGAACGCGGTTCTTAAATTTTAAATATATTTTTTAAAAGAATTATTATTATTTTTATGTTTTTAAATCATTTTAATGCGCTGATCTCAAAAATAAATTTTTTTAAATAAAAAACATCATTTTAATACATTTCTAAATGAAACATACTTTAAACCACAACCATTACTACAATTCCAAACATGCGAATCATGTTATATGAAGAGTAAATTTTGGATGGACTGATAAGTTGTTTAAGCTTTTTTATTATATTATATACAATAAATTCATCTATTTATTCAAATTTAAATATTTATGTATTGATCCGATATGCAAATGATAAAATCCTTCTTGAAAGCCTCACAGTTATTTTTCTAAAATTAAAAAAAAACATAAAATTGATGCTTTTGGAGTACTCATCAATGATTTAATAAAAACTATTGTTGGGCAAAAAAAAAAAAACTCTTCCAAAAGTATTTCAATGCATCATCAAATATAATATAACTATTTGATAATACGGTTGGAAACGTGTTTTTTAAAATTTAAAATATTTTTTTATTAATTTTTTTAATTTTTTAAAATTGTTTTAATGTTCTGATCTCAAAAATAATTTTTAAAAGATAAAAAAAATATCATTTTAATATATTTTTAAATAAAAAATATTTTAAACCATAACAATTATCGTAATCTCAAACACGCTTAACCTCAATATTTGCCCAGCACGAGGACAAGGATGAAAAATTAACAACGCTAGATAGGTAAGGTGCCACCTCACATAAACTTTAGATCATTTTGAAAGTTAAACCTTTAGCAGACTTCATTAAACCATGCTTCATTTGAAATTAAATCATTTCATTAATTCTTGTAAGATTCCATCTGTAAGTAAATGGATTTTGCATGCGAAAATGTAACTTCTTGTTAATTATTATCGAGTTTGCTTCGTGGATTGAATTCTACAAAAAAAAATAAAAATTATCTGGGTACAAATGAAATATAACAAGTTCAATAGAGGTCAAACCCTAAATTAAAATTCAAAGAGGTTTATTCTTAAATGGCTCAAAGGTCGAAAGAGTGACACAATTTAGCCAGCCAATTAATGGTGTATTTTTGGACAATAATACGTTACACGAAAACAATACACAGTGTCGTTAAGGGTCAAAAGTCGTATTTTCTCTCCTTTCCTGAAGTTTCACACAACTCTCCTTATCACCAGACACACCCTGTATTAACGAAGAGAGATGAGATGGCGAAAGATGGTGACGCGATATAACTTGCAGGTACAGAACCCACAGCAGGTTTAATGGAGCAGAAATCTTTACCACAGATTACGATTTAGCCGAATTAAATTCAGGTCGTGGAATTATGTCAGGGATGTCCATTCAAATCCTGTCTGGCATATCTTGTTCCAGGACACTCATTAATGTTAGCTGTATGTATTCTTTTTAAAGAAATTATTACGTGATTGTTATTTTTCAGATCGATCAAATTTCCCATTTGCTGAGACAGACATGAAACAAGTTTCGGGCATGTGGATGCATCTTCTGTCCTTGTCTCGTGCTTATCGATCATCACTCCAATCCAGACGGTGTAGAGATTTCTCACAACTGCAAATGATTGTTTTTTTTAACATTATATAATATCTCAAAAATTGTTCAAAAAAAATAAAAACTTGACTAAAGATCAACCTCTTCACATCAGTCGCAAGTCAATTGTAATTAAAAGGTAATTAAACCTCTCAATCTCAGTCATTGAGAAAAAAAGATCTGTCATAAAGAAAAGAGGGTTATCAGTTACTACCTTGTATGATTCTGCTGTTGTTATTGCTAATAGACTGCATAATCAAGCAATATAGGAAATTCTTTACAACTGCTGTCAACTGGATTCAATTCGTTATACTAAAACCATCACGCCCATAGGGGACCTGAGCTAATAAATTACAGTTCACACACAATGGGGCCAGGCTACTCGGCCACGCCACATTGCCTCACTTATTACAGACAGAATCTAAGCGACCTCCCTGTCAAAGTTATGCGAGGATCCCACAACAAAAGCCAGCATTTCTTTTACCCGGCAAAGTGCCGACTGCCTGGACTTAAAGAGCCTAAAATGGGATTATTTTTCAGCTCCTTTTACACCCTTTATCTGGTCCTACCCCTTATTAATGAACGAGGATGGAGAAGAGGAAGCACAAACAAATATTGACATTGAATTTTCTTGTCGTTTAAGGGGACTTTATGCCAAGCTATTTGGGTGCAGACAGCAGAGTGTTCAAGTCAAGTAAAACCCACAGCTTGCTGTCTCTTGTCCGGGCATCACACCCTTGCTAGGTTCCCAGTTTAAGTGTTAATTTTAAGTTAGTCCTTGTAATTTCAAAAAATACTATTACATCCTTACGCTCTTAAAATCCAATTATAACTTGGTAATTTTCTTCAATTCATTTTTTTTAAAAGATACATATAATTAGATAGGACGGAAAAATTTGACCGGGAAAGAAGATATTTTTGGGATAAAAAAAAAACTAAATTAAGTATGGTCAACGATGTTCAAATGAATATTTGACTATTTTCTATATGGAACAATTAATTAATTATGATATACTACAGGGACTAATTTCTAATTAACTCCCAATTTAATCAAAGGAATTTTTTTAAAAACAAAAATCTAGAATTTGTCAAAACCCAATTATAGAAGACATCAGCCAGATTATTTTGAGGCCTTCAATATGTTAGATGAGTGATAGTGCATAATTAAAAGAAACTAGAAGTGCTCTTGGTTTACTGTGTATTTATTAATGTGTATCACAACTAGCTCAAGAATCCTACCTGCAGGACAACCTTAATCGTGGACAGCTAGAAATTGCTGGAGGTTCTTTCTCTACTCCATTCATTGCCAGGGATCAAGCCTACAGCTTCACCTATGAATTGCCTGTAACTGGTGAGGATCAACAGGTGCAATCTCCTACATTGACATTGTCATTTTCTTCTTTCCTAGTTAACGACAAGACTCCTCGCTCTGCATCTGAAGGTTTTTCTTTTAGCAACCATGACGAATCGGGTGCGGGTGCAATAGAGCTCTCATCAATGCTAAGCTTTACCTTCGTCAGTCCTAGAATTGCAGTTGAGAAAGGAGATTTCTTGTTTGATGCTAAAGTCACTGACTCGAAATTGGATGCAATTCATGGAGGTACATATGTTGCTTTCATCACTCTCCTGTTTGTAAGATCATAGTTAATACAGATTAGATGAATAGGCATCCACATTCATCTTTGGAAACCATTAAAAACTGCGAGTTAGAGAACAACATTTTCCAAAAAGGATAGGCTTCTTTTGGCTCCAGATATGAGAGCAATCAGGTCCCTAACGTGTTTCCAGATTCCACTTCTATTTCGATATATGTGCAGCATGTTTGTCCATGAATTACTATTCGAAGCTCTCTTTCTTGGCTGGTGCAGAAGTACTCTTAGGAAAGCTCCCTGCATTGTCAGATACTTTTGTTCCAGTTAACCGTGGAATTGGAGAAATGATGCAGGAGATAGAAATTCGACAGGAAGGGTTCAATGGGTCTAAATTATCCAGTATTCACGGCAGAAGAAATCACACCATAGGACTCGGCGAGCTTGATCAACTTAATGTCATGGTCACTGAATCGGTAATTCGCTGGGCATCATGCAGTCACATCCCTACCGCCCCATCACTTAGATTATCACTTGTGTGCTAGACCCTAGAGGCGTGCATATGCAATTCGTACCCTGACTGGGCACTTGGGAAGGATTACCTTGGCAGTATTAACGAGTTCTAATAATGGCCGACACGGAAAGTTCTGGGGATGTGAGGAACTGAACTCCGATGACAGATTTGTGGCTTAATTTATGAGGTTTCTAAAAAATTGCAATATGTGAGTAAATAACAGAAGTAGCACATAATTAAATTTCAAATCATTTATCTCCCCCTCCATCCAGTGCACTCTCAGTATTGTTATTACATTTTGTTTCTGTATCTAGGGGCTGTGCTGTGGGCAACTTGTGCAAGAGAACTTGCAATCTCTTGATTCTATTTGCCTTCAATTACACTTTAGAGAGAGAAGAAAAATTTGATAGCATTGCATAAATTAAGGCGTTTGGACACCGTGAATGATGCCAGTCACATGATGACGTGCTCATTCATCAAATAAACAAGTTAACTAGAAAAGGATAACAACGGTTTAAGATTGAAACAAAACATAGCATTCCTTTTCCTCCTATTATAATACAAGTAATAGAAATACATTTGATTTCATGGGGTCCGAGTTCTAAAAATTGACCCCTGTTATTTTGGAGCCCCAAGACAAGCTGGCTCAGTTCCTAACAAGCCAATTGCTGCAAAATTTTAAGAATCGTGCTCCTATAATGACTTTCATGAAGTGGGAGCGTATTCTTGGATTGCTGTCGCTAGCTTATTCCGATCCTCCTCTGTTTTTGTCCTCATTAAGAAAGTACGTGCCACAACACTATCATTATTGCCGCTATCATCACCCTACAATAAGACGAACCATCGGCTATAAGTTCCATGATAGACATGCTCATTAAACACTATGATTAATATCTGCCATTACAGCAGCCTTCTATGTGATGGTTATGTGAATCTGTAAATATTTGCAGGTGAAGGCTAAACCAGGCAAAGTTTATATGCTCATAAAAGTGCAAATATAAAGAATTAAAACGCATTACTGCAGTGTGAAATATTGCAACAAGGGAATTCTTCTGTGGATTTGTCTTGATTCCTGGATAGAGCAAAGCATTAAGTAACACTTTCCCCACCTGCCATTAGCAAAAACACTATAGACAGTAAGTCCAAGAGAGAGTTACACAGGAGTTAAAGTAGCAATTTCAACTAAGCACCATGCCATGTCTATCAAAAGAAAATAAATGCCTAATCATTTTGAACATACATCATTTCGAACAACAATGGTTGGTTTAGATTCTTTCGTGGACTTGCCAATCCCCTCTCTGCATTTGATGGAAAGCTGCCCTGGGCCCTTATCTTTCCATGTGTCCTTATCTGCCGGATCACTTGACTGATCATATCAAGAGAAAAAAACCACGGAAATCATTCAACCACAAAGAAGGCAGCACAAGCAGGAGATGCAAGTCAAGACTTGACTGGCATGCAGATCATCTCAATTCATGAGGCAGATCAATTACGAACATAACCAAGATACAGAATGGGGACAGCATTGGCATCATTTCAAGATGAATAGAGAACTGCCAAACTCAAATCACACCAATATGCATTAACAACTGATACACTTAGAATCCTGGATATTCTGATTTTGGGAGAATTGAAGTACCACTTGTCACCACACCCCTTAATTGAAACCACAAATACAGAGTTTGGTTCAGGGCTTTTTTTTATCATTATTTATAACCTTTTTGTTACCTGTACTATTTAATTACTAATGCTGGACCTTAAAATCTCATGGAATGCATGAAACATGAAATGATCTTCACTTCAAAATCAATCAAGAGATTTTTGACATAGCATTAGATAGAAATATTAGATGCCAAACTAACTAATTTCATAAAAAAAAGGGGTGAGGAGAAAGTTAGATTTGCTGGTATGCATGAGCGAAAGACAACTTTCTTCTACTATTAAAAGTTGATACATTTACATAACCCTACCCCAAAAATAAAAACTTCGCAATGCAGTCTCAATAAGTACAATATGACATGTCAATTACCTTTACATAGAGCTTGCACTTGACTTCATGGACTGTAACAATACCCTTCTCTTCAGACTTCTTCACAGATGGACTGCCAGGTTGCTGTAATTCATTTTCTGGTAAAAGAAAAGGGTTTAACATCAACATAAAACAAACACATGAGTGGGCTGGGGTTTCCAGGCTACAAGGAATATTATCGAAATAATATGAAAAAAGAACTGTCTACCATTTAAGATTTCAAAGTTCTAATAAACATGCAAACAACCTGTGCAAATCCAGCTTCAAAATGGATCAGAGCTAGAACCAGTAAAGCAGACCAACATCATGAAAGCACAAACTTCACAGAGCAGAGAGACCATTCAGTTGACTGAATAATCAGGATAGAAACATTAAAATTTCATATATATATAACACAACAGATCAAATCCAAGGAATATAGGAATTGATAGTTTAATGATTAATGTCTTCATTTCCAGTAAAAAAGAACAACTATTTTGTCTGCTTATGCTGTAGAGAAAAAGTAAAAACAACAAATAATCTCAGAAATACAGTAAACTCCCAAGAGTTACCTTAATACACTCAACTATCCTCTTCCAATATTTCACAACCAAGTTCAAAGTGAAAATCTAATCTATTAAGAGTGGTAGTTCCATGGTCTCAAAAGTTGAGAAAAAAGGACACCGTGATCAGACATAAAACCACAGATCAAAATTGATTTCTACATTTGCAGCATGTTCCTTTATATCTTGAAAAGCATCAGGCTTGCAATTGAATAAACTCAATACCTTACAATACTAATAGCCTGCACAAGTCTCTGATCCAATTTTCCAAAAGGAACCAACAAGAAGGTATTCACAACATGCCAATTTTTTGAAGACTTGAAACCAAATTTCAACTAGCAGTATGTGAAACAGATAAGAAGCCCAGTTCACACTTATGCACATAACATGATTATCTCAAATAAAGCATACATGCACAAGAAAGGAGTCAATTGATGATAATCATAAAATGCATAGCAGGTTTAACTTAAAGTAATGGCTTAAGACAATCTCAAACAATGAAAAGGAAATTCTTCTTTCTCTCACCATCATCCGCATCATCTGCAGTGTTATGGTTTGCGGGGATGGAGCTTTGGCCTCCTAAAATTAAAAAAAAAAACAAGAAGTCAGATTTCATGTCACTTCCACAAAAGCAACATGTGACTATAATCTATATAAAAAAATCACAGCAGAATCACTAACGAATTGTCATATCTGCATCTTTGTATCTTATTAACTAAAATATTCTTGACATAGTAATGTTTATCGCATTATTTCATTAATCGTTACAATTTTTAGGTTTTGAAGAGTTTAAGAGTCCAAGAAACAATGTGGTAAATCAGACATAACTTTTAATCCGACCGTTGGATCGAGCTGAAATTTTAATAGAAAATTTTGAAGGCCCTATTTACAATTGGTTTAAATTTTATGATGATCGGAGATCAGAAAGACTTTCAAATAAATCTTGAAAGTTACTTTTCGAGATTGTTTTTATTTGCCTTGTTGTGTTTGAATTCTTTTTTTCTATTTAAATTAGGCCTTTTAATTTAATTAATATTTTACTCTCTGGAAATCCTAATCCTAGATGGATTCTATTAGTTAGATAAGTTTTAATTAGAAATCCTTTCCTATAAAGGATTTTAGTTTTAACTAGGAATCCTTTCCTATAAAGGATTTTTTTATCTAACTAATATAAATAAAGATGTCTAGTTAATTTTGAGACTCAGTTTCAAACTATTCAGACTTTTAATAAAATATCAAAGAATTTTCTATAAATTTCTCTACAACTTAGGTCTTTAACCTTAGAGCTTGAGAATCCCAACTTCAATCCACACTATACGTCGTGTCAATTGATATCAGAGCAATTTGACCTCTTTGATGGATGGAGACAGTAGCAACCCACTTCGCAATGTAGGAGTGGAGACCCACTGTAGCGTTGTGCGGGCTCATGAGCAGATTAAGAACGGAGAATGGATTGATTGGAGCAAGCCATAACAGGTCTAAATCAGCTAAAGGGTGACGCAAACAGGAATCACAAAGAGAAGAGGAACATACTTGGAGACTTACCTCGAGGCTAACCTTACCTATGACCTATTCTCGAAATTCCACCTAGACAATCATTTGTCTATGTGGAGGAATTTGGTAAAAGCAAAATTTCAAAGTTATCTAATCATGTTGAAGATAACATGACCAAAGAGGGTGCCGACAAACAGTTTGAGTCTTTTAACCTTAAGTTGGAGAAGATAGTGGCTAATGATGATCTTTCAATCAAGAATGAAGATCTCGCAAGTAAGGATATGGAGGACATGGTAATTTCTGACAATTTTCCTAAAGATATTATGAAATATTATCTCGAAGTTTCTTTATATTCAAAGGTTGAAATATTGTAGGTCATAGATGATGAAAAGGTCAAGTTTGAAGTAAACAAATGTGTGAAGGAACTAAAGGTGGAGATTTTAGATCATTTCTATAAAGGATTTTAGATCTAACTAATATAAATAGGGATGTCTAGTTTATTTTGAGATTCAGATTCAGAATTTTAGAGTTTTCTCTAAATTTCTCTACAGCTTGGGTGTATAACCTTAGGGCTTGAGAACCTGAGCTTCTATCCACGCTATACGTTGTGTCAACATCCCATCTACAAGAGTTCTGAATTCAGTACTCTCTAGTTGTGAACAGTCAACTCATATTGACTTTCCTTCACCCACTCTCTAGACTATATTGCCACACCATTAGACACCAAGGTGCATGTAGCAAGGTCTGGTGGGTCTTATGGGAATACCTTTCACAGTCCAGTTCACAATATCACAGAACTTTTGTAAGCTTTAAAGGACTATCTTCATCTAGATGATCAAACTAGAACCAAGACTCACTTATAGGTCCTACTTGAGCATGGCAAACATTTCCAATGTCACAAATGTATTTTTCCATTTTCTCTGGCACATAATCCATCTCAGCGACTTACTACTACTGGTGTGAATTTATGACCTGTGTAGCATTGAAGTAAAGCAGTACAAAACCTACCAAACAAGAAAGATGTTTGAGTGTTGGGGAGTGCTCCTAAACTTTGGCTGTTGGAGAATGTTCCAGAGCTTTGATTAAAGGAGAAAGGTGTTTGACTGTTGGAGAGTGCTCCTAAACTCTGGCTGTTGGAGAATGCTCCAGAGCTTTGATTGTTGGACAAGAGGCCAGGGGTTTGAATGTTCGAGAAAAATCCAGAGCTTTGGTTGTTGGACAAGAGGCCAGGGCTTTGAATGTTCGAGAAAAATCCAGAGCTTCGGTTGTTTGAGGACAAAACAGAACTTGGATTGTTCGATAATAATGAACCAGAACTTTGACCATTGGAGAATAAACTAGAGCTTTGGCTACTAGATGATACTCCTCCAGAACTTTGGTTGGCAGAAAAGACACCAGAGCTCCAGGAACTTGTAAAGCTTGTACTGGTACTCGGTAAAGCAAACCCGGTTTTTTCTTGAAGTAATTTGCTCTCATTATTCTTTATTTCAGGCACTAATTTCTTTTCAGCTGGAAGAGAATCAGCAACAGGCCCTCCTTTTACAGCATTTGCTTTAAGCCAGTTGACAACATCACTAAACTTCTCCTGCAATTAGAGAGATGATCAAGCTTTTATAAATGCATTTTACAATATAAAGATGGGTGCATGCATATCCCCTTTAATGCATACTAAAGGATGTTAAATGTTACCATAATGTTTGAAGCATGAGCAAGGTAATCTCGAATCCCATCTTCCCAGAGTTCATCAGGATGGTTCTTCAGTTGCGTTTGAACCCAACTATTCAAAATTGAAAGAAGTCCCAGAAATTAAGCCTATAATTTCGGAGGGGGGGGGGGTTACACAAACAAGAGAACGCATCATCTTCATCCAAATTAATCATTGAAGCAGAAACTAAGTTGACCAGATAATAACTGAAGACGCAAAGTTGTTCAAATACAAAGAAAGAAATGGACCTGGCAAATTGGTTATTGAGAGTTCTCACATACTTCTGTGATGAAGCAGCCTGTTTTGCATCCAACGGTGGCAATGGAGTCGATTGTTGCTGAGATTGTTCAGGTCTATGAATATCAAATAGCGATCCTTCCATTATTCTCTTATTCCGTAACTGCAACCATATTGAGTGTTGCACAATCAGCCTCTAAAATATGATTGGAGGTCAATATCAAAAAGATGTAAAATAAATTATTCTTTCCATGAAAAAGTACAAAAGCCAGCAGTGAAAATAACAAAAACTAAGTTGATATGGAATCGTAGTTTTGATTTTGCCTACACAAATGAGCTCAATTAAAAATTCAAAGATATGAACAAATGCAACCAAGAATCTCCCTAAAGCTCCTTAAAATGCATTGACATAAAATACATAGACCGTCTAGAAACAAAAAGAACTAAATTTTTAGCTCTAATTTCACTTTATCATAAAGAAAATATCAATTAAAGCACTAAATTCCTCAAAAGCTCAAAACTAAATTCAAAATCCCAATTTAAGCTACAGCCCGCAATTCAAAATCCAAACTTCATTATTACAAAACCAAAGTAGAACTACAGAAATGTTTTTTTTTTCTAAATAAGCATATCCTTTATCAAGTAAACAAGACATTCAAGTAGAATAAAATTAGGGTTTTCTTTAAGACACTCACTGCCGTGTCATTCGAGTCAGGGACTGGGTCTGAAGCGGCAAATCGTTTCGCTCCTTTCATGATTTCTTCTTTTCTTGAAAAGCTGCAAGGAGAGAAAGGGAACCAAAATAGGGTTTTTCTTGCTTTTGAATTATTTTTTCAATTTTCTTTTTGGGGCTTTTGGTTAATGGTGATGAATGATGATGCTATCTTTTTCAAAATTTGGAGATTAATTTAATAAAAAAAGTGAGGTGATTGTGACCGTCTGATCACGTGGGGAACTAAATTTCAACTGGGGCCGTTGGATATTGTAGGCACATGGCCCATGTGCATCGTGCTATTTTATGCCCCCACCATTACAGTTTGCTGAAGGAATTAATTTTTGTTTTTTTGTTGTTTTTTAAAATATTTTTATTTAATTTTTTTAAATAAAATTATATTTTATATTAATATATTAAAAAAATAATTTAAAATAAAAAAATTCAAAATTTTTTTAAACACTTCTTAAATATAAAAATAAAAATAGATTTTAGATATGCTAAATTTGTAAATATTTACAAATTTTACCAGCTTATCGGATGGGCTTTGAGCCCATGAAATTATGGGTGGAAAAATAAAGTTCTTGAGAGCAAAACTGAAACTGATTGATTTAATAAGGCTTGTGAATATAAATTATCTCGAAAACCTCAATTTAGTCCCAAGTTTATACTCATTTTCAATTGAGTCTTGAATTTATAGATTTTATCATTTACATCTAAAAAATTATCGATCAAGTCTTTTTATTAGTGTTCATCAATACTTGTTTTTTTTTTTTTTTCAAATTATGCCATTTTAGTGCATAAATAAGCACATTTGACATAAAAGTTTAATGTCGATGGAAAATCATTTTAGAGCATAAAATATGCAATTAGACTTAAATTATTAAAATAAATTGACAAAAGGACACAAGCGATAAATGTAAGACCTAATTGATAAGTTTTATAGGTTTGGGACTAAATTGAGATTTTTTCTACATGTTCCATTTCGGATTCCAACTGGAGGGAAGTTTGTGAAAAAATAAAAAATAAAAATAAAAATAAAAATAATCCTTGAAAACAGTTCAAGGCGGTTGGTATGCCTAAATGAGACGAGGAAAGTATTTAATTGAGCTGACAAAAGCTAATCTAAATATATCCATGATGATAAAATTTCTCGAGGCAGAGAAACCATGCTTTCATGCTAACACATCACTATAATAACTTCGATTAATAATTTGCGTGGAGCAGCAACACACTTTCTTGACAAAAATCAGGAGAACGATGGGTGGATGGGATGGGATGTCGCTCCTCGGGGCATTCGATCATTCGATGGGCCACTTCTGTGTCTCTGTATTTGAAACTTCCATGGAACAAATTGCCAGCCATTACGAGGAGGATCCTCGACATCAACCATTAGCTGCCGAGGAGCGGTTGCCCTACCAGTTGACATTGGCTTCAAAATGGTTTTGAGACAAGTTCACATGTGGAGGCAACCATCTCTTTAATCTCCATATATTTCTGTATTAAACATCAAACTATGCAAGAGGGCATGCCATATCGAGCCACAAAAAGAAAGAGAACATTGCTCTTGTATTTCAATTTCAAAAACATAGAAAGGTAAATCAGTTTCACCACTGAAATTTTACATTACAAGTAGCTAGCATGTCTATTCTCTCTTTTCTTTCCTGACCTGATATACTTTTCTTATTCCTATCCCCCATGCCCTTCCTGGGTTTAATGAGAAACCAAGAACAAATTCGAGGAAAAAATTACAAATAAGAACAAAAAAATCTGTGACCTTGGTCTTCAAACTAAGGGCCTTTTTTCTTCATCTCCTTCACCTTTCCTACTATCTGCTGGACTTTTCTCTTCTTTAAAATGGGACTTCCCATTTCTAGGTGCACTCCTACTGGGGGGTTTATAATCTATAGGAACCATCTTCAATATAATTCCCATGGCGATGAGCAGCAGCCCTGATCCATGCTGCTCAGTTAATGGCTTTGTGAATATCATATATGACAGCAACAAGGTAACTGCCTTTCTAGCAGTTGTTATCTGCATGCCAGTACAAATCAGAACCCAACAGTTGATATATCATGTAAAACGCTAAAACATGATCCTATAATAAGGTGGTGGAAATATTTCCGATTAGCTCATTTTGAATCTTGTTTAAAAAGCTATTGAATCCCCCATTAGGCTTCCAAGTGAAATATTCCGATACAAGACATGTTGAAGTCGGGAACAAAATGCAGGGTTTACAGCTATCCAGAGGGGAGAAAAATAGACCTACCATGGCAGTCGTAGCAGCCCCAAAAATGGCAATGAGGGATAGCACAGAAATTTGGCCAATGAATGTGGCCATGGCTTCAAATACTAACACCCCATACACGTAAGGATGCTGCAATACATAAAGCAGCAATGATCAAAGGATCTTGGCAATAGAAATAAAATTTGTAGTAATCATCAAAAGGAATAATATTAGACATTTAAGGCAGTGACAATCTGGATTTCTGATAGTAGATCATTTATTTTAAATACGTTATACCAGGAGAATAAGTAACTGGAGTAACAAAAATCTTAAATCTGTTTTTATGTTCAATTGACCAGAAAAGAACTCATGAACTGTCTTCCCTGAAACCAAACAAACCTCTTGGTAACATAAATTCTTTACTTGTCAATCAATAAGTATTTCACTCCCCCCTTGTCAATACTTTAGTACAGAATTCCTAATTTTTTAAAGCAAGTTATGTCCCCAGTAGAGAAGCTTGTTAGAAAATAACCCCACTAGAGGTTTGACTACGTCAGGGGGGACGGTATTCATCAATTAAATAAATGAAGTGGACTTTCAACCACCAAATCATTGATTTCTCCTAGGAACTTCCTTCGATTGTGCATACCCGGCACGTTAAGTGTAACTTGACCCCAACCATTTTCATTGTAGCCCCACATGTACACGAAGGATTTCTTTTAAAATCAATTTATAAGTGCATGCAAGATGACAAAAACTTGTAAGAGCATAGGTCTTTACTTGAGCACAAGATTTCCAAGCCTTAAACAGCTCTCCAGTCAGGATCATCGGAGGAAGCAAGAAAGGCAATCCAACAACTGTCGAGCAGAACAGCACCTCGATCTGTCAAGGAAAAAAAAAAAGCCTAATGGGATACTATTTTTTGCCAAATCAATTTTGCATTTATGTACCAACAGAATATTGAGATCACCTGAGTGGTGTCAGGATTCATGGTAAATATTGCTTCTTGCAAATTACCCATTAAAGAATCCATAATTAAAGCACCAGAAATCATCAGGACACCAATTATGCTAAAATTTGGCGATGTTTGGGCATCTGCCAAGGTGAAAAGGATCAGACCGATGACCAGAAGCAGGGCTGATATGTATTCATGAAATGGATATTTTCTTCTCAATCCTGGAATAAAGGCGCCCATTACCATAACTGGCAGTACCTAGATTCTCAAAATCACCAAAACTCACAAATTACAGAAAAAGAGACAAGATCCATCTTAAATTTCTTCAAGATTTCTACGTATTCAAATGCAAGCAACATAAGTTCAATTAAATATTACTTCCATATGTACATAAATCTTTTAAAAAAAAGAACAAAACCTTTCACGACCGAGACATCAGATTAGAAGACATGAATATAAGTTTAAAGAAGAAGAGGTTGATAAGAACTGAGTTTACCTTGGTGGATTTGAACATGATTTGAGCTGGATAATTGAGAAAGGCCAGGGACCCCTTAGTCAGCCCATGAGAACCCATAAGAACAGCAGAGAGTTTCCAATAAGTTTTCCATGGATTCACCATTTGCTTGGGGGTAAAACCCTGCAAGTATATAAGCACCAAGTACACAAATCCTTGTACAAATGTGAAATACCAACCATAGCTGAAAACTCAAAAGAATAAACAAACATGCATGAGAATTACTACATGACAGAACAAAACTAGAAAATACTATCGGTGGTGATGTACCTGAATTGAAGCCGATTATACACATATTCCTGGAATTAGCCAATGAAAGATGCGAAATGTCAATGATCAGATCAAAGGTTCAAAAATGAGAAGCAAACAAAAACCAACCAGAAATTTACCAATATTGTAATATTCGATTTTCATAATTTAAGGTCAAAACGAATAAAACAGTATACAAGGAACACCCAGAAAAGAAAAATCTTTTTAGCAAAATAATGACCATAAGAAGACAGTTGACTTGGTAAACTTTAAAAAACAAAAAATTAAAACGCACACGGCCACCTCTGTTTGGTTGCAGAGAAAACAAAAATCATGAGACTTTGTCATCGATTAAATCCAAGATCTAAAAAGCTTTGCTTTCCGTTAGTTTCAATCTCAGCAATCGAACAGAGTATAGCAAAAACCTTAGAAATAAATCGATGCTCACAACATAACAATTTAACCAATTACACCAAAAAGAAAAGAAAAACAAGAACAATTGGCCATCGAAGTGAAAAAAAGAAACAAACAACATATCCACGCTTTATAAAAAATCCCAAGACGATAAACAGTGATAAAGGTAAAAAAAAAACCTCGCAGACGCCATTAATGAGATAGCCAAAGAAGAACCCAGAAGAGCAAATAAGAAACTGTTGCCATTTAGGCCGATCGGATAAAGAAATCCCAAACAAAGACCTCGCTTGATCCTCGCCCTTCATTGTTCAATTCAACACTGCAAACCCAGTAAAAAAAAGGTACAAAAGGGTGTATATCTACAACGGGTTGCTTGCTTGTGTTAACGGTGCATGTGAGTGTAATTGACCAAAAAAAAAAAGATGGAAGGGAAACTGGTTTGGTTATTGATTCAAAGAAGAGATGTATCAAAAGGGTGCTGTTTAAAAGCCTCGTAAAACCTCTCCCTCTGTCTAGCGTGATAGAGTATAGTTTGGGTGGGTAATGGAGGTTGAGAGAGAGAGGGTTTTGAGAGGGAGGGAAGTAGCTAGGAAGAGAGATGAAAGAGAAATTTTTTGTTGCTGAGGGGACTAAAGAGCCTTGAATGAGCACATAAAGATATCAAATTCCGTGTAACGTTTTCTCGCGACAAGATTTGGTGGTAACAAAAGGGTTGGGTTGGACCGGCACCATTTCTTCTTCTTTTTATTTTTGTATGGATAATTTATAAATTGCATGGTTACAATTTGTAAAACCATTAAAAAAACTAAACATCTTTGCAATAGCTGCAGATTTATTGTTATTATTTTTTTATTTTCATTGCATGGTGAAAAAATTCAAATACCTATTAAAATAAAAAATAAAAACCTGATTTTAAAGGGTATATTTATATTTTCATTATGATAGAAGCAATTTGATATTTGACAAAGTAAAAAAATGCACATAAAACAAAGAAATATCCTTAAAATAAAAAAAATTAAATTGAAGAACAAGGAGTGTTTTTAATTTTTTATAATGAATTTTTTTTGTAATTATCATATTGATTCGGTTTTAATTTTAGAAAGCTAAAACTAATTAAACCAAGCCAGTTAAACAAAAAATTAAATAACTTAAAAATATATAATTATAAATTTTTCATAACCCCCCCCCCCCCCCCCCCCCGGGCGTGTTCCGCCCATCTGTTCGGTTTTGATTTCTTCATCTTTAGGTAATTTCATTGCTACCATAACAACATCCCATCTTTCCTTTTCCTTTTCTTTTGGTACTACTGTATTTGATCTAGCTATCATCAAAATATTGATTTCTTTTTTGTTGGTTCCGGTGAAATATTCATCATCTCGTTGTTTCAATCTGCACTTTAAAGGAACATATCAGATCTGAATTTCATTTCAATATTTTTTTTTATATTTAATGGTTAGGCTAGCTGACATTTTTTAAAAAGTAAATCCAATATCTTATGGAAACAAAAAAAAAACCATGGATGCAAAAGCTAGCTTAAAAAAAACAAAAAAACTCTCATTGATAAATTTCAATTTAGTTTTTTTATTGGTTATTTAAAATGGATTTTAAAATTTATATATATTTTTTAGTCCAAGAAAAGTGTTTCGTGATTTTTTAAGATTATTTATGGCTAAAAAGGAAAGATGGTGGGCAATGACTGTTAGAGAATAATATAAATTATATATTCTGTAATAGTTTAAGCTATTGAGTTGGGATAGTTCTTTGACATGGTATCAGAGTCTTGATGACCAGGTGGTCACGAGTTCGAATCTCACCACCCCTATTTATTTGATAAAAATCAAGTATAAAATAATATGAGTCTGTGTAAGTTTCAAGCACAAAAGGCTTTCACTTGAGAGGGTATGTAGGAGAATAATATAAATTATATCCTGAGATCTCACTTAATAATTTAAGCTATTGGGTTGAAATGATTTTTTAACAATGACAGCAGCAAAATTAGTAACAAGATTAAGTTGAAGAAGATAGTTAGAGTTTAGTTCAATTTTAGTTTTCAAAAACTTCAGCAAAGTACTTAATTAAACTTTGTTATATATTCAATTTAGTTGTTAAATCTTTTCAGCATTCACATGATTATTATGCGTAACAATCCATTACTTTCTTAGAACTAAACCGAACAAAAAATCAGTCGCGAGAGGCTTCATTTCAATATAAAATTAAACCGAACAAAAAATTCTCCCTCTTAATCAAATCAGTTGTGAGAGGCTTCATTATCCCACATACCATTAACACCATAAAGTTGTGAGTTGAATGTTTAGAATACTCTAATTCCAGCTCGAATGAGATGGTACCCTGGCTGCCTACATTAGTTTATTATTTGACTTTTGATTATTATTTTTAATCTCAACCTCCATCCACTGAATGACGGAATCCTCTTCCATTGCAAACTCGGGATATTCTTTACAATTTCTTTTTTAGCATACACCACACCACTCCTTGACCTACGGTACCTTAGCTACAGCTCAATCGATGTAAATCATCCCACATCGCTTAAAAAAGTTATTTCATCCGCCTTAAATTATTCCTGCCCATGATGGGAGAGTTTATTTATATTAAAGTTTTTTTTAAGCCATATTTCTAGAAATTATTGATTTTTTTCAGTTTTAAATTATTATTTTGTATTTTTATATTTTTTGAATATGCTAATATTAAAAATAATTTTTATAAAAATAAAAATTATATTTTAAATAAAACAATTTAAAAAACAACATTTATTACAGGAAACAGTCACTGAAACAAATTAAGATTACCTAACCAGATCCTTAACTTATTCAATTAGGTTTATGGGAAAACAAAACGACAAATCTGATAATCAACAACTCGGATTATATTAGAACAACAAACAAACCGCTTGGCTGTTTAATTGACTTCCATGACAACCCTGTTAATTGGTCAACGAAACTACAATTGAAATGAAAGACTCATGGTTATCTTCAACCACATAATTTTTCATGAGGATTTGGAATTTCTTTTTTATAAATTATAGCCTGCCAAAAAGACAAGGTATAAATTAAAGAAACAGTGTTCTATAAGGATCAGCAACACAAATCATAGCTTTAAGAGCATATTCGGTGGTAGAATGATAGGAAATGTTTTTTAAAATGTTTTTAACTTAAAATTACATTAAAATATTTTTTTTATTTTTTTATACCAACATATCAAAGCAATCAAGAAATACTTAAAAAATATTAATTTAAAATTATGAATACAATTCAACCATTTAGTAACTAATCGGTGACTAGGTCTTTAATCCACAATTTATCGCTTGTGGGTTTATTAACTAGGTAGCCAATAATGCACGGGAAATGCGGCGAGATATTGAAATACCTGTCGGCAACCTGGACCTGTTCCGTGTACAAAGAGAATACATAATTTTGGACACTGACTTGTCAAAACTAGGATATGCCATCCAGAGCTGATTACCCCCTTTGTCTCTAATTCCACGCCTAATTTTCTTCCTCCACGAACAGAACAGGTTTGTTTCAAAAGGGAAGCAGAGGTGGCCGAGTGGAGTGTGCTTCCTTGTTCTGGTTTCAAAAGCTGTCGCTGTCTAGGTTGATGCATTAATTTGAACGCCATGGGGACGGGTCTATTGGGCTGCCCCTCCCTCTATATCCACTTCAACGTTACTGCCTCGAGAGACTTGTGTTGACTAGTCTTCTCAAATTTTAATCTTTTAGTGTGAATATTTTGACACGACTCCAGATTTAAGAGCTGGAAAATAAGAAATTTGAATAAAGTTTTTTTTTTAGCTTCAAGAGGAAGGGTATCTCTGACCTTGTAGTTCAAAACTGGTTTTATCACCAAATTAATTTTAAATATAATAAAATAATACGTAATATTATGGATGTATTTTTAAAAATATATTATTTTTTTTAATTCAAACATCCAAACATATTGCTTACATTGCTGGTAGCATTTTAAATCAATTTCTAATGTGAAAAAAAATGCAATATGAACATGTTTTCATGTATTCTTTTAAATTGAGAAACAAGAAAATGTTGTTTATAATTTATAAAATAAATTAAAAAATACATGAAATTTTATTATCACTAGACAATTCTAGTCTCGTAAATTAAATCCAGAAAATTATATGAAATGATTAAAAAAACTATCATTTTCTCGGTTTATTTCACATGGAAGAAGCAAAAATGGCTGAGTGGGGTGTGATTACTTTTTGAAAAAAGAGGTGTTAATGATAATTAAATATTAAACCGGGTAGTTAATTTTCATGTAAAAATAAAAAATAAATGTATAAATAAATATTTTACCCTGACTATCATTTCTATTTTAAGCATTTTTATTCATTTTATCTTGGTGGCTAAATGTTGTTACTAATGATTTTTATTTTTATACAAACCTTATAAAATACTAATTCATATAAAATATAATAAAATTGTTACAAATCAAACTAATATCGTGTCAGTGAACTAAAAAAAATTGTAAAAAAACCAATATTTAAATGGAAAGAATTAATGAAAATGAGTAAAAAAAAAAGGCTTAGACTTTGATGGGCCAGGCCCGCATATGGGTATTTCCCAACAAGCCATATCAAAAACTGCTGTTGATCTTTGCCATCAATCAATTGCCTAGGCCCAACTAGCTTGTAGTTATGACACCTGCAAGCCTGCTACTCGGGTTTTTTTTTTTTTGTGCGACTACGTGTTAAGCTTTCTTGATATTGTAGCTTGTAAAGTTGAAACGACCGCCATCAATGTAAAGTTCCGAGCAATTTCAGCTGAGTCTGAATACAAAAGACAACGATTTCTGACAGCCTTATGCATAATTAGAGGATTGCTACATGATTGGTTGTGGTTTTGCCATGGGCAGGATAAGACTTTTTTTTTATAAAAAAAAACTTATTTATGGTATCAAATAATCTAAAAATTCACTAGAATTAAAAAAAATTCCCTGAACCCATACCTACCATTTAAGGCAAGTTAAAGGCTGAAGAGCATCATCATAGAATTATTTTCATCTATTGTAATCTTTGACAGTAACATTGATATTTTCGTGGCTAAAATCAATGCTACCTCGTCTTTTTGTTTTCCATGTTGTTTTCAAGCGAGTTTATATCTCATCTCTTTAGATCAAAAACTAAAAAATAAAAAAATAAATTTTTAGATCAAAATAAAATTGTCACTAATATGTTGTTGGCCATTTATTTTCTTTATATTTAATATGTTAGTCCTCTATCTTTAAATTTTGTATCTTGAACATGATTTGAAGTCTATTTTTTTAAATTAGATTATAGATGAGTATGATTGAATGAAAAAAAAAAACACCTAGTTTGTTATTCATGTGAATAGTAAAACCGATCTCACGTCATTTAGTTATTACTACTAGGTTAACCCGTTAAACCCGAGATCTGTGTCATAAAAGTTTGATAATTAAATAAAAAAAAACATTAACAAAAGAAAAAAAACAAAAAACAAATGGACGGGTTAACCCAGAATTAACTGGGTTAACCTGTAAAACCAGGTTAACCCGTCAAACCTGAGATATGTGTCATGAAAGTCTGATAATTAAATAGAAAGAAATTTAACATTAACAAATAAAAATAAATAAATAAAATTAATTAAAAACAAAAAAAGCAAAAACAAAAAACTTCGGGTTAACTCGTCAAACCATATTAACCCGTTAAACCCGGGATCCTTGTCATGAAAGTCTGGTAACTAAATAAAAAAATATTTAACATTAACAAAATAAAAAAATAAAAAAAATTGACGGGTTAATCCAGAATTAACTGGGTTAACCCGTGAAACCTGGGATATGTGTCATGAAAGTCTGATAACTACATAGAAAGAAATTTAACATTAACAAACTAAAGTAAATGAAAAAAATTAATTAAAAAAAAAATAAAAATCCGGGTTAACTCGTGAAATTAAGTTAACCTGTTAAACCCGGATCGGTGTCATAAAAGCATGATAACTAAATTAAAAAAATATTAACATTAACAAACTAAATTAAACAAAACAAAATTTATTAAAAGAAAAAAACAAAGAAAGAAGCAAAAAAAAAAAAAGCTAAAGGCATCAAAAATGAAAAAATGAAAAAAAAATGAAAAAAATTTGCTTAAAAAAAAACAGCTTAAAAAACAAACAAAAAAAACCAGCATTTCACATTGGATTGCTACAGTGAAATGCTGAACAGTTTTAGTATATTTCTAATATAACTTGCCCATTGTGCTGCGGGCCGGGTCGATTTTTTTTAAATGTAAAAAAACAATGCTTAAACTTTATAAGTGTATTTTAAAAAACATAAAAAAAAATGACTTGATGTTATATAAAGAGAATTGAAAAAAATCAAGATTGTCAATCCCCAAAAATTAAAATGTTGAAGGATAAAATAAAAAAAAATCAATAAGACAAAAAAGGTCTAAAAACATTATATCAACAAACCCGGATGATGAAATTAAAAAACATCAAGATTATGAATTCAATGATGGAATTGAAAACAAATTAAAATTTAATAAAATTGTTAAGAATTATAATTAAAAATCAAAACATTGAGGATCAAACCTCAAATATCATCAAATATTGAATGAGGCCACAAATTCACAAAAGAATCCAAAACAAAAACAAAAATAAAGAGAGTGAGGATAAAATTTGAAAAAAAATATCAAAATTAAAATACATTATTTTAAAGCTTTGCTTTATTTGACGGGTTAACTTATGACCTAGAGCACCCGAGGCTTAGGCCGGGCCTTGTTTTTTTTCCAAAATGAATTGAAAATACCATAGGAAGTGGAAAAAAAAAGTAAAAAAACGTCTGAAGATGAAACTGAAAAATACAAGGAAAAAAGAAGAAAAAACCAAGCAAATTCAGGTGAACTTTGTGAACCCAGTTTTATCTCTCAAAACTGCAACCTGTTAAATTCTACATTTGGGCTAAAATAAAAAGCTCAATATCAAACAAAAAAAAATAATACCTTTTAAAAGAGCAAGATTTAACAAAAAGCATAAAAAAACCCGATACAATATAAGACCAATTTAATATCGAAAGTTGAAATAAATAAATTTAATCTAATTAAAAAAATCATTTTAAAAGTGCTAGATCTAGCAAAGATAAAAAAATAAAATAATATTCAAGGTAGCCTGTGTTATTACTAAAAATTCAAAAAAATCCCATTAAAAGTGGAAAAAAAACCTGGTGATGAAATAAAAAAAACTAAAAAAAAAATTGAAAAAAACCAAGCAAACTCAGCGAACCTCCTAACCCTGAATTCATATCTCATGCTTGCAACCCGTTAAGCTCTAGACTCGAGTTTAATTAAGAAGGTAAACACCCAACATATTTAATGTTGAAGGATAATTTCACAAAATAAAATCAAACTAAAAAAATTTAAAAGTTAAAAAATTCAATAGGAAAAAATACACAAGGAAGATAAAATTGAAAAACAAACTAATTATATAAACCATTTGAAATCAAACAAATAGAAATTAAAATAATTGGGACCAAACTAAACACATCAAAAAACCTATGGGGTGAAATTGAAAAAAAATATAATTTTATAAATTATTTCAAATAAAAAAATTCTAATCAAAAGGCCATGGATCAAATATGAAAAAAAAAACTAATTGAAGGGTCGCATTGAGTTTTTTAAGGATCAAATTTAAAAGATAAAAAAATCCACGAGGTATGAAATTGAAAACAAATTTATTTTTTATAAATTATTTCAAATAAAACAAATACTAATCAAAAGACCAAGGACCAAATCTGAAGACAAAACTAATTAAAGGGCCGCATTGATTTTTTTTAGAGACAATGCGCTTTTGTAAGATGAGAGAGAAAGGAGAGAGAAAAGAAATGATTATTGACGCGATCCTGGTCAAGTAGGGACCGTTGAGAGGATTCCATCACCGCCTTGAAAGCCACCTTTTGGCCACGTAAATTAGCCACACACACTGCTATAAATTTGTTGGACCCCACGCACCTCTAGATTAATTATTTAAATAATATTTTATAACCGGTAAAAGATGCAACAACCCTTCCCTCAATTCGATAATTATATATCCAAAAATCAAAAGGAAAATACATAAATACCCTTGCACTCTCGTCTTTTTTTTTTTAATTTCAGGGTAAGTTTGATAATTCACTGCATAATTGAATATGAAACGTCAAAAATACCATCAAATGATAGATATATGTCATTTTGTTTTCAGAGATCAAAATATCATTACACTGTATAAAAAATATATGAAGAATAATCTGCCCCAATTAATTTTGCATTGCCAAGTGAACCCATGGAAAGATAAAAATACGCTTCAAAGCAACAAATTTTAGAATGTGTTTGGTATTGCGGTAGCTATTGTGGTTGTGGTTTGAAAAAAATTATTTTATAAAAAGTACTTTTAGTTGAGGTTGGTTTGAAAAAATAGGTGTTTGGTTAAAACTGTAATTGAAATTGAGTTTGAACAAAAAGTAGTTTAATGTGTTTGGTTAATAATGCTTTTGAAATTGAGATTATAAAATAATTTTAAAAAATATATATTAATATTGATGATTTTTAATTTAAATATTGTAAATTTAACTATTGTTATTATATCATGAAATAAATAATACTTTATATAAAATATTTTTTATTGTTCCATTAACCTATCTACAATTCCATCACGTATGAAATACATCCGACAATGGGTCATTGAATAATGTTAAATACTAATTTTTTTGAATAAAACACAATTAAAAAATAAAAAATAATTTTTATTTTTTATTTTACTGGGTCGGACCTGGTTCTATGCATTTAAAGTTTTGAACCGGAACCGGTCGGACCGGAATAGTGTATGCTACACCGCGTGAACAGTATATACTACACCGTTCACGCTAATTAATTGGCATGAACAGTGTATGCTACACTGCGTGAACAGTGTATGCTAATTAATTGACGTGAACAATGTATGCTACACTGTTCATGCTAATTATTTTGCATGAACAGTGCGCAAGAAGCAGCATTTTGCTGCTTCTTCTTTTCCGTGTCTCGAACGTAAATTTACGTAGGACCCATACACAGTAAACTATGTTTTTTTTTAAACCAAACCGGTTATATTTGTGATTTAAATAAAACATAGACACAACCTCGTTACCAAACAGACTTTTAATTTTATCAAGAAGGGTATAGACTTGAATCCACAGGATTTTAGTTTTTTTTTTTATAATGTTAATTTTCTCGTTTTCGGTTAAAGAGAAGAAAAGAAATCTATAATTCTAAGCGAAGAGTTTAGTAACATAAGGGCCTCGCAATGTCAAATAGCTGATAAACAAAAGTTTTTGATAGCCACGGTCAGGCGCAGGCACGAAATTATGTTTAGCCACGAGGAAGTATATGATTGAAGAGACAAAATCCCGAGGAACCTCGACGAAGAACTTGGTATCATTCCACAAATTTTAAAATTTGTGCGAGTTTTATTTTTCTCCAACGGAAAGTTGGTAGTCTGACTGCCTCAGGGTGATCCAATAATTAACAAATGGATTTAATTTAAACAGTCTACTAATAACATTAATTAAGCATAATATAATCAAGTAAGACTTCGTCCACCAAGGAATTGAAAACCTCAACTTCCAATTCTAGAGCAACCTCTTCTTTTCCTTGATCCACATTTTCCCACTTCCCAGTACTCTTCTCCATATGCTTGACGTAGACATGCCTCCTCTCCACCATCTCCCACCCCAAAAACATTTCTTGAGGCTGCCCATCAATCCATTCCTGAGCTACCCTTAGCTCTTGCTCAAATTCTTTATATGATCCAACCATGCTTCCACCTGCATAATTTTTTACAATTTTCTCCTTGAAGAAGTCCAACAATAGACTATCTACCTTAGACGCCAAGCTTGTTGTCGATTTGACATGCTTAAGTAGCTCCTGTGCATGCTTTTCGGTTCCATTTTCTTTAGTTTCCTTGAAATCGTTGTCGTTATCACTGTGGATAGACACTGAACAATGTTGCACGGGGGATTCAAGGGATTCATCCTCCAACTCTGCCATTGCAATTCGCTTTTCCAAGTCTAAAGGGTCTAGTTGAGCGAGGCTCTCAAACCTTCTGATCTTTTGCATAAGCTTTTGTTTAGTTCCTGCAGTTGATCACATATTTCAAAATCTTGTTAAAATATGAATCCCACCGGGTAAACCATAACATCAAATAGTTACTAGTCTTACCCAAATCGAACAGAATGAGTTTATTTCAAAATCCTCTCTCAAGAAAAAGTTGCTTGGATAATCATATGATCTTAGTTCGTCTACACAACGTAGCTATGTACTTTGAGTGTGGGTTAATATAGCTCGGTCCCATCCTATTGGAGCTCCTCTCTGGACCCTATTTCAAGGGCCCATAACTTGGCTCTAGTTGCATTATAAGTTTTCATGGAAGAGGCAACTACGTTCCTGTCTAGCAGGTCACTTAATCGCAAAATCACCACTCTTTATCAAAATTTTCATGAAGTGTGGAAACTCTGTGTGTGTGTGTGTGTGTGTGTGTGTGTGAGAGAGAGAGAGAGAGAGAGAGAGAGAGAGAGAGAGAGAGAGAGAGAGAGAGAGAGAGAAGGATACCTTCCACGCGGATAGGACTACGTTGGAAAGGAGAGCCAATCTCTTCTTCTTCATCCTGGAATGGACAATCCAGAATTGACACTGGACTGGATTGCTCCTTCTCCTCCTCATTTGGCCACTCCTGTTGCATTACATGAGCTAGCTATTATTAAGTATTAATGCATGAAAGTAGCAAGCACCTCTACGATAGAAATTAAAAAGCAACCAGGAAAAAGGTCTCTGGAGACGGACACGATTATTACAATAAATAATGCAGTTGGTACATATCCAAAGTCCATCATAAAATTGGACGCCCCATTTCAATTCCCTACTCTCAATAATTTAATTTGATTTGATATAATTTTGAAAGCAACAAAAAAAACAATGTCACATGACCATTATTGTCCACGACACTTGGGTAATTCAATTTGATTTGATTTGATATAATTTTAAAAAGCAATATTTACTATACTCCAAAATATCTGAAAACTACAAAAATATAACGAGTGGTAAATATTAACCAAAACACAAATAAATTTGATTTGGATAAAGATGCCTTAACACAGCATATAATATAATCTATTATTTTTATAACACCATACTATGTAATTTTGCTAAAATCGATCAATCATTGTCTTTTCAAGACATAAGGAAAAAGAAACAATTGTTGCCAGAATGGTAAATCCCAAGACTGGGTGAGTTGGCTAAGTGAACCCACCGCAAGACAACAGCAAGACATCTGTCCAGCTATTCAATTAATTTTAATAATCCCAATTTTAATAATACTTTCCTAAAATTCATAAGTGTCCATCTCTGCATTATTCTCCAAGTAGCCCACCAAAACTCCATGTCACCGACAGAAAAAGTTATGAAATTGGGTCGCACCTAATAACTAAATTTCAAAATACCCACGCCAAATAATAGTAAAAAAAAATAAAATTTGATAAACTATATACCATGAAGAAGCCTAAATACTCCATCTCATTTCATCGCCGTAGATGCCGCAAAATAGACATCAGTGCAGCGGGATCGTAGGCCTCGAAGCACTCCATGGTATTTAATTCCAAGGTCCCGAGATGCACCGTATCCAATTCCCAATAAAAGCCCACATGAAAATGCCAAAAATCCCCATTTACCATATTTATACGACTCTCTACCATCCCCTTCAAATCCTTTTTTTTAGGGTTTTTTTTTAGGGCATTTTCAAGTTAATTAGTCTTGACGCCTTAAGATTGACTCTACCTCTTGATTCTGATTGCAGACTCAAATTTCCAGTCCAGAAATAAACTACGCGCATGGAATTAAAATGCTGCACGAAATCACATTTTCTTGACTCGATTTTAAAGAGATTATAGGAGTTGAACTCGTGTCAGTTTTTTATTGGAGATTAGCAAAACCACCAATACCGTTACCAGCCAATTATAAGAGAAATCCACCGGCAGACAATTGTACACTCGAAACATTAAAGACAAACTTTTCTCACTAACCTTCCTGTTTGTGATGGAATCCTGACCGCCTGATACGCTCACTTTGTCGCTGACTTCCTTGATTATTAAATCTTTTCTATTGCAAACGGAGTCGTTTCGGCAACTGTTACACGTAGAATTACCACTGTCAACAGTATATTCACTCTCAGTAGTCCAAATGTTACAGTTACTGCTGGAGCTTGTTGAAATTCCGCTTGTAATTTGATCGGACAGTTTATCTTGTTCCTCCAAGAACTCACCGAACAATCTCCACCCTCTGATCTCATTTCTTTCTTTACATTGACCATGTTGATCAGCTGCTTTTCTCCAAAAGTTCTTCTTAAACAGCTTCCGTGAAAGACTTCGAGGTAAAAGTCCCTTCCTGGTTCTTGACGGTGACGGAGACCTCACGGTGGAGTTGGGTGAGGGAAATGGGAGTAGTTTAACGGCCTTCATAACGGCAACCGATGCTTTTTGAAGAGCTGAGATTGTAGTAGAAGCTGCTTTTGATTTACTTCTTTTGAAAAGCTGCCTTGGTTGCTGCTGCTGCTTGGTTTTGAGGTCTATTTCGAGGAGAAGTCGGACGGTTGTGCAGCATCGACGACGAGGAAATGACTTGAAGCCGTTGGATGAGCATGAACTTTGATCATCAAGAAGATAATCTTTGAGCATCAAGGGTTTTGATCTTTCAATCGAAAATGATTTTTGCTTAGAAGAAGAAGAGCTAGAGGCCATTGTCGATTGAGAATTAATTATAATTTGAGAAAATTAAATGATCAAGCTAGCTAGATTTAAATCTTAAACAGTACTGAAGTAAATGATGGGAGACAGATACAGAGAAAAGGCTGCAAGAAAAGACAAAGAGGCATTTAAAGAGGGAAATGCTAGGAATTAAGGTTGCATAAATTCACCAGCTATGAGACGACAGCTTTTTAGCAGTGCAGACACTAAGAACTTACAGAGGGAGGGTGAGGGGTTATATAGGGAGCTCTCAGGTGAAGTGAAAGAAAGAGGGAGGTAGGTTCCAATTCCAAATGGTGAAGATCTCAATGAGAGAGTGAGAAGAGTTAATAGAGTTCAGTCTTTGCATGCAGAGGTAGAAGAAGCTTGGATGGTTCTGTTCTGGTGTGTTGTTTTTTTGAATCTTAAGTTTGGTTATTTTATTGCTTTGGTTTGTGTATTTAATGCATTTTTTGAATTCTATGAACTGGCTGTACTTTATAACCTAGCTAGTTACCTTGTGGATAGTAAGTTTTATTAATTTATATACATATATTTTCTCATAAATACCTTAATTAATCTTTACATCCTAGGACCTTAGTTTTTTTTATTTATTAATAGAGATTTTTTATTTTTTGAAATAATTTAATTATCAAAAGACCAAAGTAACATGTACAAATGATTCTGAACTATAATTGGATTTTATAAATAACCGAGCATATTCAGAGTCATGACTGCATGGGGTTACAAGCTAGAAATTAACACGTATACTACTACTGTAAACAGGGGTGCTTCAATTTTTCTTTGAAATTTGCCAAAGGCACCCACCAAGATTTTATTTTATTTTGAAAATATATAAAAATATTCAGATTTTAAAAAAATATAGTTTCCATTACATGACCACTAGTTGACCTTGAAAAATCTTGAAAATGATAGTGGTTTGACTGCCCATTTCTTACGCTCTTCGGCACGTGTGCCTGCCCTGAAGTTCAGAAGAGCGGAAGCGTGAAAAATGATCAGCTGTTAGATTTTCCTCTTGTTTAATTGTTTATTCGACGAAGGGCAATCGAAGGTCTGAAGAAGTTTTTGTTGAGGCCTTCGATTTTCTGATTAACTAATTAATGGAAGATTCTTTCATGCAGGGACAGGACAGGAGAGCTTTCCGTTAACGGCCGGTTAACAACTTCCTCGACCTACCTATAAGCCTCCTATGTATGTACGTATATTTATCATCACCATATGATACATAGATCCGCGAGGCTATAAACCTCGTCACCCATAGAGGACAAGATAGCTGCACTGTAAGGAAAAAAAGCATATTTTTTTAAAAATATATATAATATGCCATCATTAATATTTTTTTAATCCGGTGATTTAGATTTAGATGAGAAAAGTAAAATAATAACGAGTTAAGTTGTTTTTTATTTTATTATAAATTAACAGAATTAAAATTACTTGAATCCAACAACTTAAATTTAATAAACATGGCAATTATTGTTTTTTTTTTTTGGAAAAACATGAGAATACTTCAGTCCGACTATATCGAAAATCTACTTAATTTAAAAAGAGTGAAGGAGTAGTTAATTATTCGTTGAATTGGTAACTAATTATTAACCTTATTTTTTATTATAAACCATAATTAATTGCGATCTAATCATTTAAGAATTTGGTTGTGCAGAACAAAGGTAGTTATGGATTAACGGTTCTATAATGGAAGTAAGGTTTCTTTCAAAGTTAGAAATAATTTACTAATAATGTAGGAAATAATTTGAAAATGAACAAGGCACGCGTGCCTGGTGATTCATATGATCATGATTTCGATTTTCCACTTGCAAACCTGGAAGGAAACAACATGATGAGTATATATGCATGTAACTATTCTCCAAAGCAAAAGTAAAAAAAAACAAAATGAGTACTTCGCAAATTTTGAAGTTCTTTAGCTCTGGTCTTCCCAACAGGACCCATGCATGATAGTGTGGTCCTAACCACGATTTACTTTCCCTAGTTAATTAATTTCATATATAGTTGCATGGATTGGAAGCTCATTGAATACGAATTTTACATGTAAAACATAGTTCTGTATATCTCTTCCTGTTTTCTTTGTTTTTTTTTGCTCCGACAGGTGAGTATTCTATCCATTACTTGAAAATTGACAAAAATAAATGGATATATCAATGGAATGTCTTCATGGATATATTGCGGTGAATTTTTTTGACTGAATATGCCATTGTCGTATTTATCGGTAAATATCGACAAAAGTATTCTTTTGCTATATACCGATGGAATTATAGTTGGAAAAAAAATTATCAAGTACATTGACGTGTTATTTTTACATACAGAATTACTGATAGATTTAAATCTGTTTGTAATATTTAATTTATGACCTAACAAGCGATCGACCTTTCTCTCTTTCTTTCCCTGATTTCTTCTTCTTCTTCTTCCTCCATTTTTCTCTACAACAAAAGCACACTCCCACCCCAATTTTATCACAAATCAACCTCTCATTATATATTTAGCCATCTCAACACTCAATCTATTAGCATCCCTATTGTGATTCAAATTTTATTAAGGATTCTCCACTTCAGCAAAACTATCCATTTTTTTATTTGAACTCAATTATAAAATGTTAATTTTTATTACAGATTTTTGTAGTATATGTATTTTGTTTGTGTGTTTACTTGTTGTGAGTAGGTAAATATTAGCCCATAAGTTTTGGGTTCATTAGAGTTATTAGTTGAACTATCATATAAGGTTTTCTAAGCTGAAATTTTCGGCAATGATGAATTTATGTAATAAACATGTGTTTTGCATGACAACATGTTTAATTTCTTTGTTGGGACAATGAATAAATTTGACTTAACAATGTATAATTGACCTTGTGGTGTCTTCCTTATACTTCTTGTTCACGAATTAGTATTCATTAGGTAGAGGTTTCTTATTCCAATAATATTGGTGTCTTGGAATAGATTTTCATTGTATCACACTCTTATCAAACTTGATTCCTTAGTTTTTCAGGAGCTGTATCATCTTTGTTGTGGGTTGCTTAACCGCATGATTAAAAGGTTCACATCAATCTCAATCTTTAGATATGGAGAAAGGAGATAGAAAGTTTTCGAAAAAGAGAGACGAGAGATAAAATGTTTGGCCGATCATATTCTGACCATAAAATGACCAAACTTTGTGTTAATGAGTTCATCTTAGAGAATAAAATACAATAGAGGTGGTTTTATCTTTTAAACATGACAGTGAAAATAGATTGGACCTGTTAATTTATTTCTAATTTGATTTGATTAATTTTTTTTTAACTAATTAGAAGGTGTTTTAGAATTAAAATGCATTTACTAAGGTTTCTATGACATTGTGGTGATTTTAAACAAAATTAAGTTGAAAAAACTTTTTAAACATAAATGTAATGGATCATTGCACTCCATTACATAACATATTTATAGATTGCATTATATTATGTTATATCCAACTAAACATGTTATTAGATCAACGTAAACTAATAAATATGTATTTAACAAAAACTAAGAGGAGGGAAAATCATTATTCTCTTCTTCACAAAGTATTATTCATTGGAATAAGTTTTTTTTTTTTGCTTTTTTTTTTAAAAAAATAATCTAGTTTTTTTTTTTCAAATTTATGCTTTAGCATTATATTTATTGGGTATTGAGTTTTATAATTTATTTTGGATTTCTTTCTATGGGACTATCTCAATCTTATGACCCGAGTCACGGCTTATACGGGTTAACCCGGCTGACGCAAATTTTTTTCCTTTTTTGTAATTTATTATTATTATTTAATTTTATTTTTCAACATTGGGTTGATTGGAAATTGAGATTTATAGTTTTTTTCAACTTGCTTTTATACGATGTTATCTTAGTTTCATGGCCCGGGTCACGAGTTTGACATGTTAACCCGATTGACACAAGTCTTTTTTTGTCTCATTTCTTAATTGATTTTTTTCAATTTCATCTTTCAACATTGAGTTTATTGAGAATTGGGATTCATAATTTATTTTTATCTTCTTTCTATTGGGTTATTCTAATTTCATGTTTCGAATTTAGCAAGTTAACCCGAGTTAATTCAGGTTAGTTTTTTTGTCATTTTTTATTTTTTGATTTCATCTTTCAACATTAGATTAATTGAGAATTGAGTTTCAAAAATGTTTTTGATTTGTTTTATAAGAGGTTATCAAGGTTGCAACACCGATGTCACGAATTTTACATATTAACTTTGGTAGACATAGTCGATTCAATATGTTCTTGCCTTAGTATTTCTTAAAAAAAAAAGATGTTTTATTGAAATTTTTTCTGTCGAACTATATTATGTTTTTCTAATTGTCTAGGTTATCTTTTAACTTGTCAAGTTGACAAGGTTATATCAGCTTAATCCCTACATGATTTATTTTTTTCTTTAAAACACATCACTGATGCCAAAATATTTTGTAATGTTTGAAAAATATTTGATTCAACTTGTTACAGAGTGCGGACAAATGATTTATTCTACGACTAAATCAAGAAGATACACAAATTATTCTAAAAACACTACCTAATTAGCTAATAAGTTAAAAAAAATAGAAAATCCACAAATGTTTTTTTTTAATGACTTATTGTATACTGATGACAACATGAATATGAAGAAGAATAGTAAAATAACTAGGTAATTATCTCGCATACGTTGCAGGCTTGATTAATTTTTTTTAATGTAAAAAAAGTGCATGGGCGGAAATGTTATTAAACCTGAGATAGTAGATCAATCGGAAAACCTCCAATCATGCCTTTTTGCCCATCCCAGACTTTAAATAAAATTGTTAAGAGTTACCTGCAGTGAAAATATGGTTTTGATTTTAAAAAATTTAAGATGATATATTTTATTTTTTAAAATAATATATATTAAATTAATTTAAATTTTATGACTTAACCCGTTAAACTTGTAATCTATGTTATGAAAATTTTAAGTTTAATAACTTTGTTGAAACACTATTTTTTTACTTAATTATTTTTCTTACACTATGTCATGGCCCTGAGTCATCTTTTTTATTTTTCTTAAAGGATTGAAAAAAAAAAAACGAAGAAAAGTCATCCACTGATGGGCAAAGATGCACGCTTGGGCGTGGGTTTTTTTTTTTTTGAATTTTTGCAGTAGGAGTCCATGTTCCGCTACACATGAGGGGAGGTTTTTTTTATTTAAAAAGTTAAATTTCAATTTATTTTTATTTAAAACTATCATAAAAACTTTCATAAACAACCCACCAATTTAAAACACACACAGATCAATTAAAAAAAAATCAAACGAATCAACAAATCTAAACCAAGTCCAATCTACTGTTCAGGCATGTTAGAGATTAAAAAAAAAAACCCACCATTGCTATACTTTCCTTGTCAAATAGAACCCGTTGAGACAATGAATTACGAACTGAATCATTACTTTCTCTTTTCTATGTTATTGTCACGTGGCTTTTTCTCTTATTTTTCAAAATCAGGACTGAATCGCTAAGAAATTAACTTTTAGATCAAAACGTAAATTGCTGAAATTATAGGGACTGTAGAGTAAAAAAAAAAGAGAGTAGATAAACTAAAGAGAAGGTGCGATTATTTTACACTTTTGATCTTTTATTGTTAAGTTTTTTTTTTTTCTGAACAAATATTAATAAATTGATTAGCAAGTGAAAAAAAAAGAAAATTGGAGGACAAAAAAGTAAATGTATTATTATAGTATTTTACCTAAGCCTTTCATTATATTTTGCGACTGTAATTTCTCAGCAAAAAACAGGGGTATCAGAAATATTGAGAGAGCATAAAACTGCATCATCAAACGTCAAAATTTTAATACCGTGGATCCAGTCATTTTGTCCACTAGGGATCTGAATAGCTAAAGTATGGATCAAGGTATATTGTCTGAGCCCAACAGTTAACAAGCTTGGACCTGTGCACCGCCTAGCTCGGATTCCTGGGACCACCACGTGATTCTCGTTATCCCGTGGTCTAACCTCGTTCCACGCATTTGTTTAACCATTAAACCACTAATCAGGGGTGTCTATTTTGAATGATTACGAGGATGATATATTTTGTTAGTGGGTTTTTTTTAAAATGATTTAAAAATAAAAATATTAAAAAATATTTTTTTAAAATTTATTTTTATATCAACATATTATAAAATTATCATAGTTTTATAATACATGTTATAAGTTTGACGAGTTCATCTAATTATTTTTTTAATTGATTTTTTTTAATATTAGTTTGATTGATAATCATCTGGATTATTTTTATTCCCATTAAATTAAATTAACTAGAATGTGTCAAATTATTAAAATAAGTATAATAAATATATTAAAATATAATTAACTATTTTTAAAGCGGTACGCATAATACTATTCAAAAAGACTTTAATTAGCGATTTAGCTCCTTTAAATAACATTTCTCCTCGTGGAACTTTTACCTTGAAGTGGGTCTTGAGGCTGGGCCTTGTGTCCAGCTTATCCCGCCCTTTACGTTACGTTACGAGATTGATGCCATCCCTTATCCCACTTCATGGCCTTAACTTTAAAGCTGGCTTTTTAATTTGTTTTCAGGCATGTTTTATTTATGCTTGATTAAAGAAGGATCAAATGATTCCATGGGGACCACAATTGTTCCCAACTCCAAAGAAAAAACTAACATTTGCTTTACTTTCCCACCAAATTAAAGAACTGCTGTTTTAACACTAATCCATAAAATTGTTATAAAAATGAAAGAGCTAGTTCTAATTATTGTGCTTTTAATTTAAAATTAAAATATCTTAAGAAATCACGTGATAAATCTATCCATAACCTTAAAAAATCCAAAACATATCCAAAAACCAAAATTAACTTGAAATTAAAAATCAACTCAAGCTCATATATTTTTTTTTATAAACTTTAAATACATGTAATATGAATTTCCTTCATCAAATGGAATCATCTGACACAAATATTATCCGTTTTGATGGTCTAAATCAGTGTTAATAACATGTTTTTCTCTCTACCTCTGGAACCCAACAACCTCTTACTATACTCTCTCAATTAGAAACTAAAAAATAACAAAAATAAATTTTTATATTCAAATTGAATTTAAAAAATACTGAGGTATCGAAATTGTATAATCTATGTTATTTTTTAAGTTCGATGACCAAAGTGTATCTTTTATAAAACTTATGACATGCCATCCATGCATGTTTGACTCCTTTTTTATTTTGGCTCCTCATCTTTTAATCCTAATTTATTTTATAAAAAATCAAAATTAATTGGTTTTTATCTAGAATTAAGTTGCTAAAAAATAAAATTTAAGGATCAAAATAAAAAAATAAATTTTTTTACACAATCCATTTACGATAATACGTGAGAGGATGACAAATAACTTCTACTCAATGAAAATCCAACGCCATTTAGTTTTATATTCAATGTTATTTAAAAAACATTGTTTTGCTTTTTAAATAAAGTAGAGTATTTCCTGCTTCTTAACAAAATGTACAATTGTTTATTATATTATAGGATTTTTTTTAAACAACTTTCTCTATTATTTTTTTTAAAATTAAAATATACTAGTGTTTTATGCAACTTCATTCAAATTTTTTTTATATCAATTTTTTTTATTGAAATGATGTGTCTATATATATATATATTATCATCCCATTTTATTTATGTTTTTAGTTTTCTAAATTTAAGAATCGGTCCCATAAAAAATATAGACACTATCATAAAGGTTATAATTTTTTTTAATAATATTGAAATATATGTATCAAAATATTTTTAGTATACTACAATCCTTCGATATCTCAAAAACACGATAATAAAATGTAACCAAACAATAATTAACTGCTTTAAACATTTACACGCACAACACGACAATTAATTATAAAAAAAGTACTTTATTCTACTGCACAACACCAAATAACATAAGATAGTATAGTAATCACAGCGTAATATAACACAATAACATGAAACTGGTTTTTAATATTTTTTTTTATTAATATAGATGTTCAGACTAACTTACACGTATCTTAATTAATTTATAGATTTTAAAATTAATAATTATATAATTTTTTAATAATCCTGAAATTTATAAAATTTAAATTAATAATTTTTTTATAAAAATAAATTAAAAATCTGATTAGATGAATAGAATTTAACAAATTTTAAATTCGTTGCATGCAGACACTGCTAAACTACTAGAAGCAAGAGTTCCCAGTGAATACGAAGTCAACACACTGAGGAGACGCATTCTCAACACTCGGAAGTTAAAAAAAGAAAAAACATGTATTCTTGAGGGGCGACATGAAGCTGCCAATCGAGCGTTGGAAAAGATCCACGTGTTATGTCCTTTGAATTAAGAGTACACGTGCATAAGAGTAGATAGTACGATACAGCGGTAAATTGTAAGCAATGAGGTGGCAGAAGCTGCTGGCAGAGACAAAAGTGGAGAACGACCATCATATCAGTTTCCACTGTGGTGCTTCCTGGCCCTGTGTGAACCGTGGGTCTCCAACTGGCATCTCAAGTGAATCCGTGTACGGCCCCACCAATAAATATCCACTTCAAAACACAAAGCCTATATAATTATCCCATCTGACTGAGCAACCGATTCAACACTTCCTAGATCACCCACTGTCTCCAAAACCGAAGCCTTTCACACTACATTCAATTCCCCCTTTGAAACCCACAGAAAGCAACAAAAAAGAAATTCCCTTGACAGACAGACGAGAGAAAGAAAGAAATAAATTCGCCCCATCATTCTATATATTCCCTCTCAAAAGTTGAAACAGCCTTCAGTTCTTGTTGAATGGATAATTTCTGTCAATTCTCTGATCAATATCCTTTGAGGTCAAATTCAATGCCCAATGACAGGCAAGAAGCATCTTCTTTCTCCGATAGCAGCACGTCTCGACGACTTGTCCATTCTGATGAAGAGGTCTTACTAGCAACAAGTTTTCCGAAAAAACGCGCTGGCCGCAGAATATTCAGGGAGACTCGGCACCCGGTTTTTAGAGGTGTTCGGAAGAGGAATGGTAACAAATGGGTGTGTGAGATGCGGGAACCAAACAAGAAGTCACGAATATGGTTAGGAACATATCCTACACCAGAAATGGCAGCTCGAGCTCATGATGTTGCTGCTTTGGCACTTAGAGGCAAATCTGCTTGCCTTAACTTCGCTGATTCTGCCTGGAGGTTGCCTGTGCCAGTTTCGAAGGATTCTAAGGATATTACAAGGGCAGCAAATGAGGCAGCAGAATTATTTAGGCCTCAAGAGTTTGGTGGTCATCCGGCAAAACAACAAGATAGCAATGCAGTGCTAGAGGATTACTCAAGTGAAGTTTGCAGCGATGATTGCAAAACTTTCCAAGAAAATGATGTCTTCTTCGAGGAAGCAGTGTTTGACATGCCAGGAGAAAATGATGTCTTCTTCGAGGAAGCAGTATTTGACATGCCAGGGTTGCTCGTGGACATGGCAGAAGGTCTTCTACTCTCTCCTCCACGTTATGTAAGGAATGATTGCAACAACTTGGATCATATGGAGAATGGTTCTGATTTGTCGTTATGGAGTTATTAGGCAAACTTCTAGATTAGTACGTAGTGCCATAGTTAGCAGTTAGCTTTACATGTAAACGAATTGTTCTACATTATTTTTCCATATATAGAGCCTTTATTTTAATATATGATGCAAATGGAAGACAACCCTGTCCCTTTATCCGCCGTTACGTACTCTGAAACTAAGGACAAGAAACATAAAATAAATAACCATTTATCAGGTAGAAGAGCTTGGTTCAGGCACGCCCGTTTGCATATCCAGTAAAAGAACATGTTCAACCTATAAGCATAACAATTTTAAATGTTTTCTAAAACATTTGTCCCCAGCATCTACCCTCCTGTAATTAGTTTCATAAGGATTTTACCCCCCTTTCCCTCTAAAAATACTCAAAAAATCTAGTTTTATCTAAAGTATCAGCGTAGGTATTGCCGATGAGACCCGACAGCAGCCTCTCCCTTTTATTTTTTTCATACTTTTAGATTATTTATTTATTTAAGTTTATCAAGATCCAAGTAAATCTTGTATATATATGGAATCGGATGTTATTTATTTGTCAAGTTTTTTTTTTCACTTTAAATAAAAAGTCCGCTGGTTGTTTTTTTGTTGGATAGAGAAAGTTGCTATCATTTTGTGATTTTGGATTTTTCATTAACGTGATGTGATATGATATGATGATCCAAACCCACTTGTATGTATGAATGCAATCAAGTCCTGTATAGGCATTTCAAGATTGAGAATCTCAAACATTTTATTTGCCATCCAAATCATTAAAAGGGCATCTTAATTATATATGTCCATCATCTCTTCAAATAGCAATAATTCTTATTTGTTCTTCATTTATTATTAATGAAAAAAAAACTTTCAAATATCTTTAATTCTAATTAAACTGAGAGGTAAGTAAGAACTTATTTTCATTAATAATCTACCAAACTAAACATTGTTATTTATGTCCATTATAAAAGAACCGACTTTACTTTCGTGCCATGACATCTCTTTGTCGGCTGTTGATTGGCAGAGTACCTGAGCGAAAATCCAAAATGTTTTACATAGCTTGCTAGGTCGATAAACAAGAGAGAGAAATATCAGTTCTTCGCAATGTTATTCTTCTGTCCACCTATCTCAGCGACTCGTTCTGAATTTCTTGAATATTAAGCTTATATATCAAGAAGTTACACTCTGCCCAATATATCAAGACATGCTCTGATGTTTTAATAGCCATCGAGCCTGTCAGCTTGTTTTCTATATATACACACACACACACACAATTTATCCCATGACATTAATTCCTCCGATCGAACATTTTCCAAAAAATTTGAATTTCTGTAACTAGCTAGAAGAGAAAAATCCACAAAACCCTGACACGTCAAATTAACTACTCCACAACGACCAATCAGCATCAATTTCCCCGTCATTCCAGTCCCCAGTATAATGTGGAGGAGAGAGTAGAAGGCCTTCTGCCATACTAGCAAGCAACCCTGGCATGTTAAATTCTGCCTCTTCGTCTATATACCCCACATTTTCAGATGGCAAATCTCTTATGTCATCATTAGTACTACTACAAACTTCACCACGTTCCTCCCTCCTGAAATCTTCCATTACTTGACCACCAAGGTCTGAAGTCCTAAACAACTCTGCTGCCTCACTTGCTGCCCTCCTGATGTCCTTGGCCTCATTTGAAATAGGCACAGGCAACCTCCATGCCGAGTCCGCAAAATTAAGGCAAGCTGATTTTCCCCTAAACGCCAAAGCAGCTACATCATGTGCCCGGGCTGCCATTTCAGGTGTAGGATATGTGCCTAGCCAAATACGTGACTTCTTATTTGGTTCACGCAATTCGCAAACCCATTTATCGCCATTCCTCTTCCTAACACCTCTAAAGATTGGATGACGAGTCTCCTTGAATATCCTCCGCCCTGCACGCTTTTTCGGACGACTTGTTGCTAGTAAGACTTTCTCGTTCGAACTGGGCGAGTCCTGCTGAGAACCGCTACTATCGGATAGTAAAGATGATAAAGATGATTCTTGCTTGTCAGGTGAGAAGGAATTTGATCCTCCCATGACCATTTTTTAAGAGCTAGTGATGTTTGTATAGGGTTTGTGGGTCCGCTTTGAACTTTTGGGCACGGATAATGAATGACTTGTGAGAGTGTTGAGATTCCGGCTTGCTCTTTTTTAACTAACGGAAGTGAGATTGTGTGCTGCTATATATGCTTAGGATCTTTGTGGATGAGGATACGAGGTGAACACGAACACGGGATCGGTTACTTCACACTTTGACTGGTCTTGGTGGGTCCTATTTTACTTAGCTGAGCATATAATGTGTTAACCACGTGTGTCATGTGGGGTCGTATGCCTCCTAGACGACGAAGTAATTTCCTTGAACTTCTTCAACAACGGCACGTGTTTGATGACTTGTTTCACTGCTGAAGCTCCACGTGTCCTTTTAAAATATCTTATCCGTTGATGTTCCCTTTTTCCCTGTGAGTTCCTTCTTTTAATTTAATGCATTGACAAGGGAGTCGTCAAATGTTTGGGGGCCTTCCCTTCTATTAGTTCACACTACTTGTTATCACTCGTTATGCCGCGAGTCAAATTAATTTAATGCATCGGTTATTTAGTTATAGTTTTCAGAGATGTTAATATATTTTCTAGTAAAAAAAATTAAAATATGTGATTGTTGATTTACAATGACATGATTTGATATTTTTAAAAGTTACTCACAAATAGTAAAAATATTATTTAAATAAAAAAATTTAAAATAATATTTTTTTAAAAAAATATTAAGAAAACATAATAATAGGAGTCGAGTCAACCTTAATTAATCTTTTAAATCAAATGAATTAGATTGTGAGAGTTTAATAAATTTATAAAAAAATAATTTGAAACAGGATGAACAATTTCTATTCAAACTAATATTGAAAGACAAATTTTTACAAAAATTAATTTAAAAGAAAAACAAGACTAAATAAAAAAAGACTCAGGTAAACACTAATTTTATTAAAATAATATATGTTTTTAAACATGATTTTAAAAAATAAGATTATTGAATACATGAAATTCTTTACATGAATTTATTAAAATATAATTTCATGAGATTTTATAAAATACTAAATGAATCTTCTTCTAATTCAATTGGACTATATTGTTATAAATGCTTATAGCATTGCGGTTTGAATAAAAAATATTTTAATATAAAAATATAGTTTAATTTTAAAAAAATTAAATATTTTTATTTTAATACGAAGATATCAATATATTAAATCGACTTGAGTTTCGTTACTTGACCTAATAAATTTATGATTCGGATGATGGAATGCACTAGGTTTAAGAAATTATTTTTCAAAACTGTGATACTTATAAAAATAAATAAAACAAATAAATATTAAAGAATAAAATTTAAAAAAAATAAAAAAAGAAGAAAATGTAAAAAAAAAAAGGCCTCATTCACTATCACCATGAACAATAAAAGAGCTGTGTTGTCGCACGAACTTTTTAAAAATATATTAGATAATGTTACACGTACATGAGTGCATTAAGAAAAGGAAAGAAAAAAACTTGCAAGGCTACCAAGTACCACCCCTTCTTATCCCTTGTATTAATAAACGAGGGCTGCTGTTAAACGACAGTGATGGCTGAATTTTAATACCATTAGTCGAAGACAAGGACTCCGCCTCGAGTACGTGTTGGAGTCTTGAAGATTCTGTGTCTGCCCAGTGTGGTCATCGTACGTGTTGGAGTCTTGAAGAATATTGAAACCAGCTACGTGCATGAGTTTCAACGGGGTTAACACTTGTTCCAATTACACTCTCAAATTACAATTACAAAATTTACTATAAGGCTTTTCACAGTAACAATCCACGTAAGTTTTTTTCAAATTTCATTCTCAGTTTCCTTTTCAATCACAAACTCTTATCACCAAATTAATAATCAATTTCTGAAATTTAAAGAAAGAAAAAATTCAACAAAGAGATAAAAGTGTACGTAAAACAAATTGAAATTTTATTTTTAGTCTTAAAAATCTTTGTTTATTGTTTAGTGTCGAGTTGTGAGAAAGAGAGAAGACAGAAAATCGACAAATAAATATGATTGCCATTTCAATTTTCAAGTACCAAAAGGCTCTTGTTTCTTCAATCTCTAACTACAACTTGAGGATCAGCAGGGACACTGCCCTTGGAATTCTCCACTTCTTTTCCACTAGGAGAGGACATATAATGACGTACGTATAATTATTAATTAAAACATCCACCAAGTTAAGAACCAGGTGGATATATAATGACGTAACCAAGGGCTGAGACTAGGGGAGCCCGGGTTCCTGATAAAATATAGATTTTTCTAGGGATGTATATGTATTTTACATTTGTAACTCTTAAAAAAAATAAAACATAAAATTTAAATCTTGACTCCTCGCTCCGCCGTAGCTAACAAGAATCTGGAAAGCTCGTAGAAATCACCAAGGAAAGTAGAAGGAAACATCTTCATTCTAGACTGGACAGCGCGACTGGAAAGGGCCTACGGACTGCGGGCTGGCAAGTGGACTGCGGGCTAGCAAGTGGACTGCGCCTTCGCGTGATGTTTCCGAACTCAGAGGTTGAATTACTAGATTAGGCCTATAACTTAGCTTGGGCTCGATGGTTGTTTAAAGCAATTTTAAGACCGCACAAATCATGTACACACACACACACCTGGAGGTGTTCCTCAGGAATAAATCATGATTATAATTTATTAAATTATAAGGTTCATGAGTTGTTAAAATTAGATACACTATATCACTTTCTTCAGGCCAATAGTTATTATATCTCTTATACAAGGAGCTTGGAGATTAAAGAGATCAAGAGCTTATTTTAAAGTAATAGTCTTTAATTCTTTTTTTTTTTTGTTTTAAACTGCTTTGCTTTGAATTAAAGCATGCATGACTGCTTTTAAAAAAGCAAAGTGGTTTTATTGTGCGTATTTTTCAGTTTAATTACCGTTTTTATAAAAACACGAACATTGTTTTTCTAATACTATTATTTTATAATCCCAAGCAAATCCCAAGCCATTCGTATGCATTTCTATATTTAAAGGCTTGCTTTTCTTATGTCCTCATAGGTTGAGTTTGCCTCTAGCTATCGACAAAACAAAATAAAGAATTTGTACTGTTAAGATATAAACATATATTAATGCAATCGGAATTGTGTTCAAGTTAGTGAATTTGAGAATATAATAAATTATAATAGCTTCTTTAAGATAATATCTTAATTAAATATAAGATTACAGAGATCATCCAAAAGATTCTACAAAAATATTTTTTATACCGAAAATTTCCTTAATTACTATATATTTACAAAAATTGATAAATTAGAGAAAGAATAAAAAAATCTAAAATTGACCAAAATTAAATAGTGAATTTGATATTTCTGATCTAATGAAACAACAATTATGATCATGTCTATTTTTTATACTCTTTCTTTAATTGCTTAATTAATTTTTTAATATAACTATTTTTTTCAATATTAATTGACGATATTTTAGAAACAAAAAGGGTTTATTATAGTATTGGAGGGATTTTTCAAGATTTTTTGTAATTTTATAGTACTCCAAGGAACTCATCAATTAGAAGTTAGCTTTAAAAGGTGTATTGTATCGATGTAATGCGATAGTTATGACTCAACTATACACTCTCATGGAAAAGGGGAGGGGAGCTAGAAGTTTGTGAAAAAACGAACACGATAATGCAAACTGAGAAAAATACAGACAATCATAGGAATATACAATTCTTTATTCATAGCTAGAGATGTGGATTGCAATGATGTAAAAAAATGTACAGAAATTCACGTCAAATCTTCATTCTAGACCTGCATGGCCGGGGTCATTGACTGTCAAATTGAAGTTCGAAAAGTGACTTAAATCCATCATCATGGACCATTAACAAGTAGAGAATAAAAGATAAAGATAAAGAAGGAACGATCATCATAACTAACAAACCAAAAGAACATAATGATAATAGTAACGATGGGAGGCACATCTTTGGTGGACCACTAACTCTGAGTTCAAGAAACCCTAGCTATTGTTCTGCAGAGGGGGGCCGATCGGGAAAAGAGCAAGAAGGTTTCCTTTTTTTTTTTTTTTATTACAAAAATAAAGAACAAGACCAAAAAGATATAAGATTTTGTGTCTACGACATTGGATCCTTGTCCCCTCCTCTTCTTTTGAGAACCGAACCATTCAGGTTGCTAATATAATATTAGTTGGTAGCTAAGTTTCCACGTTACCCAAAATGGAATGGCCATGATTAATTATTTGTTCAGTTTCCCTAATCAGATCTCTATCAGGCATGCCCTATTGCAATATAAAAATAATTTGGAGTAAACACTATCACAATACTAATACTATAGAAACCTCATTAAAGCAAGTCAAAGAAAGGACTCACTGTGCATGCTGAAAGAACATAGCACGCACTTGGTATTTTTTTAATGGTAATTAGGGTTTGGTCAGTTTTAATGATTGGAGACTAAAAATATTTTTTCAAACTGGATCTTAATTGGGTTATTGAAAAATGAACTACTGCATCTATAGGATTAAAAAATGTTTTGTCCAGTTAATTTTGATATGTTTTCACAGAGTCTAGTCGGCTAGAGATCATCACCAAAACATATAGCAATGTTTTGATCAAGGTTGTGTGACGGAATTCATTGTATGTGTGTGTGTGTGTGTGTTTGTAATCTTGCACGCGTATTGCACTGAATGTGCTCGAGAGACAGAAGGACGAAGAGAGAGACGCATCACCAACCAGGCCATGAAAGTGAAGAGAAGACAGCAAAGGATGCAATGTCGGCCATGTCTTGTCTTGCCTTTTGTCAAACCTAACTCCTGCTCATTCAAAGATATAGGGGGAATTTCGGCTCCTTATAATTTTTGTGTCATATATCTGCTCATTCAGATATATGTTGAGCGCCACAAAATTAAAATATTGTTCGTTTCTCTTCGATTTCATGAGTAAAACATGCCTAGCCAGATTAATTACTACGACTTAATTTTCTCAACAATTGAAGGCACCCTTTTGGATTCCATGGCCGACTCACAAGTCACAACCACTCTATTTATTTCTCTTTTAAATTTGTGTAAGAGACCCCCCCTTGTTGTTAGTTAGCAAGAAAAGAATCGCCAAAACACTTAATTAGCTGTAAACAAAACTAATTAGGGCTTCATTAGAGCCTAGGTATGCCATACAAGTGATATAAATAATCACGAATTTAAATTTAAATTTTTCTATTCGATTAATTCTAACTTGATAAAAATTAAATAATAATATAAAATTATTATTGCAGTCACATCTAATGTATGTTTAAAAATATCACACTGAACATTTCGAGACAAGATAATTGCACAATGAGGTCAACACTTTACAAGTGTTCCAATAAGTAGGATTGGGAGTGTTGCACACACATATATCTCAGGGAGGGTCCACTAGATATGACAAGAGATGTTTGTCTCCTTAAAGAGGCGAAAAAGTCTTGTAGGCCCTCATGACGCGTGTGACCACTAGAGGTGTCAAATCTTTTCCCTTCAATACGTGTTAAAGTTGTCTCAGTCAATTCATGTTTCTTTCATTAAAAAATGTGCTTAAGATAGTTCTAATTAGTCCCCATCTTTCTTTAAGCTTTCAGATAGGCCCTTAGGTTTTTTTTTAATCTTTTTTAACTAAAAACATGAAAATTGATGTTATTTTAAATGTTTTTTTTTTAAATTTTGATATCTTTATATTAAACCATTCAGATTAAAACATGGAAAAAAATAAGAATAACTTTTCTTGATAAAAAAACGTTTTTTTGGAAAAATACTGAAAATAATATTGTATTACCAAACGGGCTCTAATTGATTTACAATTAAAGCAGCTTAATTTGTCTCAACATAATAAGTTCCTTTTCATCGGAGGAAATAAATAAAAGAAACTGTGGTCCATCTCATTAACTCTAAACGAGAAGAAATTCAAAAAAGAAAAGGAAAGGCAGGACGACGAAATTAATGAAAAAGAAGAGACAAGAAAGTTAGTAAACATCATCGCATACAATCTTAAAAAGCAAAGCCAAAAAATATATTAATTACAAGCTAGCTAGCTAGACTATTGTACAATGCACTCACATGAAAAGAAATGCAACCCTAACTTGCTGTTCTCCGTCTCAAACTCATAAACTCACTACGTACGTGATCACTGGTTCAGTACTCTTTGATTTATTTATTTTATCCTGTTTTCGTTTCACATCCTAACCTCCATTATTTTCTTATTGCTCAGTTCTTACTTCAGGACAGGAAAAATCGTCCAAAAAAGAAAAAAAGGTCACAGTAATGACTTCCGTATCCTCTTGTTTCTTTCTTTATGCTGTTAATCCATTCATGAAGTTGTAAAGATCAATAGTAAGGAGCAATATTAAAAATAGCTCCACAGACTTTCTCCATCAGAATTTCCCTGTGAATCATCAGACGGTGGCGAGGTTATTCTTGGTGGCGAAAGCAGCATTCCTCCTGCCATGTCCACCAGCAAATTTGGCATATCAAACAGTGCCTCCTCATCAACAAATTCTTCTCCACTTGATGCCAAATACACACCCATGGCATGGTCATTTCTAGGTTGATCAACTAACGCTTCATTGTAGCTCAGTTCAGCCTTTTTTAATGCAGCAGCAGCAGCTGCTGCATTGCGAATATCAGTGGATGATGCCGTAGCAGGCACTGGATAAGTCCCAACAGAACTTGGGAAGTTAAGAACTGCACCATTACCTTTTAGGGCCAGGGCCGCAACATCATAGGCTGCTGCCGCCATCTCCGGCTTTGGGAATGTGCCAAGCCATATACGAGTAGTTTTGCGTGGCTCCCGGATTTCAGACACCCATTTACCACCGCGGCACCGGATTCCATGATACATTGGGTGCCTTTTGGAGTTAGAAGAAGTCGTGGCCATGGTGGTGGGTTTAGAATGCTGAGGAGGATGATCTTTTGGAGATGGATATTTTTCACATGTGTTGTAGGGATAGATTGTGACAATATAGGGTCAAGTGGGTTCACTAGTATAGGAGAATTAGGGTCAAAATGTAATGCTAACGGTGGGTGAGTTTGGTTTATTTGGGGCACGTTAATATTGGTAGAGGATATATAAATATATCTAATATGTGAAGGAAAAAGGTCTATAGAAGAAGATGAATTTAGAGGTTATGGGTAGATAGGGTCCTTGCTACAAGGAAGAAAGAATATATACGTGTGATTTTGCGTAGATTTGAGTTGTAAAAATGTTAATGCGTGGGTATTTCGTGGGGGGTCAACTAAAAATCGTTGTCCTTCAGTGTGTAATGCTGGTTGTTGATAGCTAGGGTTTTAGTCTTAGAAAGATTAAAGTGGAAAGTGATAGTTTAGCTGAGGCTACTAGTACTCTGCTACTTCTTTCGCTAAATGGAGAGTTTTGATAAATAATGGGCGGCGCACACGCATTACGGCCGCCTAGCTAGCACTTAGCTGGTCTCTGCTCCTCTCTCATAGTGGTGCCAAAACCGTCAACGTTTTCTTTCAATATCTTCTTTACTGGTTTTATGAATCCGAGGACCGGGAGTTAAGTGGTATTTGAAAAGTGTTTTTAATTTTATTTAAATGATTAATGATTATAATGATATGAATAAATATAATTTAATATGATAAATAAATTTTATTTTAAAATATTTAAATTAAAATATTATTGATGAAGGAATAATAATTACACTGAGAAACCGATCATTGAAAGATTAAGTCATACCACTTATGACTTTTTTAATATTTTAATGTTCATGATACGTTGTTAGACGGTGCGCTTGATCTTCAAAAATATATATATATATAATGCATGAGATTCAATGGTTTGATCCTCTGTATCAGACTCAGTATCAGACGTGCTTTCAATTTTGGACGGGAAGATGTTGTAGTATGGCGAGTCTTTTCGTTGGGCTTGTTTGAGGATTTGTAATTCCGATTTGAGGGTTTTTATCTCGGGATCGTAATTCCGGAAATGGTGATTGTGGTTTTAGATTTTTTTCTACGCAAGAATTTTTGTAAGATCATAGGTATTGGTGCTTTGTGAAGGTAATATAGAGCGGTTAGATCAGGGGGTGCGCACGGCTGAAGTCTTTTAATAATTTATCCAAATAGGTTTTTTGAAGTTGAGGATCATCAAGTCGTTTGATAGCCTCAAGAATGAACTCTTGATCTTGTGTCAAGACGTTGATTTGTTTAGAATTTGTAGAGGCATCGGAAGTAGCACTGGTGGTTGCTATTTCATCGATTTGGAATTCTTCTTCAGAAGTGTTTGAAGGAGAATGGTCAGTGTCTGTAGTCTCAATGTAGAGATTTTGTATTTGGTTGATGGTATCTTCATCTATTTGGATTCATGAAGTTTAGTATTGACCTTGCAGAAACGGGATGTATGTCCTTTCTGGTTACATTTATAACAGGTAATGTTTTTGGGGTCAAATTTTGTTTTAGGTTTCGACTGGAAAGGTTTGTGGGGCTTGATAAATTTGTAGGGCTTTTTGTAGTAGGGTTGAGCTGGTTTGGAATAGAATTGTTGTCGGTTTTTATGTAGTGATCGTTTATGGGGAGGTTTCTGGCTTGAATATTTTTTTGGATGTGAACAGTTTCAAACACTTTTCTTTCTAAGAATACTGGCTTTTATATATATATATATATATATATATATATATATAGGGTTACCATCGAAATAACTTCGTCATTATATTACGAGAGAGAGTTGAAAAGAAAGACTGTAAATACCACTGTTACTGTTAACTTACCGACATAATTACAAATGATATTTTGTTAGTGTTATATTTACTAATGGATATACCGACGAACAAATAAAACATTAATGACATTACATATGATTTTCCTGTGGTAAAATGTTAAATTTACCGATGGAGATATACTAATAGAATGAAGCGGGTAAATTATTTTTACACACTTTGTCTGTCAGTAAATCTATTGGTATATTTATTATCAACGAACTCATTGACAGACCATTAATTACTGACTAGAGTTTTTTCGATAAACTATTTCTGTCCATGAACCTGTCATTAATATATGTATCGACGAGCTATAAGTGTAAATACCAACATAAATTTTTATTGGTAAAACTGGTGCATCTAGTAGCATAACTAGATTATTAATATCAATAAGTTTGTTGATAATAAATATACTGATAGATTTACTGAAAGATATTTCACCAACAGAAAAATCATATGTCAATTGACGTTATATGATCTCCATCCCCAGTAAACATAAAATTTATAACAAAACTTGATCTTACGAACATCTAATCATACTATAGTTATGAATGAATTAGATTATTATGAACTATTCAACATCTCTTTCTAATGGATCGAAGCATTATACAATAACGCCTCGTTCAATGTTTTTTTTGCAACATATAATAATAAAAGGAAGGTTACAGACCGCGTTTTCTCATTATGTCACATTAGAAATGATTCTTAGTGCATCTTGATTCCTTTAGGAACTCTTTGTTTTCATGTTTTTTATTCCAACTAAAACGTGTACAACCACCAACCAATGTAAGGATGTTTTTCTTACTACATGGTGGGCTTTCCAATCAAAACTTGATTGGTTAGGCGGCCGATATATTATTCCTCTGGACAATATCCGGCCAACAAGGAGCTCCAACATTTCATGCATGGTCATCACCACCGCTACCTTCTCTGTCACACATGTTTTTGTAGTTTTGGGTCACTTCCGTTCAAAGAATCCTTAATCATTTTCCCCTTTGCCTCTTGAACAGTAGCTTTAATCATAATGGAAGGTCAACACAGAGCTTCCATCTTCCATTTGAGATTTGAGGTTCTCGAGAACATTTCGATGTATCCAAAACATATGGTTTTTTTTAATTATTTTTTAAATAGCATCGATACAAACGCAATCCATATATATTTGTAAGAAAAAAAAAGGTTATATATATATATATATATTCAATTTTAGAGTAACGAGTTCCACTTGTTAGAAAATAATATAAATTATATCCTGAAACATCACCTAACAGCTTAAACTATTGGGTTGAGATGGTTCTTTGATATGGTATCAGAGCCTTGATGATCAAGTGGTCACGAGTTCAAATCTCACCATCCCCATTTATTTGATAAAAAAAAATTAAACACAAGTTAATGTAAGCCTGTGCAAACGAGAACATTTCGATGTATCCAAAACATATGGTTTTTTTTTTAATTATTTTTTAAATAGCATCGATACAAACGCAATCCATATATATTTGTAAGAAAAAAAAGGTTATATATATATATATATTCAATTTTAGAGTAACGAGTTCCCCTTGTTAGAAAATAATATAAATTATATCCTGAAACATCACCTAACAGCTTAAACTATTGGGTTGAGATGATTCTTTGATATGGTATCAGAGCCTTGATGATCAAGTGGTCACGAGTTCGAATCTCACCATCCCTATTTATTTGATAAAAAAAATTAAACACAAGGTAATGTAAGTCTGTGCAAGTTTTAAGCCCAAAGGGCTTTCACTTGAAGGGGTGTGTTAGAAAATAATATAAATTATATCCTGAAACATCACCTAACAGCTTAAGCTATTGGGTTGAGATGGTTCCTTGACACCCCTCATGTTACTTCGAGAACCAAATTAAAAATCTTAAAATGTAAAACGTTTTGGTAGCTTCGCATGTCAAGGGACTGCTAGTCGGCCCAGACTTTTTTTGTGGGTCCTTTTTTTCTCCGCGATTCCACCGTTTTACAATCTAAATATCTTTTGATTATTGATCTTATTAGACAAGTTGGTTTATATTTTATTAAATCTTAATTAATGTTAATGATTTATAACCAAAAAGAAACGGAGCAGAAAGTCCAATAGGTTGATTCGTGGGCGTAATTTAGAAAAAATTGGCAACAGCAAATAATATATATAAAAAAAGCTAATACCTATTAGAAAAAAAATTATGAAAATGAAGCAGGAAATTGAAACTATTTGAAATTCCAATAGGGCGTCAAAAAGTTAACTTACCAAGGAAAGAACAATTATCCAACAAAAAAAAAATAAATAAATAAAAAATATACTTGATGATAGAACTTAAAAATACATCTCCTGAAATAATTAAGAAAACAGAAAGACAATAAGATTTATTAAAATAAAAGGCACCTGAACCCAAGCATGCCTATGCATTTCATAAAGGTGTTCGCGATGAAGTCACATATGTTCTTAATTAAGAAATTGAAATATCAAATTAAGAAAGGAGAGAGGAACAAAAAATTATTACGAGGAACAAATAATATATATATATATATATATATATATATATATATATATATATATATATATATCATACTTCTTAATTTAATATATCAGATTGAATTTTGTGAAAAAATTATTCAAGGAACAAGTGATCTCCTCTTTTATTACGAGTTGATGTGCTCTTTTTATACCAAACTAATCCTATCTTTGAATCTCGCTTGTGATAATTAAATAAAAGAAAAACTTTTATATACTCTTCTAATTTCTATATATATGCATTAGATTCTTTCATCAATAGCAATTAAGAATGTAAAATGAATATTTTCATAAAAAAAATTTAAATCGAATATGCATCTAGAATATATATTTATATTGCAAAATTATTTTGTTTTTTTATTTGCTTTTCTAATTCATTTCAATTGATAAATGGCAAACAAATATTAATTGGTGAATAGGTGAGTGTGGATTGGATAGTTTTATTATCCAATGCATCTTAAGCTAATTAAAAAATAATTCATATTGTTAATATGTTTTTGAATAAACTTTAGCATTCGTTATTGTATGAAATAAAATTTAAAATAATCATCTTGATTTAATGGGAATCAAATTCGATACATTCCCGTATACAATAAAAATACTACAAATAAATGTTATTATATCAATTATTATAATATTTATACGTACAACTTTATCACAAAAAGATATTATCAATATTCTAAAAAGATTTATTTATTTACAAATAAATAGACTATCATGATCGAATCAAATCATACGTTATGGATGTATTGTTGAATACTACACTTGGAAGGAAGTACGGAATTTAGAAGAAAAAAAAACATATAAGCATTCGTCTCTATATATGTTTGCAATGACCTCAAATATAATGAAGATAAAATTGATTGAGAGATTATTAATAAAGGAAAGACTTAGTAATTAAATATTAAAAAATAATGGGAATAGTATAACGGAGCACCGCCTCATGGGGCGGGCCTCCTCTCAGTTCTCACTTGTTACCTTACTCTCCTTTCCATTATATTCTTATGTCGTGTCCCTAAAGTTTTATGAATCGTATTTCCGATAGAGTTTCGAGAAGCAAAATTAGCAGAGCTGTTCCAAAACTAAGAAGCCAAGCAGCAGCAAGCATCGAACTTCTATGTCCGTCAAGATTTTTACCTTTAGCTCTCTATATTTTCTTTATTTAAAAAAAAAATGTTGCTTGTTGGATAATATTAATGATAAGATTTTCTTACATAAGATAAATAATTTAATACATATAGTGATAAGATATATCAACGATCCAGCTAATACGTGATTTATGATTCACAGTAGTAGTATTTCTCGCGCGAAGATGTTAAAATATTGGAGAAAGACTCGGTTGAAATTCTATCTTTTGAACTGAATTTCCACCCTAATCAAATTCTAACTTACAAATCTCACATCAAGTTGATTTCAATAACAACTCTACATGCACGCTGGATAGAAATATATATAAATTTGTTGAGATATTTTAGAGATACAGATAAAGTCATTACTTAAATCTTGGATAAATCAAGTACAATATTTCCGTTTGGATTTGCGAGTGGTAGAGATACAGTTAAATCAGCTCACTATATATATAAACGTATATCCTCTATAAATATAATTTCATATAGCACTCCAATACTCCCTCTTCCCATTGATTGGCTTACGAATCTCACCAGTCATACCCAAAAGAAACAAAGAGAAAGAAAGAAAGAGATGGCTGGAGGGGCTTTCGCTCCAACATCTGGTGGAAAGGAATACCCTGGAAAGTTTACTTTCAGGGTGTTCTTCACGTGCCTTTTTGCAGCAACAGGAGGTCTGATTTTTGGTTATGATCTTGGTATTTCAGGTGCGTAATAATGTAGAATTAATTAGTTTCTTTTTTAATATGTAATAATCGTATCACTTGTTTTTGAGAATCTGTGAAATATGTACTTAATTTCGTACTAGTGTAGTTTATGTTTACATCGTTTAAGGTGACAGCAAACCTGAATAACATATTTCTTTTTACAGGTGGTGTAACATCTATGGATGTTTTCTTGAAGGACTTCTTTCCAGATGTTTACCAGAAGGAATCCTCAGTCAAGCCGTCAGATGATCAATACTGCAAGTTTGATAGCCAGATATTGACGTTGTTTACTTCGTCTCTATATCTGGCCGCCCTTGTTTCGTCCATAGGAGCATCTATGGCGACTAGGACGTATGGACGGAGACCTACGATGATGACCAGCGGCTTACTTTTTGCAGCTGGTGCTATCGTTAATGGCTTAGCCAAGAATGTCGTCATGCTTATTGTTGGTCGGTTATTACTTGGTTTTGGCATTGGATGTGCCAATCAGGTAAACTGTTCTCTTCAAGAATCAATCTTCTTTTTTTGCTATTATATTTACAATTATCTTTTTCATGAAAAACACTCACTAAATGGTATTTTACTTTCAATGCTAGATTGAATCTAACTGCTTATATATATGTATACAATGTTTTCCTTTAGAGTTTGATTATAAGGAAATATATTCTTCTTCTTCTTCTTTTCCTAAATTGTCAATGTCCTTATTCACGATAGAACTTTTGTTTTGTGATTCTGGCAGTTCTTAAACTGACCGAATTCTGGAAGAGAAATTAAAGAATTTTTAAATCTTGTGTTTATTTAATGTGTACATATGCCTTGAGTTTTCTTTTCTTTTCTTTCTTTTTTAATTTTTCATTCTTAATATTTTTCTCCTTGTATTACAGTCAGTTCCAATTTATCTCTCTGAAGTGGCTCCCTATAAGTATCGAGGTGCTCTCAACATGATGTTCCAATTGTTTATTACAATTGGTATTCTCATTGCCAATTCTTTGAACTATGCCTTTGCGAGGTTGATCGGAGGAGATATGGCATGGCGCTTGAGTTTGGGTGGCGCTATAGTTCCTGGTCTAATAATTCTTTTAGGATCATGCTTTCTTCCTGATACGCCGAATTCCGAGATAGAGCGAGGCAATTATGAAAGAGCTAAAGATCTACTTCTTAAACTCCGCGATGTTGATAATGTCGATGAGGAGTTCAATGATCTTGTCGAGGCCAGTGAGAAAGCAAAATTGGTGAAACATGCTTGGTTAAACATATTTAAGAGGAAATATAGGCCTCAGCTTGTGTTTGCATTCTGCATTCCCATGTTTCAACAGCTCACCGGCATGAACGTCATCGTGTTTTATGCTCCTGTTTTGTTCAAAACCATTGGTTTTGGGAGCAATGCTTCTCTTTTATCTTCTCTGATTACTGGTTTCGTTAATATGGTTGCAACTTTTGTTTCGATTTTTACGGTGGATAAGTTGGGGAGGAGAAAGCTTTTCCTCATGGGTGGTACCCAAATGCTCATTTGCCAGGTTGGTCACTAGCTCTCATCTTTTTTTCAACAACGCATAAACACTAGTTTTCATTGATCTTTACACAATTCTTTGCTTTTACATTATGTTCATGTGACTTACAATGTCTGCTATTTTTTCCTGTCCTTTTCTTTCTTTTTGTAGGTTGTGATAACAATTGCCATTGCTATGAAGTTTGGAGTGAGTGGGAACCCAGGTGTGATTTCCGGTACCTACGCTGGTGCCGTGGTAGCCTTCATATGTGTTTATGTTGCGGGCTTTGCTTGGTCTTGGGGACCTCTAGGTTGGCTAGTGCCTAGTGAAATCTTCCCATTAGAAGTCCGTTCAGCTGCTCAGAGTATCAATGTTGCTGTAAACATGATCTTCACCTTTGTCATTGCACAAATCTTCACGGCAATGCTTTGTCACTTGAAGTTCGGTTTGTTCATTTGCTTTGCAGTTTGTGTGGTGATCATGAGTATCTTCATATACAAACTGCTACCTGAGACCAAAGGAGTCCCAATTGAAGAAATGACCATTGTGTGGCGGAATCATCCTCACTGGAGCAAGTATTTTGATGAAGATGATGCTAAGTTTGAAACCAGCAAGCCCAAAGATATTGCATCTGCTTAGTTTCTTATGCAGATCAATATAATTTTTGTTTTTGGTTCGTAGTACTTCAGGGTCGTGGCGAGTTTTTTTTATGTTAAGTTTATTTCCTGTTTTTTTTCTAGACTTTGTAGGGCATTTTATTTGTTTTATTAATTCTGGACCGTAATTTTCATTTTTAGTACTTTTCTATGCAAGAATTGCATTAATGTTAATCTGCCTTCAATTTATATTAGATTTTCTTATTTGAGCATTAAAATAATACTTTTTTCTAAGACTTTTTTCCACAACTGGCTCTGATATGGATCATTAAAGTACAATACAAAAGCCAAGCCCTTGAATTCCAGAATGGGACCGGTTTATATAACAATTCTAGTCTATCCTCATCCATCCACCGCACGAAAACGTTCTTCATGCCTTATGAAAAGGATTATTAATTAAGAAATTAAGGAGTTCCTGCTTCTCGTAAATATTTGCCACCTGTACTCCATTGGCCACACCTTTAATTTAAGTTTCCACCGCAAAATCTCTCTCCAGAATCCGAACATCCTTTTGGGATTACTGTCCGAACATCGTGGTCGGTTATAAAGGCCATCTGGATCGAAAGGTTTTCAAGACACGGTTAGAGCTTGGAACTCAAATATCTTTTCTTTCCATTCAATTTTTGTTTTTTCTTTCTCTGTCTTGAAAAGATCACCATATCCATAGGTGCCCCCTGCAACTCATAACTCCTCTACCTCTCCATTTAAACGTCCCTAGCTCGCCTCTTTCAAATCCATGTACCCCTAGCCATCTCTCTCTCTCTCTCTCTATCTATCTAACTATCTATCTCAATTAAGTCCACAAGCATGTGCCAGTTATCTTCACTTCTGATTCTTCCAAAAGCAAAGTAGACCCATCAACCAGAGTACAAGGTTCTGACATGTTAAACTGCTTTGATCCCCAGGAACCCAATATTTCAAGAACAACACAAGACTGATCATCTCTCTCTTGCAATCAAAGAAGCAAGATGCATAGCCATTATAGCACTTCCAATGATATTAACTGGTCTTTTACTCTATTCTCGCTCCATGATCTCCATGCTCTTTCTCGGTCGCCTAGGAGAACTTAATTGCTTTAGCTGGTGGCTCGCTGGCAATTGGATTTGCTAATATCACAGGCTACTCTATTCTCTCTGGCCTTTCCATGGGAATGGAACCCATTTGTGGCCAAGCTTTTGGTGTCAAAAGATACAAACTTCTTGGCATGCATCACCTTGCAAAAAACTATTCTTTTGCTTTTTTTAACTTCCATCCCTATTGCCTTTTTATGGTTCAACATGAAAAAAATTCTTCTCTTTTGTGGCCAAGAAGATGATATCGCCACAGAAGCACAATTCTACATTCTTTACTCTCTCCCTGATCTCATTCATCAATCCATTTTCCATCCTTCGCGTATATATCTCAGAACTCAGTCCATTACTCTGCCACTAACATTTTGTGCAGCTCTATCTATTCTTCTTCACATGCCTATAAACTACCTTCTTGTCTCTGTACTCAATCTTGGAATCAAAGGCGTTGCGTTAAGTGAAGTATGGACTAACTTCAGTCTTGTGGGATCATTGATCATATACGTTATGATCTCTGGCGTGTACAAGAAAACTTGGGGCGGGATTTCATTGGAATGCTTTAAAGGCTGGAAATCTTTATTGAATTTGGCATCTATACCATTAGGACTATCCACCGACATATCCTCTTGCTTGTGTCATCAATTGTAGCTTCTAGCCCATCTTGGACACCACAATCACTCAATTTTCCAAGCTGCCATCTTCTGTTCCCCGAACTTTCCTGTGGTTTCTAAGTTAGAACAGTAACTAGCCACGACAATATTGTGAATATGGAGCGGGATCAGATTAAAGCTGGAATAAAACCAAATGGTAGCCACTTCTTTTCGTATCAAATTAATATTTATCTATGATATTTGATGCAAGTTAATACGATAAAGGTGGAGTCATGAACCACCTTGCTTTCTCTTTTTCTACCACTAAATTGTATAGATATCCCTTAGATTTATAACTCAATATTTATTGACTATCTTTAAAATATGTTTCGTGGATACCTCTTGCCATCACTTGTTTTTTAAAGGTGGAGTCAACATTAATATGGAGTGAAAGAAAAGAGTGAAAAAAAATCGAGAATTTTCTGGAGAGAAAATCAAGAGAGAAAAATTTGCCACGGAAAAGTTTTTGGAAGAAAAAGAGAAAAAAAGAACTAGAAAAAAAAAGAACGAATTTTTTTTTAAAAATCTCTCTCTCCTCCATACAAATTCAACCCACCACCATGCCATCCTCACCATCTTCGATTCCAATATGGACCGTCCACCCCATCGATCGAGATAGCATCCACACAACCACCGGACCATGAACATTGACACGACAACCACACCACCACCATTTATGGCTGTTGTTACCTCTTTTCTTCCCTAAAAATCATTTTCTTCTACAACAACAACCTATTCTCTCTCATCCCTTTATTTCTCCAATCGATCAACTCACAACAGCCGTACCATACATCTCTGACCATCATCTCTCTTCCCTTCACATGGCTTCAATTAAACTAAATTGATAAAGAGCAAAAGAATAAACCAAAACTTAGATGGCTTCAATCTCCCTTCACAATCAACGGTGGATGACATTACCCATACATGAAGGAAGAGGAACGAGTTGTGCACCTAGCATGGTAATCGATGCACCTCTACCCATTACCAGCACGTGCAACGACGCACCAAAAATAATGGATAAACTAGTTTTATTTCAATTAGATAAAAAGAACAATATATGAATCAAATTTTAAAAAACTGATTAGTGTTTTTGTACGTTGAGAGACGCTGACATTATAATAACAAAAGAAATCTTAATCTCCTTATGGTGTTGTTTCTCCTTTTAAATATTACATGCAAATCACATGATTTGATGTTAAATTGATATTGCTAAAAAATAATTAATTGTGATATCTTCTCTTTTTATGCGTAAAGCCCCTAGCTAGTGCTCCAACTCAATATAGGAAGGAAAACTAATTAGCTTTGCACCATTTTAATGGGTCGATTTAACTAAAATATTCCAAGGAGTTCGCAAACAATATGGTATTATATGAAAGGTTAACTAACCCAAATCCAATCTCATTAGGGGAATAATTAGATCAGAGATTATTTTTTTTCCCTGTATTATACAAGGGAATAAATCAAGCCCATTATAGAGTTATATAAATTGTGACTGTTCTTTTGTTTTTTGGGATTAGTTTTGACTACACACACACACACACACATTAATAATACACGTAGTTTCAAGTAATCTCACTGCCATTGCATATGTATTGCAGAAATGAATGAATGAAAGAACGATCAATCCAATAATAAAAATAATGTTGAAATTTTAAACAAAATTCATAGGCATGCAAAATTGCGAACCCGACGAGGATGGAATCCTTAATAGTGGTTTGAAACAAAACAACGACATGAGCTAGCCCGCTCAATAGGTTTTCTTTGGCCTCAGAAATCATGGAAGGCAATGGACTCCTAGGATCCTTGGATAATGTCCCTCTAAGATATACACATCTCCTTCAAACCCAAGGAGATACTCAAAACGAAGAGATCGTAAGATGAAAGAGAGATACGATCTGCCTAACAATATGCCAAATCTGTGCGTAGGTTTGTTTATGTGCACGCATATCTATAATACCAAATGGATGGATCATGCGCCCCTGCCTGTAACACTTGGATGTCAGACATGAGGGATGTTCGGCCGTCCTAGCAAGCCACATGACATGATCACCTATTGTGTAACCCCATCACTCTCCCACATTAAAGTCAACTCGACCAGAGTGTCTGACCACTGCATGCTTACGGGTCATGTGTGTAATATATTGTTGTTTGTTTATCCTAGGTGACCAGCTAGGTATAGAAGGAAGGAAGTCGAGGGATGTGACGAGGATTTGGCCTTCAATTGTTTATGAAATCATGATTGGTAATCCCATGTAACAATGATTCTTATTGACAATGCAGCCATGATCAACTAGTGGAGTTATGATTTCTTGTAATATCTTCTTGTTTATTCATTTAATCATGCATCTATTATTTGCTTGTACATAGTGTTTTAAAATCTTCAACATGCAAGTAATATTCTTATAGCCAGACATATACAACAATCACTAGCTATCTAGATAGATGCTAATTTAGATAACTGACCCATTTACATGTTCATCATACTTTGAAAAAAAACACTATCATGCTCCTAAACACTCCATCAATTATTTAAATGACTAACCCATTTGTATATTAATCAATTTCGGATCCATACAGATTAATTAACATATTTGTGGTTAGAGTTCAATTTTTGAACAAAATATTGGAGTGGCACATAGTCAATGTGGACTTTGCACATGCATTGCAAAGATAATCAAAACAGAACATATACCATGAACTGATCATCGCATTAATCGATCTCAGCAGGAAATTTAACGGCTCCCACGGAAGAAACATTAAGTGACAAGATTTAATTTGTACGAAAATCATGAGCATGAAAGGGTTTGAGCCTTGTTGTTGTTTTCTTTTTCTTTTTCGAAGAGAAAAGAAGAGAAGGTCTTTCACTTCAGGCTTGGGTTGGGAGGCAACTCGAGATGTTATGGCGTTCTTAATTTCACAAGTCATAACCTGTTCCCACAGGCCCATATCCAGATTTCAAAGGGCCAACTTAATATGATAAGCCGTAGCCAGTGCCATCGGCCGACATCCAAAGTAAGTCTAAGAGGAGTCATCAAGACGGGCCATACTCTCATGTCCCAAGGCTAAACGCATTTGCCTTGAATGGTTGGTGAGGAAATGTCCCTTTGAATTCCTAATTTCGATTATAGTTTTTCTCACGGGCTGTGGAAATATACACTGACGGAATGAATCGATCATCATTGAGAAGAAATGGTTGGTTGTAGAATTAGATTCATCATCTTCATGTATGTTGCGCCTACCATGTGCTTTCACTAACAAAAAGACGATTTGTTCTCGTGGAAGCATCATCAAAATTGTTTCTGCATCCATGCGAGTCCAACTTGCAATAAAAGCTCCCATTTATGCTATGTCTTATTAACCATAAAGCTTGATAATGGCTACCCTTTTTGCATGTCTGCTTGGTCCCATATGATGTAAGTTGTTCATTGGAAGTACGCAGATGTTGTTATCATGATCATGTGAAGCTCTTTTTTATTTGCATGATCGTAGATCGTATCAGAGGAATTAAGCATCGTATAAAATTAAGAGAAGAGAACGTTCTATAAATCTCACTACTAGAAAAAATGAAAAAAAAAAGAGAAGAAGAGAAAACCGACGGAATTGTTATTTACCAGCAAAAAATATGATAGAAATTTTTTATCGGAAACAATAAAATAAAAATAAAAATTCTAATTGTTTATTCTCAAAAAACAATATGGTAATCGTAGACGGTATTACTCCCAAACAAATAAAAAATAACAAATTAATCGCATATAAAGAACATCTTACCTCTCAAATAAAGCTTTAAAAATTAAAAAATAAAAGATAAAATGTTAATTTCACTGTAACCCTAGACACATTTTATTTTAGATAACTATAATGAAAAACTCAAAGTAATGTTTAGTATTTTACTTAATAGTTTGCAACATGCCTCATTAGAGCTTCACTCTCAATGTACCAAGACTGAATCTGGAAGAACATTTCTCCTCCTGTTAATATCAATAAACTAATCTATAATGCACCATCTAATCTTACTAAACCATTTATTTCACTTGCAAGTAAGACAATAGGCTGAGGAGGGTTTGGAAAAGAAAAGGGAAAAAGGAAAAGAAAAGTGAGGCATCGAATTTTCACTTTGGAAAATCTTGCCATTGCCAATTAAAAAAAGGAGAGAGGGAAAATGCTATAAAGTATAAGATAAAATGAATTGATAATGCCATGGAGAACTCAAGAAAGCAATAACATAATCACCAAATACAAGTTGTGGACCAGAATTGCCTATGCCCACACTTGGTATGGACAAAATAATCGGCATTGGCCTCCTCTCCAGTCTCCAATCCGATTCTTAGATCTGAGCTTGTGACTACCGACTGCTAAATAAGTCTAACATATCAACATCTAGATTTAATATCAGTGTTTGTCGAGGAAGGAAATTTGCGACTTTCTTTCTTGGGGTACCATCTAGCATCCTCCTTTCCAGTTCACAACAGGCCCATTTCCCAAGGGTCAGTCACGGCAAGACTTGTGAAAAAGCAAAGTATTTGCTTTCCCCCCCCTGGCATGAAATAAAGTTAGGAAATGTAAGCACGGCGCCCCATCATACAGAAGAGAATTCCGATGGCATCAGATGGATTTGTCCGCAAGGAAAATGAAAGGAAGAACAAAGAAAAGACGGAATAAGCATGGCCCCTTCTTTTTCTTTACTCCAAAGCTAATTAACTGGGAGTATTCAGACGTGTTTGAGGAGAGCCTTGAGTCGGCAAATACTCTTTAATTAGGCATCACATGAAAAGAAATCCTTAGTATTTCCAATTCTCATCCCTCGTATTCTCTCGATCTGACTCCTTCAGTTCTTCATGGATGCTCTGCAATCCACTCAAGTGACCATTGAGCCTCTTTTCTTTTTCCTATCCTTCTTTTTTTTTTTTTTTCATCCCTTATTTGCTTAACTATAAGCATGATTACATGTTTAATAACAAAAACTTCTGGTAAAATAAAAATATAACAAAATAGACAGCCCTTTTGTTACCTTTTCTAACATCTCATTAATTTCAAGTATAAATATTTTTTGTTTAAAAATATATTAAAATAAAATTTTTAAAATTTTTAAATTTAATTTACATTAACACATTAAAACAAGATTAAATCACTCAAAAATAATTAATTTAAATTAAAAAAATCAAAATTTTCAATTTTTTTTAAGAGACTAATACACCATTATTAACAACTGGCTGGCATTAGAAGTACAATTATTGTTGAACTATTTACTAAAAGTCTTCATAAACACTGAGCATGAAAATTGATTTTTCTCTGACGAGTAACATTTGACATGATGTCACCTCACCAAACTTCAGTAAACCCTACTCTTATTGGAAGAGAATGTAAAAATAAATGCACATGAATGTCTTTGAATTCTCTGGTATTCCCATCATGTCAAGCCAATAGTTTCCTAAACCTAGACAACATGACACACACACACACACACACATATATATGTATGTATGTATGTATGTATTATTTATTTATCTCAGCAAGAGGGAGGACGGCTGTGATGGAGATTTTTTCAGGAGTAACTTAATATGGGTTATTAAAATTTTATATTAAACACTTGAACATTAAACCACTCTACCTGCTTCCAATACTCTACCATATATCCTGCCTTCCGAAGTCAAGTCTACCTTTCTATCATTGTGGAATGATTAGTTTAACCTTGTTATTACAAAAAGATTATCCCCCTAGTCTCTTCCCCCCCCCCCCCCCCGCATGTAGAAACAAAGAATTTTACGATCCAAATCGGAAATAATCTACTTCTCCACCGACCAGTACCGTATATTTATAAGATGCTAGAGGCAATAAATGACTGGATAAAGCGGGATTGACTGGGGCAATGGTCCCAAGACACAAGGATTATTTATTTATCTGTTAATTACCAACGAGTATAGGCTATGGAGTATGAACACGAGATTGGGTGGTCTGTGGTCCCTGGATTGAGTCAACAGCAACCAGTTTCTGCAACAAATACATGAAAATATAATTCTACTTGCCCCAATTTCTAACTACTTTTTTTTTTTTTTTTGATTATCGTGGGTGTCCTTGCCACTCCCCGACTAATCCCACGGGCCCCGAAGTTAACGACCATAGCCTCCAGTGGCCATCATATGAGCAGCCACAGGGGTTTGAACCCGAGACCTAAGAGGGAACAAACCCCTTAGCCCCAAGCTCTTACCACTAGTCCACTATCTAGATGGTTAATTTCTAACTACTCTTATAACATGTTGTAGTGCATAAAAAACAATCCTTCCTTTGCTATGCACCATATTTTGCTATATGTTATATACAATTTGCAAAGAGCCAATTTAGTTTATTTAAAAAAAAAAAAAACAGATCATAAACCTAAAACAGCAAGAATGAGTAAAGGAACCAGAGAGACTGACAACATCTAAGAATGGAGACCCACGCATCGCTAACCGTTTTTTTCTTTTAACTGTTCCCAATTCAGCTTAGAACTCGCAGAAACATTAGCTCCGCAGCTTAATCAAAAGTTTCCCATGTTGTTGTCACCACAAAAGACTCGGAATGCCTCAATATTGGTCGCTGCTGCTGTGTTGGCATTTGCATTGTAGCATTCTGCTGCTTGGATTGAACTGACTCTTTCTGCCTTGGTATTGGCATTTTCCCAGTTGAATTTTCGAGTTTCTGTAATGGGATTTTGCCTCCATTTCTTTGAATTGACTGCTTTTGCATTGCTATTGGCGTTGTGCCTATTGAATTATCTTGTGGCTGCAATGGGATTTTGCGTTCTTCGCTTTGAATTGGCCTTTGCTTTGGTATTGGCATTTTACCCATTGAATTATCTTGTTGCTGCAATGGGATTTTTCCTCCATTGCTATCAGCAGTAGAATAGTTTAACTTCAGCTTATCAAGAGTTTCAATGTACTGTTGAACTCTCCTTTCCTTCAAGAAAGACAAAGGAAGGCAAAAACTTGAACATTCCAGGAAGTGAAAAGTATGCTAGTTGATCAATTAGAAGTTGCATAATACCTGCATTCTCTTCTGCAACTTCAAGTCTCCCTCAACAAAAATTCCATCCAATGCTACTAATTTTTCCATCAACATCGCAGTCAATTCATCCACATCTTTCTCTGCAATTTTTCCTCCTTTAGAAGTTGTTTCCAAGGATGTCACCTACCAAATCGCAATAAAAACAATTTTGCTCTTATCAGAAACTTAAATCTGATTTCTGCCAGAGGCAACCACGTATGTTTTCAGGTAAAATTTACTTGCCTTTTCGCCAAGTCGGTCAACATCCACGGTGATCTGTTGCAATGACTTTGAACCCTTTTTTATTTTAGCAGTTTTAAGCATCTCAAGACACCGCCTTTGGCGGCTGGTAATGTCCTCAGTTAACACAATTTTGGATCCATCTTTGACTCCTGCGGTATCTAAATACGCCTTGGAGTTTCTCTCCTTCTTCTTGTATATCAGCTTTTGATCCTCATGGTGCACTCCTGTGTGTTGTGCTAGCATTTTCTTCAGTTCCCCTGCAGCCCAAAAACCAACTCCTTTAATCTCCATCATTCAAAGAATTTGAAGTCAAAGCATCATCAGTTAAACAAAGACATGGAGGTTTAATTAAGAATTATCAAATTACCAAAGCTTGCTTGTGAACTGATACTAATCTCATGACATGAAGAACCATATTTGACTCTAACTTTAATAGTGGAAACAGGAACAGAATTGTGATTGGAATCAGCAGTAGTTCTCTTTTGAACTAACATTCCTCCTGGCCTAATTTCCCATTCGTCAACAATATTCATATTGCCTCTGCCAACAAAAGAGTCCTCCTTATTCCCCTGAGTAAACATCCCTCTAATCTTTGACTTCATTGGCTCCATCTGCATATATTCCTGATCTTGCCTTGAGGAGAAGAAAGAAAGAACCTTACCTTAGATCTCTAGGAAAGTTCTCTTCACTGATCATAAGCAGTGGTTTCAAGGAAACCCAGTTTGACAACTACTGAGTTCAAATAACATGGTGTGTAATATTTGGGCTCAGTATTGAACAGCTATAAATTACAAGACAGGTATTTTGCATGAAAGAAAACTGGTTTCTATAAGAAGACAATGGGTGATTATGAAAACAATGACCAAAAACAAAATAAACTTTTATATATTGAGAAATCGCTAAAATACTTGCGAGAGAGAGATGTGATATATTTGCTGAAGAAAGCAAGGAGGAGAGATAAGAAAGGAAAAAAGGAAATGGAAATGGAAATGGCAAAAAGGAAAGGAAAGGATACGAACAGCCAGCGAAAGATATGAGTGAGCAGAAGAATCTATCTATATATATACGAACGAACAGAAGGATGTTTTTAGTTTTGGAAACTATTTTCTGTAATGAAGAAAGACGATGTGGGAATGGAAACGGAAACTTTGGCATTTGTGGTTGTTTACGACATTTAGCCTTTTTTTTTTTTATGGTACGGTGACAACAAAAGAAACAAAAATTAATCTCCTCTATGATATTTAGTGCCCATCCAAACTACAAAAAGAACACTTAATTCTAGAGGTGGATTTTTTTTATATACAAATTTCCTTCATGAATTAGTCTCAAGACATTTATGGAGTCTAAATTGCAGATGATCTTCATATAGCCTTGGTTCCAAGCTAGAACTAACCCATGTTTAATAGCCAGAAGCTATGGAAGCAGGTTAGTGTCAATTCCTCCAGAGCCCGAAAAACCCACAGGCCACTTCCCTTCATTATCCGTAATGAGGTCTCCAAATTAATCTTCCCTTCATCAGGCCTGCACCATGAGATAGTGAGCTCTTTTCTAAGATTGACAGCTTGCTTGACCCAAGCATTGCACGAAGATCCTTATTAAAAAGATGAATTTGCCTCATGAGCCAATTATCACCTACATAATTCTCCTCATAATAAGCAATGATGTTTCTACGCCTCTAGATCCACCAAATACCCAAAAGAAAAAGGAACGAATCATTAGGAGAAACCATCTATCTAAACCATTCCACAACATTTATGTTCCAAAACCCATGAGCATTTACTAGTCCCATATTTGTCCGTATGATTCTAGCAAAGTGACAATCCCGCAGGCAATGCAAGACACTGTCCTCCCCCTGGTTGCAGCAGCCACGGATGGGAGTATTAGAAATGTGAAGTTCATAGCGTAGAAAGGTGTTTGACACATTCTGGAAGCATTGTCATCAGGTTTATAAAGTTCCGGTAGCTATTTCGCCACAAGTCTTGTACTTTCAACTCGGAGTCACTGATTTGAACAACATCAACCTGTGAACCAACCGAACCCACATCCAGCCACATATCAAACCAAAAGGAAAACTCCCCATGTCCAACCTTGTACGAGAAGCCATCACGTTGGTGAATGAAGGCTTTAAATATAGCATTCCCACATATTTGAGGCATTAGTGCTGACCCAGTATTTATGCCTCAGGATGCTGACCCACGGTTTCTCTCCACCACTACAAAGTTGCCTCGCCTGCTTACCTCGCAAAGCCACATTTTATTAGCGAAATGCAGGGAAGCAGAGGAAATCCCTTTTTATTTTTATCGTAATGATTCGTGAGTTTTAGGATAAAACTTGTCCAATTTCCTTCTATTAATTAAGAAAAACTAGATTTCCGTTCAATTTGAGTGAATAAACATGTGCTAGTCTTGTGATTGTATTATTAGTTAAGAAGTGGATGAATTGGCACAAGGATCTATTTAATTCTCAAATTTTATTTAGAAACTAATTGCTGTGAGATTATTAGTTTGTTTTGTGACTATAACCACTAATTCAGGGAATTTGGTCACCATTTATCCTAAGTTTTATACAAAGGAAAAGGAAATAAAGAACGAAAAGGAAAACCAAATTAAGAGGCAGTCGTTTTCTACGAACTGGAAGGCAATAATCAAGGAGGGAGAAACAGGCAAGGCAAAGTCTGAACACACACACAGACACACACACACACACATCTGTAGCCAGTTGGCAGCTGTCTGTATGTTTGCTTAGTTGTTGGGTTAGAGGAACGTTGTTGTCATCATTAATATCGTTCAAAACAGCAGAAGAATTAAGTGCTCAAATTTTGTACTTTTATTCTTTGGTGAGAACTTTTAATAGCAATTTTCTTCTACTTATTTTATCGTAACCCAACAAGGAAAAAAGAAATATCCTTAAAAGCTTTGAATTTTGATATGCATGTCCAGCTTGAACTAGCCATTCTCTTGCAGAAAACAAAATCTCAAGCATATTACTTATTTGGACAAGTAAAGGAGAGAGCCTAGAGATCAATCAAACCCTTTATAATCGAAACTATAGAGATTAGCCCACAATAGATGGCCCTGATAAGAGCTAAGAGCAAATTCCTGCTAATAAATAGCTCCCCTTCTATATAACCCTTGGACCCTCGGTAACCATTTTCCAAAGCAGGCTGTCCTGTACATTACTGCCGGAAATTGGAAACCATTTCCAGAACAATCTACACAGCTACTGAGATGACTGATAACTGGAAAACAGACCTAGAATTCAAGATGATGAGGTACCTAATAGCTCAGCAGAGAAATAAAAGTGGAAAAGAAATAAAGCATTTTAACAATGCTACAGGCACTCAACAAATCGATGACAGTAGTTAGTAATACCACTACTGTCTACAACAGGATCCGTCCTCTCTAGGATCATGGATCTGTTCAGTCAGTTCTGTTGTTGCAAGTGAAAGAAAAAGATTCACCACGAAAACAACTGGACTGGCATTTCTATAACAGGGTAGATGAGAGAATGCGAAATTAGATACAGGAAACAATTATAAAGAGCAAAACAGTAAAGACATGCTTGCTACTTCCAAATGTTACACCACCTTGTTGACAAGATCAACAATCTGCTTCAAATAAAATAGGAGAAGGGAGGCATCATAGCATCTGCCAACAAAAAGTCTTTCAAACAAGATAGCTGTAAGAGATGGAAGACAGGTCTCTGTAAATTGCAAATATGAACCTTCCATTTATACATCCAATCCCCACACCATAATGACACTAAAACAGGTGGAGGGATCCAATCTATTAAGAAGCTTGCAACTTCTGCATCATGTGATACTAAGAATTCAAAAAAGTGACAATTGGGCACATACAAGCTACTAGTACTGCCCCACTCACCTCTCTTATGCGCAAAAACAATAACACACTACTTTGACACTAAATTTGTCACTCTATTACTGCAGAAAACTTAACACTACTTTGACACTAAATTTGTCACTCTATTTACTGCAGAAAACTTAACAGACAATACATCCCGACTTATACTTACAAACCGACTGGTCAATGGCCATAAAAACATATGAACAGGAAGTGTTTTGTAATCTAAAAATTGATTTTTCTCTAGGACAGAACAACAAAATGTAATGAAGCTCACTTTCCCCTCATTGGGAAGAACAAATGGGAGAAAAGACTGCAAAAAAAACGTGAAAATAAGCAATCAAGCAAGACCACAAGAGAAATCCTTTAGTTTAATGTTTGAGTCACACTCCAACAAAATGGTTGGTCTGGAGTTTAGGCACTGGGAAACAGAAGATTAGGGTCTATATATATTAGGAGATAAAGAAGGAGAGGGAGAGGGAGACAACTCTACATGAAATTGGTGGAGTATAGCCAGCATAAACAGGCTTGTTTAAAGATATAAAGGTCCAGTCTGACAAGAAGGATTCATTGGAAACTAGGGAACCACACTTCAATGCCAAGAGCCTAGAGCTCCTCCACAATCTGTGGATACAAAAGTGCGAAAACATATGTCCATCTCTAGAAAAGCTAGCTGCTTGCTATGTAAACTAACTTGGGAGTTAATCGTGGCATTGCAAAAACATAAGCATGATATGAATGCCCCAAATTTGTTGTCTTCATATTGTCTTTCGTCCTCCCAAACAAACTACAAGTAAAAACTTTACACTCCCTCAGTAAAAGAAAAAATACCCATTCCAGAGAACCTATATTCTCAAGTACAAAAGCAATCTTGTTATAGACTATTTCAGTCAAAACTATACTATGAAGAGATATTTTCATCTCACAAGTACCTTTATTATAATGACAGTGGACGAGCTGAATCCAAAAGGCAAGCGCAGGACATTGAACAAATGTATTCACTATGAACAAATAGTAGCGAGTTGATATGGTTCCCCAATCCATCACACTATCAGATTAAAGACTGAGTAGAAGCGCATCAAGGTAATATAAGTCTAATCAACAATGGCATTCACAATTATGATGTCATAAAAGCTCGAGAACAAAAAACAATATGCACCAAACCACCACACTAATTGAACCAAGCAAATGAAACAGCACCATTAACAGAGAGTATAATTTTTTTAAAAAAAAAAAAAAAACAGGAGGATGACATCAGCTACCTTAGCATCTCATTCCAACTCATGCAATCCAAATTTGTAGAAACCAAGAAGTTAGAAGCCAAAGCAAGAAAGGATTACGTTATCACATTGAATTTTCACAAGAATGATATCCAACTAAACTAAGCATTAAGGCAAAGTGCAAAAGAACAAAACTGCAAAATATATGGCATGGGATTCGAAAGTTTTGCTAAAATGGAGAAAAACTAATTGCACAAAGCTGAGGGTATGAAGTTTGACACCGCCATCCATCCAAAAAGTACCAATAAAGCATATTTCCTCTGGTGTGTTACCTACTCAATAATGGACTGAATAACACCAGCTCCAACAGTCTTCCCTCCTTCTCTGATAGCAAACCTCATGCCTTGCTCACAAGCCACGGGCATAATAAGTTCCACTATCATCTTCACACGATCCCCAGGCATAACCATCTTTGACTCCTCATCCTTATCATTCATAATCGTAGCCACCCTCCCTGTAACATCAGTGGTCCTCATATAAAATTGAGGCCTATACCCAGCAAAGAAGGGAGAATGCCTGCCACCTTCTTCCTTCTTCAAAACATACACAATCGCCTCAAATTTAGTATGTGGAGTAATTGACCCTGGCTTTGATAAAACCATCCCTCTCTGAATATCAGCCTTTTGAACACCTCTCAACAACAACCCAACATTATCACCTGCCAATGCTTCATCCAATATCTTTTGAAACATTTCCACACCAGTAACTGTTGTATTCCTAGTCTCCCTTAACCCCACAATATCTACGGTATCCCCAGTTTTGATAGTACCTCTCTCAACCCTCCCAGTAGCTACTGTCCCACGACCGGTAATAGAAAAAACATCCTCCACAGCAAGTAAAAAAGGCAAATCAGTTTGCCTTTGTGGAATTGGTATATAATTATCAACGTTATCCATAAGTTCGTAAATTTTATCAACCCATTGATTCTCTCCTCTCTTAATAGCAGGATTTTCCATCAAAGCCTCTAAAGCTAACAAAGCAGAACCAGAGATAATTGGAATATCATCACCAGGAAACTCATAACTAGACAACAATTCTCTTACCTCCAACTCTACCAATTGCAACAGCTCCTCATCATCAACTTGATCTTGTTTATTCAAAAACACAACCATGTTTGGAACCCCAACTTGTTTTGCCAACAAGATATGTTCTTTTGTTTGTGGCATTGGACCATCGGCGCCAGACACAACCAAAATAGCTCCATCCATTTGAGCAGCACCAGTAATCATGTTCTTAACATAATCGGCATGACCAGGGCAATCAACATGAGCATAATGGCGAGATTCTGTCTCATATTCAACTGTAGCAGTGTTAATTGTGATTCCTCTAGCGCGTTCTTCTGGTGCAGCATCGATTTCATCGTATTTTTTGGGTGCGCTGCCACCCATAGAGGCTAGAGCCATGGTTAGAGCAGCAGTGAGAGTTGTTTTGCCGTGGTCTACATGGCCTATGGTGCCTATGTTGACATGGGGTTTCTTTCTTTCGAACTTCCCTCTCGCGGCACGGACAGTGAAGGTGCGTTGGCGGGTGGTGGTGAAGGGGGAGGTTGGGGAAGTGGGAGTGAAGGGGGAGAGGAAAGAAGAGGAAAGGATGGATTTTGAGGGGGAGTTTGGAGGTGGGTTTGAGGGAGAAAGTAGGGGTGGAGGTAGAGGATGTGGTGGTTGTGTGGTGGGGGTAGATGAGGTTTGTGGAGGTGAAAGTGGTTGCTGAGGCGGAAACAGCCATTATGAGTGGCGGATGAGAGAGTGGCGTCGGGAGAGGGGGGGAGTTTTCTTGATTGGGAGAGGATACGAGAGGAGAGTTTTGTTATCTCTTTTTGGGTAACAAAAGAAGGGCTGTTATTGAGAGTTTTATCCACTGCTGCTTCTCAGACTGTAGGCAAGTTGTCACTAGGGTAGCATGGAAAGTTCATGAAACCACCACTCAAATTGTAACACGTGGGTAGGAGATTGAAGGTTTCTAAGAATTTTAAGATAGTAGGAAGGACACTGCTTGCTCCTAGTTAAGATTTAGGCACGACTGTAGGCTAACTGGATGAATGGACAGTGGCTTCTAATTAAGGAATTAAATTTTGGAGTAAGTTTACACTTCGCGGCATGAACACATTCGATACTACTAACTCATGGTGTTGTGTTTGTGTATCGAGTGTAGAGATTAAAAGGGGCATGATGTTCTTGTGCTATTGTAGGAGTTTGAGGCCCATAATCATTAATTATTAAAAATAAATTTTAAAAAATAAAAAATATATATTATTTTATTACGTCACCACTCGTGCCCACCATTTTCCAGCCAAAATTGTTTTGAACGGCCTTTTGTTGAAAAACGGGTGCTGAAAACTTTCCCCTAAGGCATGCAAACTCTTTTCTTTTCCTATTTTCCTTCCCATATCACCGAAAATTTATATCTAGCCCCAACATTACTGCAGTAAACCCAATGGGGCTTGTCGATTTGAAATATGCAACGCACAGAGCTTATGTTGAAATTAAAATTCAGACACAGCAACAATGTCAAAGATCAAAAGAAATTTACAAAAATTGGGCAACAATTAAGGAAACCACCGGTTATCTGCCATTCTCATTGCAAGAACTCCAAAGCGAAACATCAAAGATGAAAATGCTACACCTCACTGTTCCTTACGGGCTTTGGATCTGGAAGGCTTTGCTGGTTTAATCATGTTGCCAAGGAGAATCAATACTATGGGCGCAATGGTTCCAATGTAATATACACTACCATATAAAGCAAGTGTTTCTTGCAACGTTAATACCTGTGCCATACGAGGAGAGAAACATTAGGCTCAAGAAATATCAATTTCAGCTTCTAAAATGATTTTTTTCCAATAAGAGGAGCTCACCATGAAACCAACAGCGGAATAGTTTAGAACCAGAACGGTGTAGGCAAAGCTTATAAACACAAGCAAATTCTTGACCACATGCATATTTGAAGGTATAGCTTGTTGCCATCTGTATAGGACTGCTCGGCATGGGGGAGAAGGGTCAGCAATCTCTTCCAATTTATTTATTTATTTATTAACTATCTACAAAGAAAATAGCCACACAAAAAAAAGGCTTCCATGTCATACCCCTTGAACCGGCAATCATCAATGCTGACTGGACAAAGAATATTATGTACCCAGGATATAATCCCTGTAATTTGTACAGAGAGAAGGCAGGAAAAAGTTAAAATCAATTAATTATATTATACAAGAAAACTTCATGAAGATTAAAATAAACATACAGAGTCATTGGTATTTCTAAAGAGATATGCAAAATGCTAGGAAAATTCCACAGATAATGAGTCCAGGAAAAGAGTCAAAGATCTGAGATATTGAAATATGGAATCCCTGTGAAGGATCATGTTGCTAAACAAAAGCTATGGCAGACTCCTTTGCTCTTGTAAAATTTACCTATTGGGGCTTTACTGGTCTTTTCAATTCGCAATGACTTGAGAAATTGAATATGGAATAGTATGAAAAGATTAGGCTGGTAATACAAAAGTATGGCACAATCCTTAGCTCTCTTCAAAAAATTTATTTATGGGTGCTTTACTTATCTTTTCGATTAGCAACAACAGTGTACAGCAGCAGTGTTGTACACGAAGCTATACAGGGGACAAATACATAATTTAAAAATAAGTTTCCTGACCACCCACACAAATAGGAAAGATGGTTGCATATTATACTCACATGCCAAACGGCACTGGTAGTCTGCGTGGCTAACAACTGAAAGAAACCAGGTTTCTTCCCCTTCTGAACAAGTCTATCATAAACATCTACAACAGCACAAATAGCACATGAAGTTAGCACAACAGATTGTGTCTCATACTCCCATATGTTCATAGGACATTAATATAACCATTACTTTTCATCTAGAGGTGCTAAGAATAATACCAACTAAGATGTATATACTACTAATAAAATTCAGCGAGGACCGGAAAGAAAAGCTGAGATTTAGAGAAGCTGATTAACTCACAATGACGAAGCCAGGTGCTGACTTGTATGTTCCATACAAGCGGCAGCTGAACTGAACTCTTAGCAAACTCAACACCTAGTATGTCCACATTTTTTGCACGATCCCATTTTGGCTTTGATGGAGAAGTGTCTGTCCAACCACTGAAACCCAGGCCAGAGATAATAACAGCTGCCTCTGAAATTGACCAGATGAAATAATATTTCCAACGTGCTGTGAATCCTGACATAAACTGGTAACTCAAACGTTTCCAGAAGCCCCATTCTTGGTATGCGGGACCATTGAGCCCAGATATGTTAAAATAGGGTATCAGGTACAGATACAAGGCCATGCAAACAGTAGCTTGGAGAAGAGCTTGAATTGTTGCCCCAAAAGGTGATGGTGCGGGTCCTTTCTCAGTAGGGGCCCAAATCTGCACAGATAGATTAAAAAAACTAAGAAACAAATATTCCCAGCAAGACAAGGCATCAACTCAATTTGACATTCTCTTTTGCAATACCAGACTGCCTCCATCAAGACAAAGCATGTACAAGCACGAGATAAACACGGTATACCTACCCCTTTCCTTTCAGTCCACTCAAGATAATCCTTCATTTCAAAAACTGGACCTGCAAAGTGGCTACCACAGCAGAGGCAGTAACCAACATACTCAATAAAAGAAGGCAGCTCAATCAAGCGGTTTTTCTTCTGAGCCTCTCGCAATTCTTCCTCTTTTAATAAACCATCATTGTAACTCATGGCACACGATATGACTTTCAGTGTTAACACCATTAAAGCCCCTAATAATAGAAGAAAATGATCCATAACACAGCAGTAAATAGTTCTCACAGAGTATACCAATTCTCATTATCTTCATTGTGAAATCTGAAATCATGCTTACCAGTGGCATCGATGCCTCCTTCCTTCCATGCATCCCCGCTCATGTAATACATATGGCTACACATGGACACCAATAATCAAGAATTCAGAAATAAAAAGGGTATATACTTTTCCAAAAAAAAAAAAGATTTTCTTTAGTCCCATTTGATTAACATGAATACACTTCAGAAACGTATTCAAAAGAACATCAAATAACAAAAATGAAACAAACATGGTCACTTGAAATTCATAAGGCAATACCATATTCCACATACACAGCAAACAGATGCACACTGAAGATCAAACTCGGCATTTTCACGATAAAACCTTTTTTCTAGCAAAAAGTAGATACGAATCTGTACTTGTACATTGAAACCCTTCTTTTCTAAAAATTAATTACTAAATAAACAACACTCGACAGCTCCTACTTCCACCAGCATAAACAAGGTAAAACAAAACGTGCAGCGTGTGAGCTTTCCATCATTTCAAACCAGATATTTGCATCCAATTAACAGCAATGCTATCATTTACCCTCACAAACAATTTAATTTCCAAATTCAAATGTTTTCTCTTGTGTTACATTCAGCCTGCAATTAATGCATTAATTTGTAACAGAAACCGAAGATTAAAACTTCAAGAAAAATCAAAATAATTAACACGTCAAATTCATTTAATGAAGCAACAAATCATCACAGCACAACAATTAACAATTCAATCAATTAAAACTCCTAGAACTCAGCTCCAATTAATAAAGAAACAATTAGTTCATAAAAAATGAGCTTTCAATCTCAAAAATAAATCAAATTAAAAAAAAATACCAGCCAATTAAATAGCCGAATCCCAACAAAAACGTGAGGATTCCACAGTACGGCCGAAACAGGACCATCGAAAGGTAGCCCAACAGCATAGGCACCAAAAAGTGAAGATTTGAAGAGAACCCAAAAGACAAATACGAGAGGAAAGCCCCTGAAAGGGCAGCGTACAAGTGCTTGCCAAATAGACTCGGTACGAATCGGTGGGTGAAACTCACTGGAATCGTCGCCACAAAGCATAGAAGGAACCTTAAAACTGGGACCGAGACCCCGATTGCCGAGGCCATGGATTCCATCTCCAAAGCCATGGTGGTCTTGGCGGTCGAATGTTTTGATTTAGATTGACTCGGGAGAGTCTGAGATTTTGTATTTGCCTGTACAGTAGATTTTTAGATTTTCCTGAACTTAAAAAATGGGAAATTTTTGTCAGTGATTCTTTGCAATGCTGTGAGATGTAGGGTTGGTGCCTTTTTCTTTCTAACTTGAGGTTGAAATAAATAAAAAGAGGGTGACGGTACAATATTATCAAGCGATAAGGGTGGTGATTTTGATGGAAGTGGGCAGCAGACCCGAGATATTTCATTGGCTGTGCCTGTTGAGTTGACATCGGCTTTTTTTACCTTGGAATCATCGACAAGAAAACATTAATTGTTATTCAAGAATCTCTACGGTGTCAAGAGTAGTTGTTCATTTGGACTGGATTGCTGTTTCTCCTTCTCCGCGCAAACATTAACTACATTACATAAAAATTAAATTATATAATGTCAACTTAAAATTAAATTATATATAAATTGGCTTGATATAATTTAGTTGACATTGCTAATTCAAAAACAATTGTAGCCAATCATTTAAAAAAATATTTTTATTTGAATATATGTCTTTTATTTTTTATTTGGCACTAATTTAGAATTAAATTACATGTAAATAGCGACCATATTTAAACTCTAATATAAAATAAATAAAAATATATAAAACAAAACGTCAATTGAATTAATTATTTTCATTTGCATGTATCCTTTACTTTGCTAAACACACCCTTTATCTAATGGTTTCAGTTGGCCTCTGAACTATTGCTGAGAGTTTTAGGTTGTCGTCTTGCTTTAAAACAAAATAGAAATTCAACCTGACCACCACTTACATCATCTCATGCCAACTACACAAATATAACCATTACTGCTTTTCATTTAATATATTTGTTTTTTCAGGTAGATTTTCCGGGTAATTTACACGAGTTTTTATTAATTTCATGAATTTTAAAATTAATAATTATATAAATTTTTAATAATCCTAAAAGAACTTGAACTCATGACCATTAAAGATTAAATTCAAAACTTAACTAGTTGAGCTCCTATTTGGAATTTATTCCATTTTGCATTAACTGGTTTTTGCCTTTATTTTCATTTTATTATTTATTTTTCTTCAAACTTCGCTACTTTCTCCTTCTGCTCTTTCCCCATCTCACTCTACCAGATCTTCATGTACATGTTTTTTTTTCATGTTTTCAACAATACTTGACCTATGAAAAACGCCAACTCAAGACTTCTCAACTCCTCTGCACTTGTTTTATGTGCGACGGCATCAATGCTTGGAAGGCATGCTAGTAAGAAAATATCAAGAATTAATTTCCCAATTTCTACAACTTTGCTATTCATTTTGGTCTTATCTCTTAATTTGATATATATATAAAATATTTAATACAATATCAATTGATAGATTTGTTTTAACCGTTCATCACAACCTCTCTTTTGTAAAACACAAGAGATAGAGAATGATTTGAACCGGCAAAATCATATAGAGAAATATCCTCACATCCAAACTCAAATATAACTTGATTTATTAAAAAAATAAAATTAATTTAAAATAATAAATTATCACATAATGTTGTTAAAATGCATTTTTTTTCTTGCCTTTTTCCCCCAAGGATAACGCAATTTTGAGTATCCAAATTAACTTGTATGAATTTTAATTATAATTGAGTGTCTGATTTTTAGTTTTGTCCATATAGATGTTCGATATTTTTATTTTACATAATAAAGTGTATAAATGAATTTGTGTTTGTCAATAATGATGTGTCCATTGAGTGATAAGATGGACACTAACGTCTAAAATAAGATTTAAGTATGATGCCACTAATAAGTTTTCACATCATTGAGTAAATAGGAAGAAACTTTTCACTAAAACCTAATTGGAGATTAGAAAATATCATATTCACTTGAGTTATATAAGATTATTTTTTTAATATAAAAAAATAACTAGGTATTATTAATATTTTTTCTAATAATTTTTTTTTAAATTACGTGGAGATTGATTTGATGTAACTCAGTTAATTTGATAGATCAAAAAACAATTTTTATGATGTAATTTGACTTAAAATAAATATTTAAGATGAAATTTTTTTTATAAATATTGAGCAACAATATATGAGAGATTGGAATAATAAACTTCATAACAAATAAATTGAGAAAAATTATTAAACTCAATCTCTTAATTATAAATTTAATGTTAAATAATATATAAAATTAAAATTAGGAAAAAAATATTATAGTACATACTGTCTTGTGAGGACGATTATAGTGAAATCTTTTATTTTTTATTTTTTATTTTTTAATAATTACACACACGCATGTCCCTTCTTTATAATAAACAAATACTGGTAAGTGGCTCGGCCTTCATCCATTATGAATTAGCAAGTGATATCCTAAATAAACACTAGGGAAATTGGAGTACATTTCTAAGTTATTTTGAAAGAAATTTTTATTTTTATTTTATTTTTTTAAACAATAAACCATATAATGTTAACAAAATTTTCAATTTTTTTTTATTTTAAACACCATAAAAAAAATTGAATTACACCGACAGTAGGAATATCGTTGACAGATTTACTGAAAAAACCGTTTCGTCAACTAGTGTTACGCCGATGATTTCATCTCCATCGGTAATTTCATTGTTGGTTTAAACAGTGAGGATTTCTGACTTTCACTTCCTTCAAGCCTATGATAAGAGAGTTCCTCTCTTGATACTTTTTATCTTTCTTCTTTTGCTTTCCCTCCGATAGGCCGACATAAAACTATTATCGGTGATAAAAAAATCCGATGACCAATTTATATTGGTCTATCGGTCGACAAATATTACCGAACAATCATTTTCTATTGGTGATTATGTTGGTTTATATTAAAACAATAAACAGCTCTGTGTAATTGTCCAAGAAAAATTTGCATATATAACCGACAGTTTTTATGTCCGTCGGTGTACTAATTTTTTTATGCTATCAAAATAATTTGACATTAAATAATATTAAACAAAAAAAATTAACTTGAAAAATACATTCAATATTATTAATTTAACTCTAAAAATCAATTACAAGAGGATGCAAATGGATAGGGAGAGGGAGGGGAGGGAAATCTCGTGGAGATCGATAAAGGGAAAGATAGTAACTGGACAAATCCATTGATGCTTTTTTTGTTCTTCATATTTTGCCAGAATTTCAACCCCAAAAAACCAATTAATTGTTCATCCAACTTCTCAACAACCAGTAAAGACTGACTTATATTGGATTGTGGGTGTCTAAGGTGGAGTCTGGGCAACCAAAAAAATCTTGACAAATAAAACAAACTGGCTGGCAGCTAAATTTTTTCTTCTTCTTCAGCCCAAAAAGCAAAAGCCTCTTAATTAGTGAAGTCAGGCCAAGAAACGAAAAAAGAAAACATTAATGCGAGCCGATGAAACGTAAAAACAATAGAGAAGTCTATGACAACAATGGAAAGAAAAGAGACAAGCATTGGAAACATGAGGGAATTGAAGCACGAACACATTCGAAGTGGGCTAAAGAAAGGAGCAACAACAAAACAGGAAAAGAAGCAATATAATTTGGCATGCATACGAACAAAACCCTAAGAATCCAGCAACAAAAACAATAACAACGAGCATCGATCTGAGGCTAGGTGCAAAACAAAAGGCTTGAGGCATGTATTCCCCTCTCTTTTTTTTTCAAATGATGGCACAACGTCTAGGTATTTCCACAGCAATGCTTCAAGGTGAGAAGCTACAGCTAAAAACAAAAGAGCCAATCCAAGGTGGGCAATGCTCTATACATAGGAGCGCAAGCAGTTTGTTCCGTTGAAGCTTTAGCCTCTAAACTTTGTTAAGCCATGCTCTAGTTTGACGCAACTGGTTAATGTGAGAAAGCTTTAATCCAAAAGATCTCTTGCTATACAAACAGATCAAAAGCACTCCAGAGCTTGTTTCCATACAAAAGTCTAAGAATTGTTAATGGTCTCGATCCAACCGTGGTTTTTTTAGTAGAAGATCTGAGCAAGTCGACACAAAGAACTGAAGAGGTATCAATATATCCTTATTCACTGTCTTATTAGAATATGTTCAAAGTCTAAATCTGGTAATCTTGGAAGCAAGGTCGAAATGTGCAGAGTAACATCAACCTTGGTTATGTTTGGTGGCACATGTAAGGATAGCGATAATCATTAAGAACATGGCCTCTCCATGAACTATAACAGCATAAGCCAAGGTAGAATTCTGACATTCAAGAATATAAGGACAAAAGGTGATATGCCTTCTTACTCCAATGTGCCACCCATGCACGTTGAGCTGATACCTAGTTAAATTGTAACTTGTTCTTTTATAGGGTCGTAATCTAACATTATTATTATTATTAATATTATTATTATTATTTTAACTATGAATGTTCAAGTCAGCTTATACACATATTAATTATTCTTTTAAAATTCTAAAATTAACGATAATATAAGATACTTAATCATTATCAATATGGAGATCCTAATGCAAGACCAAACCAGCAAGGAGAAGCACTCGAGATCGAAACATGCCAATTAACAAAATAAGAGACATAACTCACACATAACATAACCAAAAGGGACAGATTGCAGAGCACACCTGCAATCAACTGTATGGAGGGAGAAAAAAAAGCAGAGGCAGAACAATAGTAGGAAACCAAACCACAGCTAAAACCAGAAGGATGAAAGGAAACGTTCCCAATGGAAAAAAAAAAACAACAACAACTTTGAAGACTCCCACAAAGGCCTCAAATAAGGCACACAAACCAGTGGAAAGAAAGCAGATAAGTCCAGCCCCAAACTAAGCCCAAATAAAGTCAACTCGGCTACCCTAAGGCGAAATGACAAAGCAAGCAGAGCAAAATGATATGCAAAAAATTAAGAAGCACGGAAAAACAAAGCCAAACTGTTGCTGCTACGAACCTGGTCAGAAAACAACGAAATTGTAACAGAAGCCATAGAGAAACAGCTAACCACTATCGAAATTGTATCATCGATGAAACTATAAAAAAAAGTTTATGATTGAGGAGGATCATTCCATAAAAAAAAAATTATTTCCATCTTTACAATTTTCCGCCTGAAAAAGGCTGCTGAAGGGGCGATTTGGGTCCAACCCAAAAGTATTGGATAGGGCCTGTGTTCATTTGTGTGGGCTTGGTCCATATATGTTGGACGTGCCACACGTCGTCTCTGGTCATAGCATGACGTCTCCGTAAAACAAGCAGCATGTCGTCTGCTTACTATGTAATGTGGTTCCCATCCTAGGGTTTGGGCAGTTAAATAATTTATTTATTTCTCTCACAGGCAGAACGACCATCCTTTCTTCTTAGCTTCCAAGATCAAAATGAAGAAGAAGCCCAGTAATGAATTTGGCATGTCAAGCAAAACCCACGATGTAGAAAGTGAAGAATTGTCTTCTTCAGAGGAAGATGTGAGTGTTCATTACAAACTGAAGAAACCCCTTAATTGTTCTGTTTCTTCTTCTTTCTTCTTTCTTTTTATCAAATCAGTTTTTTACATGTTGGGTTTTCTTTTTGATTGGAGTAGGAGAGTGAAATAGAGAGAGAGCTGGCAGAAGTTACTTTTGAGGATCTTCAAAAAGCAAAGTCTAATGGGTCTCTTACAGTTTTTAAAAAGCCTGACCAGGAGAAGAAGGGTGGCAGAGCTAACAAGAATAGGCCGACAGAGGTGAGCTGCAAGAAGCCGGTGAGTCGTTTTCGAGAGGTTGTTCAAGTTCCTAAAAAGGTATGCTTTATATTTTCGTTTTCAATTCATTATTACAGTGTGTTGCAAAGCACTATGATCAGGCCTTTAGAAACAGCACCTCCAACTGTGTACCCATGTACTACGTAAACTATGGAAGCAAGGCTACTTCAAACCTGTTTACAAAAAAAAACAAAAAACAAAAAAGTCACGAAATCATTCTACCTAAACGTTACCCCTACTTTAACAAAATGACTTCTTGCATAAAGCTTGCGATTTTCAGCAAACTTGATGTGACTGGCCGCAAAGCTTCTTCCAGGTGCTCTGCGCTGTTGGCAAAATTTAATGTGCATGGATATCACTATTTTCCAAGCAGTCTCGTCATTCTTGTTTAGCCATATGATGTTGAGCTTTAATGCTTTCAATTTGGTATTTCTGTTTACAGGTAGTACGCGATCCCCGCTTTGAGTCTTTGTGTGGCAATCTTGATGTTGAGGGGTATGTCTCAGTTGCCTTGCTCTATCTTTCAGTAAATCTGCTGAGTGCTTGTTTTATGGTACGGTGTTCCTGTTATGGCTTCGAGGCTACTCTGTGCAAACGTATTGAATCTAGTCTGTATGGAACCTTTTCTTTACTAGTCCTTTGTTCCCCATGTTGTGTGGACAGATAATATTGATCAGAATGGGTGGATAGGTGTCCAAGATACTAATCTATTTCTCTGTAGTGTCCTCAGTCTAGTATTTCATTAAACATTTTTAAACGAGGCCATATCCCTTTGGAGTCCAAAATTCTGATCTGTCCATCATTAGTGCTCTCAGTCTGCTTTTTTATAGAACTCTTTAAACAAGGCCATGCTCCAGTTTTTCCCTGGATTTCAATGTTATTTCAAATTGCTTATAACATTTTGGACCTCATCTTTCTTAATTCTTATTGTTTTTGCATATTGTCGTATTGAATGGTGTTGTTTATAAAAGGCCACAGTTGAATATTATTGCTTAACCCATACTTTGGATGCAAATCTTTTACTTGTGGATAAATTTGATGAATAATAGTGAATAACTCTCTTTCTCCATCTTGGTTGTGTAATTAATAGCAGTGGAATTTTTGCAGGTTTAGAAAAAGATACGACTTTCTGTTTAAGAATAATCTTCCTGCTGAGAAAGAGGTAATTTCTGTGAATTCATCAATGACAATTGTTTTTCTAACCTTTTGTACCTAAATCTTAAATTACTTCCCCTAAAAGTGACTTTTTGGATATGAAGGAACTAAAGAAGCAACTGAAGAAATCCAATGATCCGAAAGTCATTGATCAATTGAAGGAGCGTGTATCTTGGATTGTAAGTACATGCCTTGTTGGATGAAACTGTTACTCTAAATCTGACCATTTGTCTGATCAATTGATTTGTTTATCTGGTCTGTCTTTGTCATCTTCTCATAAAATTAATAGGAGAAGCAGACGAAGTTTGAGTCAACAAAGCAGACTGATGCAGCTATACTGGCTGAGCACAAGAAGAAAGAGAGAGAAGCTGCGAAGCAAGGGAAACGGCCCTTTTATCTGAAAAAATGTATCTCCACCTATCTCTCGCCCTCTGTTGCATCATTATTGATAAGTATCCTCTTTTTTTGGTTGAACATTTTGATCTTCCGCTCTCAGGTTTACTATTTGTCAATAAGAAGGAATCGATCCTTAAGCACTGGTTATAGCCTGAGACAGTAATTAAATTGGTTATTCCTAATTTATGTCTTTAGACTGGCATTTGAATATACTTTAACTATTCATTGAGAAGTAAAACGTGTTTGGGAATGCTTTGCGAAACAAAACTGTTCTTTAGAATGCTGAACCAGAATGCATGGGACATTTGATAGACCAATAGTATTAGTTTGTTTTAGTGGTGGATCCTATGAGAAATAGTGAAAGCATACAAGGTGTTGAGAGTATTGGATCTGTGTTTGATCTGATACTATGTGGGGCAAAAACTAATTATTATCAGAATCTGTAATTCTTGATATAGGTACCAATTTGCATGTGTGGTGGACAGTTCAGTTGTCTTATCCATTTGTTAATGTTCTTTTATTTTGTACGTTAATTTTTATTATTTCTCATGGTGCTTGGATAAATGAATCAACCAGCACTCAAGCAGTCTACATGAATACTAGCTTGTGTTTTTTGCAGCGGAAATACGGAAACAGAGGCTTACTGAAAAATACAACAAACTCAAGGTACCTTTTTTGCATGAGCAAAATGCTATGTGATGTGAAACTATAAGATATGACAACTCATTTCATCAGTTACATGGTTTTGCTGACTAATGAATCTTATAACATGACCAGGCATCTGGCAAGCTCGAATCCTTCATTGAGAAAAGGAGGAAAAAGAATGCTGCAAAGGATCACAGATACATGCCATACCGAAGGTCAGCCAATAGTGAGCAACAGAGCTGATGATTTGCGAGTTTTTTGGTTGCTAAAGAAATGTATATCGTTCTCCTCAATTTTCTGCTAGCATGTGAAGACATGCCTATGGTGTTCTGGTTTGGTGGGCAAGTTTAATGGTTTGTATGTACTCTGGTAGTGTTGTGCCCTTTCTGGACCAAATTAGAGAAGCCATATTTTTGAAATTATGATTTCTATTAGTCTTCAAGCTTTGGATATGGTTGAATTTATTTAATCATAATCCAGCAGTTCTATTACATGGAAAAACTACGAAGAAAAATATGCTTCACGCTTTGGTTCTCTAAGGCCTGTGATGGAGCCCATCTCTAAAATAACAATGAAAATTGCAATGAAAGAATGGAGCCCATATCAGTGTTGGACCATGCTTACCAATTACTCCAAGCCGACACCATTTCTCTACCTGATACTTGATATATTATTCTTCCTGAGAACATGTAAAATGTTGCTGATCATATTCTCGTGCTAGTCGAAACCTAAACTTTTGCAGCCGTTAATTAAAAAGTGTGGTCACGATGCACTTGTTGTCCAAATTGTCACAAGAAAGTAGATTTTAGAACATTATTTGTGAAATTATAAATTCATTTTTGCAATCATAACATAAGATTTATATGAAACAAATGTTAAATTATACATAAAATATTGAAACTAATTCCTAGAATGCAAGCTAAAGCATATATTGAAATGATACCTAAAATAGAAGCATGTAAAGCATTAATTTATTGGAGCTCTTAGAATTTAATTAAGCTGAAATATTTGATGTTGATGAAGATTAATAATTTTTAAAAAAAACTTTATTACTTCTTATTTGGTGCAAAATGATTTTCTTCAATGAGCCTAATAGAATTTTAACATTACCATCTTGTTTAAATTTATTCTCAAGGTCTAATTTTTTATAATAAAAAGAAAGAATAGAAGAAAAGGAAAACCAACAACAAAAAACACTGACACCTATTTATTAGGATTTGGAAGCTAAAATATTAATTTTTCATAATCCATGAATATTTATTGTTTTTGATGAATGTTCAAATTTCAAGCTTGTTGCATCCGGATTTTTTTGTTGATATTTCTGTTTTAAGAGTTCATGTGTGAATTTGATTAAGTCTTCAATTTCATTCTATAAGCAGCAACGGAATAGCTGGCTTTACAAGCTAATTGGACAATTAACTGTTAGCACTGAGCTCCATGGATTCGTGTCAGGTGACCACAGGCTTGATGAAGTTCTCAAATCCTGCTAACATACTACAAAGAGGTCAAATCTAGGCTGCACTAGGTTCTTGCTCAAATGCATCATCTGGAAATTTTCCTGGGTCTTTAATGAAGATTCCAGATTTCAATGTGGGTGCCATATATGAGGATAGGAATCAAACTGTTTTAAATAGTGTGATTAACTCGGAATTGAGTCTCGCAGCAGGTTCTTTACCTACTAGGGCTAACTCAGCTGTTCTGAAAGGTCTTCACCATCTTGATTTACCCACACCCTCTTGATATGTCAACTAATTTTAACTGTTCTGGATCTTCTACTGCCCCCTGCTCGATAGCAGAGGAAGATGCCCATCTAGGACAAAATAGATCACAAAAGCTGAAAACGAAACATCAACAAGGAGGTCTTAGTACCACATTTCAGTCTGATTTGTTCAATTGATGTTGCGTTGTTCTCTCTTCTTCCTTGGGTCTTGCTTTAAATAGGAAGATCATGGACAAAATTTCACCTTTTGATGTCAAAAGGGAGGGGCTTTCCACTTCTCAGCTACATAAGAAAACCAGATTAGACAGTAAGAAAAATGATATTCTACAAAGGATTCTTATTCAGCAGCGACCACCAAGTCAGGACTCTGTCCATCTGCAAGGTCAACGCCAAACTCTACATACATCAGTACCATAGAATAAGTTGGGGAATCAGAAGCAGCAGAATACTTTGCAGTCACACTACACCCCCCCTCTTATCTCTGTGTGGGACAATCGTATTGCTTATTGGAGAAAATTTGTTGCTGAGTATTATGCTCCTTGTGCTAAGAAACGATGGTGTTTGTCTTCATGCTATAGTGCTAGATTTCATGCCATTGGTGTGTTCTCCCAGGCAGATGTGGTCAGCTGTCAATTTGTACTTTTTTCCACCGTCGAAATACTGATATTATGACATATTTTTTATTATCCACCATAAACATAAATAGAAGCACACACTTGTTTCAGTTCATTGTGCATAATACCCCCTATACCCATTTCATATAATCTTTCCTCACTCATTCTCTTTGTTCCCTGTTTTTTTTTCCTTTCCCAGGCTACATGGCATTGTGACTTGAGCTGGGCCAAATCTGGGGGAGGATTTGGTAAGCAAATCAGCACTACATGTTTTTCAGTCAGTCAATATGTTGCTTTCTAAAACAAAAAACAGTTCATTATTGCTATGTTGCTAAAATTTTGTAAATTATAATGTCGACCTTCATCTGCCACTGACTGTCTAAATTCGCTACTGTTGGAGACCCTCATGTCTAACTTAAAAGCTTGAGGTATTAGCTGAAGGCTAAAGTTCTATATTCTTAACAGTTTGCCATGGAACATTTTATCATTTTTTTTCTTTAAATCCTTGGAAAAGGCAACATTTGAAGTACTTTCCAGGCTGAATAAGAAGCAGAAAGGAAGTTCATGAGACTGTTAATGACCAGCTTCATGTTGTTCATGAGGATAAACTTCGTATCATTATTGTTCATAATTTAAAGGTGAGCTATAGCCCACTGAATGAGACCAGTGGATTTCATAACACATTGATCTTATATTCTCGGCATGCTTTACAGATACTTTCCTGGGAATTTTGTTCAAGGGACCTTGAAGAGCTGTGTTGCCTTGAAGTTCAATTCTATCTAAGGTACATATGACCTGCAATATCTGAACAATCATGTTCGATCCATCCTGGTCCTTGTATGTTGTTTATTAATCATTATTTATTTTAAACCTTAAAGGTTTGAATTGACAGAACAGGTCCTCTTGTATGCAGGTTAATGAGCTGGTTTATGCTTCAAAAAAGTATCGAACCACCGTTGATGATATTGGATCAGATAGTATATCACCATTTGATTTACAAGAAAATTGCAACATATAAGAAACTCTTTTTATTTCCTGCAGTTACTAGCTCCATGAAATGAATTGGTCAAGCATGTATCATGTATGTAATTTCAAGCAGCAAACAAATTACACCCACACTTTTTTCGTATTGTGTTCTCTTGATAGTTACCGTGGTCTCAATTTTTCAAGCTTCTAGTCATATTTGAAAAACTTGTTTTTGGAAATGGTATTATAAAAACTTAAATGAATATGTTTTCCAACTGACCCAAATAAGTTGTCTACTTCTCATTTTCCTAGTGGAAACAGCAATGATAACTCGATTATGAGCAAGGGTGGACTATTGAATAGCTCTGATATGGTGCGTCACTGTATATTTCCAAAGTCTTGCATTAGCTCAAATGTGGGTAAACTGGAGCAGCCATCCCTTTATACGAGAGGTGTGAAAGAAGTGCATCTTCCACACCATCTTAAGTTCCCAAGACTTTGAGTATTCATGCAGCGTGGGCATTTCTCAGTCTCCAATCCTGCGGAGGTAGCCAGCATTGACCGGAGCATGCAGTCCAAATTTTGCTTGAGGAGAACATCATTAGGGCCGAGGACAAAGCAGTTAGTTCTAAGATTGATGAGATTGTAACTGGCTTGCAAACACGTGCCAAGAGCAAGATGCTGCAACGGATGGGATGACTTTTGATCACAAAACATTAGTTGCTGTTGCTTCAGGAATGCATCAAGTGGTGTTGTGGAAAATACCTGGGGCCGGGTTCATGGTTGCCTCTAATGCGGATTCTCATACTTGGTGACAATCCTAGTTTCATCAACTTTGTTACAGTCGTTAGTTTTCTGAGATCCTGAAAATGCTTTTCATGGATATAGCATAGCATTCTTATATGAAGTGGCAGCATGAACTATATGGTTGGGAACTTGGGATAATCGTAAGTTTTTGTTTTTGGGTACTTTTTGTTCCATCTTTCTGGGTAATGATTCAATAGAAGATACAAATAGAGCCTTAAAAGAGTTTCTTTCCTCAAGCCCGTTTGATTATAGTTACAGTTGGGATAATCGTAAGCTTGATGATGAAGATTATATGCTGTAATGTCGACATGAACTAATAGCTATCCCAAAGTCTAAACCTTTCCCAAGAAATGAGATGGTGCCATTCTTTTATCACATTGTCAAGGTATTTATTTTTCCTTTCCTGTTTGCCGTATTAGATTTTATCCAGGTTTGTCAAGATAAGCACGGCACCCGTCCATGAATTACATGCACAGAAAGCCAACGGCGATCTGCAATTGACTTCCATGGCCTTTTACAATTTCAGATTTGTTGCATGACTTGGCTATGAACTCCTAACTCTTTCTAATTTACATAACCATTGGCCAATGTTCGACACGTTGAACTCTTACCTGATATTTCTGTACTTGTGACTAATAATAGACTGTTGGCTAGATGGTCCAACCACTGTAGACAAGATACACTCATACAAGGTAACAAGGCTGATGCTGATGTTTTGGGTTTGAACGAAGTTTAGAACGATGTTTTGGCTCTGTTATGGGGCTGACAAGCTGATGCTGTGGAATGTCCCTCATATTTGACGTATCGATCTGTACTTTTTCTTCTGTTTTTTCTGGTCTTGGCATGTTATTCGTCACACATTTTTAACAGTTACTTTTATTGCAGCTCATATGGTAAGAATGAGGTCACATTCTTTGCCATCCAAATTGATGAATTTGTCGAGCAAATTAGGGAATTATTATAAGAAACTCTAAAAGACGTGGCTAAGACACTTGTAGCTTTTGCTCAATATTTCACTGTGGTGTGATTTTTTAAAAAAATATTAGTCATCAAAATTTATTTTTGGATGTTTTCATCATTTTGTAGCCTAATTGAAGGTTAATTAATTCATATTTGTTAAGAAAGGATAAAATTTAAAAAAAATCAGAATAAAAGGTAAAGAAAATGAATGGTAATTTTGAAATTAGATAAAAAAAACTTGACTTCGGACCTTTTACTTTTCAAATTATGAATTTTCAATTCCTCCGTATTTCACAATATCATGGTTTAAAACTTTATTTTTTTTTTATTTTTTAATCTCTTATTTAAGAGAAAAGAGAAAAAGTGATCGGATTTCAGTGATATAAAGAGACAAACTCTTAATTGACACTGATTACAACCACCAAAAATATTGATTTTAGTGTCAAATGGTTTCATTCGATGAGAGGAGTTTAACTTGAATGTTTTTTTCCCATAGAGAAGTTTTTAGGTTTCAAGTTGTTTTTTTTTTTAGTTGTTTGAAGTTATAAATAGGTTTATGTGGATTTCTAGATTGTTTTTGTAGGTATTTGTATAAAAACAAATTGAAATATGATTTTTTGGGGTTGAAAACCCTTGATTGATTTTTTTATGACTTAAGGTTATCGGAATCTGGGTAGAACATGTGACACTGTTTTATTTTCAAAAAACCATCTATTGCATAAAAAAAAATAGGCCCAGACATGTGTGCTACCCCAAACATATGTATGCATTTTTTTAGGTCTAGGCATGTTGGGTCAACCAAACCTACATGTCTGGGCCTTTATTTATTTATTTATTTTTGATTAATTTTTTTTATTTAATTTGATCATTCACTATTGGGTCTTTATTGATTTTCCTAAAAAAAATTTAATTTTATACTTTAATATTTTATTTATTTTTAATCGGGTAATGTAATTTATTTTGGTTTGATATTTGTAAGTTTATTGTAATCTCAAATAAACACTACAATATTTAGTTGATTCTTAATTTTCTAAACGTTTATTTTTCTTAACAAATAGTTAAATATAAAATTATTAAAAAAATTATTGTACCCAATTGAATTCATAATTCAGGTCATGAGTTTAGCTGGTTAACTTTGGTTGATTAGGAATTAAGTTTTCTAATTTGTTTCGATTACATAAATAATTTTTAATTTATTTAATTAAATACATGTATAAATTTTTAAATTTATAATTAATTTTTTTAATGTCAAGAAACTTATATAAAATGCAATCATATTTATTTTTTTGAATTGAAAGCAAAATTTATTTAACTCATTGCAAAATGGAGATCAATTGATGATTAAGGGTATGTTTAGGAGTGTAGTAAATATTATTTTTCAAAATATTTTTTGGTGAAAATAAATTAAAATAATATTTTTTTAAAATTTATTTTTATCATTTATATAAAAACAATTTAAAAATAAAAAATAATTTAAAAATAAAAAAAACTTTTAAAAATATGAATTATAACGCAATGTCATGTCAAACGATGAACAAATCCAACCGACGATCACTGAGGATCCATAAATCAAATCCATCTGTGAGTTACATAAGACAAAGAAGTACGAATAAGTGCAAAGTGTAAAAAATATCTGGTATGAGCCGAGGGAACTTGAGAGCTTGTAACATCACCATCTTGTCTGTCTCCCCGACTGTTACTGTAGCGCAGGAGATTGGTTGGTGTTTTGATGGGTATAAAAATAGCTGTTTTTTAAAATATTTTTTTATTTAAAAATATATTAAAAAAATTATTTTAATATTAATATATTAAAACAATTCAAAAATATATAAAAAATTTATTTATTTTTTTTAAATTTTACCCGACCTTCTCTTAAAACACAATACCCCAACCTTCCTTCATTTAGAACACAATACTAAACAGTAGCGAAACCTGAAACTGAGAAAGCAGCAAGTTCTCTTCATGATTATCAAATTTAAGCGTATAAGCAAAATTTCTCGCTAATATTCATCCCTATGCTTTTGATCCATGGAGCTATTTTACAGCTTCCACAAAAAGAGAGAGTGGTAATGATTTCCTCGAGACAAACAATAATAAAAAACTACACACTTTATCAACAACCTTAAATACGACAATATATACATTGCTTGGGTACAAATGATACAAGGCCTGAAGAACCAACAAATACTAGATTCCGCTTCGTCTCAAAGATGTCCTAGCTCACTACAACGCAGAACTCTACCCTAAAAGGTTAAGTGCGGTTTAAAAATGCCCTAACCCTTCTTTTAATTTACATGGATATACTAATATGGAGTCCAAACATAGACCACCTTTGGTGTGTGTACAGTCTATCTGTGTCATTGAGAACTTGAGCTTTGTTGATGCATTGGTGCCATCAACCACAAAGTCCCCGGCATGGTAGAGGTTCCATTTCCCAGGATCTTCCAAAAAACACTGGGAAGAGGCATACTGGCCATCTGAAGTCCATAGCTGAAACTGTACAGGTTTTATATCCCAACCATGGACATGCTCAGTGTTACAGATGCGGCGACCGAACCTCTTAGCAGCCCTCCCCAATTGTAGTCTGAAGAACAGGCTATAGGTCCCTGCTTGAAATGGGAATTCAAATTGACCATCAACCTCAAACCACCAGATTTGCTGAAGATATGCAACTGAGTTGAAGCTGCATGCAAAACAATGGAAGTTCAGATCAATTCCAACACTACTTTCACTATATCTACACATGAGTAATCATCAATTTGAGCACAAACATAGAAACAACCAATTCAATTAACGCCAAGTTACCCACTTATCAAAAGCATAAGGATGCAAAGTATCAACAGAACCAATTAGCATCCTTTAAATCAACTAGCATTGCCATGTGAAGAAGCAGTGGCTAGGAGAAAGATTAAAGCTACTCGCTTGGATCTTGGAATTATCTGCCACCCACCCACCCACCCACACACACTACAAAATAATGCATAGTTAAGAAAGGAGCGACACAACCACCATCCAATCTGCCAAATCAGATGCAAGTCTAAGCTACTCGATTGATCAGCTGATTATGAGTACTCCCCTCACCCGTAGTAACCTATTAATTGTTTCAAGGAGGAAAAAAGAAAAATGAACTTAGGTCCAGGATTCATACTTGTTGACCATACTTCATGGGGAAGAAGAAAGAAGAGGATACTTGGTTGGGGACAGAAAGGCAACCACAGAAGGTTCATTACTGACAAGGTGTTCAATAGCTTGTAGCTTCAAGGATATGATCAGGAATTCTGGAAGTTAAATTATCAAATTATGCTCCTCAGTCACATTACTGGTTTCAGGCTCAGGGTCGGATGAATCTACTTCTACGTAAAATAATTTCTGATACAAGGAAATGGAAGTGACAAACTCTGATGTAATCCAAAACTCACTTACCCCTTGAAGGTCCAATCATATAACCTCCAAGCTCATAATTAATAAGACACAACTGCAAAACAGTTGCTGGATTTCAAATTCTCACGCATCATGGACTAGAAATCTTGATTCAGAGAATCAAAATGAACATGAAAAGAAATATAACTAAAAACCTCTTCGAAGAAGTTTGACAAGAAAATGCTCGGATCAACTTGGACTTGACCAGCCAATCTAAGAAATAAATAATGAAAAACTAACCATTTTGCAATTCTAATCAAAATTCCAATACATAAATAAGAGTTTCAATAATCTCACCTAGATTCCTCTGTTGGAATATGATTCCAATATCTTCGATCATCGATTCCTGTTATCGCTAACCCCTTGGAAGCAATGGATAAGCATACACCTCCTGTTCTCTTATCCAGCCATGCTTTCTGCACAAAAACAAAATCTTAATTCAATAAGTTAAAAAGCTAAAACAATAAAACTTGATAGAATTGAACAATCAAAATCCGCAACCCCCCTACTCCTTTTCTCTATTGCGATCCATTTCTAAGTAACTGAACTTCAAAATCAAGCCAAAAAAGGAAATCTTCCCCCGTGCAGTACATGAAGTTAAGAAATTTTAATTTTCTTCTGTTGAATTTTCTCATAAAACAAACAAACAAACAAAATCAGAATCAAGATTCCAATATCGTCGCTTTCTTTTCTTATTAAAAAAACATAAAAATTCCATTATTAGTTGCTGCAAAAACCAGAGAGAAAATCCACAACTCAACAAAACACCTTTTTTCTCTCAAAGTTTCCATTTTTGAATGTCCTAAATAACAAAATAACCAAAAAACCAGAATTTCTTTTCCTTCTATTACCCAAACAAATATGAGCCAAGAGATCATACCTTGGTGCCATCATCAAAAGTATTAGCTCTACAAAGCCTGGTATAAACCTCTCTCTTACACAACTTATCTTCAAGACCATCACCAAAAACTCTTTCAATCAAATCTTCATAATTCACAGGCAATTTTGACTCCCAAACAAAATCAGCCCAAGAAGCACCACGAAATGCCCTGTTTAATTTAGCCAATCTGCAAATCTCTGATGGGTTTAAATATTCAAGAACTAAAGCGACACAACTCTCTGGTAAATCACCAAGACCTGGCTTTATCCTTGGTGGCGGTGGTGATGGTTGTAAGCATAAAGACCCAACAAGAGAATAAACATTTGGGTCTGCAAAGCTTGAAGAAAGATTAGCGCCCATCAAGAGAAAAGAAAGAAACAAAGAGGAACCCAAAAACAGAGAGACTAGAAAGTTGTGTATAATAAAGAGATTGGGGATCGAAAAGGAAACGAAAGAGAGGTGGCATAGAGGAAGGTAAAGGGAGCTTTAAAGAGAGACACCAAACATTAGGAGATTTGTTTTTTTCTTTAGATGACAAGAAGCAGAGAGAAGGGGAAAAATGTTACAAAAATACAGTTGTTTGTTTTTGACGGGTAGAAAAAAGAAAAAACAGAGTGGATTTTTGTTTAAATTTATTTTGGATTTGGTTGGTTTTCAATATATTGCTATAAACTTTATGATTTTCTAGATATTATTATTATTTTAACACCTTTTGGATTCTGGATTTTCTTAGATGCTGTGCTAAATTCATGGGGTGATTTATTCTAACAAGTATTTTTGAGATGTTTGAAAATTTTGCCTATTATTGAGTTTTTTCTTTCCTCCTCCTCCTCCTTTCTTTGTTTTTTTTTTTTTTTAATTTAAAAAAAGCTCAATTCTGTCAGGTTTGTTGAGCAGTAAAAACCCTCGTGAATTTCTGATCGAATATGCTAGCCTGTGTTTAATGTAAAACGAAGAGATTGTTTTAGTTTTAGTGTGCAAAACTTGACTGGGATAAAACCGAAGAGAAGGTGGATTTCTTGAGTTGAGATGAATAAAGATCGGAGAAATACTGTTCGTGACTGTATTAAGTTTTATATATATCAGCTGATAAAATTTTCCTTCAAGGAAAGTAGGTTTTATGTTTCTCTTTTTGGATAAGATAAGATTTAAAAGGAAACTATCTATTCTCTTATGACAACTTATTGACAGATTTGAACAATTTATGGTAATTGGTATTTAACTAAAATTGATTGGTTGTTAAATGTCTTGACACTCAATATCTTGTTGTGGTGGTTAATTCATATATGATATCTGGGTAAGGTTAGCATTGTAGGGTTAATTACCAATGGTCTTTAGTCCATCTTCCAAATCTGAGGAAGCAATGGCTCGCCAAGGTTCGAAATCTATTCCACGACTTTTTTTAAATCTCTTTTATCCCACAGTCGATAAGAAGTTCTTTGATCCTGTATTATACCTTTTCAAGGCTAGAAATTAGAACCAGGTTGGTAAATTCTATCACTAGATATTTCAATATATTACTAGATAACACTTATAAGATATAGAGATGTTTAAGTTTAGTGACAATAAAATTGAATACTTTTTATACTAATATGAGGGTTTAATAGCATAAACTAGAATATGATTAAAGATTAATGATTTTGATATTGTTTTACACTTAGGTATATCATATATATTCGAACTCTCTTCTTAATTTTTCGATTAGACAAGTTATATAAATGTTTCTAAAAAAAACTAGTTATTTATAGTCGTTATAGTCCTATTGACAGCTAAAACAATCGACTGATTAAGATTGATCAAGCCAATCAATCACTAGTTTCTGCAGAATTTTCAGGTGTTTATCACTGATGAATAATCGATCGACTAGTTATTTGGTAACCCCAAACGATCAATCGGTTCATGCAGAATTCTAGATTTAATAGTAACCTAGGTGAATTCTTAGAACTGTCTAATTTAGATTTTATTTGATTATTATCAATCAATTAATGCATGCAGAGTAAAGTATATGGGTTCATTGTAATTGTGTTATCAAGTGAGATATGAATAATGAAAAAATAATGTGTAAACAAGTAGACACAAAAACACTTTTACTCTAACCCTTTAAAGAAGCCGCTCCCAATATGAATAATGATCCTCAACAAGTCCTAACCACAAAAATGGTTACCATCATCAATCTCTCCCTGAATCTCATTATCATGCTCCTCGTAAAAAAAAACATTGACATGAGATGAGATTAGTAACTTCATGAGCTTTTAAGAATGAACATCAACCCCACTAAGTAGAAGATTCTCCATTTTATTATCGAGTGATACACACTTATATCTTTTAAAATTATGTTTCTATCAAAGACAACTTAGACAACTAGAATGGACTTACAAACCTAAGAGAACATATACATAATAAACAAAGTATCCTAGAGCTTGTAACATAAGATAATGATGTCATGTGCAAAGTCCTTTCAACAATATTTTGTGAATATGCTTGGGACACGGTACCATAACCTAGAGCCTAACTTCGTCATTAACTTTTGTAATCTCAATGCCAAACATATCTCTCATTTAAGTACAAGCATACTAGTTAAACAAAGCATTACTAAGCTCTTTTTCATGACACAATAAGAAAATGAAAGTACAAGATCATATCTTCAAAGGTTTAACGAGGAAATATTGAACTTGAAAAGTCTACTCGAACTCATTACCACTGAAGCCTTTATTAGTGAGTTCTATAACTATTTTTTATGGAAAAAATTGTATACTTGCCATAATCAAATTCTCATTAACATGAAATAGATAATGAAAAACTATATTCAAGTAAAATAAATTAGTATGACCAGACAAAAACACCTTTGTTTCTAGTATAAAGAGTAAAATTTCTTAAACGATATTGATCTGGTAATAGCCTGGGGCATCTAAAAGGAATACCAAGAGATCCATTCATGATAAAATGACATTTTCTACGCTCATAACCATACCTCTGACCACCACACATATTGAGATATTTACTGCAATTAAAGAAAAACAATGCATATGATACCCATTTCCCATCAAGAGTGAAACAAATATAAAGGACCTTAACAAATTGTGTTTCTTTCATCATTACCATGCTTATGATACTGAGAAATGTCATACCCTAAAAATTTTAATAGAAATATTGATTGTTAGGACCGCCTCTAATAATTTATAAGAAAAGAAATGCAATCTAAAAAACAAGGAAAAATCCTTATGATTCACTATCCGAGATCAAATAATCCTTAAAAAATGTACATCCACTTACATGAGAAAATATTTTGAACTTTTCAATAAAAGCAATAATGTTTCTTTATGTCTCCAATGAAAATCTTATGTCTTCGACGAATTCTCCATGTCTCCAATGAAAATCTCCATGTCTCAAATGAATTTTCCATGTAAGCAACTCCATATCTTCATGCCTTCAATGAAATCTCAACATCTCGAGGGACATTTCCCTGCACAATGCTTTGACATTGCTTTCATGATCACAAATCATTCTTAACTCTCTAAGTGAAAATGTTCTCCGCTTTAAGAGGAATAAGTAGGCTTACCGAACTATCATCTCACTCTTATAGACATGTTAATAAAGCCATGAGGAAATAAAATGATAGACATAAGATAATAAGTGTTTTTTTTCTCCCTCGTAATTCTAATATTAAGTCTTTTAAACATGAGCGTTTGAAAGACTTAAGGGACGAAATTAAGGTATATTAAATTTAAAAACAAATATTCAAATCATTCAGGCTAACCCGAACGACCTGCCATTTCCAGATGTTCGAGCTCGTACAACCTGCTCTATCTAAACCATTTGGACCAAGCTTGAAATGGACTGCCTTATCCATTCCTCTCCCGGTACGACCTCAAAAAAGTATTAGAGCCTCAACCTAGTACCAAGAAAACTCTCAACTATTGACACATATCTCAATGCAGAATTTTAACCTCTAATAAATTCAATATGGTGTTGCATTGACCTACATTTACATATAAATTGAGGGTCATCTCTCCTCGTCAAAGGCTATTTCCTGCCCGCATGTTGCCTTAAAGGCCACCTGCCAAGAACCAATCTCTCCATCAATGATAGATCAAGACACCACAACTAATGACAAACACTAACTTTTTCACCAATGACACAACGAGACACAATAACCAACAATTCAATTTTTTAGGTATTCTCCATCATTATAGCAATTTTCACGAGGTAAGCTAACATAATCAAGATCTATAAATATCTTGAGTTATCAGGTAAATATTTAAGCCCGATCAGTTTGAAGTTTTCATGATTTCATCACTAGTAAAAAAAAATTTCTCATCTTTTTAATTTTATCTCGATTGCAAAAGTAGTTAAAACTAAAACTGATCAAAAGAATACATACTCTCAGTAACACACACATGAACAAGTTGTAACAAAAAAGAAAGAAGAAGAAGAAGAGACAGATTAAAAAGCAAACCTTGCTTAAGTTTGAAGTATTTGGCTTTTCCCTAGTGTGTGGGTGTGTTTTCTCGTAAGGATCCTTAAGTTTCCAATGCTAATGCATGCTGGAGAGTGATTATTATTTTTTGGAAAGGGATAACATAGTTTTTAGTGTCATTATTTATTTGATTTTCACATTTGGGTTTATAATCTTTAGTTTTATTTAAATAGGTGTTTGATTATTATTTTTGTGCATTAAATGATAACATGAACATGAACATGAAAACCTATGACAACATTTTAGAGTTAGCTTCATTAAAGAGATGTCACATAAGCCAAAAAAAAAAACTCAATCCAAAATATAGTTGAAAATTTAAAAATAATAATTATTTAATATATAAATTAAAAGGAAAAAACATACACAGATAGATAAAAGTTAATAGCTTAGATATATAGGAGAAATTTCTTTTAGTTTTTTTCCTCTATCTTAGTAAACAAAATAACCCAGTTTCTAAAATCATTTAACATTTCACACTTTCCATTACCCGTATTTCCACTTTGTCCCTTAAATGATTTACTAATCAATTATATATATATATATATATATATATATATAGACACACACAATTCTAACATTCATTAAATGTCAGTGTTCGATCATATTATTACCTAAGGAATACAATACATAACTATTTTATTAACAAAGATTTACTTAAACACTTAATTTATTATGGAAAATAAAAAAATCAGATAGCTATTTAATTAAATAAAATAAAAAATTAGACATTGAAATATAAAAATAAGATAAATTAGATATCCAAAATCGCTTTATCCTTTTTCAAAATAACAAATTAAAATGCTAATGAGAGTGATATAGAAAGTAGATTAAAAAAATGCTATTAAAACCCTATTTTGTTTTTGGAAAAATATGTAGACATGTATATTTTGCTCAGGAAAGAATATTATGTCCTGAAAATACTCATATCTCATGGGTGAACATGGAGAAAATTAAAGACCATGCAAGCTTGCACAATGGTATGCATGATGGAAGATAAAAGAACGGGGAGAGGGAGAAAGAATATCTTGGTACGGAGGCAGGCACCGAAAGGCAAAGAAAAGAAGGTTGCTAGGTAGTCTCATCTCTAATTAATTCCATTATTATGATTTTTTTAACAATAAAAACAAAACAAAAGAGTTTAGCACCGAATTTTGTTTTATCAACCTAGTTTTGAGCAGATTCTTCACCCATTTTTCATGAGAGAAGTATGCAATATTCAGGATTAAATTATATACTTCTTTAATGCTCCTACTAGGGCAACAAAGAAGGGTGGTTGGGCTGTTATGATAGACTAAACACAGAATTAAAAGAAAGGTTTGGTAGCACATCTTGTAGTTTAGTAGTATTGATCACGCAGGAGCTGGAAATCCATGCGGGTCGTAAAGATTAATAATGAGAAAAGGACATGAACATAGGACCAAGATCGATGTGGAAAATAGAAGGTCGTTGTTGTTGTTGTATGAACCAAAAAACGGGTTCGCAGAAAATTTCATCGATCTTGTGAAACTCATCATTCAAGGGCTCTTGTAAGATTCCCACTTCTACATATATTAATTGCTCCTTGCACTTTCCCCTTCGTTTTCTAATTGTTTTCTGACCCTTTCCTGCCTTTTCTTGGTATCATCACGTTAAGCAAATAAAATAGCAAAATGGGAGGCAAATAGGGTTAGCTTTTCTTGATTATAATATGTATGGAACGAGTAATTATTAAACTATTAACACTTGGCATTAGGGTATGGATATCTAATTTTATCATCAAATCAATGTCCAAAATATATTAATTGAAGACATTCCTTTCCATCAATTGTGCCTAGAATATATATAATAGAAACCCTAATGTTTCTCATAATGCGAAACAAGTGGCCAGCGTCTTCCCTTTTGAGTGCAAACTAATCCAAAAAATGTATAAGGGCCCGTAGAAACACGTACAGTCAGCAAAAAAGTACAGCCACATCGACGTGTGTCGGACTCAGCTCGGCATGTCAATACGTTGGTGGCCATATCCATATTACAACACATGTTCTGTGATAAATTAACAAGTGGCCTCTCAAATGGATAAGGGATCAAGAAGAGGGTGAGGAGTGAGGACATGGCTTAATGATGCATTAGTTGATAATGCATTGTCTCAAGTTACAAACTAAAGCAGGATTAATTTAAGTTAAGCTATAAAAGGACCCCTCGTTTAAATAATGAAAAGGGTCTTAATTTCTTCAACTTGTTTTTCTTGTTTCAACCAAAAAAATAAAAAAACAAAAAACTTGTTTCTTGTTAATTAAGCAAATGTATCATAATTGAGCTGTTACAATATGGTTATGACATAATTCAAAGAAGGGGAAATTACTTCGAGCTTTTTAAGATTGGTTCATGATTAATTCCATTTTTTCTTTTGCATTTCTACATGATGATCATTCAATACCAGCTTATAAATTTTATAAAAAAAACTAAAATTTTCACACTAACCCATGGCATCTCATTGTTTATGTTCTTCTATCTTCTACCAAGATCCATTCTCCCTCTCTCTCTCTCTCTCTCTCTCTCTTCAAAATTTCTCATCAGGTTGTTTACTCTCGCTCTTGCTTCATCATCGATGAGTGGTGGTGTTACTGTTTTTCACTGTTTTATTGCTATGTTCTATTGTCAAAGACTTGTGTCATCAAATGATGGTTTCTTAGATTTGTGATGCAACTCCAATGATTATTAAAAAAATAATTTTTTTAGATTTGTGAGACTTGAAAGCTAATAAGATTACATGAATCAAATGTGGATTAGAAATAATTTTAATGAATTTGGGATTATTTTTTCTATAAACAAATACATATATACAATCCTGAATTTGAAAATTGCATATTCCTAGGTTTTGATTTAGGAAAAGGATGTTAGAAGAACAAAATATTATGTCAATTATATATAATACCATAATATTTTAGAACTTTAATTTTCATTGACTAATTAAGTTTATGTGTACCTGACTTAGTATGTAAAGTATTATTAACTGTATTAACAATGACATGTATAGTGTAATTTGTTAAATGCATGAGGGAAAATAAAATCATTAACAAAATTTATAATGTTTAACATAATTCTCTCTTAAAAAATCATTAGAGTTTGGCTTGGCATGATTAAGTAAAAGACAACGAAGGTAGATTAAAAATAATAACTTTAACTTGCAGAATTACATCCTATACTTCATGAGTTATATATACTTAAAGGGAGAAATTAATGAATTTTAATTGCATGACCACTAACCTTGTAGCCAAGTAGTACTTCATGTCCTTTTCTTAAAGAGGTAATTAGAAAGGTGCATCATCTCATGCTACCATAGGATATATATATATATATATATATATATATATATATATATATATATATATATATATATATATAAGCTAGTTAAATCAACAAAAGTTAATTAAAGAGGGAAAAAGATTGTTAATTGTTAGAGGATTCACAGTTCATTGGAACTGTGTAATGACAAATTTACCTTTCTAAAAAATCAATGAATTGGCTATTAAGGGTAATATGCTCTTTTTATAATGTCCATTAGTCATTATTAAATTGATCGACGACAAATCTTTTTGCATTTTAAAAAAATAGTAAAATGACTAAATTATTCTTAAAAACAAAACTTATTTAACAAGCATCCAAGGGCTTTTTTATATTCGCATCTTGGATTTTAGTTGTTATCAAGTTGATAGAGAGGAAATTTATTATTTTAATAAATATAAGATATAATTTAAAAAACAAGGTTGGATGGTACGTGCAACGCATAAGCTAGCAGGTGGAAGGCGCACGTGATCTTCTAGCGGTGCATGCAACGTCTCTTAGCGTTCAAACAACAGCTTATATGATGGTGTTAGAAGCGTCAAGGCGTCTCCTTTAGTATAAGGTAATGTGTGTCGTTGTTTATATGATAGTGTGTCGCCGACAACCTCTTTTTTTTTTTTTTTCTCTCTTCCCTTTGAAATTCACGTTAACCATTCTAAATTTTAGAGTTGTCCTCTCATTTATTGATATTTCAACTTTGATCCATAACTTTTTATTTATAATTTTTGTTCTTCGCTCTTTTGTTAAATTTTGATTTGTATTCAATAACAACCTAGAATCTATAATTGTGATTTGTTTTTTTTTTTAATATGATCCTCATTCTTTTGATTTTGATTATTTATTTTGAATCCTTTTATGAATTTGATTTTTATTTTTGATTTTCCCCTTCAATTCAAGATTCTAATTTGTCCTCTCTTTTATTTTTTTATTTCAAATTTGGTCATCATTCTCTTAATTGTTATTTTTTTTTATTTTAGATTCTTTTGTATAATTGATTTTTTTTTAATTTCATCATTTAACATTTGATTTGTTGGGAATTAGGTTTTATGGTTTTTGTAGATGTGGTGCTTTCTTTAGTGACTCGGGTCATGGGTTTGAAATATTAACATGGGTTGACATTGTTTTTTTATTTCATTCTTCGACGTTATATAAATTGAAAAGTTAGCTTTGTGACTTTCTTTGGTTTTCTTTCAATTAGGTTATGTCAATCTCATCACTTGGCCAGCAAGTTTGGCCAACTAACTTGGGTATTTTTTGGGGGTTGCTTTTTTATATATGTATTTTCAATTTCATCCTCAAAATCAGGTCTTTTTAAAATTAAGCTTCGTTATTTTCCCTATTTTTTCTTTTATTAGATTATCTCATTCTCATGATCTGGCTCACAAGGTTTGACGCCCTTACCTAGGTTTGCATGTGTTTTATTTTTTTAGACTTCTTTTTATTGACTGGTTTTTCTTCGTCTTTATTATTTTACATTTGGATTGTTAGAAATTGATCATCTTTACTTCTTCTTTTTTTAATTTTCTTTCTAAGAGGTTAGCCTGACCTTATAACTCGAGTTACGAGTTTGTCATGCTAACTCAGGTTGACTCAAGACGCTTTATTTTGTCTTTTTATATATTTTTTTAATTTCATCATTTAACATTGAGTTATCTTGAAATTCATCTATGTAATGTTTTCTCTTTTGACAAGTGTTCTTTTTCTCCTGGTCATCAATATCACCTTTTTCTTTTAAAATTCAATTCATTTACTATTGTTGCTTTTCTGTCATATAAATAAATGAAACCATCTTATTGGACCCAGTAAAGTCTATGACTTGAATCGAGGATTTTCTTTCTTTCTTTAAAATACACTAGCAATGCCTGAACATTGTTTTTTATGTTACAAAAAAAACTGGTCCGTTATACGGTGAAGTGCGAGCCACCTATCTAGTGATTATCTATATAACAAATTAATTGATGCTTGTTAACTTTTTTAATTTAACTACTTTTATTGACCAATTTGTTATAATATGAAGACGATGACAACAACACTAATATAGAAATAGGCAATTAATAAGTTTTAGTAATTATCCCTAGCCTAATATTACTCTGGGTATCAAGATTATAATCTCATAATAGTCCTTACTAGCCTCGATGCCTACGCTTCACAGTGGGGCTAGACTATTTTTTTATATAAGAAATGATGTCCAGATGCCAAAATATGATTAAAAAAAACAAAAAAAAAATCAGTTATGACAAACCTGTAACCACAACAATCAAGGCCAAGCTAACTTGAGATATCCTGTCAAACTCGTGGCCTATATCATAAGATTGGAATAACTTGATGAAAAATAAAAAGAATTATAAAGCCTTTAAAAAAAATCTCATGTTAACTTATCAAACACATGACCAAAGTCATTAGATCTAAAGCATCCAATCTAGACAAATCATGAAGTTCAATTCTCAATCAATCAAATATTAAAGGATGAAATTGAAAAAAAATCAATTATATAAAAGAATTAAAAAAAAATAGCAATTAAAATAATGAAGATTAAAATTATAACACAAAATAAATTTTAAACTTGATTGAAGGATGAAATTGAAAAGAAAAAAATTAGTAAAAGGACCAAAAAAATCAAAAGAATGAGGGTCAAAATTATCATAAAAATAAAAACAATGTTTTGATTAAGGGTAAAATTGAAAAGAATAATAACTTTACAAAGGGGCAAGTAAAAAAAATTAAAAATCAAAATAATAAGGACTGAATTGAAAAACATAATACCATTAATTTGAATTGAAAGATAAAATTGAAAACAAATAAAATTTCTACAAAATGATCAAGACCAAAAATAAGAAATCAAAAGAATAATGACTGAAGTTGAAATACCAACAACCAATAGGACCAAGTTATAATTTTCAGGGAAGGAGAGAAAAGAAGAGGAAATAAAATAGAAAGGTCCACCGACGACATACCAGACCATCAATTGAGACAGACGCCACACAAATAGGAAGAGGACACGATGACGCTTCAAAAGAAACAATGAAAGGGTTGCACGCACTGCCTGAAGGGCACAGACACCTCTCACGCCCCTCCAAGTGCGCCACATGTCAAATGCTAAAGTGCTATTAAGCTGACTTTATAATTACAAAAATAAAAATCGTGAAAATACCAAAAAGCCCCTCGACTCCATGTTTAAATTTTTTTTTCTTTTATGGGTATTTTCATTGCATCAATGTGCATTTTAATTATTATTTATATATTTGATTAAATATTAAATTGTTTTTTAGTTGATATTATAATAAACAAAAAAATCATTGTAAAAATACTACTTTTAAAAATATTTTAGTTGTTTCCCTATATTTTTTATAAGGGAAAAGACTCAATTATTCCTTATGAATTTTATAATAATAAATAAATCTTATAAAAAAAACTTTAATGCTCTCGGTGTTAAATTCTGTAATGGTGTAAAAGAATCATTATAACACTTCTAGTGAATTGTTCGAATAGATCCGGAGATAAAGTACTTTTCTAAGACAAATTAGCTTTTTTTAATTATAAACAGTCCGTTGCAATTAAACTTAATTGGTACTACTATATAATTAATTAATAGTCGTTTAATTTACTGGCAATGGGGGGCACAAAAAATGGTTTGATGCTTGGTCCTTATTTGCTCGCAAAACTTATTTCTGGTTTCTTGAGAGCAGGTTGGCGGAAAAGAGCAAGTTGTTTCAACATCATGGACATATATAGCCCCAATCCAGCCAGCAAAACGAAAATGACAAGATAAAAAAAACCCAGCATGTTCTTCTATTGAATAATTAAAATTCATGTATTTTATAAGTTAATCTAATTAATTTGATTTTTTTTAATTGAATTCTTTTTTTAATTTCATTAATTAATATTATGTTTGATTCGGGATTAGACTTCATGATTTATTTTAGTTTGTTTTTTATTAGGTTATCTTGACCTCATGATCCAAGAATAATGTTTAACAGTTTAACCCGGTTTGACTTGGCTAATTTTTTGTCATTTTTTTTATTTCAATTTTTACAATTTTCATCGTTTAATAACGGGTTTGACATGGTCAATTGAGAATTAAGCTTCATAATTTATTTTAGTTTGTTTTTTATGGGGTTATCTCAGTCTCATGACCAAAATCGCAGATTTGACATGTTCACTTAGGTTGAATCAAGTTGTTTTTTTTTTCAATGAGGTTATTTCGGTCTCATGACCCAAGTCATAGGTTTGATGGATTGACTCTGATTGTTTTTTATGTTCGTTTTTTAATTGATTTATTTTTAAAATATCATTCTTCAACACTGGGCTAATTAGAAATTGGACTTTGCTATTTGTTTTAATTTATTTTATATGGAGTTGTCTCGATCTTATAGCCCGGATTGTAGGTTTGATAGGTTAACCAGGGTTGTTTTTTAAAGTTCTTTTTTAATTGATTTTTTTTTAATTTCATCCTTTAATATTTGATTGATTGAGAATTAGGCTTTATAATTTGTTTTGATTTTCTTTTATCATAATCTCATAACTCGAATCGCGGATTTGACAAGTTAACTTGGGTTAACCTAAGTCAATTCAATATGTTGTTATTTTAATATTAAAAAAATATCATCTTTAGATTTGTTTTTAGTTGAACTATATTTTTTTGGGTTTTCAGGGTTACTCTGGATCTGTAAAGTCAATTGAGTGATATTGGATCAATTCTGACATAGTTTAATTTTTTTTTCACTAGAAAAATATATTAGCAATATCTAAATATTTATTTTACTTTCAAGAAAAATTTAACCTGACCTGCAACATAGCACGAGTCAATAATATAGTAGAAGGAACTAAAAGGGATCCCACTTTTACTTTGTATTTAATATACATCCAAACTCATTAGTGTTGTGAATTGGAAAGTACAATGATGATTTTGCCCTTATTGACAAAGCACAAATTACTTTGGAAGCCCTTTGTATTAAAAAATAATGGAATGGCGGGGAGGGTCTCTTTCAGTCTTTTCATTTCATGTACGCAATTGAATTACTGAGATGTTCTTGCATTGAAATTATTTTTGCTCTTGGTCAAGGGTATTTTTGTCTTTTCCTCTTGATTTTTTTATATAATTATCAAGTCTAATTATGGGCACTTTAGTGTGTGTGTATTATTAATTTATTTAAAAAATCAATGCTTCCGTGTTGTTTGTACAGCGCAATAGGTATTCTTCGACGACCATGCTCCGGCTTCCACTATGGCATCGCTTTTATTACTGGGTGGCACGTGTGACAAAAAAATATTGGGTTTTGCACGAAAAAATAAAACTCATGAGTCATCAAAATTGATAATAATATATTCACCTATGATTTTTCTCATATATTTATATTTATTTTTTTTAAAAAATAGATCTAAAATAAAGGGACATTACTAGTTATTTATTGAACGCCATAAAATCTACTCGTACTTGAATGATCACATTCGTGTTGTCTAGGATAGTCCATGTTGCAATTGCAAAAACCTACCAATTCTCCCTTTTGGTCCTCCCAAATTAACATCAAAACAAGTCAAAGTGTCAAACATCAAAAAAATACGAGGGAGAGGGATGCGGCACCACCTTTGCCTACCGTCGTATAGTCCTGAAAGTCACTCTGATGGCAGTAGCTGCGAAATGTCACCATTGACATCACTTCTATGAAAGAATTGTGAGGTTTTTGTTCAAAACCAACGAATACTTTAAAATATTTTGTGCTTTTCTTTTTCAAAGTGACAAGAGAAAAGAGGAGCATGAAAAGAAAGGTCTGGACTGCTACTTTCACTAATCCAAGTTGTCTTTTTATGAGTCGAAGCACCTTTGCATTTGCAAAGATCTTGAGGACGACAATTATGGTGAGTGGTGGATGGGCTGGGCAAGAAGACAATGCAGATCATCATCATCTTGAAGCAACTTTACCTGTGAGGATCTTGATGCTGACATTACCGGTAATTTGAAGGGTTTGGTAGGCCATCGTTAAGCAACTGGCACAGTATCTTTTGTATGCTAAGAGCAGTGCGCAGCCAATCAATGAAAAAAAAGTTATTGGCAACGAGCTGCATAGAAGCAGAGTTTTTAAACTGGTCCGGTGATCAGCCCGGTGATAGGCCCAGGTCACGGGTTTTATTCAAGTTGTCAGGTTTTGATTGGGTCACTTAGATTAATTTTATTTTTTTATATAAATTAAAATAATATTATTTTGGTTAAAAAAAAGTTAATGGATTGAAACCAGATTTTTTATTGAATATTGCGACTCAACTCATCGGGCTAACCAGATTTTTTACTTCTTTTATCTTTTTAAATCCAATCTAGTTCTAGCTTCTGATCAGCCGGATCTCTTATCGATCCGCCACACCAGACTGGGTATGGATAGAAGCACCAAAACTGAGTTTTTTTTAAAAAAAATTATCTTATTCATCACATGTGCCAGTGCCACACCTACAATCGCCAAATAAATTAAAGTAAATACACAATAAGTTTTGCTAACATCCGCGAGCTGAAGACTGAGAGAGCAGCCAAATCCATCGATTATGGTCCAATTCCAGTTCATTAGGGACCTGGCTAGGTCTCAGCCCAAAATATTAAAGTACTTAAATAGGCCCATTTAAAACTAAAATGTTCGAGCATATCACCTCAATAATAAAATTTCTAATATAATCACCATAACCAAAACATACTATACCATTTACTAGCCAATTAGCCCTTCTATGCCGTGTCGTGGGTGAGATTCTAAGTTAATTTTTAATGAAAAATAAGAATGTGATATTATTGAAAATGAATTTTTTTATCTCATGATGCAAGGCGTTTGTCCAATCTTTCTTCTATTTAATATATATACATGTAACCTATGAAAAACACCCACAACTTATCAAAGACTCCCTCCCTCCCTCCCTCCCTCCCTCCCTCCCTCCTAGGCAAGCCCCGTCCCAAAAAATTAACCATTTCCATGCCTGCTATAGCATTGACCCTGTCTCTTTGAGGTGGTGATAAACCATTTCCATTAAATTCTTCTGTTAAAGACGAATTTATAAGGGACTAAAACGCAAAACAAATAAAGCGTGGTACCTAAACAAAACAAATCCAATATCATAAGGGATCAGATTAAAATAAAGAGTTAAATCGAGGTACCAAAGTGTAGATTTACGCTCATTCTGAACAGGAAAAATGAAAAGGGCTGTATTGTTGTCAATATCAATTTTGGTCTTTATTCTTCTAATTTTGTTTTTCACAATAATATCAAAACTTCCAATGAAAAACTGACACAGTATTCAACCCCTAGATAATTCACAGCACGTAGGAGAAGAGTTACATGCAATCGACAGAGAAAAAGAATCTAGAGCAGCAAAGAAGGGACTGCCAAGGACCAAATTGAAAAAAGATTAAGTTAGAGGACAAAAAAGGAACAAGAGAAAAAATTGAGGTGCCAAGGATGAAATTTTGCGCAGTGAAAGGATGAGCAGTAACAGGCGCAACAATAAAACATTGATCTACAATGCCAATATTCTAGTTAAAATCGTCGGTTTCCAATGTATTAAAATAAAATAAAAAAATTATTAAACCCTTACAGTTGAGACTCATTCAGACGAAGAAGGGAAACGATGCCTTCTGCTACAAGACCAAGAACTGCCAAATTATGATTCCTGGGCCATAAAGGTGAAATTGCTGGTGCTTGGAAATAAAATTCTTGTTCACAACCCGTACCTAACGCACCTCCAACGTGTGCTGAATACTGTGCTTCACGATAAGACTTTGTACCCAGCTGGTCAACAGCTTTGCGAAAGTAATCTTTGATAGCACTCTCATATGCCATGACACACCACCTTAGAGCTTCCTCAATTTGGTGATGCTTTGAGTACTTCTCCTGCAACTTCGGGATTTCTCCAAGAGTCTCTGTGGCATTTTCTATGCAGAGATCAAGAATGATGTAGGCTAGCTGTTTGACTTTGGTAGCTTTAATGGAACGAGGGTCTGATCTGAGAATTGCCACGCATTCTTCATAACCTACGATTATTGCGCAGGATTTCTGTATTAGATCAGGTTCTTTCTCCGGCACTGCTGCACAACCTTGGCTTGCTGAGATGAGAATTAGTAGGAGTGTGAGGAATAAAGAAGAGCTCATTTTGCTAACGATAGCGAGTTTGGTTTGATATGATATGATATGATATGCCGACGATATCTAATGCTTTCAATTACATTTTACATTTTCTAGATTCTGCGACTTTATACACCACAAATATAGTTGTATGGGCCATGGATCACAACCACCCACCTGCAGAGCTTTAAATTTTGCATTAAATTTCAATCTCTTGATTTGCTGTTGGTGTAAAACTGCTGGCAAGGTCATCAGCATTTGTAGCTTTCTACCTGCAAACAACCTTTTTTCTTTTTTCTTGACAGCTAAATCAAGCCTGCTATTTAATAATTTTCTGTTAGTTACCTAAATTTAGGTAGCCTTAACGCACCACTTCACCTCCCATGGCTCGTAATTTCTCAAAATTCCTAGTATTCAGTTCTGTAGAGAGAGCAGTTTTTTTTTTTTTTTTTTTTTTTGGAGCTGTAGGGAGAGAACACTAGCGACTGCATAAACCTAAGAGGAATACCAGGCCATTTAGGACTGCTGAAAATGACAGGAGACTTTTTGGCATGCTTTTACGGTGCTCTTATTGCTCCGACACGAGAAATTTATTACACTCGACTTTGGCAGATGGAACCGATTATATAGATCACCAAAATCGTTTAAGCATTGAAGAAGTGCACATAGCAATTACTATTAAAGGAGAATCAACCGAGCCTCCATTTGGACATCTAATTTGGAGGTCCAACGTTTAAAATCACGTGATAGACAAGTAGAGATTTGAGCAGCTGAGAGAGGCCAGCCCTTGTACAGTCAAAACTCAAAAGCTCCATTCCACACCTTAAGCTAAAAAAAAGGAGGTAAGTTATCAATAACGAAGCTTCACATCTGCTCTCAGGTTCCCATGCCTGCTATAGCATTGACCCTGTCTCTTTGAGGTGGTGATAAACCTTAGTAAGCTTTCATTAACCAACTCAAATATAGAGCAAAAAAAATATGCAAAATAATCGTGTACAGAATAAGAGTTTTATTCATTGATTGCTAATGTGAAACTATTGCAACTGAAAAAACAGAGAGACAGAAGCTTGATGCTGGCCTGAGATATTAGCGACAGGTTTATCATGTCCATATTCTCGTCTGTTAAAGGTATAAGGGTCCAAAAAGTTAAAACTCCTTTAAACAGAGTAATCTCTCCAAAGCTTCTTGAATGGATGATGTGGCTGCTTCATGGTATGAACCTGAGTTCGGTTATGTTTTGGCTGATACAAATTATGAAACTAAACCAATCCGAGTTATCCCCATCTCCCAAAAATCTCAAAGTTTCCGACAAAATAGTTTGCAGTATATGTAATTTGTTCAACAATGTCATCGGTGAAATTTACGAGTCTAGTCAATAAAAAACCAATGGGGAAACGGGGACCATAATGGTGAAGAAAATGACTACCAATATGGGTGACCATTAAAATATGATCCATCTCATGTTGGTGGTTGCCACGTCCCTGGCTTGAAGGTTGAACCAGATCCGGTTGGTTCTGAATGCCTACAAAAAAAATATTTAAGCAACAGATGTATGAGTGTCACTGTGGTGGCAACCATTTGAAAGAAAGAATCATGAAAGCAATGGAAATTTTAACACATTGCATAGTATTGACATTCATTTGTATATATTAAACATATTTCATAGGCAGTTCCCAAAACTTTGGCACTTTACCATACCTCATGGATGCAACCTTCAACAAATAGTCAGTTGTGATAAAGCTAACCCAAGATATATATGACTAATTATATTAATGTGCATTACAGATATGTGTGCTTACTCTGACAAAGGTTCTTTTGCTTTCTGTGCCCCAGCTTCATCTACTCTGCAAAATTTAATAACTGGTGTCATGGCATGAAAAGAAAACCATGTCCACTTTCAAGTATGTAATTGTAGGTAAAATTAATCAATTGCTAGAAATATTTCAAGGAACAGTACAACAGAAGCTTCAAAGTACAAGATATAATGATACTGTACAAGCTTGAATGATTTATCAGAAGCACAGTAAGTTCTCACAATTAAATAAAACAGTATAAGCCCAGGTGGTCAATAAGGTTGTCAGTTTCAAACCATCACAAATCCATGCATCCATGCATGGGTGCAAGGTGGGAGCACCAAGTCTTGGAGCAGACCCAAGAGGGGAACATAATTGGTTGAAGGAGCTAAAGGAACAATTGACTTGAGCGGTGTTGGCTTAGAAAAAGAAATCATAGCCAAGACAGGACCGTTAAGATGAGAGAAGTTGTATTTTGACCAGCAACATAATGTGTGGTCTCCGACCTCACAATCAAGGTAAGCAGTAAAATGAAATTATCTCAAAAGCCAAAGATAACTGACCCGCTTCCTCTATCAACTGCATCTGATTCTTCCTCAAGCTTGTTACCTTTGAGAACAAGCACCATAATACCAAATCATGATTAGAACAGAAGTCAGCAGAGTAAAAAAGTACGCACGTGAACATGCTTGTTATATTCAAAGTCAGTTGGCATGACATAACAAAACCTTTGGAAAATCCTTCACATGCAATGACATGTTTTGCTGTCAAGAAATGCAATTCTCTAGTAATATTTCATTGAAAGAATGTAATACCTTCAGTAGGAAATTGGTGAATGAAACTTTTCAAGTCTGGACCTCCAGTTTTACCTGTAGAAATGGTAGATGAATATCAACAATTACATAAGTATGATGATGCTGTTAAAAAAAGTAGAGCTTGCCTTTAGCAACTTACCAGTGCTCTTGGCTTTGTGAGAACTGCCTTCTTTGGCTCTCCTTTCCTCTTCTTCTTGCTTGAGAACTTTGGCAGTCAAGAAAAAACATTCATTAAGATACTTGACAAAGCTAATAAAGTCATGTGAAGTGGTACAGAAAATGAAAACGGTATCTCAATAGTCAACATTTTTAGAGCAAGGGCCTTCAAGAACGAAGCAAAAATTGTTTTGTCAAATTATGCAGAAGATAGGAAAAGAAAAGAAACAGTGAAAGATATCAAGGGTCTTCAACATACCAGTTATAAAACACATATATATATATATATACAGTGTCATGAAGAGACTACATTCAACAAACAAGTATTTGCTATGTAGTTAAAATTAAGGGTTAATGTAATGATTCGAGGGCTAGTTTAGTTTTGCTTAGGGTGTTGTGAGCAGTATGGGGGTTGTGGTAATGCAGCTACTGAGGTTGGAGACAATAAGCAATATTATAGTCACCAAGCCAACAATAAAACACATCAATGATATTATTAACCAGAAAATAGAAGCAGGAAGAAACATAAATATCTAGATAATTTTACAAGTGACTTACGTGCCACATTTTGCTTCACAAGTTCACGCCTTGCCTCCAACTCCATCTGTTCCTAAAGAAAATCGAGTATATTTACAGTAGAATAACACAATTCCAACAATGTAGCTCACTGAAATGAAAAACAGTAACAAACTTAATCCTCCCATGTGTCTTTTCAAAACTGAATTGTCCAACCACAAAAATAGATATTCAAAAAGGGACAACACAATAATGGTGCATGTAACTCATCATTGTTAACTTGTACAGAGAGACCAAGAAAGGCATGATGAAATCAATTCAGCCTCTGAAATAGTGCTCTTAATTTTTCATCAAGTTACTTAAGGGTAGAAAGAAGATGCCTTAAATTTATTTGAAAACCATGAAGACCAAATTCACTATATGGAATTCATCTTTAAAATTCGAAAACACCTTTGGTACAGCACAAAAATATAGAATGTTCCTGATTCTCTGAAAGAATGTATTCTAATTCCAAACAATGCTTGGAGTTTCTAATGGTTTTTAAAATAAAAATCACCGGAGGCCCAGTGGGATGATACTGCCCCAAACAAGAGTAGGATCAATTCCCAGTAACTTAGGATGACACCAAGAGTTGTGGCGTGATGAATACATCATTCAAACCTTTTATAATAGCAATCATTGAATTGTCAAGAGGTGGGGAAGTGAACAAAACCTAAACAATAGTTTTCGTGACATGCAAAATTTCAAACTCAATGTCTAACATAAAAACCATAAATCACACGCATACTGTTAAATATGTTTGAGCTGGAGAGGCGTTTTTCTTCTAGCTCCCATTTTTCTTTATGGCATATGCGAAGGAAAAGGATAGTGTCTATAATATACCTCAGGAGTTGGAGCCCTTTTACGCTGTCCGTTCAGCCAGCATATCCATTCAACTACAATAGCCAAATTATAGACAAGCATTTAGTGTAAGGAATAACCATGCAGAAGAAGCAAGTTGCACAGCATGTCCCTTCAGCATATCTACAAGTTGAAATAACATCTATTTTAACAATCATGCTTGGACTTGACCGCTGATTAGAGAAAACCAATTGATCAGAAAAGGTTCATTGAAAACCAATGACTCAGAAACTTAGTACACAATGTTGTGGTAGGGCATAATGGAATGCAACATTGTAACAGAGAGGGGAAGTTTTCCAAACTTCAAAATTGTACCTGATATTGAGGTTGGATCCCCCTCCCCTTTGAATATTACGCATCTTTTCTCTTTCACTGAAACATCAACAAATATACAAACTGATAAGAAGTTCAAGGAGGAAAAATTTTACAGGAAAGACAGAGACCCACTTACTGATACCATCGATCTCTTCTGTTCTGGTGAAATAACGGTTCCCTACTTTGTCTACGCCCACCAAAGTTCGGTTGCTCAAGTAGCCAGCAATCCGTGCCAACAGCTTTGACATCTCTTTCTTTCCTTTTCACTACTCTTTTCTTGGTTTACTTGTTACTAGACACGCACCCTGAATCCTGATAAATTTCAAATTTCAATTTGATTGGATGAAAGGATATCAATAATTCAATACTTAACAATCAAATTTTGCTAACATTTGGCCTCCTATGATTCTGTAGTTTGTAATTATCCATAATTAAAAAAGAAACAAACCATACGAGTATACCACTAAAAAAACAGTGGACGTTTTTGCGCATTTGTGGTAGGAGGTGAATAGCTAAATTAAGAACTGTAAATACGTTTTGAAGCGAGGAGTTATGTGTGAGAAGAAGGAATGGTCGTGGAAATGATCGAAGGTGGAGATTTGCGGTGGCGTGAGAGACTGAGGAGTGGTTGCGGCGGAGAGAGATCTGCGGTGAAAGCGGTGGTTTTGATGTTGGCTTCTAGGCAGCTTTTGATTACTGTCGAGACAGAAAACGTACACCGTTACGAGGGCAGAGACTAGCTGTTTTCGAGAAAGAGACGAGAAAGACAGGGATGAGGTTAAAGAATCGAAGGAAACTTAAAATATGAGTTGGTTTTTGGTAACTACAAATCAGTCCCCAATCTATATGATTATTGAAATACCAGTCCCCTAATTTATTAAATTCATTTTTATGGATAGATATAATAATCTATCTATCGATCTATGAAAACAGAGGAAGTTAGCATTATCGAATATGATGGTGACAACTCAGCACTGCTTGTATGGAATTTTTTACACAATTATTATTAAAATTAAAATTAAAAAAAAAACTCTAAAACATGGGGGGAAAAACATTGTCGAAATCTATGGTGAATTCACCTTGTTTTTTTCTTCTGCCCCTCTCAACACAAAAATATAAGTTAGCAATAAGAGGTATTTTGGTTTTTTTTCAAGGTAACATGTATCTTTTAAAAATCATTGGGGGCATAGAGGTTTTTTTTGTGTTTTTTTAAACAATAAATTATTAAAATAACCTTTCATGAAAAAAAAAAAAAGGCATTTGTCCAGGGTCTATGAGGTCATTTTCTTTTTCAATGAACATTAAAAAGACACTTAATGAACTTAGGATCAGGTAATTTTAAAAATTTCTTAGATTGGTACTTTTGTCATTGTGGCTCATGGACATTTTTATCTTTTAATAATATAAAGTTACTGGTGTATAACATGTACTGCCCGCACAACTTGGGCAATGTGAGCAACAATGCCCAGCTATCAAATATTTTTTTTCATTATATTATTGAAAGCATTATTATATTATTATTTTTATTAACGTGGGTGTTCGGGTCAGTTTGTATGTACCTTGACTAATTCTACAGACCCTGAAATTAATAACTATGTAAGCTTTTAATCACTCTGAGATTTGTAGGATTCAAACCGGTGATTTCTAAAAAGCAAATTTAAAATCTAGCAAATTTTCGTATTATTTTTCTCTTGATATGACACATGTGAGCGGAGAATGGATAATTTATCGTATGTGACCCTTTTATCGTCACTAAGACCCTCTCTGATACTCTCAAAAACTTCTTTAATAGGGACATTCTCCACCCTATAAACCAGTCATAGATTATCAGAGCACTATCCTTAAGACCCCGTTTGTTTGCTGGAAATTAGTTTCCTTTTGAAAAATGAATTATTTTTTGATTTTTGATAGTGTAATGAAAAATAAGTTGGAAAACATTTTCCAGTGTTTGGTTATGTCATGGAAAATGAGCTGGAAAATAACTTATTAATGTTTTATTTTTTTCAAGTTTATTAAATAATGAGGAACAAATCTTACAAATTAAAAAGTTGAATGAGAAATTAAAAAATATATAATTTCATAAATTATCTCAAAATAAAATAAATAATAATCAAAATAATAGAGATTAAATCTAAAAAATAAAAAAATTAAAAGATGAAGAAATTAAAATAATAATAATTAACTTTTCATAAATTATTTCAAATAAAATAAGTAACAATCAAAAGAACGATGATCAAATTTGATAGATAAAAAATTTCAATTAAAAAATGATAAGAGAAAAGCAAATAACAATTATAAAAATAAGGACCAAACTTAATATAAAAATTAAATTCTAAGGGATGAAATTGAAAAATAAATATTCAAAACAAAATATATATAGCGATCAAAAGTTTGAGGACTAAATTTGATATAATTAGCAAATAATATGACATTTCTAAATTTTTCACAACTTTCGAAAAGTGTTTTCCGCTCAAAATAAAAGAAAAACACTTTCCTGGAAACCAAACCAAATTTTTCTTTAACCGGAAAGTGTTTTCCATTAACCAACTTTTCTAATAACAAACAAATACAGATTTTTTAAAACCATTTCTGGAAAACAAAACCTCCTAAAAGACCTTTCAGCTTTAAGTTTCAACTGATCTATACTTGTTTATAGACGGTTGATATATATGAGATGAATGATTTGTATCTGGACTATTGTTATTTTATTCCATGGCAAAGTTTATGACCTTTTTTGTGACTGAATCCATATGAGAAGTAAAATTGTATGTTAGAAACATAGATGAAAATTACTTTTCTCCTCTGTTGTTTACCTTCTCAGCAAAATATCTTCGTGTATATTTATCCTCAACACAAAATCTTCATAGCAAAAAATACTTAAATATCTAACTCTTAATTAATATTGTTAATTGTTCATTAATTTAAAAAAATCAATTTGAGGTAACAAGTTTATATGTCAATAATATTATATTTAAAATATTTATATTTTATAAAATAAACTCTATATAAATACATGATATAATAAATTCTTTTCTTTAACAATTACATTTTTTATATCTCATTCTTTTACTATAAGTGATTAAATAGTTGCATTCAATATTATATACATGTTAGATAATCATGACAAAAAAAATTAAAACTTTTATAAGTTATTTTTTAGTTTATTTTTTACAGGATAGCTAAATATCAGAAATTGTTTTTAACTAATTTTCTATAACATTATCAAACATAAAAAATAATTTACTTTTTAGACATTTATTTTTTATAAAAAATCAATTTTTTAAAAAATACTTTTTAACAAACAAACAGAAAAGAAAAAGCATGCATTTAAGTGCCTCTTATGAACTATAGTGTGTTTGGGAGTGTTGTAACGATTGCTTTTGAAAATGTTTTTCGTTCCAAAACACATCAAAATAATATTTTTTTTAGTTTTTTAAAAATTATTTTTAATATCAACATATTAAAATGATGTGAAAACATAAAAAAAATATTAATTTAAAATAAAAAATTAAATTTTTTAAAAAGTACTTTCAAAATATAATGCAAAACATACCATTAAAAAAAAAACAACGGAGAAGCTATTTTTACCCCTTGGTTAATGTTGGGACTTTCAAATTTAGGATGATCAATCGGACAACTAATTAAATCATAGAATGATAAGTTATTATTGCCTCTCTAGGATTCGATTTATATAAGAATTTATTGCTACTAATTTCCAATCACTTTTTATATATGATTTAGTAATTCCCAATTAAAAACATTCAATGTTCTTTTTTAGAAAAATTTAACTTTCAGTATATTTGATGCACGTGAATGAACATTAATAATAATCACCGTGCGCCTAGGCAATAATTAACAGGGAAAACCACGCTTTTGCCTCTTACGTTTGTAGAAAATGATGGTTTCACCCTTTATGTTTCAAATTTGGTCAACCAACACCTAAATTGGCTTTGGCAGTTGGCACTAATCAATAACTATAATCAAATTTAGGTGTTGAAAAGAGACCTAATTGCACTTTTATAAATACAAGGACTGAATTAAACTATTTACAATGAATTCTAAGTGCATCTCTCAAAAGAAAAAAAAACTAGTTTTTTAGCTTTTCTCCCCCCATTTCACAGCTTTCAACGAGAGAGTCAAATAAAGAGCCAGCTATCAAACTATCAAAAAAGCCAAAATGTTTAAATAGATTATTTAAATATTCTCCCTTTCATGGATTAAATTTTTTTAATAGCTTTTTTTTAGAAAAAAACTAAAAGTATTAATATTAAAAATACAATAAGTTGTTAAAATATTTTTTTATTGAAATGCATATAAAAAAAACTATATCTATACTATTAAAATAATTAAAACTCAAGGAACATGATAAATATTTACCGAAAACATGGAGGGTAAAAGGATAATTTCTCCTAATTAATATATAGTATTATACATAATCATTAAAATTGAAAAGTTCTTGGTCCGTTTGTTTGTTGGAAAGGAATTTTCTTTTGGAAAGTGAATTCGGAGAAAGTGAATTATTTTTCGATATTTGGTAGTGTAATTGAAAATAAATTGGAAAATATTTTTCAGTGTTTGATTATGTCATGGAAAATAAGCTGGAAAATAACTTATTAATATTTTATTTTTTTTCAAGTTTATTAAAATAATGAGGAACAAATCTTACAAATTAAAAAGTTGAATGAGAATAAAATTGAAAAAAATATAATTTCATAAGTTATCTCAAATAAAATAAATAATAATAAAAATAATAGAGATCAAATCTAACAAATTAAAAAATTAAAAGATGAAGAAATTAAAATAATAATAATTACCATTTCATAAATTATTTCAAATAAAATAAGTAACAATAAAAAAAAATGAGAACCAGATTTGATAGATAAAAAATTTTAATTAAAAAATAATAAGAGAAAAGCAAATAACAATTATAAAAATAAGGACCAAAGTTGATATAAAATTAAATTATAAGGGATGAAATTGAAAAAAAATATTAAAAACAAAATATATATAACAATCAAAAGTTTGAGGATCAAATTTGATATAATCAACAAATAATATGATATTTCTAAATTTTTCATAACTTCCAAAAAATATTTTTCGTTTAAAATAAAAGGAAAATACCTTTCTAAAAACCAAACCAAATTTTTCTTTGACTAAAAAATATTTTCTGTTGACTAATTTTTTTAATGATAAATAACCACATAAAAATTTAAAAAATAATATCTAGAAAATCACTTTCAATCAAACAAACTCCCCTAACACCAGTTTGGACACAAAAAGAATAGTCATAAAAACTCTCTATGAAAACAAAAGCACAATTCCCATCTGAATTCCGAATATATATACCATACAATAATATTTTACTTTGCCACTGCAAACTCTTCTCAACTCGCTAAATTGTCCCAGTCCCTAAAGCTTCGCACATTATATAATTTGGGATGCTTGCAAGGTGTTTTTTAAAATGATTTTAAATTAGAAATGTATTAAAATAATATATTTTTTTATTTTTTAAAATTAATTTTTAATATTAACACATTAAAAATAATTTTAAAAAATATAAAAAATAATTAAAAATAATAATTTAGTTAACCTCCTTAAGACTATACTCCCAAGCATAGCAAAATTAGACAACACCAGACACACTCTTTTTTTTTTTTTTTAAAAAAGTAAAAATAAAAACCCAGCCCATAACTCCCCAAAGCCACAATAAGGCAAAGGACGCTACATTTCTTCCTCCCAGATCCAAGAGAAGGAAAGGCAGCCTTTTATAGAGAGAAAGAAAACGAGGTACTGGGTAGAGACTAGACCAGAGTAAACTCAACCAGAAGCATAGAATAAAAAATAAAAACACCAAACCCCTCCTTCTTTCCTCACCAAGCAAACAATCCCTTCTCTTCGGATTCCTTCCAACTCATAAATTTCCACCACTTCTCCTTCTCCTCTTTCCAATTTAGAAACTTATATTAAAAACACGACTGTGAAAATTAATCAAAATCAAAGAAGATGGCCAGACCTAATCAAGAAGCAATCGACACATTCATCAGCATCACAGGCGTCGCCGAAGATGCAGCGGTGCTAAAACTCGAGGTAACTCTTTTTTTCGGTCTTCAATTGCTAATCGGATTGTAACCTTGAAAAAACTGAGTGAAATTGCGAGTTAATTTTAGGCTCTGATTGCTGGATTTTGTAATCGGTGTGTAATTAGGGCTAGCATTGTTGGTTAAGTTGTTAATAAAGCTCGCTGGAGTTCGTTGATTGCTAATTATTTCTAATTCAAGCTAATAAGGGGTTTCTTTTTGGTTAATTTAACTGATGATAATCATACTATTTGATGCAGTAGATGCTCAGAATTTCGAAGGGATATATTTAGATTTTGCTATAATATGTTTAATTATGCGGATTTTAGACTCAGTTGTAAGTTTTTGTGCTTCTAATTTACTTTTCTTTTTCTTTAAAATTCTTGATTGCAATTAGGAGCATGGTGGTGACCTCAATGCAGCTGTCAATGCGCATTTCAGTGAAGGAGACAGAAGCGCGTTAGTCACTTCCTCCATCTTGCCATCCTTTGTTTATTAGTTGTTGCTTTCACTTCTTCCATTTTGTCATCCTTTGTTTATTAGTCGTTGCTTTCCAATACTCTGGTAGAAAATATATATTCTGTGCAGTTCTCGTGACATGTTTTTGAACACTCATGTTGCAAATTTTTTTCCCAGCATAAGACGACCTTCTATTCATGCTCCTCAAGATGATCTCATGGATATAGATGATGATCCAATTGAAGTTGCACCACCTCCTAGAAGAAATCCTCAACCACTTCTATCTGAGAGTGTTGCTATGAATCGATTCCCACTTCTTGATCCACGTTTTCAAAGAGGTGTACTTGGTACTGGTTCTGATTTTACGAATCAGGCACCATTTGTTTCTCAACCAAGAGAAGTAAGGGAGATACCTATAGAGGTCAAGGATGGTAGTGAAGCATCTGGCCATTCTGGTCATGCTCCAATCATTGAAGATGTAACTGGAACTGAACATGCACAAGGTCCTGATATTCAGGGAACCGTCATAATTGAGGATGATGACAATGATGATATTTCGACTTACTTAAATGCACGGGCTACCCAACGGGATAGTTCTCGTGCGGGGCATCTTAGACCTAGTGCTCCTGAATTTGATAACTTGCCTTACTATAGCAATGACATAGAAGAAGAAATGGTTCGAGCTGCCATTGAGGCTTCAAAAAGAGAGGTTCAGGTAAGCTAACCAAGCCAATGGTTGGTGCATGCATTATCTGATTTGTTCTTCTGGGTAGTTTCTGTTACTTTACTCATGATATGGGTACCGTTAAAACTGGGAACCAATTTGAAGCAGACCTCGTGAACCTCAGAACTTTGATTTGGAGCCCCTCATAGCATTGGATCGTTTGATTTGGATGCCTTCTTTTCATTTGCAAATTTAATTTGAGTTACGTGACATAAACTTCTAAAAACAGGGTTCTTCTGCCATTTTGCATCTTTTTGGAAGCAAAAGAGTTCGAGATATTATTTTTTTAATAATTTGATCAGCTACAATCTAAAATCATAACTTTTAAAGGTTGGACTAGCTTTTTGTTAAGGTGGTCTCTTTATGTTTTTTAAGTTTAAAATGCTTATATTTTTAATTGATTGTACGCATTATGATGTAGGAGCTAACTGACACTGGACCTCAGCAAAGGCAACCTCAGGTGGAGGATGCTGAACTTGAACATGTGGTTTCATTATCCTTAAGGGTTTGTGTTTCCTTTACACTTTGCTTTGCTTATAGGCATATCTTGATCTTGTTTAACACAAACTGAATCCAGGCAGCATTGCAAGAGAAAGCTTTGCGTGAGCAGAGGGGGAAAGCTTTGCGTGAGCAAGAGAAAGCTTCAGAAGTAGGAAGTGATGCTGTTGAGGCAGAGAAGGGGGGAATAGCTTTATTAAATGGAAGGTAAGCATTCTTGATTGCTCATTAATAGATATAATCATATGATGTTGGTCTTTTCTGCAACTGTTGTGATGTTCTTCTGTCATAATGGTCAAACAAAGGACAATAAAGTATTGTGCTGTCTATGATAACCGTGATCATTTGGCCCACCAAGAATGTATAATCTTAGGAAAAACTCGAAATGCATCCTAAAACATCATTGAACAACCATAAAGGACAACATAGTGTGTTAGATTATACTTCCGGGATTATAGTTAGGAAATCTTACAATGGTCTGTTGACTCAATATAGGCAGGAGGCAGGAAGCTCATCCATACACGATGAAGCAGAAGATGTGGAAGAGCAGCCTCTCATTAGGCATAGATCTAGACAAACATCTTCTGGCTCTATGGAATCTGCTAGAGAAGCTGGAGTTGTGGAGGCTAGCCCGCCATCAAGTCCTGGACGGAGTAATATAGGAAGTCATCCCCTGCACAATGTAGATGCCTTTTCAGATGAGGTATCTTCCACCATTCTACTCTACAATTTATCAACTCTAATTTCAGAATTTAGAACACCTAACATTCTATAGGTAAACTAACCTGTTTGACACTTGAAATTTGACAAATTGAAGTGGGGAGGCATCTCTTCTGAGGAGCATGATGAAGCAGTCATGCTTGAGGCTGCAATGTTTGGTGGAATTCCTGAAGGGACTGGATATCGCCTTCCATATGCACCTCATCATTTTATGCAAAATGAGAATAATTATCCTCGACCAGTTCCTCGTCCTCCATCACCTTCTTTACAAGCTCAGCGCATTATCCGCGAACAACAGGTTTGACATTTGGGCTTTGACTGGGAGAAAAAAATTCAATTTTTGGGCCATAAACATGATGCAGTGGGCATGCATTGTCTGGTGGATGCAGGACGATGAGTATCTTGCGTCCTTGGCAGCCGACAGAGAAAAAGAGATGAAGGCCATTGAGGAAGCTGAAGCTCATCGTTTACAAGAAGAAGTGGCTAGGAAAGCTGCTCTTGAAGAAGAAAGGAGAAAAGAGGAAGAATCTCGTAGACAATTGGAGGAAGCGCAGGTATTGTTTTTCATTTATTTTTTATGCTGAAGGTGGACATGGAACTGGTAACAAATTAAAGTCCTTTTCCAAACTTGTAATGTTAATATATGTGTTTGTTTGGGCAAATGGTAACAGTGGAATTGAGATTTTGATGCTCATTAAAGGTAGCCAGTCACCTTGTTTGCTACTTTTTCTTCTTTGTCTTTGGTTTTACCCTTTGGCAGCTGTAAATATGGTTGCAAGTCTCTCAAAGTCATTGATCAGTTCCTTGCTTGTTTAGGAAGGGACAAGACCAATGACTTTAACAAACCTTTTGGTAATTGTTAATAGCAGCTTGTGTAATCCTTCGTAGGAGTTTGAGAGACTGTTGGCAGAAAAAGAAGCTTCTCTGCCTCATGAACCTGCATCTGATGATGAAAATGCTGTAACGCTTTTGGTGCGGATGCCTGACGGCAGCCGACGTGGCCGTCGATTTCTCAAGTCTGACAACTTACAGGTGAGTTTTTCCAGCAAAGTAATGTGCTTGAGCATTTATCTCCGCGCATTATCCTGGTTCACTATGTTGTTTATTGTACTTTGCAGGCTTTCTTCGATTTCATAGATATTGGCAGAGTGGTCAAGCCTGGCACTTACAGACTGGTAATCATTCATCTAAATTTTCAATAGTTTTGGTGAACATGTCCATATATACATTTGATTTTGTTATTTGGTTGCAACTTTACACCATTTCTATTTTGATGCTAGAATTTCTGGTGAAAAATTGTAATTAAATTTACATCTTGGCATCTCTGATGTGTTGTTACTTGAGCAGGTGAGGCCATACCCAAGGCGTGCTTTCAGTGATGGAGAGAGTGCATTGACTCTCAATGAACTTGGCCTGGCCAGCAAACAGGAAGCCTTGTTTCTAGAGTCGATCTAAGAATGAACATCTTACAAATTGTAGAAAGATACTTGGAAGTTTTAAATTTGTTTGCAAGAAAAATGAATGAATACGGGTCGATGAAAATTGTATGGACATCTGGGGAGGGGGGGGGGGAGGGGGGTGGTGGTTTACTCAGATCCAAACTGTATGGACATATTTCATGGAATTTGGGTCGATGAAAACGTTCAACCTGGCTCAACAGGCCGCTTGTTTGTGGTTGCAATTTGTTGTTTTGGGTCTTGAAAATGATTCAGCATCGGAGGAAATGTTTTTGTATATATTATTTATATTGGATGGATAGAACCTCGTTCTAGAGTGCGGTCGTCGGAATTCATGAGCTTTACTTTATTTGATTTACATATGTTGGCACTTGGAAGTCGGAAGTGTTTTGCAAGCTTGTTCTGTTGGTTGGGTCTCGGACGTGGAAGATTCTACACCTCATTTCCACTCCCATCAGAGCTATCTATGGTTTCACTCTACTCTAGCTGTCAGCTAATAAAGATACCGTTGGCAGCGGCGCATTTTAGTTTTGGCTACACTGTCAAATTGCAATTTGTGCAGTGTCTCCAACGATCTTGCCGTTTTATGGCAGATATTCATTCATAAATTAGGCAATTAGCAAATAAAATTAAAAAAAAAAGAGCAAAAGTCTTTTCGCTTAGAAATAATAATGTTTAGTAAATATTGTTATTTTTTATTTAACCGGTTAATTAGTTCATAATAGTGTGTTATTTTTTATTTAACCGGTTAATTAGTTCATAATAGTCAGTCGATTAGTTTTCAAAATAGTAAGAAAAATCTTAAAATTACTAAAATCAAGGTCTTAATGAGATTTTTTATATCTTGTAGTGACGTAGTAGTTACTATAGAAAAAACGATATTTAAAAACTCTTATAAAAATTTGAGTGTGATCCAGCAGTCATATCAAAAGTCATGATCTTTTTGAGTTGTTATTCGTCTGACACGATTAGATCTTCTCTTGAGCCTAGACTTGTCTCATTGTCCATAAATGCATCTTTTAGGTCTCCACATAATACGTTTGAGGCGGATTCGCAGACTCACACTCGACTGCTTTCGAATTACCCATTACTTTGTGAACAATAATTTGTTGATATTTTAATTAGAGTTTATTTTTGAGTTTATAAGTTGAATAAAAACAATTTTAATTCATAAAATTATAATTTTTATGTGAAATGAACGGTCGGTTGAGCCAAAAATAGCACAGTTTAACAACATCGCGCTTTAAAAATACGATATTTACTAAATATCGCTCTTTTGAAGCATAATAATTATTTTATTGTGCTTAGAAATAGTGACATTTAGTAAATGTCACGTTTCTGAAGTAAATATAATCCAAGTGTGTTATTTCATCAATTTTTTTAAAATAATGTTATTCTTCCAAATTTTTATATTTACCATGGTAATTTTACATAAAATCCAGTAATTGCCAACAAGTTCAAACTACCGTGTCAAATAATGACACCGAATCAACTTTTATTGTGTTAAGGTATTGATCTTTAAAATGATTCTTTCACCTTTCGTTGGGGATGGATGTCGCTTCTGTCGTTAACTGCTGGTGTTAAAAGTAAAAAACCAAAGGGGTAGAGTCGATCATTTTATGAATATCCCTCCCGCCTTGAAAAGAAGTTAATCGGATCGAGAATACTCAGCAGTTTGGATTCCAAGTTAAAATACACAAAAGAAGAAAATGTTTTTTTTGGGTAGAGTTGATCATTTTATGAATATCCCTTCTGCTCAGAAAAGAAGTTAATCGGACTGAGAATACTCGCACAGGCTGGATTCCAAGTTAAAATACACAAAAGAAGAAAATGTTTTTTTTTATCAGCACTATGATTTATTGAATAAAAAATGAAGACAATTAAAATAAATATTTAAAAAATTATAATGATTTGAAGTAAAGATAAAAAAAATGCATCTCTTTAACTAAGATTACATATCCTTGTTAATGAGTTTCTTTTTTTGTTGACAAAAATATCTTTTTTTTATTATATTTTTTATGATAATATTAAAAACAAGTTTAAATAAATAATAATAAATAATTTTTACACGAATGTACCAAAAACAAAATAAAAATAGTAATTTTGAGAAAAATTATATAAAATATACAATAGAAAATAACAAAATAGATATTTATTTACTTTGACTATTCATGAGCAATTTTTTTTTTAATTTGCATATTAGATTCATATATAATTATCTAAAAAATAATTGTTAGTATTACTATAAAAAGCTCTAATATTATTAAAAACTATGGCAAATTGGATTATTATTTAAATATTATTTTTATAAATTTATTTAAAGAAAATCTTACTATAAAATATAAGAAATAATAATCAAATAAATATTTAATGACAATTAAAAATAATATCAAGTGTGTTTGGGCTAGAAGGATGGACATGTGTGCCTTGTCTAAAATTAAAAAGCCCATGTACGTTTGGGTATGGAAAGTCAAGTCCGCACATTTATTTTTTTAAAAGATAAATGGTTTTTTTTTTAAAATAAAATGAATGACGTATCATCCTATGAGACAAGTGATGCATCGTCCACCTGCAACAATTTTAGATAATTGAGTGATTTTGGTGCCTAGAAGATTGGGATATAAGTTTTTTTTACCCCAAAAACCTAAATCTTAACTTTTTTTAACCTAAAATATGAAAAAAAAATAAAATCATTTGGCCCTCTAAAACCCTATTTATAACTATTAAATACATTTTAATCAGACTAAAACTCAAATTAAATTAAAATAAATTATTGAGTTTTGATCCACCTTTTCAAACATTGTAGAAAATAAAAATTATCTTCATTGAGTTTCTTTTTTAAAAGATAAATCCATTGATATTAAAATCATAACTATTGATGATTGAAATTTGAGGATCAAAAACATGCAAAGGATGAAACTTAAAAGACCAAACTGAGCTTCTTCACGCTCTTTAGGAATATAAGTCGAAAAAGCTTTGTTTTTTTCTTATGTTAATCTTGTCTTTGGTCTTTCAATTTTTTTAAAAAAACAACCTAAAATTCTACTATGTTAATTTGACACATCAAATACATTAGATGATGCAAATCAAAACAAATCCCAAACACATAAAATCATGCAGACATAATAAAATTAAAATAAATAGTTTAATGATCAAAGTTTTAAAAATAAAATTTTTAAGATTCTATAAGGAATAAATTAGCTATCAATAACGGATGACTATACAATATGAAAGGATGAGTAATGTTTATACATCAAAACACCTTCATGTTTTAGTTGTTAGTATTAACTCGAGAGGCTTTGTTTTCTCTTTTATTAATAATTTTGCTCTTTATTCTTTTAATTGTTCTAACAACAAAACCTAAGACTTTATCTTGTTAAATCAATCTTTAATTTAATGTTTAATTGTTTTAACAATAAAACCTAAGGCTTTGTCTTGTTAAATCAATCTTTAATTTAATTTTTAATTGTTATATGAAACTTTGAAATACTGGAGGGAGCAAGCAAATAAAAACAAAACATGAAACCATGTTTACGTATCTTGAGAGGATAAAAATAAAAATAAAATCTCAAATTACCAAATTGTAAAAAGTAAAAAATTAAGGGATATAAAATTAAAAAATATAGCTATGAGCAATTGAGTGAATAGGAGGTAAATGTGAGAGGGTGAATAATATTTAGATAATAGAACACCATTCTGCTTTATTTGTTATTATTAATAATATTAATATTAATTAATGTGTTTTTATTTGGAGTTTTTCTTTTAGGATATTTAGAATTGCGTTCTAAAAAGAGTTTTTTTTAAAATTAATTTTTTAATTTTTTATCATTTTAAAATATTAATATTAAAATAATTTTTAAAATAAAAAATATTATTTTAATATATTTCCAATAAAAAACATTTTATCTTCTAATTATAAAACTGCCGGAGCTGACAAATTTCTTGAACTTCATTTAGCTTTACCTGGCCCAATAATGGGCCCAAGTCAGAGTTAGACTACTATCTTTCAAAGTTCACTTAGACTACATAATTAGACTCTAATTATGGCTGACAGTGCACCACGTGTGTTAATGACATTGGAGGTTATGGGAAGTTGATGATAATCACACAAAAAAGCCCCACCAAAGTTGAACAAAGATGAGCCGGTTATAACCCAACGGTCGAGTGAAGTGGTATCAACAATCAAGGGGACAGGCACGTGCATCCTACGTGACAGTCACAGAGTAAAATACCAAAAGGTAAAGAAAAATAAACATATCCACACGTCTTCACGTACCCTCCGTACACACCACCTCCTCCAACGGTCATATTTCACCGACATACTCCAACGGTCACTTGAACTGCATTCTCCACCATCCGATCAAAATCCAACGACCAGAAATCAGTTTCCCAAGTCTTCTCGAACACCCCTTTCGACAGTAATCATATTTTTCCCTAGTGCTGGTAAAAACCAAGCCAGTCTTAGAAAAAGCAATGACTGAGACAGCTATGGAAGTTATACCACTAGTAGCATAGTAGTAGTATAGTACTAGGACTGGGAGTAGTGGAGAGTGAAGAAGGGAGACAGGGAGAAACAAGAAGCAAAAGTTTTAGTATATAAAAACACAACCTTTTTATGGTTTATGGTTTCTTCGGTTAGTGAGTGAATGCTAAAAGAGTTAGATCACATCATGCTGCATGGTTGAAGAAGTGGGGTTTCTTGATTTTGGCTTCAATTTAGCTACTGTGATGGAAACTTCAAATGCTGATCTGGGTTTAAAGAGTTGTTTTGATTTCAGCCAGCAGTTTGTGCAAGTATGTTTCTGCATTTCCTTTCATGAAGTGAATAGAGTTGATAGTTTGTTTCAATGACTTTGTTTTAAATGTGTTGGAATCCGATGATTGTTTTCTTATACTTGGATTGTATGATTGATTAGTTTTACAAATTCTTTCATTCTTTTATTGGGGTTGGGGGATTTTGTTTGCATATTCTTTTGTTAAACAGTTGCATACTCACATTGTTCATATAGGAACACTTACACAATTTACAAAATCTTTTGTTTGATTTTCGTTCTTACTCATCGGATTCCTATTTATTGGTTTCTTCACAAAAAAAGAAAAAAGAAAAATTCACACACTCACGTTAGCTGTCTCTCTTGATTTCTCTTTTCAAATATACATGCAAAGTTGTAGAACTTGCACACAATAAAGTAAACCACACATTTCATAGTTGAAGATTTGTTATAGAAACAAAGAGAGATAGGGAGAGAAAAAATAGAAGAAAATAGGGTGGGAGAATCACACAAAATCAAAGAAAAGAAAATTGGAAGGGCATAGAGAATGTTGGCCGGTTGTTCTAGTTCAACATTGCTGTCACCAAGGCATAGATTGAGGAGTGAATCACCTGCGCAGTTTCAAGCTTGCCATTTTCAGTTACCTTCAATGAGCACACAGAGATTGGACTTGCCGTGTACTTTCTCTCGCAAAGAATCATCGCGGTCGCAGCCCATTAGGCCTGTTGGTGTTGGCCTGTCAGTGGATAAACCACTTGAGTCCAAGACCAGCAGTTGCTCTCTCAAGCAGAATATCAGGCTCCCCCCATTGGCAACAAGCAATCAATCAGTGAAAGATGAGTTTTGGGAGAAGGGTAAGAGCTTGAAGAGGTTTGCGGAGCAATCAGTTGATGAGTCTTGCATTAATAGGGCTAAGAGAAAAAGGGGTAACAATGATAATGTTAAACCTGATGATTTTTGTGAAGGTGGTGATAGTTTGAGTTTAGGTCAGTTGGGGAGCGGCAATTTTTGGTTTCAACCAAGTTTGGAGGTGCCTAGAGGCCTTAACCCTCAACAATTTCCTTTCTCCTTGACATGTTCAGGAGATGAGGAGAGGGTTTACTTTGTGCCTAGTGAAGTGATGTCCCCGCCTTTGCCATTGTCTAACAATCCATGGGTGGGCTCTGTTATAACTGAGATCACTGACCTAGGTGAAAAGGATGGAGAGAGTAGCCAAAGGCCAGTAAAAGAAGCCTCGGGTTCAAGTACTTCATCAGAGAGTCAAAGCTTAGGCCTCAGGCTAAGCGAGAATGTAGTGGAGCATGAAGTGGGTAATGGCTCTAGGAATCCTCATCCTCAAGAAGGTGCTGCGATGGAGGCTGCAGAAACGGACCAGAGAGAGTTTCAGGGGTTTGAGCTAGTTAGCTTACTTACAGCTTGTGTTGAAGCAATTACGTTGAAGAATATCGCTGGGATCAACCATTTTCTAGCTGAATTGGGGGGGCTTGCTTCTCCGAAAGGAATTCCTATTAGCCGCCTTGCTGCTTATTATACTGAGGCCTTAGCTCTTAGAGTCACAAGGCTTTGGCCTCACATTTTTCATATAACTGCTCCTCGGGAACTTGATCGTGTTGACGATGATTCAGGGACTGCATTGAGGCTTCTGAATCAGGTGAGCCCAATTCCAAAATTCATTCATTTCACTGCGAATGAGATGTTGTTGAGGGCTTTTGAAGGGAAAGATAGGGTTCATATTATAGACTTTGACATTAAGCAAGGGCTTCAATGGCCTACTTTGTTTCAGAGTTTGGCCTCCAGGACTAATCCTCCTAGCCATGTTAGAATCACTGGTATAGGCGAGTCTAAGCAAGAGCTTAATGAGACAGGAGATAGGCTTGCTGGATTTGCTGAGGCATTGAACCTGCCTTTCGAGTTCCATCCAGTTGTTGACAGGTTAGAAGATGTGAGGTTGTGGATGCTCCATGTGAAGGAGAGGGAGTGTGTGGCTATTAATTGTGTTTTCCAGATGCACAAGACACTATATGATGGGAGTGGAGGAGCACTGAGGGATTTCCTGGGACTTATTCGAAGCACAAACCCCGCAATAGTCATTGTGGCAGAGCAAGAAGCAGAACACAATGCCCCTAATTTGGAAACAAGAGTTTGCAATTCGTTGAAGTACTACTCTGCCCTTTTTGACTCGATTGATTCTAGCCTTCCCTTTGACAGCCCGGTTAGGATCAAAATAGAGGAGATGTATGCTCGAGAAATTAGGAACATTGTTGCTTGTGAAGGAAGTGACCGGCATGAAAGGCATGAAATGCTTGACAATTGGAAGAAGTTGATGGAGCAAGGAGGCCTCCGGTGCTTGGTAATCAGTGAGAGGGAAATGCTTCAGAGCCAAATGCTATTGAAGATGTACTCTTGTGATAGTTACCAAGTTAAGAAGCACGGGCAGGAGGGAGCGGCGCTTACTCTGAGTTGGTTAGATCAGCCTCTCTACACAGTCTCAGCGTGGACACCTTTAGACATTGCAGGGAGTTCATCCTCTTTTTCTCAGCCAAGTTGAAGATTTTTTCATACATAACCAACACAATTCTTTCCATTCTTGCATACAGAAAGGGACACTAAATTCTTTGTAGGTAGAAGAAGCTGTGATTATTCTTTCATTCTTTTGTTGCAGATAAGATTCGCCAGTCTAATAGCACAAGATCCATTGCATGAATACAGTAGTTTCATACCGATTTCAGTTCTTTTCAGGGCAGGTTTCTAGGTCTCTCGGTCCATAGAATTCAGAGTCAGTTTTATGTTTATTCTTTGATTCTTTATGTATTGATGAATTCTTTGTCGTCCTGTTATTATTATCTTGTTCGTTTTATTTGTTGAAGGATTAGTAGAAATGCAAAAATCATGTATTTGGGAATTAAATTGCCATATGTGGTAATATTTTATTGATCTGTTACTATGGATTTTCCTTGCTAATGATAATCCTAACTCTAAACAACACCAGCTGGCTATTTCCAGAAGTATGAAGCCAGTTATCCCGGTATTGTAACAACGGTTGTTGAATCGATAACGCAAGAATAACAGGCAACCTGCTCTGCATCCATGAATAGTATTCTCCTTCACGAACCAAAGGGCAAGAGTTCAAACCATTTTCATTAAAATTCAATGCTAAGTTGAGAAACTGCTCTGATTTGAATGTAACAAAGTTGAAAAAACTTCGAATAATTTTGAACCTCTCCACATGTATTTTTTGATGGGATTTAAGAATTTGTTTTGAACTTGGGCTGGAAGGGGGTTCATGTCTTCATATAAAACAAGTCTCATTTATGAAATAGAAAACCCTAAAATACTAAGCAAAGTACAAATAGCAATGCAATGAATACTAAGAGAAGAATGAAATACATGAGAAAGTTATTTTTAGGTAGTTATGTATAGATATGTTTGTTATTCATACCTCGTGATCCTTGAATGTTTATACATGTATGAATTACATGTATTTGTATTGTAGACAGTAGGGTCACAAACATTATGCATGGCCTCCCATTGAAATAATTGCTTTATTGTGAACAATAGCAAAATTATCATGTAAACAATTGTTTTCATGGAGACACCCACCCTTGTTAACATGTGAAATAAGATATTCAGGTAAGATAATTATATTTATGTGAGCGTATTTTAACATTGTTTGGTGTATTATTATAAAAATGCTGTACTTAAAAATTTAAGTTTTTAGATGAAATATAAAGAAATAGTTTATTTTATTCTAAAAGGCAAGAGAGATCTGCTAGAAACACCAAATGATAATCCATGGGCTCTGATTTGAACCCATTTTCCAGCTATTGGACTTGTACTCGGTTTTGCAGCCAAAATTTTTCCCGGTGTTGGACTCGGTTTTGCCCCTTTTCTTCTTCTCCAGGGATGGGCTCGGTGGGCTAGGTTTTACCCTTTTTCTTATCCTCCTCGGTTGGACTTGGTGGGCCCTACTTCTGCTCTCCTTAGCCGCCAAGTTTTGGCAACCTATTGGACCTGGTTGGGTCCCTTCTTCTCCTCTCTCTTGCTGCTTGGTTTTGGCAGCTTTGTTTGTCATGTTATCCAGCCCAGATCGGTTTTGAGCCCAGATTACCTTACATGGGCTTGGTTTTGAGCAGAATCCCCCCCCTCGATTTTGGCCTCCTTTCTTCCTTTTAGTTTGGCTTTGGTCTCCCCGGTTTTGAGCCTAAATTGCAGCACTGTAAGAATGCGTGTGAGGCTTCCTAATTCGCATTCAGTCCGATTGCCCACACGTTGACTAGTACTTGAGAGTTATTGGGATCCTATAGTTCATCGCTTGGCATGTCTCTATACGGTAAAGGGGCAGGAGAGTGCTGCCTTTCATTTTTCTTGGTAGACATCTCATTGACATTGTTAATGCAAGTTGGGGCGGGGAGTCCTGATGTTCTATTAACAACTACATGATACAAAAAGGTTAACAATGGAGTGAAAGTAAAAAAAAAGAAGTTTGAATTCTTACCATATTGGATAATTTCATGTGCAAAAAGACACAAATTGTATTTTTTTTATTAACGTGGGTGTCTGGTACCTTGACAAATCCCACGGGCTCTGAAGTTAATGACCATGTAAGTCTTCAATAGCCCGAGATTTATGAAACTCGAACTAGTGATCTTTAGAAAACAAACATAAAATCTGACCAATTGAGCTACACCGGATCAAGAGTACACCAATTGTATTTTACCAGTAAAAGTTATTGCAGTGGTTAATCAATCACAGTATCCTGATTCAGTCATGGAGAATGGTAACAGGCCTGGAAAACTAAAATGCAACTGCGACAAACATCAAAACAAGACATGTTTATTATTAGAATGCAAGAGGGACAGCTAAATCATCTCGCACTCATTTTTTACTAGTCGGAACTAGAAGTAAAGGTTGTTCCTTCCGCAAAGTTAAGCCATAGTTCTCACTCATGTCTAAATCAGTAGGGTTCTTTCCACATGGAAGAGACCAATCAAAGAAAAGGATCAAATAAGCAATGATCAATGCAACATGTTTTGCAGCCATCGGCAGGCCAGGGCAGATTCTCCTTCCTGAGCCAAAGGGTATGAACTCAAAGTCATTCCCTTTAAAATCCAAATTTGAGCTCAAGAACCTTTCTGGATTAAAAACTACTGGTTCCTCCCAACTCTTGGGGTCTCGTCCGATAGCCCAATAATTTACTAACACTTGAGTGTTCTTTGGAATGGTGTAATTCATCACTTGGCAAGAGTCGATGGCGCGGTGAGGAAGAAGAAACGGTCCTGGAGGGTGCAACCTGAGGGTTTCTTTGACACAAGCCTGAAGGTATGTTAGCTGTGGAAGGTAGGATTCCTTAAATCCTGTATCCCGGTTCATATTTATTACATTAGCAATCTCTTCTTGAACTTTCTTTAGGCATCTCGGATTCTTTATCAGCTCTGCCATTGTCCATTCTATGGTCGAGCTACTTGTGTCTGTGCCAGCAGAAAGGAGCTCCTGAAATGTCACGATGAAACAACAATTGGAATAAAGATTGATGTTCAGTTTTCCGTTCGTGTAAAATAAGTGATAGAAACTCGCAGAGGTAGTTATAAAAATAAATAAATTAATTAAAAGAAGTGGATTTTAACTGGGAAATACTCAAAAAATACTTTAGTAGATTAATTAGTTGTTAGATACCAAATTAATCATCTAATGTATTTTCCAGTTAACAAATTAATAGTAGAAGATTGAAAATAGCCTAATCGCAATTTACAAATAAATCAATTATTATATATATAATTTGTAAAAGAAATTAAGAGCTGGGTCAAAGCAGATGTTATTTCGCCAATCTGTCTTTGATCCTGGAAAGCATCGGGATAGTAAGTCTTGATAATTTATATTGAAAGTCCTAAAGTTTCTTTCTTTTTTTTTGAAATAAAAGTTATAAAGTTAATATGTATACACTTCAAAGCGTAATTTGAGTGTTCAAATGATAATATTCAATAATTTGAAGGACCAGGATAAAAAAAAAACTAAAAGTTAAAATCAACTTCGAATAATCATGAGGGATGGAAAGAATGGGATCAAACCATAAGCAAAATGTCAATCTGATCATCGCTTGAACCATTGAGGATAAGAGCGTCAAGAAAGTCTCTACGTCTTGAAGCATCGGGACCGTCTCCTTTTCCCTCCCCCCCCTCTCTTCTTTCTTGGATGATAGCTTCACACATATTAAAAGACCTCCTGTGCAATTCCATAGTCTTCTTCCTTAAACCTTGCAGATCTAATGGACCCAATATTGGATAAAAGTCAGATATATTTGGAGTAGAAGCCAACCTTGCAATGTCTTTTAATACCGAACTCATCCCTCCATCCTCGCTCTCATGCTCCAAGCTAACAAGATCCCTCGACACTAAAATATTGCTCAACATGTTAAAAACAGTAGCAGTTGCTACCTCTCTAATCTTAACTACTTTCCCTTCCATTTTATTGATAAAACCAATCATTTCCTTGGCTTTTCTCTCTCTTATACATGCTTGGGACTCTAGTGCTTTGAGTGAGAAAAGCTCACTTTTGCATATTGTGCGTAAATACCTCCACCTCTCATTGCACTCAACAACCCAACCCAGTGATAATTTGTTGAGTTCTGAACTCTTGCTTGGTGCCATGTGAGGAACATGTCGCCCTGATAGAATTCTATCATGAGTCTTGAGGATTGCAATGGCAGCAGCTTGAGAGGATCCCACAACCACAAGTTGGGTCCCAAGTCTTAATGAGAAGATTGGTCCATGGATTTTTGCAAAATGGGTTAGGGTGATATGGGGCTTATCTCCAAGTTGGAGAATGTTGCCTAAGATTGGCCATGGATATGGACCTGGAGGAAATGGTGGTGATGAATTGTGTCTAAAGTGCTTGAGGACGATCAGAAGCAAAAGAGGAAGGAGAAGGAGAATAGGAGAGAAGAGATCGATTGCTTGAGTTAAGCTAGTTTGAGCCATAATTTTGTGAGCCAAAGCTGGTTTTTTGGCAATGCGTTAAGGGTTTATAAACTGGCATTTTAATAAATGAAAAGAAATCAATGCAAGCTTGATAGTAATTAAAGAGATTCTCCTCAACCACTCAGTGAGTGAATGGTGTATGCTAACTAATTAAATTTCAGCAGGGATGTATAATTAAGAATTATCTGCTCCTGCAATTGACAATCAAATTTTCATGTTTCTTCTTAATTTATCACTGCATGGCTTCTGAACAGCGATAAATTAGCCTGCAACTTTCCATTGTCAGGAGAAAAATTAAAAAGCTTGCAAGTTTCTTGTCACTTTCATCGCTCAAAGTATACATGACGATACTGCCTTTTCCTACATATGTTGCAATGGACATATATAGTTGTGTGATGTAGGGTTGTGAAAGAGATCGACAGCCTTTTCCTCGTCGAGATTAATCTCTTATGATCGTGTTACTTGCACATCTCAGTTCGCGGGCATGCAGGACAGAAAAAACGACACCTCGAAATCATTTGCATTGTGTATTCTGAGCTTGCCTCTTTTTTCTTTTTCTTTTTTTATTAGGAATTAAGGTAGCTTAAAGCAAACTAGAAATTTAAACAGTTAAGCTCAGAATCTTTTTAAGTTTAATTTTTATTTTTAAAAAATGGATCAGGAATTCTTCGACCAACTCCTCATTGTCTGAATTCTTTTGCGATCAGGATAGCAAATTCATTTTTAATATTTTCCCTTTCTTTGGGTCACACTTGGAAGAGCTTTCGAGTAGTGAAAGGTAGCATTTTTTGTCACCGAAGATTGAAAGGGATGGCTTTAGCTAGAGAGTAATGATCATTGTAGGGGAGGGTTTTCCATTCTTTTCATCTCAAATACCGACAGAAGTGCTTTAGCTGCAGAAGAATAGCAAGATCCATTAATTTTTCATATACATCCAAGAAGCTCGTAGCAGGATGGATAGATAATGTTGGAGTAGTGAGCATCTGTACAATGAACTACGTACGACGCCATTAATGAGTAATTAATGAATCAAGGTGGTGCTTTTCAATATGAGTCTGAAACAAAAACGAAATGCATGTATATAACCGTTAAAAATCAAAGAGCTTGGACATCCTTTTGATGTGTTGTGGCATTGCATTCAACTATATCGAAACCTACTCTTGGATGTCTACTTACATTTTCTTGCTCACATCAACAATATTGACCAGTGATAAACTGGATGCATAAAATAATTAATTATATATATGATACTGTCTGGAGGATTAATGCATGTGATAACAACGACGTATATATGTGCTTAAGATTTGGATTTTTTATGGTGCTAAAATCGTGCCTTAATTAGGACTACTGACTGACACACCACAAAAGGGTAAGCAAACATCTTAATTTGGGAAAGTTTATGGAGCTTCACTGAAGCTCGTCTCCTTTTCTTTTTTCTTTTTTCTTTTTCTCGTTCCCCACTCCTTTATTTCTTTTTTTTTTCCTTCTTAATTTTTCCTTCGAATTTTTTTTAACAATCGACCGAGTTATCTTTGAACTAGTCAAATCAACTAAATCATGTCAGAATAACCTCACATGGTTCAATTTTAAATCAGGCTAGATAATTAGATGAGTCGAAAAGTCTTTTTTTCTTCTCAATTTTGTCCTTGTATTTTTTTTTATTAACATGGGTGTCCGGACCAGCTTGCGAACACCTTGACTAATCCCACGGACTCTGAAGTTAACGACCATGTAAGCCTCCAATAGCCCTGAGAGGACTTGAACTCGTGATCATTAGGAAGCAAACTAAAAGCCTGACCAGTTGAGCTACTTCTCAGGATTCCTTATTCTTCTTTTTACATGTTAGGTAAGTTGTTTTTGGACTAATCAAGTAGACTAGATCATGTTGGTGCAACCCCCCACATGTTTTGATTTTAAATTTGAGTTAGGTAAGAAGTCGGTCAAAAAGTTTTTTTTTCTGTTAATTTCATTTTCAAATTTTTTTCTACTAGTTAATTGAATTGTCTTTGAATTGATCAAGTCGATCATGTCACATCAAACAAACTCTCACATAATTTAATTTTAAATTTAAACTACATAAAAAATTGAATATAAAGATTTTAAGGTTAACCAAAATAATAATAATATTGCCAAATATTTCCCATCACCTCTGTATAGTTCTTTTGTTACAATAAGAAATATAAGGCTAAGTTAATAAATCCATCAGCACTCACTTAAGGCAAAACGGGATCGTATCCTCTAATCTAAAGTGTAAAACCCCAGTTGAAACGACGGTGAACATAAAAAGCAACGCAAACTCCGATCTAAAACATAGCTGGAGCTCTTTTCTTTCTCTCAGTGAAAAACAGAGACGAAATGGAGAAGAAGAAGAAGAGAGGATTTTGGAGATGGTTAATAGCATCCGTAATGTTAAGGCTGATTCTAATTTACCTCCCTAAAACCTTCAACTTAGCCTCTCGCCCCGAAGTCTCCACTCCTCTCGTCAGCCTCCGCCGCCGTAAATACTCTCTCTCTCTCTCTCTCACTCTTCGACCTCACAGCCTAATTTTATTTTCACTGAGTGCTTTTTTGCTGTTAATTTAGTGGCTGAAGGTTACTGGTTGAAGCAATCATCAATCTCTCCTTATGCTGGTAATTATTGTTCTTGTATGTGTGATTTTTTTTTTATATTTATCTAGCCAATAATGTACAAGAAATGATTTATTATTATTATTTTTATATTTTTATATTTATTTATAGGATCGATGTACCATGGATCTCCATTGTTACTCTCACTTCTTGGTCCACTCACTGTTAAAAGGTACTACTACTGTCCTAATTGTTTTAATGAGATCAATTCAGAGTTAAAAGTTTGATAATTTGTTTGTTTATCTTTGTTAATTAGTAATTAGTTTTATGATTCCAGCTCAATCACTGTTAATTCACATTTTAAAAAAATAAATTAATGTGAGCTAAATCTTGGAATGCGATTACTAAATACCAAACTAATTCTCCGCTATCAATCACTCATTGAAGTAATTATTATTGAATACCTTGATTTTTTTTATAGCATGGTAATTTATTGATCGGGTGTTGCAGAATTGAAGGGCAACCTAATCATCTTCTTTGCAGGTATGCTATTCTCGCCTTGCATGTTTGATCTTTGTGCAACTCTTTTGGTTTTTTAAAGCAACTTAGATTTTAGTTTTTTAAAAAATCTCCTTTTCTAGTTTCGAAGTTGTGTCGATTTGTAGTGATGCAGATGATAGTCTACATATTCTTGGATACAGTTTGGTTTTTGTCATTGCAGATATTATTAGTGCTTTGCTTATTCGGGCTACCGGCCACACTCTACAGATGGCATATAGACAGAGCTTAAATTCACTTGACATTGTTGATCTATTAAAAAGTTCAGGTAGTTAATTTATGAGATGTTATTTTCAACTTTCACTATACATAACATTTAGATTCAGAATTTTTATATTGCTTTTTATCTTTTCTTTTCTTTCTTCTTCTTCTTTTTGGTTTCTTGTTATGCAAATGCATTCTTGATAGAATTTATTCAGAAACAAAGTGTACTCTCTGCTTCTTACTGGCTGATGAAATTTAAATTTGATTTTCTTTTTAGATTTACTTTCTTCTGGAGATATTGCTGCACTTGTATACTTATGGAATCCTTTCACGATAGCTGCATGTGTGGGTTTATCAACTTCCCCAGTTGAAAATCTGGTTGTCATACTGGCACTTCATGGTGCTTGTAAAGGTAAGATGGTAATGGACTTTTTCCAGATTATGACGAATCGATTGGTTGTTTTTGAGATTATCTTAGTGATCCATGCCTCCATCTTTGAACTCAACTTGGATGAGAACTACACAATCCACAAAATGATCACAGTAGTCTGAAAAGGACTACTGAATTTTGGTGACAAATTTGTTGCTCTGCACTTTTGTTAGTAATGATGGCTGCTCCTGTATGGCTACATGAATTTTGATACCAAGGCTTCTGATAATGTTGTCCAAAACTCGTCTCCAGTTTTGAGTAATGTTTTGCTTATACATGGCATATACCCCCTTTTGATTTCCTCCCTCAATATAATGCTCATCCAGTGTATCAACTTGCTCGTCTAGCATTGATACCCTTGGCTGGCTGTAGTTTATGCCCATTATGTTAATTGTTTCACTCATAACAGCAATTTTGGGGCAGGTGAAATTGTTCTGAATAAAGAAGGCTTGGTATATCTCTGTGTAAGCATTAGAGGATTGTGAAAGATCTCTTATTAGGACCCTTAAGTGATTGGTCTCTTGTCTCAGGTTTGAGGGGTAACTGGTTTGAATTATTATATGTTTTAGGGGTTTTAACTGGTTGAAAAATGTAATTATGGTTGATCATTTTATGAATTTGAAAAGTGTAACAAGGCCTGGTATCAAGTTAAGACTGTATTTGTGAAGAGTTGACCTTGATTAATCCATATTACCACAAGGTTGCAGGCTTATAGAAAGCATTTTGGCTTTTCTCAGCGGGGGTGGGGGGTCGGGTGGAGACAATAGCCCCTTGGAAGTATGATGGATATAAAGTGATTTGCCAGATATCATACCAAGCATGCTAGAATGTTCCATGGTTATCTCTTCATAAAACTTATTTGCCAGAATAAGAGTGTGTATATTTGCAACAGACCATGAATAGATTATATGCTATCCTGGCACTAATATTCTATATCCTGCATCTTTTATTGAAATATTGTTCATTTGATGGAGTGCAGGACTAGTTCCTCTGGCAGCATTTGGATGGGTTATGTCGACACACTTGTCTCTTTATCCTGCAATCCTAATAATTCCAGTAATGCCCCTTTTCTGCTTACTTTGTCTTAAAATACTGGGTTCTAACCATAGTACATAGTGGAATATCCATTGTGAAGTACACAGTTGATGAAGTGCTCTCTAAAAACTGTGTTTTGTTGGTTTGTTCCAGGTGATTCTTTTGTTGGGATATGGTCCTGATACTCCACCCAGAAAGCTGTTCCTGCAGAAGGGATATGGTAAAAATGGAGATAACCACTCAAGTGATAACTGTGGTCAACAAGAGACCAACCAATCGAAGGCAGAAGTTACATTTTCATGGCGACCAGTTGTACATTTCTTATTTTGGAGTTCTCTGTGGTCCGCCTATGTTCTGGTTCTATGCAGTATATCTGTTAAACCACATGGTAGTCTGTGGGAGATGTTTCAAAGGTATCAGTTGGATATTCTTTCCTTTATTACATCTGGTTTGCATCATGTATTGCACGATTTTGAATGATAACACTGCTCTCCCAAGTTTTCTTCTGTTAATCAATGTCAGAATCAGATTAATGGATTATTGAGAAGTGAGTGCTCATTTCTAAGACTAACACTGTTGAGCAACCATGTATGAAAATTAGGTTAATTGTGATAAAGGCTGGTGATGTATCTGAAAAAACTTTGCTTAACCTGTGCTAATCTAAAAGGTTAGATCCATATGGAGGCAAGATTTGGCCACATAAAAATCTACAAGCACCTATTTAAATGAATTTGTTCAGAAGCCCCATAGTTTGGTTGATATTTCGTACAGAATCAACAGAAGTGATATCACAAACTTTTCAAATTCACTTCTAGATTCTTATAAGTTAATGAGGATCTGGGAATTTCTTGGGTATTACTTATTATTCATCTTCTATACAGAAGAATTTGTAGTCTATTGTTACTAAAGTTAGCTCAGTGTGAAACACTTGGAATGGAGCTCCTTTCCTTGTAAATTGCATTAATTCTGTACCAGGAAAGTTGATCTAAACTTGTCAAAGAACATTAAATCTGCTCGCACTTTAAAAACACTTTTATTGCTTCACATTTATGTTGACATCAAGAAGTTCCATGTGGCTTCTCAAAATTGTGTTTTATGCTGTAGTTATTTGAACTTTCTTGATAGTTATATATGCCTGGCATTATTTTGCAGAACATATGGATTCATTCTCACAATGGAAGATATGTCACCAAATATTGGTGTTCTGTGGTGAGCCTAAATTCTTTGTTGTTCTTTGTAGATGTGGGGTACTCTAACACTAAATATGGGGTGTGGCACTTAGATTGACATCTGTTTCATTTCAATTGCAGGTACTTCTTTGCTGAAGTGTTTGATTTCTTCAGAAGTTTCTTTATGATAGTTTTCCACCTGAATATTTTGTTTATGATATTGCCATTAGCCATACGGCTAAAGCACCGGCCCTGCTTTTTGGCTTTCATCTACATTGCAATCTCTTCAATGCTCAAATCCTATCCGTCAGTGAGTTGCTTGCTATTTTCATCTGCACTCCATTTGTACACCCTCACATAAACAAATGTTCAACATAACATCATATGATTTCTTTATGTCAATCACACGTGAACAATAGTTTGGAAAAGTGGATAAGATAATTACCCCGTTAGCCATGACAACAAATGAATTTATTGGGGGCACTTTTGTTATTCTTTATGTATATATTGAAGAATCTAATTGCTTCACCTTCTACTATCATGGTTCAATTTTGAATAGGTTGGAGATTCAGCTCTATACCTGGGTTTGTTGGGTTTGTTTCTTGATGAATTAGCAGGTAAACTAGTAGGTTATCTTTCTTATTGATGAATTTGTACTTGGTCTGGTGTCGTACACCACCTAAATGGCATGCAATGCAGATATGAAGTTCTCTTTCTTCCTCTTATGTGGATATATTGGAGTGTCCCTTCTTAGCCCTGTGATGCACAATCTATGGATTTGGAGGGTATGCCTCTTCATGATGCTTGTCTCTTTGGTCAAATTACTTCCATAATTCTCTTAAACACTGCTCATTTAGTGAAAATTTGCAGGGGACAGGCAATGCAAACTTCTACTATGCAACTGGTATGGCATATGCATGCTTGCAGGTATGTGATTTCTAGTTTACAGTATAATCTTTGTTCTTTGCTAGCATCTGGATAGTTCTCAGTCATGGTTTCAACTATGACAAACTTCATCATACATGTATGTAATTGATTCACACCCTTATCAAGAATATGGGTGTAATTAGCCATCTCCTGATTCTGTAGATTCACATCCTTCGCGCTGGGTTCTTATTTGCATGAAAGTGACCCACCAGCTGTGTTTGTGCTGCTTTTGTTTTAATTTGTTTACCTGCCCTGCTGTTCTTATTTGCATGAAAGTGACCTGCCAGCTGTGTTTGTGCTGCTTTTGTTTTAATTTGTTTACCTGCCCTGCTAATTTTTTACCAATCCTCTGAGTCGTGATTGAATTACTTTATGATTTATCAATAATCTGACAAGCTGGATAAACGAATTACTTTGTGATTTATCAATAATCTGACAAGCTGGATAAACGATTCAACTCGCTTGCAGCTTTTGCTGTGGTTGATGAATGCTTCAGTGAACATTCTGACCTTTATTCCTTCTCTTATTATTATTTTTTTTAATTTTTTTGGCAGATTATTTTGGTGGTTGAGAGTGTAAGCGCTGTGCTCAACCATGACAGGAAGCTTAGAAAGTTATCTGTGACAAAGCTTCGAGATGGGAACTCTTAAGTGCTTATTGCAACAAGGCATGATCCTTTCCATGCAGCATCTCCTTTGCAGTTCAGAGTTTCAATCGTAAAAGACTTCCAAGGCAACGTCTTTTCTTGGTTTGCCTATTGCACATGCACAGTTGACGGGCTTGATTTTTGTGAATGGAAGATTAACACGCTCTATTACATCTCATATTTGGTAAGTTACAAAACTTATTAGATGCAACTCTACAGGATTGTTATCCAACTACAGACTACAGAGTCGCATTATCCGCTGTACATCTGGATACAGGCCACATGCTCTTTATTAGCATCTTCACAAAGCCCACAGTGGTGGCGAGGTGGATATGGGGAGTGACGGAGTGAAATAGAATAATTGGCACAGGATTTTTTGGTATTTTAAATTATTTTACAAGTGACATGTGGTGAGCGGTGCTGCATTCTCCTTAACCTCTGCAATCCTTTCTATTTATAGCGGGAACAAAGCTTTTATCTGTGGCATTAATGGAGGCCGACTTTATATATGCAAGTAGGAGTTCATAAACTCCTGCTATACAGCATTTGACCGTAGTTGTTGGGAATGTGGTGGGTGCAGCTCGTCCCTAAATTAGGCGTACAAATATTAAACCCCGGTGGTTGCATGATGCCCACATTGGTCAGAAGTGGCCAGCTATCACGATAGGGGCCGAGGCCCAGTAATTTACACCAAATATTGATTCTGTCAAGCATGTTTAAGCAGCTAACGAGCAGTCTAGCACGGGAAATGATTATTATTATTATTATATTATTATTATTATTATTATTATAATAATAAACCTTGTTTTGTTAGACCACCAAATAAGATATTGTTAGTTTTTGGCTGCAAGTCAAACATCTAACCTTAATCAGCTGTTGCTAATTGGAAATCAGTATTATCGTACTAATAGTCAATTAAGTCATACCTAATCACTTTACAAGTCATAGCTAGTGATAAACAAACTTAATTAAGTTGTATTAATCACCCAGCGAGAAGAGAGAGTCCAGGACCTTGTCGGCAAGATTGTGGCATTAGGTCTGCACAGTTTCAGCTGCATAGCTGACTGACGACATTTCCACCTTCAATTGTTTTTGTCCTCTGCGTGCAAAACTTCTCGTGAAATGAAATAGGCACTGCCCTGCCCAGTCCCCAATCACTTATGCTATCAAACCCTAAAACGAGATTGAGGGAAAAGGCGCCCCTAAGAATGCAGAAGGGTCAACAACAAGAACATGCATGCATGAATTGAATCGAATGAGTTTTATTGCTTCGCAAGAATCTGTATTTACGAAAGCTACCAAAAGTCTTGTTTCCAGATCACAAATTTGTGAAGAAGAATATGATAACGCTAGCTTGTGTCATGGGTGACTCCATTTTTAGCTTATTTGTTTATTGCACCAAACGTGTATCGAATACAAGAAGTAAAGAGTGGGAGGAGAAATGGAATAAGAACTATGCCCTGATGAAGTCGATGTCTCCATGCTAACAGACCACCTCAGGCTGCCCATTGCTTACACGCACGCAGATTACAATTGCTCACATGGTATGTTGGCCACTGAAAATCCTTTGACTTGCTATACCAGCACCAGCAGCACCCAAAACGACTACGTACTGTCACAGTGTTATCTCGGGATAGAAATATGCAGACAAGTCACTGTTGGGATAAAAACACAAGGGTGAGTTAAAATGTTTAACGTACACGTCAACTAGACATTTATTATTAAAAAAGAAGCTCATTAATATTTTTTCGTATTTATTCTGAAATATATATTATTAAAAAAAAAAACAATTAAGAACTTTCATACACTCAAACTAGGGGTGGTCAACCCATGTACATGCTGTGAGAAGGCAAAATTTAAAAGTATCTAAAACAAGAATGATATGGGTGAGCTGTTAGATCATATTTATATTTTATTTATTATTTATTTTATAAAAAAAATTAGATATTTATATCATAGTTATTAAGTTTCGAATATTCATTATCTAAGTGTTACCTATTATTCAATATAAAATAAAAAAGCAATGTGTGTATCAAATGATGAAACTATAAACATTGTATGTGTGTGTTATATATAATATTGAAGTAGTCTATAAATATAAATATAAATATTCTGTGATATAAATTTATATATTTTCATGGTAGGATTTGATAATATTTATATATTATTTATTATTCTGTAAGATAAAATAACTACTTAATTAAAAAATTCACTCATACAAGTTACTTGGAATAAGTACTCACAAGTTAAATTTTCATCTCTAGATATAAAAAAGTTAAGCCAAAGAGACAATTGTTAAACAACTCCGCTAAGCTTGATTAAGTAGAGCAAAACATCACAATTATTGTAGCATAATATGGTCAATTTGGAATTGCATTATGTATAGTTGTCTGACCTGGTTTAGAGATTAATTTTAAAAAATTATTTTTGTTGTCAAAACCAAAAATATATATATTAATTAGAAGAAAAAAGATGAAGAAAATAATATTTCTCTTCCATAATTTTATTTGTTGTCTTTTTATGAATATTTATTTTTATTAATATATAATTAAATAAAAATAGATTCCAATTTTTAGATCAGATTAGATGAGTTAATGTTGATCAATCTAAAATAATATCATTTTAATATTAAAAAAACATTTAAGTAACGTTATTTAAAAAAAAAGCATTAAACAAGTTTTAAGAGAGTAAATCAAATAAAAAGCGAATCCATCAGGTTAACACATCTCAAGAAGTCAAATCTTATTTATTTTAATTTGAAACATGGTTTGGATCAAGTAACTAGAAAGTAGGTTTAGTTATCATAATGATGTGAGTTTATTAATATAATACTGTCAAAACGTAAGTTGCAGTAATTAATGCGTGGGCAATTAACTATTAATTAGTATATATAATCCTATTTCCAAATGTTAGTGAAGAAAAGGTAAGCTCTTTTTCTTTACTTAAAGTGTAATTTAAATGTTAATGCTGATTCCCTAGGCGCACGGCACAGACATGAAGAACAACTTTCTCCATAATCCTCTCATCCTCCTCTAACTCCGCACCTGCATTCTTATCTATCCATTTTTCTACATTAACCATTTACTAAGCAACAACATGCATGTCAGCTTTTCATTAACAAGTTGATTGCCCTTTTATTTTCACGAGTCTTAAAGAATTATTTATTTTTACGTTTTAAAAATATTTTTAAAAAAATTAAAAAAAATTATTTTGTTTTATTTTAAATTAATATTTTTTAGTGTTTTCAAATCATTATGATGTGCTGATTTCAAAAATAATTTTAAAAAAATAAAAAAAATATTATTTTGATGTATTTCCGAGTGAAAAACATTTTAAAAAGCAACTGCAACCACAATCCAAAACATAACAAAAAAAAAAGGTCTAGAAAAGAATTTTTTTTTTTATATATATAAATTACCTAAAACCCAATAGATTAGGAACTTAACCTTAGGTTACCTAAAAATTGCCCCCAGGATAGCCTGTTAAAACAAAACTAAATTACTTATACATTGCATATGCTGGCAGTGTCATAATCTAGCAGATCAACAATAAGACACGGCTGAGTTGGGAGGCACCCAGCTGCCCACAGACACGTGTCATGAGAATAAGGAGGTAACAACTAATCAACCAATTAACTTCTTTTGATAGATCAAGAAGGTCATCCACATTGATTATCATGAACCGTTGGATCATTGGAAAGATAGGTGTAGTGGACTGATATAGTAGTAGGATCACCCTGTTGTGGACACTTTGCTGCATGTGGGATACCACTTAACCCCCTACGTTGGACAGTGAAGACAGGTAGGACCCTGAAAGCTCTTACTTCTCCCAATTTTCCACTGGACACAACAATTCTGAATGTTAATAGAAAAAACTTGCTTTTGGGACGAGAGAACAGAATACTTTACTTCGTAGCAAGCAACGCATATATTTTATAAAGTATTATAGTATGAAAACCTGAGCTGTCATTGATGCGCATCACCTCAAATAGACTCTTTCCATGCCCATTCCAAGCAGTTAAACAATCTGTCACTCTCTTAAAGAACCTACTGGACTCTAAACCAGATAACAAATCACCGATAAAAGAAAAGAAAACCTTTAAATTACTTGTATCGGTTTGATGAATTTTTAAAAACGAAAAAAAATTATTTTAATGTTTTTCCAAGGAAAAAAACACTTTAAAAAACAACCGCAATCCCATATATGCTCTGGCATTATTATGTGTATATGATCATTTGACAGGTATGTATGAGAAACTTTCCTTTCTTCAAGACATAATAACAAAATTTGAATAAAAAGGTGCATTCCGACATCTTCACAACAGTGCCTACAAGCCCAGAATAGCAGCATCTTTACAGCTTAATAACACTAGATGGGCTGTGACTATGCATATTAAACTCGGGAATAAAAAAGAAGTACATTAGCTGACAAAGTTTTAAAGTCTCCACAATGGTGTTACATAGTTCAACTTCATTCCATTAAGCTCGCTCAATACAACAACATTATTGTAGTAACACATAGAAATGAATTTTATAATCTGGTTGCATATAATGGAGGGCATGATTCACAGTAACCTACCTACATTTGTAGTGGTTGTTGCAAGGAGGTCCAGTCCGTGGCTCAATGGGCCGGTGGGGGCGGTGCTCTATGTGTCGAAATCGGTTAACCTGATCAACTAGCTTATTATACCTACTACTCGGAAATTATTTCCAAGAGATGAGTACAAAAGCATATACAGTATACGTTTCTAGAGCACAGTACTGAAGATCAACAGTGATGTATGCAATAAGATCTAGAGTTTGACATTAGCATTTAACAATATGAACAAATGATTACATAGCTAAAGAAGATCTAGGATGAGATCTAATTCTAACAAAATCAAGTAAGAAAGAAAAGGAAAAACAAGGACATGTGAGGCATCTCTAACTGGCAACATATAACATCACACAGATACTGGAGTATTTAGCAAGGATATTGAGAAGACTCCGAGAAGCTGGTGAAACCATTAGATTTTCGTATTTAATGACGTCTTGAAGATTGGTTTCAGACACTTGGTTAGGTCAGACAGATCCTTTGAACCTCTATCTCTATCCTCTCAAATCTTGGGAAGAGCCCTTCTGTTCATGCATAATGTCCTTAAAAAAGGCTAAAATTCTGCCTCGTGCTTCAGTTTTGTTTTACGTTGACTACTTATTCAAGTGAAAAAAAAACAATTATCTGCACAGAGAGAGGAAACATCTTGTCAGTTTCATGGTCATGCTAGGCTCTTAACGCAAACTTGTAGAAACCGTTGACGTGGGACAATAAGTGGTCTCTAGCAGAATAATTTTCAGCTATTGTATTTTTTTTAGCAACTTAACAAAAACTGGTACTGCTTTTTTCTGTCTGCTTCTAACTTATGCCCTGCCTATTTAAGATGACTCCTAATGGTTGCTGAGATACATGCCAGCATTTTCTTCTCCTTCCCGTCTATTCTTCCCATGTTTCCTACCTCGAACTTTTCTCATTTCTAGTAACCTTACCCTTCCCATTTTCCTTTCCTGTCGAAAGCATATCAACATTAAAATCTTCTTCTCAATCCAACATCTTCCCAGTACTCTGTACTTGGACACTTCTATTTGATCAAGATGTGGGCTTTGTTCTTTGGAGCTTTGATTATTATAAGCATTACACATTGGGTTTACCGCTGGAGAAACCCCAGATGCAATGGCACTCTTCCACCAGGTTCAATGGGATTGCCACTTATTGGCGAGACCCTTCAGTTCTTCGCTCCAAATACTTCTTGTGACATTTCTCCATTTGTCAGAGACAGGATGAAAAGGTAAAGATCTTGTGAATGACCAAGTTGTTCAAAAAGTTGTCCAATAATCACCTCCTTCATTCGTTCTGAAGTTTTTGCTGTTGCTTTCAGATATGGACCAATATTCCGGACTAATTTGGTCGGAAGGCCAGTTGTAGTATCAACAGATCCGGATCTCAATTACTTTATCTTCCAACAAGAAGGAAAATTGTTCCAGAGCTGGTATCCGGATACATTCACGGAGATCTTTGGAAGGCAAAATGTTGGTTCGTTACATGGGTTCATGTACAAGTATCTTAAGAATATGGTGCTTAATCTCTTCGGTCCTGAAAGCCTTAAAAAAATGCTCCCTGAAGTTGAACAGACAGCATCAAATAGATTACAACTATGGTCTCATCAGGAATCAGTTGAATTGAAAGAAGCAACTGCAACTGTATTCTCATACTATCCCTCTTCTCGTAAAAAGAGTAACCAAACATTGTTTATCCTGAATCTAACAACACTTCTGATTTTCACAGATGATATTTGATCTGACGGCGAAGAAGCTGATAAGTTATGATCAAGAAAATTCTTCAGAGAATCTAAGGGAGAACTTTGTTGCATTCATACAAGGATTAATCTCCTTCCCTTTGGACATTCCAGGAACAGCATATCACGAATGCTTACAGGTAAACTGAAATCTTCCATACTAATCATTTAAATGCATCCTTTCATTCTGTTAACAATACTAGAGCACCTGCAAACTAGAAGCTCAGACCAACTAGAAGCAAACTAGCGCGTCCAAAATGTTGGCAAGCAAGAGTCACGTTCAAAAACCCAGAGTAGATTAAAATACTGTCACTCGAGCACCAAATCAATTCTGCAAATGGAGGATGCACATTTCCAAACAAAATTGTCCTTTTTCATTTTTTGTCTTGACTGCTCTATGAATTCTCAGGGTAGGAAAAAGGCAATGAGAATGCTAAAGAACCTGCTACAGGAAAGACAAGCAAATCCGAGAAAGCACGAAACTGATTTTTTTGATTATGTGCTTGAAGAACTTCAAAAGAACAAAACAATCCTTACAGAGGAAATCGCTCTGGATTTAATGTTTGTGCTGCTATTTGCCAGCTTTGAAACAACTTCCCTGGGTCTAACTTTAGCTGTCAAGTTTATATCGGACCACCCATTGGTGCTAAAGGAATTGACGGTCTGTAAGAAAGTTATTAAAATTGTATTTCTCCATGATTTTTCTTTTGTGCTTCAAAACCTAACATGCTCTAGATGTTTACACTTTTCCCAGGAAGAGCACGAGGGAATTCTAAAAAATCGGGAAAATGCCAACTCTGGTCTTACATGGAAGGAATACAAATCAATGAAATTCACGTTTCAGGTGGGCCAAGCACTTCGTCACCAGTTTGATATCATAATAGTAGCTTTTGTAATATTATAAACTGACGAGCTCAACTTTGCAGGTCATTAATGAAACTGTTAGACTGGCAAACATAGTTCCAGGGATCTTCAGAAAAACACTTAGAGATATCCAGTTTAAGGGTACGTGTTTACTCGCATTCAATACATGTGTCAGTTACTACAGTGCGCAAAGAATGTTTTATGGCAATTCGAATTATTATATAAATTGGCATGGCAGGATATACCATTCCAGCAGGCTGGGCAGTAATGGTCTGTCCCCCCGCTGTACACTTAAACCCAGCAAAATATGAAGATCCACTTGCCTTCAATCCATGGAGATGGAAGGTGGGTTATATTTGAAAATCCTTTCAACTTGAAACACCTGCGGACATTTCAATACTAAAAGGAGTTCTCACCCTTCTAATCACCATGTATTTCCCATTCTAATAAAACCTACTGTGGCGTACAGGGTATGGAAGTAAATGGTGCATCCAAAACTTTCATGGCCTTTGGTGGTGGCATGAGATTTTGTGTTGGAACAGAGTTTACCAAGGTGCAGATGGCTGTATTTCTACATTGCTTGGTCACAAAGTCCAGGTAATAGCATGCAAACATTTTCATACGTAAATTATCGATTGGGTGTGTTTCTGTGAATGTTCATTGCAAGTGTGCAATGGGTGTCTGTGAGTGCGCACGCATGGGTGCATGTGTGTGTGAGAGAGAGACTAACCTTCGCTATTATTTAAACTTTTCAGGTGGCAAGCAATCAAAGGAGGAAATATTGTTCGAACTCCTGGTTTACAATTTCCCAGTGGTTATCACATTCAGCTCACGGAGAGAGACAAGAAATAACTCTACTACATAATCACTTACCAGAAAGATAAAGGGCAAGTCATACCTATGGCTGGAGCCACCATATTGACAGCTTCAAACTTCGAATCTTATCCATCGGGATTGCAATCGGCAATCTGTGAGAGAGGGTCATGGTTAAAGTAACATTTGGATACTGTACGGAAGGAACAAGCAGCTCTGATTTTCACTCAGGCAGAGACAAACCTACAGTTTTGATCACGACCAAATGCAAATTCTTGTCCTTTTATTTCCTGTTTGTCAGTATATAATTTCTGTACAAAAAAGAAGGTCAAGGGCATATATATATACTCTCACACACACATGCTTATCACAATGATAATTTACTTTTAACAATTAGTGTAAATGAATCAGTCTCATCCTTTCCATGGAAAACAGCTGCCACCACTGCAATACCACTTCAAAGAATTCCATATCAGGTACACCCGCCCAAAAGAAACAAACATAACTAGAGAAAGTCAATCTGATCTTCTATAAGTCTATAACTGGTAACATGAATTCATTCCCCAATTTTCTGTCTGCTCAGCTAGCAACATTAAGTGTGAATCATCCAACAGCTCACTTCTGACTGGTTATTTTAACAGTCCTTCCATGGTCTCTCTCCTTTCTGTGTCCATGATGTCCAACTTTGGTATTCCCCACTCCATCCAAATAGACTTGCTGCATGACACTTGTTTTCTTACTTCCCCTGTGCTTACTCTTGTCCTTGTGGACATGGTGAAGATAATGATAGTACTCTGTATCCCTTCCTGAATGCCTATGCCTATGCTCTTGATGAATGGTTCTTTTCTTATGAGCATTATGCTTGTGTTGTCTTGCTCCCAACTCATGATGTCTATTCACATGAATATCTTTATTGTGTCTCCGAGTATCTCTGATTCTCTGCTCGTCAGTCCAAAGATGATCTTCCCACCAGTCATAAAGAGGGTCAAAAAGTCCTTTCTGATGCAAAAGCCATAGCAGCACAAGCACTGGAACTCAAAAGTACAATTTAGTATGCATTCCTCATTAGAATAAGAAAAGAATGTTCCAGTTCTGTCTAAAGTTTACTTTTCCTCGAAGAAGAAAAGTGTTGTTACCTGTTGGAAAAATAGACAAAAGTAGACCAAACATCACCATCCAGCTCATACATACATATTGTATGTGACAACTGAAATCAAAGAAACTGGAGCATTTCTGTCTGCCCATAAAAGGAACATAAGTTACATCAAAACAGTTGCAAGACCTAAGAAAAAGAACAAGATCTCGCGAGCCCATCTAAACAGCTAAAAAATCAGCTAATGCCCTCTATCTAGTAGGCTTGATTTGAGCAGCTAAATAAAAAATACTACTTCCTTCAAAATTTAGCATGTCAATCAGAACTTTCTATTTCACCACAATGCCGCAGAAATTCCAGGGTGTGCAATTCACCAATAAAAATGTTACTTGAAGCATTTAAGTTCATAATATAATGCAAATGCTAAATTACGGATAAATGGATGTGCACAAGCCTTAGGACACTGCAAGGAATATATATATATATATATATATATATATATATATATATATATCCTAATGACAAGGGCAAAACAAAAGAGCTCAATGCATCCAGGTCCACATCAACAAGCGTAGAAAAAGGTAATCTCCTTGAAAAAAAACCTTCCAGTCATCCTAATCCAAATCAATGGACAAGTACCTGCAGGTTTTTCCAGTGATGAAGTCTACTAAGCCTTCCCAAATTCTGTTCCAAATGTTTTCAATAGATTCAAAGCAACCATTTACACTGGTCTTTGGTGGTAGAAAGGGAGCAATCTGCAAAAAGTTCGGGATTTATGTGGTTAATTCGATCATTAAGTCTACTGCCACATAATTCACCAACATCAGTTATTATTGGACCAAAGATGAAACAAAATCACATGCTAAACTAAAACAGCATCAGCCAGTGTGTCTGAAGAAAATCAAACATTTATGAAATGGTAGATTTTAGCGGCTCTCTATAACCCCCTCTTCTGGATTTTTCTTGTCAGGTCTACACAGATATAAATGACATTTGCAAATGAAAAAAAAATACATTAATCAAGACAAAACAGAAATTATTATAAGAATAACCCACAAATGCAGATCAAAGAGAAGTAAAATTTTTATGCTACTGAATGGCAGAACAAGCATCTGGAAGCTTTCAGCCACACCATAGAAAATACAAATGCACTATTGAACCCTGTTGGACAGATATTAATCATGTATCAGCAGCTTTTATGTAATTATTCCATTTAGCAACACATACACTTACATAGACAAAACACGTTTTCTATATTCTTTCCTTATTTTGCGACAATCAGTTTCAAATCCTTTTACTCCTTCACATAAGAAATTGTTCATAGGGATCTTGTTTGCATGAGTAGAAAATCGACCAGTTGCCAGGTATGTAATTGTCCCCAAACCTGTGATCCATTGTCAAGGATGGTAGCAGTAGTAAAAAATTGGCATTCCGCTCTATCAATTTCATTAAAACCAGAGTCCTTCAGAATAGCTGGATTAAAGCACAATAATTGAGACTTCAGATTTCTCTCCATCATAGTTATCACACAGTGACAAGAAAAGTTGCAATAAAACCATTGTAACCTTACCAGCACATACATATCTCGCAGCTTTATCAGTTGTTGGGTAAATTTTAAATGACCGAATTGTAATCTCGTTGGGCTTCAAAATGAAGAATTGTTCCTACAACCATTCAAACATTAAAATCGGATTGTGTCCTTGTGAATAGTTAGGAATTATGATCAATATGGCAGTTAATGTTACCTCCATGAGCGAAACACCTCTTGAGCAGTCAAACTGCAAGGAGGAGACGATCATCATAATAGCTAAAGGTAGAATGTGTTACAGCAACTACTCCTTAAAGCATCACATGAATACAGCAATACATAATGATGTGATGTACTAATCAATATCTAATTTGAACTCTCATCCCAGTCAAATACTTTCACCAACATACATGACTTAGATCTTGTCCTTCAACTTTCTCGCATATTTTAATGCTATCAACATCAACCACCCCATACTAGAAGATTTCAAAACATAATATTTTGCGGAGATATTAGAAACTGCTTAATTTTATTATTTCAATTTTTGAAATACTGAAAAAAAAGGTCCGAAACACGAATTTCTGTCAATGTAAAACGTAGCATAAAAAACCTTCATAATGCAATACAAATGCACCCTGAAAGAAAGATGTCAAATTGGTGTTTAATTCTCAATAACTGGCCAAAGAATGAGGAAAAACAATCAACATAGAGAAAGTAATCAATAAAAACATATCATTATCGTATAGCAATGTGATCCAGGTAAGAGTAAATATTGCATCAGCATGTATGTATGTATGTGTTTAAGCATTTTTGCATCAAGACCAAATATGCCAGGAAATGTTTAAAATACCGTTAAGCTATATGACGCTTCCACTTCCCCAATATTTTCAGCAGAGACTGTAGCAACACCAAATTGAGTAAGGGCTTCAAATGTAGGGATGGTGAAACTTAAAAGTTTTCCTGGGCTCCTGCAAAAGAATGAAGATGAAGCTCAACAAATGGACACCTAAATAGAAGCATGGTGACGTACACAAGCAATGCCATAACTAAAAAATTGTTGAAATTGCACAAATGATAAGAATGCTACTGCAAAGAAAGTTCCCTCCCTAATCTTTTCCGGTTTTTGTAACTAATAAAATTCACTGCAATAGTGTACAAATTTATACCAGTTATTAGGATTACATCTTTTCTTTTCTGCAACTCGTAAATATGGAAAAGAAATGTTGACGTAAAAGTGATTTTAGATATTTTGCAATGATGATCATGCTACAGTAAACAAGTTAAGGGACTCTAGGCATTAAAAGAAGTAATCCGAGCTTTTTAGTTAATTATTAATCCATGATCCAACTATCATTGCTCATACAGATGGAGCAACACCCCATGGACCATGGCCGTAATTCTGAACCCATGAACCTACATATTAATATCTTATCACCAATTGTTTAAAATCATGCCTTTGGTTAAACCATTTTATCATCAGAAAGTTTCATCACAAAAAGTAAGTATAGATATCAAACCTTTGGTAGACGTATTCAATGTCATCAGCAGTTAGTTCTATCAAAAGGTTTGTGTTAAGAACTTCAGTAATTCCTATAGAGAACGAATGAGTCCCTGCATTCTGCAGTTGAATCATATCAGTTATAAAATTCAAATAGTTTACATATTGTTGAACATCAGATCTAAAATTGCGGAAACATAACTGGATGCTGGTTTATCCTTTCAAACCTTCCTTCCACGCCATATAGTGGTAACTGCTTCCTCCTAATTCGGTTCTGATCGGCCTGCCATAAATAAAGTACCCTCTTCTTAGCTCCATGCAACAGCTGTAGAAATCTGTTCAAGGTACAGAAATTGGGACTAGGAGAGGCTTAAATGGGGACACAAATTACAGAGACCACTACTAGCTGACAAACTAACATCATGGAAATTCCACAGCTGATTATGCAAGCAACTCCAAAATGGTGAAGCACAGAAGTTGGGCTGCCCACTGAAAGCTTCATAACTGACACCAATTTTGTTGCATTCAACACCATCTAAGGTAAATCTCACTCTCTCAAGCAGCATCCACATTGAAAAATTCCTTCCCAGATCCTGTGGTTGTCCAGGTTCACCCTTCCACGACAAGATAAGAAACTCTCAACACTACAGTATTGTGCATTTGCAGTTACCAATCAATAACAGATGAAAAAGACTTTCCTTTCTTCTTGCCTCCTTTTTTTTTTATTTGGATACAATGATAGAGATTTGAATTACATATCATTCCCTTTACCATTGATTTCATTACCATTGCGCTATAAGCTATTGGTAAAAAGATATTATTTCTAAGAAAAACATCTTGAGAAATTTGACATGCATAACTAACTTGATAAAAAGTTCTGCTTCTTTCCCCTTAGGCTAGCACACTTCCATGGTAATCATATTAGTGAGGGAGGCATACCTGCCTTGGAATGACGAGGTAGAAGTCCTCAAATGATGGAATATTCGAGTATCCAACAAAATCTCCAATGAGATTAACCCTTAGAAAATTATCCTTGGATGTTACTGTTCTATTTTCGGGGCCCACAGTAACTTCCTGCAAGCAAAACCGAAAGAGTCTTTAGCTAGAGGATATTTATCATGGACTTTTAAAATTAGGAAGAATATAGCAAGAAATATGAGATACCATCCAAAATCAATCTCAAACAATTCCATTTGAGTGCAAAAGTGAAACAACTTAAAGCAGTGATGACACCTATTAAATTTAGAACAAGAGATGGAGAAAAGGTGGAAAGAAAAGTAAATTCATTTCACTTGCAAAAGTGAGGAAATAAGAAAGATGAACTTAGATAAAAAGGAAAAAAAATTAAAATCAAGCCAGGCCCGCACAATGTACTCTACCATCAAATGTGCAACAGACCAGAGAGACATTTATTTCAGTATTATGTTAGAATCCCTCAATCATGTTTAACTCGGACTGGAATCAAGTTTTTTGATTCTCCCATTGCAAGTAATTGCAAACAAGTTAAGCAGGCATATGCTCCAATTAGCAATTCTAGAGCAGATGCTGGAGTGAAATAGAAAGAACAGAAACATGAAATCATGCCAAGCCCATACTGTACTCTACCATCAAATTTGCAACAGACTAGCAGAACATTTATTTCAGTATCATGTTAGAAGCCCTCAATCATGTTTAATTCAGACCAGGATTTTATTTTATTTTTCAGTCTCCCTCGGCATTCAAGTAATTGCAAACAAGTTAAGTAGGCATCTGTTCCAACGAGCAATTCTAGAGCAGAAGCTGAGTAAGATAAATTGAACAGTTCGTATACAGAGGCAATTGATGTAGAGAAAAATATACCGAAACTTTAGATCCTGTCTTCACCTCAATTCGTACACTGAAACCCATTGATCGCTGTCCAATACCAAAAACATGGAACCTAAGTGAACAATGAAATATTAGTCTTGCATAAAATCAAGCACTTGTAAAAGTTAGAAGGAAAGATATTTATGATAGACAGCAATTAACCAGAAAATACAAGACTAAACTGAACTATCTATAATCTGTTCATTAATAATATTCATGGCAATGCAATTAACCACTCATCCTATAGCTAAACCATTCCAAAATTACAAATTCATAAACAAGATTCTTCTTAGAACCATATTTCTCATTCATTAAACGAGTCAAGTTCAGCAAAAAATGAGGATGCCATTTAAAAACTGTGGATGCTTCGAAAATTTCACGTGCGTAAATTGTGAAAAGATTGTTAATAATTTATATCATAAGAAAATTGAAAGGCAATAAGATAAGTCTGTGCCCAACTTGCTTATTGACACCCATTTGTATTCATCAGCATGGCATGAGTTTCCGCTTCTAACTTCTATAATCAAATATTAATTATTGAACTAACAAAAAACCGCATTGCGTGTCCTCATACAACTTTTTATTGATTGGATGGGGTTTTACTAGCAAAGAAACATCAAAAGGAAAACAATTTATCCTAAAAGCCATACCAATCACCTGGAAATCTGACGCAGTGTGCAGTGTTGGCCTTCCCTTTCATCAGTTTGTCGACTGCTCAAAACAAAGGTATACATTGATAATAAAATTGCAATCTGCATCTTAAGAGGCAAACTGAGAATGTCGGGCATATGACAAGGCACTTACAAAAGTTTCCGCATGATGATGGTACCCGCCGTTGGGGCCCACAAGGACAACAGAGTGGCTAAGCAGAGAAGAAAGAAGAGAAAGGAAGAGGGGAGTAATAAAACATGTGAAGAAAAGGAGAATATGGTATTATCACCAACACAAAAGGTAAATCTTTGCATATAGAGTCCTGCTTAAAGAATAGGTTTAATTGCTAACTAGGAAAACTTTGGTAGATATGGTGCTGCAAAATCCACTATGGAACCATGTACTACTAAACATGCATGTACAAGTGTAGGGTGTGTATGTGGGGTAGGTGCTTGTGGAATCCAAATGAGATTCAAGAAATCAGAAATGCCACCTGACTATGCTCGATAATGTGGCCATTTTCATCTTGTAACCTACAAAACAGTTACTCTGAGGCAGTTAGTCCAGTAAGCATGCACACAAAAGAACTTTCAACTTTTTTATAACTTAATCTCACTTTCCAGGCCAGAAGAAGACGATCGAAGAAACAGTCCAAATGAACACAGAAGCTTTGGTCTCTAAAAGAAAAGGACCATTTCTCGCAAATGTTGGTTGATCACAACGGACCGGATAATAAACAACACTTTGAACTTTACTTTCAATCGGCTGATCACATGCTTTAACAAATTGGCAAAACAACTAGTGCCAAAGAACCGGACAGTGTTTCTTTAAAAAATAAAATAAAAAGGGGGAGAAATGAGTCACCTCTCACATATCTTGACAACATTTGCACCGGCATCCCGGTCACATTTGCGCGTCTTAACATAATACTCTTCAGGTTTATAAGCAACATCCTACAAATTACAACCATAAGTAATTTCACAAGGCTATCAACCTATCAATTAAGCATTAAAACCACAAATGATGTGTGCTTCTTTTTTACAAGTAACCAAGAAACCGCGCCGCACCCGTATATAAGTAAGTTCATACAAAGCATACGCAGCCGTTTTATTGATTGTTATCACCGGCGGTACTCTCACTGTTTCCATCAAGTTAGTTGCATTCTCCTCCACTTCCGCTATTTCCGCCACAATCGACGCCTCTCCACCACTCTACACCAAAACGAGAAGAATTGGGGATTTTTGTTAACAACATTAATTAATCTCGATAATTAGACAATAGTTAATTAATTAATTAAAAAATAGAGAGACTTACAGAACCGCTGGGAACAGCCATGTTTAAGACGATTTTTCTGGTGCAATTGAGATCATTATCAGAATCTGAGGCTTTCTCGCATCTTTCAAGCTTCGATTTCGACAAAATCTCTACACTTTGCACGGTAAAATAACTTAGGAAGATGCAGAAAATCAAGAATATCACTTCATAATGCCTCCTCATCTTTCTTTTTTTTCTTTTTTCTTTTTTTGAGTATGTTAATCGATGGGATATTTTTCATTATATTATATATAAAGAAAAAGAGCGAGTTTGGCGGGTTTTGGGTGTGCTTTCAAAAACGTAACCGCCATTTAACGGTTACTTCAACAGGTACACCTAACACTACTCTCCTCTCTCGAAAGGCCAATTCTGCTGTGCTTACAATGACACCAACAATATTCTTTTTGAAGGAAAATTGACTAATCGAGGGCTCCTACGACGACACCGCTTTCAGATTTAGTGGCCCGGTCTTGGCCTGATGCCTTAGGGTGCCCTTGGTAAGTTGGGCTGAACAGTACAGATTAAAATAGACTGGCCTGGACAATAAATATGAAATTGGATTAGATTGGATTGGAATGGAGGCAATTTTTGCTTATTAGTATATATTTTTCAAATATTGACAACGAAATTAACAAAATATCATATTTTATACATGTTTTGATTGAAAAAAACAACATCTAAATTTATGGCTACTCAAAAAACACGACATTTCAAATAAAAAAATGGATTGCGCATGAGAGAAAAGATAGGGTAGAGAAAAAAAAAGGAAAGAAACAATTCTATAGACATATCAAAGCTCTAATTATGATATTATTTATACTATTAAAAAGATATTAATGATACGAATTCAACAACACCAAATAGGATCACTAACGATGACTTGAGTGTGTTAGACTCGTCTCCCAAAGATGACGGTTGGCTCATTTGTTTTGGCGACAAGTGTTACCCACTACATTTATCATTGGTCACTTTCTTTGGTGTTGTTTGTTTCGTCTCGTTGATATTTTTCTGATGGTACCGGTGATGTCATAATTGAAGTTTTTGATGTGCCTCTGAGATGTTTTTCTCTATCTCTTATCTCTTCATAAAATACAATAGGGAGAGAGGAGAGAAAGAAAATAAAAAAAATCATGGAGTCATATCAAAGCCCAATTACGACATCATTAATACTATCAGAAAAACTTTGACAAGATAAATTTAACGACACCAAGAAAAGTCACCAAAGATGAATAAAGTGGATTATATTTGTCGCCAAAGATAAATAAGTCACTCGTCATCTTTAGGCTAGAACTGTGACACACTCAGGTCATCGTTAGTGATTTTTATTGATGTCTTTAGATTCATTTCGTTGATATATTTTTTATGGTGTTAATGGTGTTGTAATCGAGTTTTGATCTGCCTCTAGTGTTTTTTTTTTTTTTTAAATCTACCCTCTCTCCTCTTCCATGTCACTAATTATTTTTCAAACAATGTTATTTTATCAATATATACATGTTTTTAGTTGGCCAATGAGAGTCATAGATTTGAGAGTTCCCAAATATCTACATGCAGGATTTTATTTTTAAAAGTAAGAAATACGAAAGCCAAAGATATTAAAAGAGAAAAAAGGTCTGAAGAATTTATAAATCTACAAATCAAACGTGAGGAAAAAAAATGGAGGATTTGAAAGAAGAGTTGGGGATTTTATCTGAGAACTGATAAAAGAAATTGTGATTGTGGACCAGGATTGGATGTGCCTTATTAATAGGAGATCTAATTAAATTTAAACTTTTAAAAAAAATTAAAAGCTATTAGCAAATCACTATAGCATTAGATTCATTGCACCTAAATGGAATAATATAATGATTATTTTGTAATTTTCAAATAAAACTAATTAACTTGTTATTGGATAATAGAGTGTTTTCAATTGAGATCGTCATTATCATATTAATTAAAAATAAATTGATCTTTTAATATTTTATTAGTACAATAAAATAACTAAATTATCATTAAAAATATATTAAAAAAATTAAACTAACACCTAGGGATTTTTTATATTTTTGTTTTTAAAAACACAGTTACATGATTAAGTTACAATTAAAATCAAAATATATTTAGCTTGTCTCTATAGACATTTTCATCATTTCATTTTGTTTTTAATTTATTTTATTATAATCAGGTTCATTTAGGGTCTGTTTTGTTATTTAATAAACATAATTTGTGTTACGCGTATTAGTGTGGATAGTGGTCGAGCTATTCGAGTGGCACATATAGAGTTGTTTGACGACAAAACATCAACTTTTGAGATTGTGTTTGATTCATGTTAACGGCCCTTCTATTTTTGGGCAGCATGTGATCAATGAACCTCTAATTTGGTGCCAACAACCCTTTCTTTTTCCCTTTTATTTTTCTTTCCTCCTTAGTTTTCATATCTGACCCTTCAAATCTTTAGAGCAACCCTTCAATTTATTTGTTTTTTTATATTTGGTTCTTGTTTTTCTTATTACTATTTGTTCTACATGAAATAATTTATAAAATTAAATAATTTTTCAATTTCATCATCCTTTATTGTTTTTCATATATTAGACTTGGTCCCCGTTCTTTTTATTGTTAATTTTTTAGTTGATATAATTTTTAATTTTTTTAAGATTTCATTTTTTATTTTTTTCCTATTAGATTTGATCTTCATTCTTTCTATTGATATTTTTTTTACTTTTGCAAATTTTTTAAATTGATATATTTTTTACTTTTGCAAATTTTTTAAATTGATATATTTTTTTTAATTTCATACTTTATCATTAAATTAATTGAGAATTGAGATTCTTAATTGAATCCAAATTTAAGATTTAGCGGGTTATGAATTTAAAAGATTAACTCATATTTAAGAGATTGGTTCGGGTTTGCATCTTTTTTTTTTTTTCCTTTTTAAAGCTCATTTTCTTATCTGCAATTTGTTCCAATATAATGGTCCTCAATGTTGTTACTTCTGATGCATTTGTCTGCAAATGTTAAACTCCTCCATTTTTCTCTGTGCAGCCTCAATGGATGGCCCCTGAAGTCCTCCGGAATGAAACTTCAAATGAAAAGTAATTCATGAAACCGAACCCTGTTATTCTACAAATGGACAAGTGCTGCTTTTCTTCTTTCATGCTAAACAGATTCAATAGAATTGCTTGCCTGCCTTAGTTAACTAAATAGAAACGTGGTGACACGGTCCCTCTTCCATCATCTAGCATTCTTAACTCTTGATGTCCTGGACAACTTTCACCTTGTTTCTAGCTCAGAGATCAACGATGTTCAAGCAGAAATCATTAAACCTGATTATCAGCAGAAGTAAAGAAGGGTCATTTTCTCTCTAATTTCTTTTAATTATATCCTCACCAATATTATTCTGAAAATCTAGTTTATGGCATACCCTGTTTCTGCACAGGTCTGATATGTTTGGTTTCGGTGTCATCCTATGGGAACCAATGACTGTCTCCATTCCATGGATCAAGTTAGATTCCTTAGAGGTATATTACTCTTAATACGCATCTCTTCCATATTACCTTAACGACAGAATCCATGAACATGCTTGTTAATCATCTTCTTGAATTTCTTATAAAATTTGACTGAAATGTGTTTCTTCCATTGAAGAGGTAGCTGGAGTTGTAGGCTTCATGGATAGAAGATTGGTTTTACCAGAAAGCCTTGATCCCATGGTAGCAACTATTATCAGCGATTGTTGGCGAAGGTACTTTCTAAATGTACCCCTACATTTTTCTTAGTAGTAAAATGGGAACTTGCAAGTTGATGGAAACTAATTATTTGTTCCAATTATACAAGCAGCGATCCTGAAGAACGTCCATCTTTCGAGGAGATCATTCAACGAATGACTAGCATGGTCCAAGAGATTCCTGTAGCAACGGTTCAGAGGACTCCATAGCTTTGAAATTTGAGTTAGATAAATCGGCACAAGAACTCAGCCAGATGAAATACACGTCTTCTTGTTGCTTAACAAGATAGTTGAAGATTGATTAGTGGAGGAAACTGACAAATGTAATTGTAATCATCTGTTTTTCTTTCTTTTTGTTCTGGGGGGGTTGTTAATATTCTCATGAAATCAGCTATAGTGTCTCAACTCGTTAAGAGAATGTTAGTTGAAGCCATGCCAACATGATCCGGTGCGTGCTACTACATCCATAATTGAAGACAATTTACAAAAATTCTGGTGTTCGTGCAAATTATGTTCTATATGCACCGTAGCCAATCTATCACCATGTGCAGGAATTTCTAATCTCAAGTCATGACTTCTGATTTCATCTTTGTTTTGCTTCATTGCTCATGACAATCAAAATCCCATGGAGAGAAGTCGTCCGGATGTAGTTTTCTGTTTTATTATTGTCCTGCCTCCACAGGCGGCCGAAGGTGTTTGTTTATGTGTCTTGAAATTGGTGTTATGAACGTGGTAGGTGTTTTTTTTGTTTGGAAGTTTATTAAAATATTATTTTTTTTATTTTTAAAATTTTATTTTAACCATACATACATTAAAAAAATTTAAAAAAATTTTAAAAATTAATTTAAAATAAAAAAAAAATTAAACAAAAATTAATAAATTTAACCTCAGTACCAAACTTTTTGACTAGTCTCACTCAGCTTAATTGACTAGTAGATGAATTAATATTTTTTATTTCGCTTTTAATCATGATTGGGACTATCTAATAATATTTAGTAATGGTTTGAAATTGTAGTAATAATTCTAATTTAAAATATTTTTTATTTAAAAATATATTAAAATAATATATTTTTATTTTTAAAAAATTAATATTAACACATCAAAATAATTTAAAAATATAAAACAATATTAACAAAAATATAAAAATATAAAAAAATCACCGCGTTTGTAAATATACCCTTAACCTGTGATTTGTATGGGCTTTGACCAGTCAGCATTCACAGCTGCAGATAATTTTGACCAAGCTGTCCAATATCCTTCCACACCCGTGAGCTAAACAGTTATAAATGTTTAAAATTTGGTATGCAGAAAACGTCGGTTCATTTGACCAGGTCTCCTATTTTGACCATCACAACTCTTTAGAGTCTTAGACCATCAATCCAGTGTACGACCCGTTACACTTTCAGTTCCACCTGTCATGGTCACAATGGCAAAATAAATCATCAACCACAGCAAGATAATTTTTTTAATTTGATACTGATGTCGATGCGACACCGAACTGAATAATAATAATAATAATAAAGTATTATAAGTATTTTAGTGATTGTTTTTTTTAAATATTTGTAAAACATATATTAAAATAATATTTTTAATTTTTAAAATATTATTTTTAACATCAATACATTAAAACATTATAAAAATATAATATGATGTGTGTATTTTTTAAATTTTAAAAAAATTATTTTTGACATCAACATATTAAAATATTATGAAAATATAAAAAAAATTAAATAAAAATATGAATAATTTTTTAATAAAATGCTATTTAAAATATAATTTCAAACCGCTCATAAATCATGAAATTAGTATGATATGTTTTTTTCTTTTAATTTTGGCTTTTTTTTCTTTCTATTTTTTTCTTAAAAAAAATAATTTTTTTTTCATAAAAATAATATTTAATTTATAGGCGAAACACTATTAAAAACCGATAGAATAAAAATAAATTATACCTTATAAATCAATGCAAGTACTAAGTGTGTGGATAAAATAGCAAAGAAATAAAGTTTGCAGATAAAAAATAGAAAAAAAGATGCACATTGAAATAAACAATATCGTCTACAGTGCTTCAAGACACAACCTACAGTAAAAGTGGGTTCTATTTTAATGAAAAAAAAGGTATAAAATTAAGAAAGAAAAATATATATAAGGAAAACCTCCCCCAAAATTTTTTTTTTACCCCTCCCCCTCGTTAAAGGTTGATTCTTTAACCTAGACATCCCTTTCCCTTCCCTCGAATAACAGGTAGAAATAGTGAATGTTGCCATCAAAAGTTTTTACCTCGTGTCCCGCTCTCCTCAGGTATTATAAACCTCAATTTCCCTTAAATAGCACACTAGATGGCTGACATCTCAATTCTTTTAAAAAAAAAAAATCAACAACAGATAAAAGACCAAGTCAATTACATTGCATTACCCTGTACTAAGGGAGGGTTTGGAACGCGATATAAATCGTGTTTTTTAAATTTTGATTTTTTTATTTAAATTAAATTTATTTTTTTATGATTTTTGATCGATTTGATATGCTGATGTCAAAAATAATTTTTAAAAAATAAAAAAAAATTATTTTATTACATTTCTAAACGAAAAGCATTTTGAACCGCCACCATTATCACAATCTCGAACACGCCCTACTAACTTTTTACAGTGTGAAAAGCTGATTGTATTTTTTGGTGGGCAAAATGCTTTAATAGAGGTATGATAGTATTTTTCATGGACGATGGTCATTACTTGAAAGGAAAAGACTAGATGGTATTTTTATGTTTTCTTTGTATAGTGTAATTATTTAATTGTCCTTGAAAAACAAAACAAAAATACATGGGTTAAGGGGCTTTTTAGTCTGACTTGATTTTTAAACAAGTTAATTATTTTATTACCTTTAAAATTATAAACAATTATCTTTGATTTAGGAGTTTTTTTTTTGTCATTTACATGTGATCATTTGATAGTTATTGAGGGCATTAGGATAATTTAATAAAAAAATAAAAAATAAAAATTGAGTGAACAGTGTCAACTGCCTTTGAACGGCAGGTGCGACGCCGTTCGGTGGGCAAAATTGTGATTCCAAGGTGGCTTTCAAAGTGTCTCGTTGTTCCTCAACTGATCAACGGTGCGTGTAGGCCTATGGCGTCTAGTCTGGCGTGTATGACCTTTTATTTTTGTTTTTTTCTATTCTCTTACTTGATTTTCACGCATATAATTAAAAAAATCAAATCAGCCCCTAAAGTTTGCTGCACTTAATATTTTAACCATATTCTTTTTATTACAATTTTTTAAATTAGAATACTTTATGAAATTAAAGAGTTTTTTCAGTTTCATCCTTGTTCTCTCTGTTGTAATTTTTTTTTTATTTAGAATAGTTTATTAAATTAAGAATTGTTTTTAATTTCATCCCCATTCAATATTTTCATCTATCACATTTGATTTCTATTCTTTTAGTTACTATTTTTTTAGATGATTTTTGCAATTTTTTTTTTTTTGTAGTTTCATCATTCTTTAGTTTTTTTCTTTCAAATCCAATCTTTTTTTTTATTATTGTATTTTTTTTACCTTGCAGTATCTTTTTAAATTGATTTTTTTTGCATCATCCAACATTTAATTAGCCAGGTGTTTAGCTTCCTAGTTGAGTCTAGGTCTAAATTTAATGGTTTAAAGGTTTAAGATATTAACCCCGATTTAAGAAATTGACTCAGATATCTTTGTTTTTTTTTTTCTTTTTTTTAGCTTATTGTTTCATCCTTAGCATCTTGTTATTCTATGATATTTTTTAGTTGTTTTGAAAATAACATAGGCTGCATTGGGTTTTTTTTTCTGTCACTATTTTATTTAGTTTTTTTTAAAGAAATTTTGTTTTTAAATTGACTGATTTTATCCTCTAACATTTAATTTTTTAGATATTGAGCTCCTAGGTTGAGCTTTGGTTAAAAATTTAATAGATTATAGATTTGAGAGTTTAACCCGGGTTTACAAGGTTCACTCGGACTTGCTTGTTTTTTTTAAAAAAAGCTACACACACACACACTCATCCTCTAACATTCTTTTCTACTCTCTTTCTATAAGGTTTATTTTTCTTTTTAAAATAACAATGGCTGCTTTGAGGTTTTTTTATTTTTGTTTTTTATCTATGTTAAATTTTGCTTCTTTAAAAAGGATTTTTTTAATTAAATTAAATTTATTAATTTCATTTTTTTGGCATTTAATTTGAGGCAATATTAAAGGAATTTTTTTTAAAAAAATTGATACTCTTTATTTTTTTTACCTTTTTTTCTAAAGAGTTATCGTGATATCATTTTCGGGTCATGGATTCAACAGATTTACCAGATTTGACCTAGACTTTTTTTTTGCTGCAATTTAATTTTTTTTAATCTTGAATTAATGATTAAAATCTTAATTTTTTAAAAAAATAAATTTATATTATCTTAATATTTTTTATGTAAAAAAAAAAAAATATACCCATGGCCTAACACGGCCACCGATCTAATAAAACATATGTTTGCCCAAAATGATTTTCATGTATCTCCGCCGTTTGAGATTACTTCCCTCTTTTCTTTTACTTCCTTTCTAAGCTCATAATCTTCTCCTTTACCCGCGTGATTTGAAAGCAACGATGAATTCAGGTTGCTAGGATCATATTACAAAATATTAATTTGTTGAGATGTCTAATAGAACTAATGTTCAGGTACGGAACATGAATTTTTTACATTGCCAACCTATATTAATATTTCACATAGCTCTGTTATTTTAAGAACCTCAGTTATTTAATATTTCATCCATTTAAATTGATATAAATTAATTAATAATAAAATTTATATGATTTTTGTTGATGAAATCCATATACAGAATTGAAAATAAAAAATATATGAACTTTAATTATTTCATATAGCTTGATTCAAATAGATTGAAGTCTCTCACCTTTTGTTTTTTTGGAACATTCTCATTTCATTCTGAAATTGTTAGGTATTGCAATCAAAATAATATTTATTCGAAACTTAATTTATTTATTTTTAAATTAAAAGTTTTTAGTATTTTTAAATTGTTTTAATATAAAAAATTAATTTTAAAAAATAATAATAAAATATTATTTTAATATATTTTTAAATAAATTTAAAAAACAGTTACTACACTCTTGGGACCTGTTTCCGTGTTTTAATATTTTTGAAAAAAAATATTTTTTATTTTTTTATTTACTTTAAATTAATATTTTGAATATTTTAATATCTTTAATATTAAAAATATTTTTTTTAAAATAAAAAATATTATTATAATTGTTTTTTAAATAAAAAATAAAAAAATATCTTAACTGAAGACATTCCGTAATGTGGTTGTAATCAGTCGTTTTCTTCGAGAGGCGATCTCGGCCAAGAAAATATGAATCGGGAAGATCTGCTCGGATCCACCTGATTGAACTATTTGTGGGGAGCAGGCGCTTTCCTTATCGAGGAGATCTTTCCTTCTCCACCCCTGAGATCTGATCAATCAATGTGGTGGCCCACTGTTTTTAACTGATAATAGAGGTCGAATTCGTGGGCCTAGATTCTCAACAATGACTGGCTAATGAAATTTTGCACGCTATGAAAAAGAAAAGGAAAAAAAATGCAAGGGTTTATGGGGGTAAATAAGGTAAAATGGAGGCTTGAACCGACCATGTTCTCATCTCAGGGAAACTAATTACGTGGCTAAAAATGTCTATTATCCACTCCTGTTAGCTTTACGTGCAGTCGCATCAGGACAGACGATGCAGGTTCTCCCACACCTTCCATCATTCCATGTCACGTTTTTCCATTTCCCTTTCTGTCCCATTCAAGACTCTTTTTTTTTTTTCCTGCCTTTCCATTCACGAGCTCATGACATCTTTTAAAACAGTAAAATAGTATTTTCAGTACGATTACGTGACAAATTTTATATCACTTGACACTATATAATTATATACCTTATAAAATGTATAAGGTAGTTCGGGGAAGTGTGGTTAAAATTGTTTTTTATTTTAAAATATATTAAAATAATATTTTTTTTATTTTATAAAAATTATTTTTAAGATTAGCGTATCAAAACGACATATAAAAAATTAATTTTTAATAAAAAAAATTAAATATTTTAAAAACACGAGTTAACTCGCGCTTCTAAACACTTTCTAAATGTATGACTTATGAGAATTTTATGCATAGAATAATAAAATTATGAAGTTTATATATTAACAACACTTTATATCCTATTGCTTTTGTGTAAAAAATAATCAACAAGGAATATTAATTTATTTATAAGATTATCATTATATTCTATTTAATACACCAGAGTCTCTTTTGCATTAAACTAATGAAAATGTCATGCGATGCCTGAAAACTTTGGCTTCTTCACTCTGTTTTCTTTGGTACATCGAGGTTGGGTTCTGTTTTATGATATAAAACATTTCCAGTGTTACTAAGGGTGTGTTTAGCATTGTGTTAGTGGTTGTGGTTTGAAAAAAATTATTTTATAAAAGGTATTTTTAGTTGAGGTTGGTTTGAAAAAATAGGTGTCTGGTTAAAACTGTGGTTGAAATTGAGGTTGAAGAAAAAGTAGTTTAATATGTTTGGTTAATAATGCTTTTGAAATTGAGGTTATAAAATAATTTTAAAAAATATATATTAATATTGATGGTTTTAAATTTAAATATTGTAAAATTAATTACTCTTATTACATCATGAAATAAAAAATACTTTATATAAAATATTTTTTTTATTCCATTAAACTATTTATAATTCCATTACATACAAAATTCATTCGATAAGAACTATAGTTTTCATAATTTTTTGAGCATAGATAAAATATTATCAGGTATAAAATTGATATTACAGTGCGAGTGAATTTAATTCACTCTATACTAGTTTTTTAGAAAAAAAAATATTGTTCACATCACAGTACGAGTAAATTTAATTCACTTTAAACTAGTATTTTTTTTAAAAAAAAATGTTAAAAAATTTAACAATACTGAAAGCCGCAGTCGCGTAGCCAAACACCATCTAACATCAAGTTTGTCAATTCTGATATGGTTTATGTTTTGTTTTTTTAATTTGAAGAATATGTTTTGATTTGGAAGTATTATAATGTGTTATTTTAAGGTTGTATTGTTCATATTATATATATAATTTTAAATATTAATTCAACAAAAAATTTTTAATTCAAATTCAAAAATAATTTAATTCAAAATTATATTTAAATTTCAAACATAAATATTTATACATAAATTTAAAATTTAATTAACTTAAAAAATAACTGGATAAATAGTAAGAATTTAGTTTGAAGAGTCTTTTTTATAAAATCACCGAGGTTGGTTGTTGTTTTTTTTTTTTTACAATCCTTCCTGATCTATCATTGTTTTTTTCTATTTTGTTTTGCTGGCTTTCCTGTACAGTTGTTTTTATCCTCACATGATTGCATAAAAAAAAAAATCCAGAAAGTTTTAGTATATTATTCTTATATTTTATGATATATCCGCGACATGATCATCAATTTGTTTTTAATTACTTTTATGATTCTATTAAATTTTTTTCTTTAAAAATTAACATCATGATAAAAAAATTGTCAAAAAATAAAATAAAAATAAACACATTAATATGGTGAAGATGTTTTAGTTAAAGACATCTATTTTTTATCCTTATTCTGGATCTTTCAAAGTCTTTTAAATTTTTATTTTAATCACCATTAATTTTTATTAAACAAATCACATTGTTTAAGAAAATTGTATTTTTAAGTTAAGAAAATTTGGTTAATAAGAAAAAAAATATTATATCAGCAAATTATTTTTTATAGAATTTAATTATTAGTTTTCTCATAAAAAAATAATCAGTATGTAATAAAATAAAAAAATTAAATTTCTCCCTATAATATAATATTTTGATCTATATTTAATATAAATGTTAAATTTTTTATTAAAAAGAAAATTCTTTCTCAATCCTAAAAATACATTAATAGTGCTAATATATCTTTTTTACATTCATAAATATTTTTGATATGATCCGTCACAGAGTACAAATAAATTAATTAGAAATGAAAAAAATATAAATGTTTACACGCGCAATGAAGCGAATGTACTTTCCCCGTACCCAAAATACACCACTCCTATTAAATTGTGCCATCAGTTTCCAAATCGTATAAAATTCCCCGGATTTATTACCCACCTATGAAATTCCAACAAACACCTTCTCTTACATTCCTTACTTCACTTCCAACATAGCATTCAAGAGTAATTAAAACTCTCCCACCTCCTCCTCCTTCCTCGCTATTTCTCGTAGCAAATGCAAACCGCGGCCACCGAAAAACCATCGTTGACACTCCCCTCTCACTGAATGGGCAAAGCTTCCAAATGGTTCCGTGCCGTTCTCGGATTCAAGAAACCCGACCCACCACTAGACCACCCCCAAACCACTCGTTCTAAAGACAAACGGAGATGGAGTTTTGTTAAGTCCCGCCGTGAAAAAGACCACGACCACCAACAGCGACAAGAAGATATTGAAGCCAGTAAAACCGGTGTTCTGTACGGGCAGGAGTTTGAGGAGGACCCCAACAAGCATGCGGTCGCTGTGGCTGCTGCTACCGCTGCAGTTGCGGAGGCTGCTGTTGCAGCGGCTCAGGCAGCTGCCGAGGTTGTGAGACTTACGAGTAGTGGGAGGTGTGTTAATAACAGTGTCGCGAACGTTAGCGGGAGTCTTGGATTACGTGAAGACCTCGCTGCTGTTAAGATTCAAGCTGCTTTCCGTGGCTACCTGGTAATATAATTCGCCCCTCTCTTTCTTTTCTTTCCTTCTAACGTCCCCTATTCTTCAATTCTATTATGTTTCAGAATATTAATCTTTTTTAATTAGTTAGGTATTTTAGCCTATTTGTGTGGATTAGCACTCTTTAGTTGTTAAAACAAAAAAAAAAGTGTTTTCTTAACTGAGTTATACGATTTCGTGTCTAAGCTTCTTCTCTTTCACGTATGTTTTTTTTGTTTGAGGGAGATGGGATTTTTGTTTTGCATTCAATCACCTCCTCTGCTAAGTTACAAAAACGGATTCGTTTCCACTCTTGCAGTATTCTATTCTTTTTTTTCCTTTTTCATTGCATTCTCACATGAGTTGTTCTGTTCTGTCGTTTTGTTTAAAGAAACTCAGTGTCCGAATGAGAATGCTTTTTTGGACGGAGGTTTTTCTCTTTCCATTTACAAGTCCTATAATTGAATTATATATGGTGCTAGTATTAATAGTTGCTGTGTAGTGCCTATCACCTTACCGGGATGTGTAACATGCACCATCCCAAAATCCACGTGGACCTAAAATTTTCACTTCTATCTTGGTTGAGTTGGGATTTTCAGCATTTAATGGAAAGAATTTTGTTCCTGCACTTTCGATTGATGTTTCCTTTTTGTTTGGTGGAATAATGTCAAGGGGGTGCCATTTCTTATGGTTGGTGCGAGTTTTATTAAGAAATAAATTAAAATAATTTTTTATTAAAAAAAAATTAATTTTGAAATTATCACATCAAAATAATTAAAAAACATATATAAAAAATTTATTTTAAGCTAAATAATTTTAAATTTTTTAAAAACATGGGATCAACTTGGACTCGAGATCATGTTTTTGTCAAGTTCAATTAGTGGAGTATGGTTTTTGTCGGTGTGTTTGTTAAGTTGATCGGCATGTCTTGTGGCTTAAATGTTTTTGGTTTGACGTGGAAAATTGTCTTACCTAATGGTTAACCTACAGGTGTTTACTTTTGGACCACAAGGGTCGTTTATCTGCATGATAATAACTTCATTAACAAGATGGGTTTGTCTAATCCGGTGGTGTAATATTCCAAATTGTGGGGTCCAGCCTATAAATTGTTAAGTCTTCTATGGATTTTAGCTTTTTATATAACAGGTTGTCTGTAATTGTGGTAATGATTGGTTTTTAATATGATTTTTATTTAGAAATATATTAAAATAATATTTTTTTTATTTTTAAAAAAAATATAATTTACATTATCATTTTAAAGTTTAAAACGATAAAAAAATATAAAAAAAATTAATTTAAAAAAAACATTCAAAGTTTTGGGAAACAGGATTTCAGTAGGGATCCCAAACAACCTCTAATGCCGTAAAAATTAGATACAAAAAGAAGTTTATGAATTAAGGAATGTGGTCGTTAAATCTTGCTTAAATTTTCAAATTGATTGGACCATTGAACCATATTAATTGACCTTTTGAGGTTCCTCTTTTCCATGTATGTTCTTGCTCTCATCCATCTCACTGGTCTTGCAAATAGGCGAGGGTGGGTCCGAACTAACAAAAAGTTCACTGTTTCCTCTGTCCGGAATGAATATTTTGAAGATGAAAGTTGGGTTAGTTGGTTTCTTTAATATGGTATTACTAAAGTCAGAGGCTCGTGGATTACTTTTATACTTTTCCCTCTGGGTAGGGCGGCTAGTGAGATGTCATTGTCATCTATAATGTAGTGTCAGATGGGATCAACGCTTTCTTTTAAGGCTTATGTCCTGTTTCCCTTCAAATTTTCAAGGTGGTGTGACTTTATGTTTTGTTTGGCGCCATAATTTTAAGCTGTCTTTCAAATTGCAGTGAATGTAACAGTGTGATACTGTGACCAGCTTGAGATTCCTTATTGATTTTGATTATACTTAACTATCTGTACGTAATGAATGATTCAGCATTTCTGCAGAAGCATTAGTGTATAAGGTTAGCCCTTGAAGAATTGTTCTACAGTTCTGGTTTGGTTTAGCTTAGTGACTATTTTTAATGGTTTATCCTTTAGGCTAGGAGAGCATTACGGGCGTTGAAGGCATTGGTGAGACTTCAAGCTCTGGTAAGAGGTCACATTGAGAGGAAGCGAACTGCAGAGTGGCTTCATCGAATGCAAGCTTTGCTGCGAGCGCAGTCTCGAGCACGTTCTGGGCGTGCCCAAATTTCTGAATCTTCTCATTCAAGTAGCAAGTCCTCTCGCTTTCACCACCCTGTAAGAGGAACTCAATTTTCCCTCCCATATTTGAATTCTTTTTACTGGAATTTTTTGAGAAGTGAATTGCATTGCTTTATGGACTCAAGGATACTTTTCCTTGGAGCTGTAGACCAACTTTCTTTCAGGCTCAAGACAACTTTACACTATATATATATATATATATATATATATATATATATATATATATTTTTAATTTATGGTTTTTGAATGATGTAAGCTTGGTGGTCCATTGAGAGTGGTTATAACAAATCAGTGAGAGCCATATTGTAAAACAAATTCCATCCTTCAAACATAGCTGCGGTGCTCATGAAATTAAAATAACTTCTGGCGTATCAATATTTTTCTTGGAATCAGATAATTGGAGGATTAAATTATTCTTCTAGGCGCATGTACTTTAGTTCACTCATCATGTGTTAATGATCATATTTAAACTACATGTAGGGTCCGCCAACCCCTGAAAAATTCGAGCATGCCATTCGTGCCAGGAGTGGAAAATATGAACAATCATCAATACTCAAGGTATTGTTATTTCGTTCCCTTTAGAGGATTATTCAACTGTTATCATCCAGGCCTTGTGCACTTATGGACCCGTTCTTTACATTTTCAGAGAACTGGGTCAAAATGTAAAGGCAGAGCAATTGGTGATCTAGACGTTGCACACTTATCCTTAAATTGGTCAGAGCGTCGGATGGATGATCAAACATGGGATCACCAAGTCCCTTTGGCAGGAACTGGCACTATTGATGATGATAAGAGTGACAAGATCCTTGAGATTGATACTGGAAAACCCCACATTACTCCCAAGCGTAGAAATCTCTTTCACTCTTCTCACCTTTCCCTGTCAGATCAGTATAGCCATAGTTTCACAACTACAAAAGACTCGACAGCCCATCAAACTGTTCCAAGTCCCTCATCTTGTGAAGTTCAATCTTTAACTCCATTGAAGTTTTCTGATGTTGTCGAAGAAGCATTATGCACTGCTGAAAATAGCCCACAGTTCTACTCTGCATCATCAAGGGGTGGTAGTAGTAAGAGAAGTCCCTTCACTCCCAGTAGGAGTGATGGCTCAAGAAACTTCCTAATTGGTTATTATGGCTACCCAAATTATATGTGTAACACTGAATCTTCGAGGGCTAAGGCGAGATCTCTTAGCGCTCCAAAACAAAGACCCCAATATGAGAGATCCAGTTCAACCAGGAGATACTCAGTTCTCGGGTGTGGTGAGCCAAGATCGAGTAGTGCACAGCATGCTTCTGCCTTGCGTGCAAGTTTTTCAAGCAAAGCTTACCCTGGATCTGGTCGCTTGGACAAGCTGGGAATGCCTATTGGGCAGGGATACTAAAACATAGTTTTTGGAGTAGCTTATAATCTGGCTAACAAATGTACGTAACTTAGTTTATACTTGATCTGTCTTAGTCTGAGCTGTGTTAAGTTGTCTAGTGGCGCTGGCTAGACGTTAAGAATCGCAATGGAAATCTTACATGGAGAGTATTTGAACCGTGTTTCTGTAGTAAGGGTAAACTAAGGCTTAACTAGGAGTGTGAATCATCTCCGAAGTCCTAACTACGATTATCTACGGCCTGTTTTTCTTAATCTTTTCTGACCTGTGCTATCTTTTCTGAAATAAACAACTTTTAGATTTGTGCAGTGGTTACTTGTATGCATCATGACGGCATAGCACGGTACAAAGCCATTTTACTCTTCGTCGCTGACGATTTGGTGAATTAAACAGCTAATATTGTCAAAATAGATACCTCAAGCTTTAAAGGGAGCTCGTGCCCCACATGGATCTGGGAGATCGCATTGAAAGAACATGTTTTGAAGACATGGGAAAGTTGATGTCGGTGGTTGTGATGGTCGCCATCCAGAGCTAGACTTGGTTAGGTTTCTGCCACCCCGTATGGTCAATCAATGGAACTTACCAGTACATCTTATATTCTAATAGAAACATTGAGCTGCCCCCTGCCATGCATCAGTGCAGGTTCTGATTCATCTTACAACCAAATAGGAAATGGAATTTTTTTTTATAAAAAAAAACATAATAACACCTTTTAATTTTTTTTTTGAAATAATACACTTTTAGCTTGTCCTATATTAGAAAAAACAATATTTAATAAATGTACAGCTTAATATTAACATATTGTGCTTCTGTCAATCCACATCTTATGTTCAAATGGAAACATTGAGTTGCCCCCTGCCATGCATTAGTGCGCAGGTTTTGATTCATCTATTAGTACATCTTATACCCAAATAAAAATTGGATTTTTTAAAAAAATTAGCACCCAAATAAAAATTGGATTTTTTAAAAAAATTAGCACAATAATTAAAAATAATAACGGAATAACATTATTTAAAATTCTTTGTAGTGAAATAGTATATTTTCAGCTTCTTATGTTTTGAAAAAATAATATTTAATAAATATTGTATTTGAAAAATGCAATAGCATATCGTACTTGTAAAATAGCGGTAAGCACGGCATGTCATTAAATTTACGCAAATATTTTTTTTTATAGCTAGATATTGTTTTTTAAAGTATTTTTTTATGTCAAAATACATTAAAATAATATTTTTTTTATTTTTTAAAAATTATTTTTAAAATTAGCTTATCAAAACAATCTTAAACATATATAAAAATAACTTTTAGTAAGAAAATATTTAAAAATTTTAAATTCCACACACGGACTAAGTCAAAGAACACAGCCCCATTTTGTCAATTTTTCATGGCAGAGGCATTTACTCATTTATGTTCCTTTTCTTCTATCAATAACAAAATTTTCTAAACGAGTCACTTATTTTATTCCCTTTTATTTTCTTGGGAAATAAAATAGAGAAATTTTTTTTAGCATATGCGTGTAAAGATTTGAAGCCTTGGCTACCGTAAGTATCATTATCTTTTCTGTATGTGTGTGACAGAGGAGATAGAGAGAGGGAGTGAATGAGGTGACTAACAGCCAAATTCCTAAAATCCCAAGAAAAAGTGCAATTTCCACTCAATTGCTTTGGTTCGAAGGACCACAAATGTTTTTTTGGATAAATTAGATCATTAGTATATAAAATTTTTTAAAAAATAAAGAATCGATATAAAAGTAAATTTTTTTGGTCAGATATTATAGCTCGGTAAAGTTCAGTATTAAAACTATAATATTTATTAATTATTATTATTTTTAAGTATGATAAAATAGTTATTACATTTTAAAATAATAACATTCATTAAATATCATATTTTTAAAGTGCAACATGGTCAAAATATGTTATTTCTGACTCAACCAGTCCACTAGTTTGTAATAGTCAATGAAACGAGTTGTTTGGTTCCAAAAAGAACAATAAAAATATCAAAGTGTCAAAACTGGGGGCTTGAACGAGATTTTTTATATCTAAAGATCCGACGATTTGCGTAACGATGCAGTGCCTCATGTTAAAATTTAAACGCGATTCAAAGATCAGATCAAAAGTTATGGCTCTTTTAAGCTGTTATTATGGTCTCGTATGACCAGACCTTCTTTTGAGCATAAATTTGTTTCACCGGTCCATAAATACATTTACTAGACCATTCACGTAATCTGTTTGGGCAAATCTTTATTTAGTTATGACAGACTCACTTCTAACTACTCAAAATCATTCGTTATTGTGTGAACAATAGTTTTTTGAAAGAAAAACTTCATAAAATTATGATTTCTGTATTAAACAGTAGACCGATTAATACAACTAGATCCAACTAATCGACCAATTGAGATAGAAGATTGAAGTTTGACCATATCGCGCTTTAAAAGCACGACATGATCAAACTTTACTATTTTACAAAATCTTTTTGAAACAATCTTATTCTAAAAAAAAATTACTGTCCTAATTAAAAAAAAAAACTCGAAAAACCCAAAAAGATAATGATTCTAGCCTACAAAAGGACATGCCAATCTCAATAAATGATGGTTATGCACGTGGAAATGGCCACAACCACATTGTCACTTCAGCAACATATAGGTGTGGTGAGTTCATACCGGGAGGAGAGGAAGGCAGCCTTGAGGCTCTCGCAGAAGAGCACATAGAAGAACAGAGTCAAAAGATGTTGAACTTCGCAGAGAAAGCTGGGTGGAAAATGCAAAAGCTAGAAGAATCTGTTGAGCGAGGGCTTCGAGAAGAGTCGGGGGTCATGAGAATAGCTAGAATTTAATTGTCGGGATTGACAATTAATTAATATCAGTTTAAAAACACAATATTTAATATATTGTTACGTTATTTTACTATATATTTTTGCTGCGGTATTGATTCACCTATTTTTAAAAAATTATATACTAATTGCCGAATTTATCCATGGAAATGTTGAGTGGCCCAATGCCATCAGCATGTACAGCTCTTGCCTTGTTCAGCCACAAGCTTTTTAAGTGGCCCAGCTAATTGGCCTTCGGTCCCTCACAGCTCCGTAGACTTTATGTTTTATGTGCTGGCCATGAACCCACCAATATTAAAGAGAGTCAATCAGCTTTTCTGAAGATAGAAGGGAAGATTACTTTTGCCCTTCCAAGATTTGCACGTGATTTTTTTTTAGTTTCAGAAATTATATTTTATATATTTATAATACTTGAAACATTTCTGTATTGAATTAAGAACACGAAAAAATAAAAAAAAGGTCGATAAAAAATCATCGGATTACCATTATAGTTTAAAAATCACTAAAGAGTCATTATATATTAAACAAAACCATTTAGATTTTCAATGAATCTATTGCATCAAAGCAAAATAATGATAATGATAATGTAACAAAACATGCCGTGATGAGCATTGAACAATTTGTTGCATCCCAGAGTCATTTTTTTCAATTAATTACTTCTAACAAACAAATCTTACTAGATTCTATCTTATTCCACAGTGATGTTAAACAATGGAAGTTGCAAGCAAAGCTCTGCGTGCAAGTGATCCATTTAATTTGCTTATTACGACCTCCATGCATTTATGCATTTAGAGCTGGTTTAATTTATGATAATAGTTATTTTTTAAAATATTTTTTATTTGAAAATATATTTTTAAATATATTTTTAATATTATCATATTAAAATAATAAAAAAAAAATTATAAAAATTATAAAAAAAAATTTCAACCATAAAAACAAAATAGTAAGTGATCCTTTATGAAACAAAGACATATCTTTCAAAACTTGCAAAAACAGCTCCCCTACCTGGACTACACTAAATTGAATTATCCTTAACCCTTCACGGAAAAACAACCCCTGATTTTCACTTTTTATCACTTTTTACACCAACCCCACTGAAACTTCCTAATTTTTGCAGAACCCATGATTTTCTACTATTAAGAAAAAAACCCAATACCTCATCAGGCTTTTATTCATCGCCAACGCATTTGTATAACACCCAATTCCTGAAAATTAGCATAGAAATTTTTTTTAAAAAAATAGTGAATTCATATTGGAGTAAAATTGTTTTTTTTGGTGAAATAACATAGTTTTTAATTATCTCACGTTTTAAAAACATAATATTTACTAAATGTTGTTATTTCTAAGCACAACTTGGTCAAATTATGTTGTTTCCGGCATAATCGATTGATTGGTTCGTAATGGTCAGTGGAGCCTGTCAACCGGCTCCGAAAATTACAAGGAAAATCTTAAAATTGCTAAAACTAGGTGGCTTTAGCGATATTTTTTATATCTAAAAATTTGACAGTTCACATAATGATATAATGGCTACTATAAGGAGAACAGTCTCTGGAAACTCCTGTAAAAATTTCAACGCGATCCAACGGTCAGATAAAAAATTATGGCCCTTTTGAGCTCTTATCCTAGTGTAGCGCAACCAAATCTCCCGTAATGGCTAGGCCATCCACGTAATCTATTTGGAGCAAATCATCATTTAGTTATGACATACTCGTACTTAACTGCTCAGAATCACTCACTACTATGTGAACAATAATTTTTTAAGATTTTAATTGGAGTCTATTTTTAAGTCTATAAGGTGGACAAAAATATATATTTTGACCCCTAAAACATATTTGAAAAAAAATATTCATAAAATTATAGTTTTTAAATGAAATAGTCGATTGGTTAATATAATTGGATTCAACCGGTCGAGGTAGGATATTGTAGTTTGACCATCGTGCGCTTTTGAAGCACGACATTGTCAAACTATGTTATTTCACCAAATTTGTTTGGAACGGTATTATTCTTGTGCAAAAATTTTACATTTATATAAAAAAAATAGAGATTCAGGATTGAGTTTTTTTAACTCAAAAGGAATTAACTAATTATTTCACTTAAAACACGAGGATTAAATAATAGTTTGCTCATCATAGAGCAATTAAAATGTCTGCAGTTTAAAAAAAAAATCCCAGTGTCATTTATTTTAATATTGATTGACAGGTTGTAAGTCAACTAGTTAAATTAGGTCAACGTGTTAGAAGGCAGCTAATGATGGGCCATAATTTGGGATATTTCCATGAAAGAGATGCCAGTTATAGAGTTCGGATTTGGTCTCCCATCGAAAAAGGGTTAAAACAATGGATAATATCATGTGCGTCCATGCTGAATATTATTAACAAGGGATTGCTTGTAGTTCATGCTCTGCAAGTTATTAGATCCGTTTTGAAGACTTTAAAACGTTATATTATTCTTTTCATGTCCAAAGTCAATCCCAGTGTCATTTACTTACATGTGAAAGCACAACAAACAAATGAACAAATGAAAATCAATACAAATAAGGGATAAAAAGAACAAAAAAATTATCAAACAGAAAATAAGTTGGAAAAATCTTCATCGGTTCTCGCACTTCCATTTTGAAGTAGGCACACAGCTTAGGTAATGGCACCAACTGCAGTGATCATTCCCGTTCTCTCCTTTAAACAGCATTACCAATCCCAAAGTAAACCTGCAATGTACATAATAATGGATACAGGAAATTAGAAACAAGTTTTTGCACTCGCTCATCTGTAATAAAACTTGCTTTCAGAAACAACAGACAAACTTGGTTTCATGAAGATAAGCTATTCATGTTTGGGGAGGCCAAAGGAGCATTGAATTAATCTAGCACATTGCTTAATTCGAGTAGGAAAAACAAAACAAAAACCTTACCCAACAATAAGCAAGACTGCAGCAGCCAGCAAGAACATGTATTGGTAAGTCTTGTGCTTAGATTTTACATGAGCAACTGCACGAAAATGCCGGCTTTCTACCCATCCAAACTGTGGCCGAAGTAGCAAAACAAAGCCAAGGAGAAAACCAGTAAAGAAACCTCCAATGTGTGCGAAGTTGTCAACATGTGGAAGAATTCCCACCGTTAAGTTAATGGCGATGATGACCACGAGTGTGAGGAGAGCAGCAATCTACAAGAAGAAGAAAGTAGTTGTGAGATGTAAATTATTTAAAGCCAGTTGAAAAAAAAATGAAGCAGCCACATCACAATCTGACAAGCAATCACAAAAGAATGTCTTGGTCTCATTGGTCTTGGTCCCATGAATAAGTAGTAGACAAGCATCTGTATCTGTTACAATGTATGAACCATATGAAACAACCATGAAATCTGAAAACCTAAACTAACAATTTAAAGAATGCATTGCGCATGGGCAGCTGAGTGCATGTGTAAACATTTATAAAACAGAAACAAATGGGAGCGTGTGCTTGTTTCCAGGTCAACTTTTTGCTGTCCATAAAACACAAAACCTGAATGTTTAGATGATGAGTACACAGAGAACCTTTATATGTATGCAAAAGAAACCAATAGTTGACAGCATACCTTGTTAGAATAGATCGTCCAGTTGGTAAGAAGCTCCGATAGCATTGCTCCAAGAAGTCCAAACAAAGCACCAGATGCACCAACAGAAATGTTTCGCTGAATAAAAAGTGAAGAAAAGATGCTCCCACCAAATCCTGATACTAGGTAGATAAGCCCAACTCGCACTGCCAGATTACATTTCAAAATACGTGTTACGGATGCATGGGTTTTATGATAAAATGGTAAAAACCATAAAGATGAGTGTAATAAAAACTTGATGTTGTGCTTAAAGTGTGAGAACTGAGAACAATAATAATCCAAGGAATAAGGTTTTTCCAGTCTCTGCTTTGTAGCATTTGAATGCGCAAGCGAGTGCGTGTGTGAAATGATGCAACTGCAAGCATGTTGATTTCAACTTAAGCTGTGATGCAGGCACATAATCAACAAGATTTGATATAGATCGCCAAAATAAAAGAACATGACATACCAAATCCAAACTGCTGTTCAAGGCGAATCCCAATAAAAACCAAGCTCAACATATTTGCAAGCACATGAATAACACCGGCATGCAACCACATACAAGTGACGAGTCTCCATCCTTGATCTCCACGCACTATTTTGTTCCACTCAAGAGCTCCCATTTTTTCCAATCTGCACAATCATCAGTACATTAAGATTAACTATCAAAGTTCCTCAACAGAGGTCAAGCAATTGTCTACTGCCACATGAATTAGAAGGCTGCTTACAGATGCTTTCCTACAAGCAGTAAAGGCACATAAATTTGAACAAATCGCAACAACAAATTCCAACAATTGTAGTGTTTAAGAATTTTTGTTGCAGCTCAAGTAAGAACTTGACATGGAATACTATTTATGTCATCACACCCCTCAATCCAACCCATCAAGACACCAGTCTACAGCACTCAAGAGATCATAAGCATTACTAGATATATGTCTCTGTGAATTACAGATTAAAATTTATCCTGTAGTCTTCGATCTATAAACCAAATACAAGATATAGCCTCGTGTTCTCAAAACTCTAGCACCTTTAAAAGTGAAGAAAATACAAAGAATTTACAAAAAGCTTAATCTTCCAGAACCGTTTGGTGATAAATTCAACTCCATACCAAGTCCAAAAACCGTAATTTTCACTCTGCCTTGATACCTGATCGCAAGAACAAATTTCGTCGTCCATAAAGTGGAAAAGAAGATTCCCGGTAAAAGCTAGATTAAAAAACAGAACTTTTCATCAAATATTGCTTATAAACACCTGGTACTATATGTTGTCATGAGCTCAATTAAGCCCTTGTCTCAATTAACACTAGTAACAAGTATCGAAAATACCAAATCAGAACCATTTAACAGGCAAAAGAAAAGGATTATCTAAAATTAAGTTATAAGAAACTACTACCCAATCTCTCAACGTCCCAATCCAAAATCAAACAAATAAAAACTACAAAACCTCACAAACCCAAACCAAACACAGGACCCCAACCAAGAAACAAATCCAAACCCACATCAATACACCAATAAAGCTCACAATTTCGAACAAAAATAAGCAAAAGTAACTTACGTAGCAGAAGACGGGCCAAACAGAGGGTTCTCTTTCAACGGCTGAAAAGAGAACCTGCCAAGGAACTTAGCCACACAACTACGTTCAGAACCGAGATTTTTTTTAGGACAATCGTTGACATACATGACAACAATAAAAACAACAATGTTGGCAACAACAAACATGGGAATTAGCCAAGAAGTCCATTGCTTCTCTGCTGTTTCAACATAGTATGAAGGGAAATTTGAGTTATTTCCTCTGTTCTTTGTCCCTCTCTCTAGATCCCCGCTTGTCATTGTCTCTAGCTCTTACAGAGAGATAATATGTTTTTTATTTTTTATTTTTGTGAGTAACGGATTATTTATACATGCGGGAAGTTAAAATAGAGAAGTGGCTTACAAGGGAGTTGCTGAAAGAAATCAGAAATCGAGCAGGAAAGGGATTTTTTTTTTTTTTTAGGATTTAGCCGTTGTAAAGTATGGGAAACTGTAATCTCCGTGTCTGAATCTAATTATATGCGAGTCATGTCTGAGTTCATTGAGCATTAAATATTTTTTATAAAAAAAACATCATATTAATATTAATTTATTATAAGATATGTATTTCAAAAAATAATTAATATATAAACTCACTCAAAGATATCATTATCGCGCTCGCTTTATCAGTTCGGCAGTATTAATTTTGGCGGTAGTATTGTATTTTTGAAGAAAATTAATCTGTTTTGTTTTAAATTAATAATTTTTTTGTTATTTCAGTGGGATGATGTAAGAAATAAATTATAAAAATAAAAAAAATATTATTTTAATATATTTTTAAATAAAAAATATTTTGAAAAAAATCATTGTTATAATAACAAACACTATTGCATATACCAAAAATAATATTGATCAGAGACAAAACTACAGAATTACATATGAAAAAAAACTTATGAACTAATAATGTGTGGCTAAGGTAACAAAAGAAGGTTGATAGGATTAGTAAGAGTGTGTTTGGCAGTGTGGTAGCGATTGCTTTTCAAATAGCTTTTCGTGTTGAAATACATGTCAATGATGTTTTTTTATTTTTTTAAAATTATTTTTAACATCAGCACATTAAAACGATCCAAAAAGTACAAATCACACTTAATTTTAACAAAAAATTTTTTTCAAAATTTAATGAAATATAATTACAAATACAATGACAAACAATCTCTAAGTAGTTGTAGGAAGAGGATAATTGTTCTTCATCGTGCAAGTCGGCTTGAACAAGCAAGTGGTTGCATTTCAACACAAACGACTGTGGTCTTTGTTCTTCTTTTAGAAGAAAAGAGAAACGAGTACGATGCTATTTTTCAATAAAATTAGAAATTCGAGATTGAATAAGCCAGCTGCCTGTAGTGATGACAAAATTCATAACCAATAAAAATAAGTGCTCTTGTTCCGAAAAATAATTACAAATAACTACTCGTTTGCTTACAGGGCTTGCTAAATGCCAGTGAAAAGCACCAGCACACTTGTTATAGGGTGCTTGAGAGTTTGTTTTAACCTTTTTTTTTTTGGTTAAAATTTGAATTGTTTTTTGTTTTAAATTATTTTTTTAGTGTTTTTTATTATTATTTTGATGTACTAATATTAAAAATAAAATTTATAAAATATAAAAATATTATTTTAATATTTTTCCGTGTGAAAATATTTTTTTTTATCCTTATCCGGATATCTTTACATCCTTTTTAAAAGGTGAGATACCAGTCTCGTTCGAGATTCGTAGCTGCTCCTTCCAACAAGTATATTTTCTGAGGATTGAACTTATATTCTCATCCTTGTAGAGATATAACGATGACTTAACCGCTAAATCAACAATTTATTGGTAGTGAAAATATATTCTAAGTTACTTTCGTAATGATAATCCCACCACAATTCCTATAAAATGAAAAATAAAAAAAATTAATGCGTTTTAAATGCTTGATCACAAGCATATATAAGCAGGCCAAAAACTTGTTCAAGCAAGTGTTGTTAGAATCCCATCCCGGAGTCTTAAAAATAAACAAAATGACTACAGGATTTATTTTATTTTATTTTATTTTTTTGTAACGGAATGCAGGAATACCCACACACACATGCATATGAGCACACGAAAAAAATCAATGCAAGATCAATCTTGAATATTTCCTCAAAAAAATAAACTATAGTTGTGATGTGTATGTTACAGAGTGGAGAGTAATTATTTTATTTTATTCACCAACTCTTTATCCCTTCCCCAATTAAGTAACACTGCCCCATTCACGAGCAGTTTCTCTTTTACCTTCCGTTACCAGGGAAACCTTCTCTCTTTTTTCTTTTGGCTTTGTAACGTGTCTCTCTCATTTAATTTGTCGCAAGTCTTTTTATTTCTAACGTGTTTCCTTTCTTGAATAAAAAGAAGTCAATTGATTTATTGTTATTGTCGTTTTAGAATACTTTTTATTTATTTATTTATTTATTTATTGAGGAATCTAGCTAATGCCGTGACCGAGTCAAGTCAAAGCACAATTTTCTAATCACGAAGGAAAAGGGAAATAGTAAATGCTTCTTCACCTTGTTTGGAAAAGCCAACAAGATCCACGTTGCTTTTGTTAATTCGTATTTCTATATGCTGTGATGGGATTGAAGATTTGAAACCATGACTCATACCCCGCCCCAAGGGTTTAATCACCTTATTAAATGACACGGGTTATATATATATATATATATTCTTTTAATCGTCAATACCTCAATTAATACCTAACCTTGTCTTGTATATATTATGTCCCTTTTTTTCTTTTTAATTTTACCTTCAAGAAAATCTTGTAATTTGTTTTTTATGTGCGAAAAACTAAATAACATGATACCTGGGGTGGGTCAAAGAAAAGATATCCATTCAGACACTAGAAAAAAAATTATCAACTGACAAATAATGGGTTGATAATAATTGTTTTTTAAAGTGATTTTTTAAAAAATATATCAAAATAATATTTTAATTTTTTTAAAATATTTCTAATATTAGCAAATTAAAAATATATTAAAATGATCTAAATATATAAAAAAATAACTTTAAACAAAATTAAAATTTTAAAAAATTATAAAATACAGGTTTTGCTGCAACCCCAAACAACCTTTATAGTTACGGTGTGTTGTGTGAGATTCGTTGGGAGTGAAAGAATTTGTGAATGTGATGCAAAAACTAACAAAAATATAGTTTTATTTTCAAATTATTTTTTTATATTTTTACATCATTTTAATATATTAATATTGAAAATAAATTTTAAAAAATAAAAAAAATATATTATTTTAATATATTTTTAAATAAAAAATCTCTCAACACACACGTACGCAAGACCAGCAAAGAACCAAGAACGAAGATCTGTCAATCAATTTGTACGTGTGAGATGGCAGTTATGGGAAAATATTTTGGTTGTTGGCTTTTGCTGCCAACTGATGCTTAGAAGCTACTCCCTCACTTGGCATCTTCCATGATTCCATCTGTCAATCACTCTTTTCAAAGTCATTTTAGCCCACCTAATAAATATTTTTTACTAGACTTGAGAACCTCATCAGATTTGAAACTTTCCCCCCTTTTTTTTCGTTGATATTTTTCAAACTTGTTTTTTAATTGAAACTATATTCTTTTTAATTTTTTATATTAATATATTAAACTTAAAAAAACACTTAAAAAACAATTTAATATTTTTCAGATAAGAAAGAGGTTTGACCCAGGAAAACAGCACTCGTTTAGCCACGACAAAGATAAAAACAAGAATGGGAATGGTAAACAAGAATGGACAATTTTCCAGTGCCTTTTTCATTCTGTTGCTCGAGGGAGGATGGCGTGTTTGTTGGCACCTTGCGAATCGCCGTTTCGGCTAATATGACAAATTTGTGGATATTACCGAGAGATCTGTCTTGGTTTTTGTATCGAGCTGCTGGACTAGCATGTCATTTGATATATGCCAGCTGACTAGTGATGTCAGCAATGTCACGAGGACCCCTACCATTTACATCTGTCATATTTGAAACTTTTCTAATTTTTTTGTTTAACTATCCTTCTATGTCAAGGAAATTAAAATTAATTTTGTGTTTATTATTGAGGTTTAATTATATCTTCTTTAAAAATAATTTTTTTATTTTTACATAAATTTTTATATGCTTTTGAATTGTGTTTAATGTGATAATATTAAAAATAAAATTTTAAAATAATAATTAAAAATTATTTTTATATATTAATAAAAACACTTTAAAAAATAATATCTACTATATTTCTAAAATTACACTAGTCGGTATATCATCACTTTAACTTTCATACAATAAATCATTAACAAATGTAAAAAAATAAATCAAATTGTACGTTAATTAAAATTACAATTATTTTAAAATAATTTTAAGAATATATCCTTGTATTAATTTATTATATTAGAATAAATAAATTTCTAAGCGTTCATCTCAGATTTTGAGCTTAAAAATCTCATTTAATCATCAAGCTTATCTTTTAAATATTATCAACAAGATCACGGCCACGAGATAATGTGAAAAAAAAACTTCATGGATGCTTGATTGCCGTAGACGGCACCTTCTATGTGCTGCTGCAAATATTAATTTAAAAGATTATCAATTACTTTGCACAATATATACTACTGTTATGTTTATCATTAATTAACAAAAAAAAAACTAAAAACTAAAAGTGGGGAAGATTTCATTCTACCTCTCCTTACAAAATGCTATTTACTATAACAATATTTTTTTAATCCTTTTATTTTTAATCTATGTTTATTTTTTATTTTATCATGTAACGTTAACAAAATATTAAAAATGGAGGGGGCCTCACAAATTTCTATTTACTATAATAGTGTTTTTTTTAATCTATGTTTTTTTTAATTTTAATTTTATCATTCAACATTATGTTAAATGAGAATTGAACTTCATAATTTTTTTTCATTTATTTTTTATAAGGTTATCTCAATCTCATGATCCAGACCGCATGTTTAACGAGTTAACTTAGTTGACTCAAGTCCTTTTTCTCTTTTTCTTGATTAACTTTCCCCCCCTCGATTTTATTTCCAACATTAGATTGATAAAGAATTAATCATTGTGATTTGTTTCGGTTCGCTTTCTATAAAGTTATCCATGTTTCATGACTCAAATTATGCGTTTGGCATGTAAATCTGGGTTGACTCGAGTTGTTTTTTTTATTTTTATTTTATTTTTTTAAAATTTCATCTCTCAACATCAGGTTAGTTGAAAATTCAACTTAATTCATAATCGTTTTAATTTTTTTTATTGAATTATTTCAATCTCATGATTCAGATCGTGAACTTGACAAGTTAACTCATGTCACTTTTTAAGTCGTTGTTTTTAAAGAAGATTTTATTGTACTCCTCTTCATAAAACACTATTTACTATAATAATGTTTTCTTCTTCTTCTAAAATATGTTTTTTTTTTAATTTTAATTTCCTATTTCAACATTAGATTTATTGAGATTGAGCTTCATAACTTTTTTTCAAGGTTATTTTGTTTTCATTATTTGAACCGCGGATTTAATAAGTTAATTTGGTTGATTCAAGTATTTTTTTTTTCTGTGAAATTCTATCTCGGATTCTTTAAAGAAAAAGGGGTTGAATATTTACCTACTATTCAAATTTGATTCTTATAGCTTCAATTGTTTCAAATCAATAAAAATACATTTAATTTTATCAAACCGAGCATCAAGTGAACAATAGTTTTTTCCCCATATAGCCAAAACAAAACACCAACCCTGATTTTAAATAAACACACCTTAAGATCCCATAATCTATGCATCTAAAATAAGCTGCAATTTCAAAGGAACAAATTAAGAAAACAAAAACATTAAGGGATCAAAATAAAAAAAAATGACCAAAAGAAAAAAGAAAAAAAAAACATTGTAAATTATTATTATAATATATGTTACAATGCATGTTTGCAAATTGTACTTTCCCCGCACTCTTTAATTTTTTTCTTTTAACTTAATAATAAAGCCTTTCAAAAGGTTCTTCTTCACCCACTGCATTTTTTAAATTTATTTATTAGTATTATTATTAAGTGGATGTTCTAACGGGCCTTTGATTACAAATGGAAAGTAATCCTCCACCAATATTCGTAAATTTAATTTGGATTCTCTTATTTGAACAAAATCTCCTTCGTATCCTTGAGATTACATATTTAGCTTTATTTAATTTATTCTAAAATGATTATCTTGTGAAAGCATTAAGTCATTTATTTATTATTTTTTTAAAGAAAACGAAAAAACAATGATATTAGACTTTAATATTTTGGAATGGTTATAAAATAACATAAAATCTCAAACATGAAAATCTAAAACATGTAATAATATATCAAGGGTGTTTAAAAATATAACAACAATTGTTTTTCAAAATATTTTTCGCTTTGAACTTTAAAATTTATTAAAATAATATATTTTTTTAGTTTTTAAAAATTATTTATGATATTAATATATAAAAAATTAAATTCTTTTAAAAATATTTTAAAACACAAAAATAAACACACCCATAATTCACTTTTTTATATATATATATATATATATATAACCTTGGGTTGCTAGTGTGAAAACGCAATATGCATTGTTTCTTTCTTCGATATTTTTTTGTTCTCGAGATCTGTTTAGGAACTCAAAGACCACATCACTCCCATGTGAGGTGCTCTGTAAGCAGTGAAGTGATGTAAATGGCTATAAGCCACAACTACTACTCTTGCCGTAAATGCATCTTTTCACCGTTTATACATCCTTGGAACGCTCTCCACGTTGCCCAAGGGCTAAGGCATCCACACCTGGCATTTGCATACATCAAATCCAAATCTTTTTTTTCTTTTCTCCTCGCGAACCAAAACCAGAACCACACAAGGCTATATCTTAGATACAAAATCTATTTCTCTCTGATTTTCTTCTTTACCTAAATCTATTTCTCTCTGATTTCTTACCTTCCATCTCACTATCTAGTTCTATTTACATGTACATTGGCTTCTGTACGTTTGGAATCTTGGGATGGAGCGAATTTGTAGAGTGTTGCAAGGGTTGAAACCTGCATTGCTTATGGTGTTGGTTCAAGTTGCATTTGCGGCAGTTAATGTTCTGTACAAATTGGCAGCAAATGATGGGATGAACTTGAAGATTATCGTTGCTTATAGATTCATATTTGCCACTGCTTTCATGGCACCTCTTGCATTCATCGTTGAGAGGTTTGGTCTCTTTGCTTCTTTAACCATCTCTCTCAAGTAGCTACTCTTCGAAATATCATAAAATCTGGGCATTCAACCCAATGTTCCTTATTGTTTACAATATTCTTACAAATATTCAGAAACTTTCAAACTATCAATGCATGCAAGAGAAAGGAGTTTTTGTTCGTTTTCTACCTGTCTCTTTGTCCATTGGCGGAATAAAATTGTTTCACTTTGCTCTTTAACGATTTGTTTTTACTATAAAGTTTTCCGTATTTTGTGGTTTCTCCTCGTCAAAGCATCAAATGGTCTTACGCGGATTTTTTTTTATTATAAAGTTTTCCGTATTTTGTGGTTTATATATAAATAAAGGATGACCGCTGCTCATACTAGTCAACCATTATCATTTCATCGTCTCTTTCATTCCTTAACTTTTTTAATTAAGATTTTATATTTTATGTTATTTTTCATAATCAGAATTTTCTTTATATAATTTTAGGTTTTAAAAAACTCTAATTTCTTAATATATAATTTAAAACTGTAATTTTTAAGATTTAAAAAACCTTAACTTTCTATCTTTTATTTTACTATATGATCATGTGTCAATTCATGTCGTCATTTAATAATTCTATGTAAAGTCTTAATCAGTAAATCTGGTCTCGCGAGACAAGCATCTTTAGCCATTCCTAGGGTTCTTCAAATCTTCTTTTCTTACTTGCAGGAATTGTCATGAAATTACTACTGAAAAGGAAATTAATGGTTTCCTTGTGCTATATATATATATATATATATATAACAGAAGATTAGGGGAAAGGAACGAATAAACCAAAAGGTTTTAAAGTCTATAACACACAAAAAAAAGATTAAAAAGTTCCATGCATGTACTCGTTTACAATCTAATAATTGTTATGTGTTGTTTTTGCAGGAAGAACAGGGGGAAATTAACGTGGACAGTAATCATTCAAGCATTTTTTTGTGGTTTATTTGGGTAAGCTGCATGTCATCACAGCTCAATGAAAAATTAAGAGAACAAAAATAACAGTTGCTTGACATTCATTGCACTTTCCCTGTTATCGGGTGAGCGATCTTTATAGTAAACAATCACTTCAAGTGAAATTAGTCAGCATATCAAGTTGATTTGTTTTATAAAGATACGATATCCATGAATTATTTTCTATATATTCCAGGTGTTCGTTCGCTCAAAATGCTTACATCGAAAGCTTGGCCTTAATATCTGCAACTTTTGCCTGTGCCATGGCTAACCTAATTCCAGCTGTTACCTTCATCTTAGCCTTCATATTTAGGTAAGTATACAAGTGCGTTACCTCAGGCAACGTTTTGTTCTATTAGTTTACTGTGCAATTAATGGAAGTGATCCTTCATAGTAAATTATAAATCATTATCCCTTTTCTTTTAATGGCTTTGTAAGTGTAGTTTTCAAAATCATTATAAGTTCATTCATTGTCCAGAGTTTACTATTTTTTTGTCCTTTCAAAAAGGTGTTTTTTAGTTTATTTTGTAGCATAATAAGTTGGAAGATTTAACAATAAAAGGGCATTTTTAATCAGGGAAATACATTATGATCATGAACATAGAAGGACTAAGTTAATCACTAATAAATATAAGAATTTAATCACATCAACTAATTAAAAACAAAGGCTAGTTTACTCTTTTTTTTTTTTTTTTTATAAATGGTTTACTCTATATTTTTATAGCAAATTTACCTTGTTTCTCATTCGTTGAACTTGATCAAAAGGATGGAGAGAATGGAGTTGGCGTCCACAAAAGGAAAGGCAAAGGCTATAGGGACATTGATGGGAATCGGTGGTGCCATGCTTCTCACATTCTACAAAGGCGTAGAAATTAACAACGGGTCAGCAAAAGTTAACCTTTTGCATCATCGTCAGTACTCTCATGCGGCTTCATCTCATGGTCACGGGCGTATCCTGGGCTTTTTCATGGCGTTATTGAATTGCTTGTCTTATTCTTCGTGGTTGATAGTTCAGGTAATTTTTACTAACTTGTATTTTAACATACTAATGTTTAAATAAATGAAAAACACTAATTTTATAAAATATTTTACACGATAATATCAAAATGCACGTTATCTATACCAAAAGAGTTGAATTAGCATGCCTAAGCTGGTCCAAGATAATTAAATCCAAGAAACATTTGATCTCTTTTTAAAAAGAAATTGTGGTAAATTTTAGACAATAATAAATTCTTCAAGTTTAATTCCTTATTTTTTTTTTAATAACATGCATGCTTGTTAAATACGCAACAATTGTTTTTTTTAACAGCGTCACCTCTTAAGAATATGCTTGGCAATGTGGTAACGGTTGCTTTTCAAATAACTTTTTGTGCCGAAATGCATGCCAATAATGTTTTTTCATTTTTAAAAAATTATTTTTGACATCAGTACATCAAAATGATCCAAAACATACAAACCATATTAAATTTTAGCAAAAAAATAAATAAATTTTTTGAAAACGCGGTGCAAACGGTTTCTAAGAATAGTGTTCTTTAATAAATTCAAATAATCCCTTCATTGTAGTATAATACGTTTATATATATATATATATATATATATATATATATATATATATATATATTATTGGGAGGAGGTTAAATTCAACACAACCAAGTCTATAAGAAATCATGTTTTTCTTTTCTTTTCTTTTTATCCTTTAGCTAACTAATTAATTTCTCATACTAAAAGAATACTAATTAATTTCCTGCAGTTATAAGCAAATAAGTATATTAATTGATTGTTCGTGGAAACAGGCTAAAATGAGTGCAAGATACCGGAGCCATTATTCAAACTCGGCTTTAGTGTGTGCAATGGGAGCAATCCAAGCAACTGTTTTTGCTCTTTGTCTTGAAAGGGATTGGAATCAATGGAAATTGGGATGGAATATTAGACTCCTCACCGCAGCTTTTTCGGTATATTCATTTTAATGCTCGGCAAGCCATTTATTGATCTCCGATCGAAGATATTCTTTAAACTCTGGTAACTTTTGTTTATCTGTGTTCGCTGATTTAGCGATTCCCTTTTCAAGTGAGAGCTGATTGTGTATGTAGGGAGTCGTGGGCTCTGGTTTGATGGGGATAATTATCTCATGGTGCTTGGCCATGAGAGGTCCATTGTTCGTCGCTATTTTCAGCCCTCTCATGCTTGTGTTAGTTGCCATTGCCGGATCATTGCTCTTGGCTGAGAAACTGTATCTTGGAAGGTATCACATTTCTTTTTTTATTAAGGAGGTTTCATATATATAGTTTATCTGAATAATTTCTTTGAATTGATACTGTACTTGTATCAGTAAATTAACTGTTTTTTTCTTTCTATTTAGTTAGAAAATTAATTGTTTTTTCTTTATTTTCAGATTTTTTAGTTTATTTAGGTTAATTTTTGAATTTATTTAAATAATTCTAGACCTTGTAGAGATACAGATTACTTGAAAAAAAAATTAATAATAAAATTATAAATAGAATTATATGTGACAACCTTATCGATCTCAATTCTATCTTTTTAATTTGATATCTTCTTGTTTATGTTTCCGTTAGCGATAATTTATTAACAAAATTATTACAAATTTCAAATTAAGTTGACATTCTATAGATATATTTTTAATTTATCATAGGTATTTAAGAGTGTTTGGATCTGCTGTTATGGATGCGGTTAAAATTAAAAGTTGTTTTAAAACATTTGGTTAATACTAATTGTATTTTTTTTTATGTGGACCCCACTTAAAAACTGAGACCAACCTCAGTTTGTGAAAAGCAACTTACCATTGCTTTTCGTTGCTGTGCTCTGCTTTTCGTTGTTGTGCTCTCCTCTCTCTCTCACCAACACTGTATAAATTTAATTAACATTGCAAACTTTCCGAGCGCTGTTTTGCAATGAAGCAAAAATACGAGTTTTCAATAAAATGAAGACTATTTGTCAAAAGTAACTGAAATAACATGTTTTTGTTTTACTTTTTTTTTTTTTAATAATGGTATTACTAAAATAATCTCTTAAAAAAAACTTTTTTGTGCAGAGGCTGTGTTGTGTTGTAATTTTCTTTTTACATGAACATTAAAAATGCTTGAATACATTTAGAATTGAATTTCTTATTTTACACCTCAAACTTGTTTGTGTTTTTTTATATTTTTTACATTTATTTGTGTTACCTGACTATCACTGACTTATTTTTTTATTCTAATTTTTATTTTTACTTTAATTAATATTATTTTTTATTATATTTTTTTCAAATAGTTTGATGGGACACTGAAAAACTTTTATTAACGTACAAGGATTATGTAATTATAATTATAAAATAATAATGTTTTGCCATTATATATATAAATACATGTCCTTTTAGGTAATTTTACAATCAAACATCATACAAAAAGCATATTAACCAAATACAAGAAACTGTTTTTTTCAACCATAATTTCAATCGCAGTTTTAACCAAACACATCAAATTTTAAAACGAACCTCATGAAAAGCACTTTTTATTAAACTGTTTTTTTTAAATCACAACCACAAAAGCAACCACAATACCAAATAGGCTCTTAGCATGGTAGATAATTAGTGATTAGACTTTTATACATAGCCTTATAATTACAAAAACTAGGATACCTTATGGAGTATTGGATTTTATTATATGGTTTAACTTCTTCTTTTTCTTCTATTCACAGCATATTAGGAGCATTGTTAATCATTTGTGGTTTATATTTTGTACTATGGGGTAAAAGCAAAGAGATGAAGGCAAAAAAACAACTTGCTCCGTCAGAAACTGAAACCTCCCAGGAAGTTGGCATCATTGTTACCTCTCCAGCAAAAGATACTTGTTCCGACAACAGCAGAGTAGATATAGGTTCATCGAAAAAATAAAATAATGAAGGAAAATGATGCAGAAAAGAGAAAAAGAGAGGGGATAACAATGTCCCTTGAGACTTCAAATAAAATGACGCAGAGGGAGATGAAAGGGAAGGAATGATATGCATACATCATTCCGACACTACACTACATAAAATCCCAGTGCAAGTAGTGTTTTTTTATGAAAAAAAAAAGTGTTAAACTAGTTAATTAAAATCTTTATTTAACTAGTTAGTTAGAAACTTTATTAGATTATGATAATTAAAGGTGCAATCTTCTTGTAAATATAAGAGTAAATGTATTCAGAATTTCAATTATGTATGTAGGTGCATGTTGAATATCAATTAATAAGATATACAAGGATTCAAAATTGCTTGTTTTTAGTAGTTTATAACAATTGGTATCAATGCCTAGATTGATAAGAAACCAAGGAAGCAAGAAAAACTCTCTGCAGCAGCAGGAAAAGAGGTCTTTTGTAGCAATAAAATTTCAGTAAATAAGGTAGCAATAGCTTATTTTCGTAGCAGCAACTTATTGTGAAAACAACTAGCAACATCAACATTATAAATTAAACTTGGTTTTTCGATAATTGTGTTGATCAACCAACCATTCCATGCTTTAATGGTCAGTATGATCATTAAAGCATGTAATGGAGGACTTTTTAAGATTGAAGGAGTACTGACAAATCTTTTCTCCAGAAATTATTGAATCACCATCTAGATCAATAGTAATGATTGTGTAAAAAACAGAGATAAAAGCATAACAATTGAAAGATTTTCAATTGTTATGCTAAATCTATCATTTGGAAATTAAACACTCCATGTTGTTGAAGAACAAGATCTTTATATCTGGCTTTGCTTCGTATGCATGTCACCTACGTATCAAAATCAAAGGCACCCACTCAATCGATACCTTAAACAGTCCTTTAAATACAAACTCTCTCTTGTTTTTCGCCTTCCATATTCTCACTTTTCAGTCATATAAATTGATCATGTTGGTTTTTATACATTTGGAATTTTGGATGTCACAGATTTGTAATGTGTTAAATGGAATGATCAAGCCTCCACTGCTTATGATTGTGTGTTTTTTTTTCTTCAATTTGGCAAGTTTATGTTATGTATATAAACATATTTTCAAGTGCTAGCTTTCGTGATGATATGTTTACAAGATAGTTACACTTTGAAGTATTACAAGATATGGGTGCCATCTCAGTTTTGATTTTAATTAACCTAAGAGTTATTTTCTCTTAAAAAGTTAATGATATGTTTTCAACAAGGTCTCTAATTTATCGTGCCTTTGTGAAAAAGAATCGATCACATTTTTGGAAAGATAAGAACTTTTGCTACCCCTGTAGCTTCAAAAGTTCTTTCAACATATTTTTTTTTTTTTTATGATGATCAAACTAGAAAAATATATTACTTTGTTCTCTTTGTCAAAATGATATGAAAACTAATAATAATTATTCATATTAAATCTTAATTTATCTGGAATTATTTGGGGGTTTATGCTAAGTTAATATAAGTTCCCTCCTAAAGATTTAAAATGAAATGTTTAAACATTTCATTTAATGAAGTTTAAAATCAGCTTAATAATAAGATAAAGATAATAAGAAATAATAAAGGTGGAGAATATAAAGGATCAATTGGCGAATTATATTTCTAAAATGGTATTATCTGTCAAACTACTACTTTTTATTTACCACAACAAAATAACATTATGTAATGTAAGAACCAAACATTAAAAACAATGATAAATGTCATGTTGATAAGTTTGGGAGCAACTCAAAACTTGTGGGTTAGACAATTTTAACTGTCAATTACATACTTAATAAAGTATCCCATAAAAAGTTAGAAAAAAATATCATATGAATTGTGAAAAGATAGAAGACTTTCTTACAAATACCTCACAGTGTGGAGGTGTCCTAAGATGTAGCAATGCCTGATTCTAAAACAGTCAAAATAAAATCTAAAATTGTAGATTGTGTATTTATAAAATATACATACAATAGTAGTACATATTGATTTCTTGTACACAAATCATGTAGTGAGGATATTCATCATAATACTATTATGGAATCAATGAATGCTATATTCTTTAAAGATGAGTTTTTATGGAAGGAAACACGGGAAAATTATTTACTTAAAAGAATGATTAAAGCTAGCTTAAGTGATCATCATCAATCAGAAGATGATTACGATAAAGTTGAGCTTAGAAGGAGTAAAATGGCAAAAAAGACCAAAACATGCATTGCAAGATCCATAATGAAATTAAAATTTATTGCTCTTGATAAACTCAGAGAGAAAGCCAAATGGCTTTAAATTTTCTTAGAGGATATTTCATATTAGCTAAAACAAGTGTCAATTATTTATGTTTATTGCAACAGTCAGTCATCAATTGAAAAGATACAAAATAATATGTGTAATGATAAGTCTAGATATGTATATTGTAGACATAATGCAACTAAACACTTGCTCTCAAATGAAATTATTTTCATTGACTATGTAAAGTCAAATGAAAATATTGTGACTCTGCTAACTAAAAGTTTGTCGAGAGAGCTTGTGTATAATTTATTGAGAGAAATAGGCTTGAAGCCCTTAAAATATGAAATAATGTAATGATGATAACCATACCTAATTGATTGGAGATTCTAAGATCAAGGTTCAAATGAAAAACTAAGATACATAACATTTTCGGGGGCACTAGAAAAATATTATTTTATACTTATTTCTATGATGAAATAAGTGCTAATTGCAACGTGATAAAGGGTGAACTAAACTCTTAATGATTTTTAAATCTTAGTACACCAAATGGAGTGTAACATAATACTCTTAAGGTAAGATGAGTGAGAAATATGGTTGTTTATTTGAGAATTTTGATATAAACTGAATTTTTTAAAGCACTCATGAACTCAAGAGTTGTTCATGATTAAAATGAATATAACAATAAGAACATAAATAAATCTTGAGATAAAAAACTATATAAGTACAATGTCTTAATTTATATAAAAACTGAATAGTTCTATTTAATCCAGTAAATTCTATATATAGTATTTCACAATGAAGATTCAAATACAATGATATCACTTTTTACAAAGGAGTTGAAATTCACATCTGGTCAACAAACATTAAACTTCTGCATCATAAACTTGTCACGGGCTTTTTTAACAGCATTCAAGAAATAGAAATAAATATAATTCAGTGCTAGTATTGTTTCTTTCCTGTAGAACAAGGGGAATAATGCTTTTAGATAAACAACGTTAGCTCACAATCTTCGCTAGCTAATTGTAACAATTTCCTTTATTTCTTTGGCAAAAAATAAAAGCAGGTAGATAGACTCATTGATTGTGGAAGCAGGCTAAGGTGATGAGAGGTCTATTGTTTGTCTCTGTTTTCAATCCTCTCATGCTTGTGCTGGTTGCCATTCCCGGCTCCTCGGAGCTGGACGAGAAACTAGACATTGGAAGGTATTGTGTTTTCTCTTCAATAGATTCAGTTTCCATACTATTCACATAAATTTATTATTATTATTATTATATTTATTGTTAGGATACTGGCATGCAAACCCGACAAGATAAAAGGCAAAGAATAGGATAAAATGAGAAATTAGACACACAAGAATTTACGTGGTTCACCCAATTTGGCTACGTCCACGGGCAAGTATAGAAGGATTTTACTAAGTAATGTGGGAATTACAACCTCTCTCTACTAATAAGAGAACAACTGAAATCTCTCTATTAATAGGAGAAAACACCTCACTTACTCTCTCACAAATACCTCACAATTTTGTGGGATTACTTTCCCTCTCTCACTCTTCTCTATCTCTCTTGTTTCTCTCTTGGTGTGCAAAATAAGCTTGGATGCACTTGCCTATTTATAGGCAAGCATCCAAGCAATGGGCAAGGCAAGGTGCCTACATTTATTGACTAAGGTGGAAAGGATGGCTTCACCTTCTCCTACCATTGTTGACTTAGGTGAAGGATGGCTACCATTATTGACTTAGGTGGTTGGCTTCACATTTCTAATTCAATCTTGGTGGCTGGTGGTGGTGGCTTCACATTCTCCCACTTGAAGACTTTGATGAGTTAATCAAGTCTTCACACATGATCTTTTGTGATTCTTCTATCCTTATACTTGCCATCTGCATGCTGCTTACGTTTCTACTAGGCCATAAGAGGATTTACACCATATATACTTATCAGTGTTGACTGGTTTAGTCAAAGCATCTGCTTGGGTTTTCCTTTGTGTGAACCTTTTGAAAATCTACACTTCCATCTTCCACCACTTCGCGAACAAAGTGATACCGAACATCTATGTGTTTTGTTCTTGAATGAAACGCGGGATTCCTTGCAATATGCAAAGCACTCTGACTATCACAATACAAAAGAATGTTCTTTTGTTTGTGCCCGAGCTCCTCCATAAGTTTCTTCATCCATATTGCTTCTTTACAAGCTTGTGTAGCTGCCATGTACTTAGCTTCTGTTGTGGATAAAGCTACAATAGTCCGAAGTTTAGAGACCCAACTCACAGCTCCTCCTGCAATTATGAACACATAGCCTTGTAGTGGATTTTCTTTTCTCAAGGTCGCCAAAAAATCTGAATCAACATAACCCTTGACAGTAAATTTTGATCCTCCATAACATAAGGCAAGATCTCGAGGTACCCTTGATGTATCTCAAGATCCTCTTAATAGTATTCCAATGCTCTCTACCAGGATTTGCCATGTATCGACTAGCTGCTCCCACTTGCTTGTGCAATGTCCGGTCTTGTACATATCATGGCAAACATTAAACTTCCCACTTCGATGCATACGGTACTCGAGACATCTCCATCCTCTCTGCTTCATTGCTAGGAGACATACTTGAGGATAATTTGAAGTTAACGGGAAGTGGGGTGGAAATTGGCTTACAATCTTGCATGTTGAAGCGACGCAAGATCTTCTTCAAATAATTCTTCTGAGAAAGCCAAATCTTCCTCTTACTTCTATCTCGGTGAATTTGCATCCCTAGAATCTTGTTTGCTGGTCCCAAGTCCTTCATATCAAACTCCCTAGCCAACCGTGCCTTCAATTCTTGGACTCGATCTTTGTTGGGGCCTATTACCAACATGTCATCCACGTACAACAACAAAATGATGAAAACATCATCTTCTTCAAACCTCTTGTAATACGTACAATGGTCTCGAACCGAGTCTGTTGTACCCAAGGCTAATTATGAAGGAATCAAATCTCTTGTACCAACACCTCGGCGCTGTTTGAGACCGTATAGAGATTTGTTCAACCCGCAAACCAAGTTCTCCTTGCCTGTTTCAGCAAAACCCTCCGGTTGGAGCATATAAATTTCTTCTTCAAGTTCTCCATGAAGAAATGCGGTTTTCACATCTAACTGCTCTAGGTGAAGATCAAATATAGCACACATTGCTAAGACTACTCGATTGTAGTAAGTCGTACCACCGGAGAAAATATCTCATTGAAGTCTATTCCTTCTTTCGAGCATATCCTTTCACCACCAATCTTGCACGATACCGCTCCACTTGATCATTGCCATCACGTTTTATCTTGTAAACCCATTTGTTGCCAATGGCCTTTCTTCCTTGTGGTAGCGGAACAAGATCCCAAGTGTTATTCTTGTGCGAGCTTCAATCTCCTCTTGCATTGCTGTCATCCACATAGATACATCTGTGCTTTTGATAGCCTCATGGAAAGTTGATGGCTCTCCATCCTCCTGTTAGAAGACAAGTATGCAATGTTGCTCTCGGTAACATATTCCGAGTGCCAAGCCGGTGGTCTTCTTTCACGAGTTGACCGTCGAACTTCAGGAGTTTCGACTCTATTTGTTCTTGTTCTTCATGCTCGGTGCGGCTTCGGAAGAAGTACGATTCCGAGTATTTTCCATCTGGACTTCTTTAGTCTCCTTTAAAATGCTATTATTTTCTTCCATTTGCATTTTATCTTCTGCAAATATAACATCTCTGCGATGACTACCTTGTGGGCGGTGGGATCCCACAAGCGATACCCCTTCACTCCATCAGCATATCCCAAGAATATACATTTTCTGGATTTTGAATCCAGCTTGCTGACTTCTTGAGTATTGTACATTACGTACACAGGACTTCCAAATATATGCAATCGAGAATAATCAGCTGGCTTCCCAGTCCACATCTCCATCGGTGTCTTCAGCTCAATTGCAGTTGATGGAGATTGATTTATCACATAACAGGCGGTATTGACTGCGCTTCGCCCGGAATGACTTTCCTAGACCTGCGGCCTTCAACATTGCTCTTGTTCTTTCTAATAGAGTTCTGTTCATCCGCTCTGCCACTCCATTTTGTTGTGGAGTGTATGCCGTTGTGAATTGCCTTTTGATACCTTCATGTTGACAGAAGTTATCAAATTCATCACTGGTATATTCTCCTCCATTGTCAGGTCCTCAAACACTTGAGCTTCTTTTCGATTCAAGTTCCACCCGCGCTTTGAAAGTTTTAAAGACTGCGAACACATCTCGCCTTCCTTCTAATTGGATACACCCAACATCTCCTGGAGAAGTCATCTATGAATGATACAAAGTATCTTGCTCCTCCCAAGGATACAACCGGTGCTTGCCAAACATCGAGTGAATCGGGTCTAAGATGCATTTGCTCTTAGTTGTTGATGTGCCAAACTTCAACCCGTGCTTTGTTTGCTTGTAACACAATGCTCACAAAAGGGTAAAGTAACCTTTGTAAGCCCAGGGAGTAACTTCGATCGAGAGAACTTTCAAACCTTTCTCCGACATGTGGCCTAGTTTTTGATGCCACATCATCGTCTTCTCTTCGCAGACCGGGCCGATGCGATTGACGCTTCGCCCCATGATGTGTTTCTCCCATTAATACAAACATGTTTGCAACCGTCTTTCTCGCCTTTAAAACCACCAGCGCTCCTTTGACAATTTTCATTATTCCATTGTCCGTTCGGATCTTACAGCCAAGACTATCAAATTGTCCCACGGACAAAAGATTCTTTTTTAAGTCTTTCACATGTCGCACTTCCCGAAATAGTGCGAATTAAGCCATCATACATCTTCAATTTGATGGTGCCAATGCCAAGCAATCTCTACAAGATGATTATCACCCATGAACACTTTACCTCCAGAGATGGGTTCATATGTATGGAACCAATCTCGATTAGGAGTCATATGCCATGTTGCTCCCGAATCCATTAGCCGAGACCTCGCAAGCTCTTCTCTATCTGTAGAGATTGTCGCGCTTCACTATATAAAACCTCCCCATCTTCCGAGGTGCTCGCAACACATCCTTGAGGTTTTGATGACTCTGCAGTGTTCTCTATACCCTTTTTAAACCAACAATCCCTTTTGAAGTGCCCTTTTACGCCACGGTTGTAGCATTTCACGCTCTTCTTGCTTCTTGATTTGGACCTCCTTTGCCTTTGACTCCCACTGGAGCCACGCTCCGTTGATCTCCCTCTTGACACCAACAATGCCTCTGCTTGGTTTGAACTATTTCTGTCTCCTTTATTTTTGCGCCTATTTTCTTCTTCCAAGATGGCGGCCGCAACATCATCAAAGACTAAATAGTCTCGTGAGGATATTATTGGTCAAGTTGATAATGAGCCGATCATACGAATCTGGAAGACTTTGAAGTAGAAGCTCGCACGTTCACTTTCCTCTATTTGTTGACCCAACGTAGTGAGTTGTGAAAATAGAGTCCTTATTGTGTTGATGTGGTCAGTCCACCGCCGTGGTTTTCGCCATTCGAAGGGTATAAAGTCTCCGCTTTAAGAAAATCTTATTGTGCAAAGACTTAGACTCATATAGCTTTGTTAGAGTCTCCCATATCTCCTTAGCTGTTTTCTTCTCCGCCACACTTGATAACACTTCATTGGCTAATGCTAAATGTATGTTAGCAATAGCATTGCCATCCATTTCATTTCATTTTGCATTATCGGTGATCTCCGCGGCCGATCCCCAATTGCTGCCAAGCAATTGTCTTTCCTTAAGATTGCCTTGATTCTCATTTTCCACAGTGAGAAATTGCTCCCCTTGAACCTCTCAATCTCGTACTTTGCTGCCATTGTATTCACCGAGATCTATTCAGTTATCACCGTTTCACGATCCGTAACGTATATAGAAATAGTATCGTGTGAATAATACTTCACTAAGTAAGTTCCCGGGAAAGATTGGAGGGGTCACAAACGGTCCCGCTTAAAACCCAATCTCCTTAGACAGAACTTCCTAGATCGTATTTAATCACCGCACCGACTTTCTATATATGCCAACAATGTAGCGTATGTGAACAGTATCGTATGGATGAATAGTGCCATATAGGTGAATAGTTCCGTAGACGTGAATAGTAACTGTATACACGAATAACTTTTGTGTATTAATAACACCAACCGTAAGGCTCGATACCACCTTGTTAGGATACTGGCATGCAAACCCGACAAGATAAAAGGCAAAGAATAGGATAAAATGAGAAATTAGACACACAAGAATTTACGTGGTTCACCCAATTTGGCTACGTCCACGGGCAAGTATAGAAGGATTTTACTAAGTAATGTGGGAATTACAACCTCTCTCTACTAATAAGAGAACAACCGAAATCTCTCTATTAATAGGAGAAAACACCTCACTTACTCTCTCACAAATACCTCACAATTTTGTGGGATTACTTTCCCTCTCTCACTCTTCTCTATCTCTCTTGTTTCTCTCTTGGTGTGCAAAATAAGCTTGGATGCACCGCCTATTTATAGGCAAGCATCCAAGCAATGGGCAAGGCAAGGTGCCTACATTTATTGACTAAGGTGGAAAGGATGGCTTCACCTTCTCCTACCATTGTTGACTTAGGTGAAGGATGGCTACCATTATTGACTTAGGTGGTTGGCTTCACATTTCTAATTCAATCTTGGTGGCTGGTGGTGGCTGGCTTCACATTTATTACGTTAATTTTACATTAGTTTAATCAACATACTTACAACAAAATTAACCTTTAATGACATTTGTCTAAAAAACTTACTCAAATAAATATTATGATAGATATAGATGATAATGGCATTTCATAATTGTTATTAAGATCCATCTCTAACGGCATTTGTTTTTCAATTTTAGTGACAATTATGGTATATAAAGGCATCTTCGAATGCCATTAAATCTTAAACATTTAATATAAATGTTTTTAAATTCAATATTGGTAAAGTTCTATCATATTTGCTACTAAAATTGATATAAATACTTTTAAAGTTAAATAAATGTCTCCAAACACATATAATAAAGACAATTGATGGAAATGTTTTTATAACATGTTCTTACTTAAATGCTGTATAGTTATGGAATAATTTACACTAAAAATTTTATTTGGTTACAGTGATGAATGATTTATTATTATTATTATTATTGTTGTTATTCTTGTAAGATTTTATTAATATCCTTGCATAATTTACCCATGATGAATTTATATGGTCAGTTTGATCTAGGAGTGAGCAAAAAAATCAAAAAACTAATTAAACCGAGAAAACTAAAAAAAAATAACCGAAAAAATCAAACCGTGAAAAAAAACCGAATAAACCGATTAGAATTTTAAAAAAATTGACTGGTTCGGTTCGGTTTCGGTTTTATAAGCTTGAAACTGAAAAACCCAAACCGAAAAAAACCGAGTCAAAACTGGAAAACCGAGCCAAACTGGTTTGAACTGGTTTTTTTCTAAAACAACGAAACCGAACCGAAACCGATCGGTTTGAACCGGTTTCGATTCGGTTTCAGTTTTTTTTTTTTAAAATAATTTTGGTTTGGTTATTTTTTTTTTAATAAAAACCGAATTAAACTGAAAATAATCATCTCTAGGTTTACCTGTTTACTTTCTTTTTAAATTATAGAATAACAGGATTAATAATAATCATTGGCGGTTTATATTTTGTGCTATATATGGGGGAAGGCAAAGAGTCAAAGAAGATGGACACCAAGGAGGAAGTTGAAACAATTACCTCTTCACGAAACTATTAGTAACGAAAATAACAAGATCAGCTCTTAGAGATGGTTTAAGCAAAGGATATATATATATCTGATTATCACAGTAAATATGAAAGTTAATTTTGATTATGTTTTATATAAAACTTAATCAAATTAAATTTCGAGTATTTATTTCATATGGTGTTCATGCTATTATTCCTCTTCGTATAAAAGCTCGTGACATAAATTTAATCCAAATTTGAGTTTTCAAATAAATAAGATTAAAATAGTAAATTTGGTTTGTAAAAAATAATAATTATAAACCTCCCTCCTTTAATTCCCAAATTGGAAGAAATATTTTTTTATTTATTAATTCGTTTAGGACCAACGTAACCATTGCGCTCCACCCACAGAAATCAACTGCCATTTGAAATGCTTATGTCTGCTCTGCCGCCTTCTCTTCTGCCCACAAAACCCACCAAAAACCACAATCAATTCCAGTCATTCTCTCTCAAATCATGCCTTTCCCTTTTAGAGATCTGCAAGTATACCACCGAGTTTGCTCAACTCCATGCCCGACTCACTAAACTTGGCTTCATTAAAAACCCACTGGCCCTCACTAGACTCTTGTGCTATTCATCAATCTCTCAATATGCAGACATCAACTATGCTCAGTCAATCTTCAATTTTGATAAAAACCCAAATACATTTGCTTATAATGTAATGATTAGAGGCTACGCCCAGAGAGAAAAACCCGAAAATGCGCTTTCTTTATTTTATAGCATGCTTTGTAATGCCAATTCTGGGCCAAATAAGCTAACTTTCCCTTTTGTTTTGAAAGCATGCTCTCAGGTTAGAGCAATTGAAGAGGGTAAACAAGTTCATGGGCTGGTTTTTAAACATGGGTTGAGTGAAGATCTTTTTGTGCAAAATAGTTTGATTAGCATGTACTCATCTTGTGGGTTAATTGGCTTTGCTTGTCAAGTGTTTAATAAAATAGATGACCCGGATGTGGTTTCGTGGAATTCGATGATCAGTGGGTTGGTTGATTTGGGTTTTGTCGAGGAGGGGAAGAAAATGTTCGATAGAATGTCAAAGAGGAGTTTAGTTACATGGAATTGTTTGATTGATGGGTATGTTAAGGCTGGATTGTTGATGGAGGCTAGAGAGTTGTTTGATCAAATGGTGGGAAAGAATTCGGTTTCTTGGAATACCATGATTGATGGGTATGTGAGTTTGGGTCTAATGGAGGATGCGAAAGGATTTTTTGACAAGATGCCGTGGGAAATGAAGGATGTAATCACTTTTAATTTGATGATTGATGGGTATGCAAGAGAGGGTAGACATAAAGAGATATTGGAGATATTTAAAGAGATGCGTGTGGCTAAAATAGAACCCTCGAGGTTTACCATGGTAAGTGTGCTTACGGCTTGTTCTTATTTGGGGGCTTTGGAGCAAGGTGAATGGATGCAAGCTCACATAGAGAAAAATGGGATTGATGTGGATTCTGTTCTGGGTACCGCTTTGGTTGAGATGTTTGCGAAGTGTGGAAACATTGAGAGGGCTCTTTCAGTGTTCAAAAGTATGGAGGAGAGAGATGTGGGGGCATGGAACTCAATAATTCATAAACTAGCTGCTCATGGTCATGGCCAAGAGGCTTTCGCAATTTTTTCAGACATGTTGAGGTCAGATACTGTACCGGATGGCATAACTTTTCTCGGCTTATTAAGTGTATGCCGCCATTTGGGGCTCGTTGATGAAGGAAAAAGATTTTTTCAACTCATGAGTGAAGAATATGGCCTAGTGCCAAAGGTTGAGCATTATGGTTGTATGGTGGATCTTCTCTGCCGTGCAGATCTTTTAGAGGAAGCGAGGGACTTGATAGACTCTTCACATGCGTCACAGATGAAATCCAGCGTTCCCATGTGGGGTGCTCTTCTTGGAGCTTCATGTCGGCTAAAAAATATAGTGATGGGTGAATATGCTGCCAGATATCTTTTGCAATTAGACCCTTTTGATGGCAGCTGTTACACAGTTTTATCCAACTTGTACTCAGCTGCAGGCTTGTATGAGAAAGCCATTGAAGTAAGGAATGAGATGAAGAAACAAGGACTGGAGAAGATCCCAGGCAGTAGTTCAATGGAAATAGATGGTCTAGTTCTTGATTTTTGGGTGGGTTCTTGTTCTCTTGAATAGTTCTGTTGAATAATGCGCCTTGTCTCTCCGACTACTTGTGTGGCATCTAATATAAACTCATTTAAGCTGTCCTCGCATCTAAAAAATGAGATGGGTGGTACCTTAGCAAAACAGGAAAAGAAACAAGAACAAACTGATACGATAAGTGGCCACCCATTTCATCCTTGTGGACATGGCAAATACCATAACTTGGATTACGAAGGGAAAAAAATGCCCTAGTTGGAGAGGACCTGATACAAAGAACTGAAATAAGGCTCACTGTCAAAAGAGATACTTTAGCTAGAAAATTTGCAAAACACAAAACAAATATGACAGCAAAAGCAACTAACAATGGCTTAAAAAGCCTTCCATTCGAGCGAAGATCCTTAGTAAAATCTATAATAGGAATTTGAACTCTAGGACCAACAAAATATCCATACGTGAAAGACAGAAATAAGAAACTTTCAAGTGCTTTATCTACTTCAAAAATAAGAGAAACAAATAAGTAAATCGTGGTTTTCCACCACCACCTCCGCCAAGCTTAGGACCCTTTGGTGCAGCACCCTTAGGCCTGCCCTTGGACTATGTCTTGGCCATCAACTCGACTTTCTCTGCCTTCTTTTCATCCCTAGTTTTCTTGATTCTTTCTTCGATTTCACTTAAAATAACAAAAACAACCATTAAAATAAAAGCACAAAGAATCCACCTACAACACCTTAGTAAATAAAAACCAAAGGCAACACCTCCCAATTCACAAATCACAAGAGATTAAAAGTGAGAGAGCATACCATAGAGCAACATCACAGACCTTAGGCTTCTCAGTTCTCCTCTTTTGTAAAAATTTCAAAGTAGCACCAGCTATAGACCTTGAGTAAAGCTTCTTAAAGGTTTGGTGCTTCTTCTTAACAACCTTAACGACGATGTCTTATTAACAAACAACAACTAAATCATGAGTAGATTGAAGAAAAAAAGCCCCACAAAGAATATTCAATTTCAGATATGGCAATACCTTTTTGTGATGTTTCTTGTACATAGGTGTCCATGTAAGTCTGGAAGGCTTAAAGCGATTATGAAAATAGCTCTTGCATTTCAAATCCTTTCACTCCTTTCTGATACCCCCAAAAAGATATATTGTTTAGACTTTGTATTAAACTTTGACCTCTCATCACTAGAGTAGTCCACTGAAGTGCTTGTCCATAACTTTTCTGCTACTTTCCTATCTAGTGTTGCTCTAGGTGATCTATTAATCAAGAAACATGTCATATTCATTGCTTCTGTCCAAAAGTTCTTAACAAACCTTGCATTTAGCTTGAGACACCTTGTTTTTTCAACTATTGTCTTGTTCATCCTTTCCGCTACACCATTATGTTATGGTGTTTTGTGTATTGTGAAGTGTCTTTTGATCCCATGTTGCTCACACACCTTCATGAACTTTAAATCTGTAAACACAATACCATTATCTGACCTGATGCATTTGATCTTCCTCCCTATCTGGTTTTCTACTTCTACTTCTCATACCTTAAACTTAGCAAACACTTCTAACTTATGTCGCATGAAGTACACCCAAATCTTTCATGAATAGTCATTAATGAAGATTATAAAATACATATATCCTCCACGTGATGCTACATTTACTAAACCATAAACATTTGTATGAATATTGTAAAAAATCATCTATGTCTTATATATGGATGTCTTGAACTACATGTTATTTTGTTTTCCAAGAACACAATACCTGTATAAATCAAGCTTACATGTTGTGACACCCATCAATAAATTCTTCTTATGAAGCTCCATCATCTCATGCTCACTCATATGACCTAATCGCATATGCCACAAAACTGTGTGATCTGACTCGGATTCTATAATTGCAGCTCCACCTATAACTATGGTACCTAGCTGTCTATAAATATTTCCCAGCAATATTTATCCCTTCATGACTATCATAACATCTTTACTCATCTTCAATACTACACCTTCTGACTTGAGGTTAAACCAATTATAGTTTAACTTTAATATATTAATTTTGATATTTCTTATTCCAATAACTTTGCATAGATCATCGTTACTCATATAGAATCAGAGTTGACTAACTTGTAGTTGTATAACCAATCTTTATTGGGAGTCATGTGATAAGAACATACTGAATCTAATATCCAAGAATTTATGGGATGATCTGAAATAGAAAGCATGTCTTTATCGCCGCTCTCTAAGTTTTCTTCCACTACATTCATAGACTTTGATAAACTCTTTTTGTTCTCTACATCCCACTTCTTTATCTTTGGATATTCTCATTTTATGTGTTCTATTTTTTCACACTTATAACATTGAATATCCTTCTTTTTACTGGATTTGGATCGAGTTTTGTTGTTCTTTAATTTGTTTCGAGATTTATTTCTCCTACGCTTCTGATTATCCCTCACCGCTAGCCTTTTTCCTTGTGAATTTCCATCACCAGTTTTATTCCTTAAATTAAAGCTTAATACGGCACCAGTGGTCTCTTCCAATACGAGAGTTTCTTTCCCCCACATCAGAGGTGTAACTAAATTTCCATATGTAGAAGAAGTAGGTAGGGAATTCAGTAACATCAACGTCTTGTCTTCGTCATTAAACCTCACATCAATTTGCTTTAAATTGCTAATTATCTGATTGAACATATTGATATACTAATTTAAATATGTACTCTCTTACATCTTAAGACTAGATAATTTCTTTTTAAGATAAAGTTTGTTCGACAATGACTTAGACATATATCGATTTTCCAGTTTTGCCCAAACTACCATCGGTGATTCCTCATCTATGATATGATACATCATATCATCATTTAGACAAAGCCTAATAGTTGCCACAACCCTCGTTTCCAGATCATGTTAATCTATATCGTCCATGACTTTCGATTGTTGTTCGTATAATGCTTTCACCATGCCCTTCTGCACCAATAGATCCTTTACCATCCTCTGCCATAATCCAAAATTGCTCGTCCATCAAACTTGATCATGTTGAGTTATGCAAAAGAAATCACTAACATCATAAACAGGTTATGATACTAATTGTTATGAAAAACCTACAACAATTATTAATGGATATTGCAACAGAAAATTAAGAAACCATAAAAAATATAAGATTTAACATGTTTCGGTAATGTGCCTACATCCACAAGAACGAAGAGCTTTTATTTTTCACTATATCAAAAATTGGGTTATATATTATGCATTTATATTAGACCCTAAACCGTTTAAGAAAACTTAGTCGCCCAAGGAACCCTAACCGTCAAAGGACTATTAATTTTTTTCCTAATACCTCTTTACCATTTCACTTCGCTCTCCTCCACCTCGTCATCTTTCTATGAGTCATAAACTACAACACAAGGTTAGGTTCAATTAGTACCCTCTGGTTAAACTAGTGTGGGTTTAGCAAAAAAAATAAAATAAAGGAAGAATTTTAAAGTGAGTTTGGTATAAAAAGGGAATTGAATCGGTGAGAAGTTTTGGCTTGGCTTAGAAAGGGTTTTTCTTAAGGGAATTGAATCAGTGAGAAGATTTAGGCCCTCCAACCCCTTCATCAAACCTTGGAAGCACCATTGCATAAATTCTAGCGTTGATTTTGTTACCAATGAAGATAGAGATTGTGATTTTTAGGAGAGACAAAACAATACAAGATAAAGTGTAGAGTGCAAGTGTGATATATTGTTTCTCATATATTATATACGAGGATAATTTCATTTTTTAATTCTTTTTGATATTTTTATTTGACCTATAATGTAAAGTGTAATTTCTCAAAAGTGAAAAAGCAATCAACTATAGGATGTTTTTTGTACTTATCCCTAAAGTTTTTGTGTAAATTTTATCTATAATTAAATCAATCATGTTTATGTTTGATAGATTGCTCTAAAATCCATTTAAACTTCTATATTTGTTTTTTAATTGGTTTGTTATATATATAATATTATGAAATTGTAGATGTTGAAGTAAATCATCTATAATTTCATGTTTGGTCAAAAAAATAAAAACTCTTGATCATGTCCAAAAACGTATTGCCTTTAGTCTTTTTGGACTAGATTTTGGTCCTTTGTAAATATATTATATTTTAAGTATTGTCCGCTTTTAAAAAAAAAAATTTAGTTAGGCATGCAAGCTTAAGGTTTTTTTATTTTGAGCCAAGCATGTGAGTCTAACATTTTTTTTTTATATTTTCACTAACTTTTTTTAAAAAAAATTAATTTTAATTAATAACCTTTCTCTGTTTTTTTTAAATATTAAATTTAAATTTTCTAAATATTAATTAATATTTTAAATTGTTTCTATAAATTCATAATACTTCAAAAATATTACTATAATTTATTTTTAAATTTTTCTATTAATTTTTAGATAAATAAGTTGTATATACATGATGAGTTTATTAAAATAAAAACCACTTGCATATGACAATCATTATTAACCTTTAAGATAAACAAAAGTAAACATATAAGACAATAAAAATAGCCAAAGCAAAATATTTGCTTTTACATCTATCTTTTACTTCATATTGTGGAGATTGACTTCTTGCTTTAGTATTTAATAATTTACAACTATTTTCTAATTTATCAATTCATATATTTTTAATATCATTTTGTTAAGTGTATATATCATCCTTTTGTTCTTTAATTAAAAAAATCATAATACTGGAAAACACATCTTTAATATTGATATTATGTTCTCTTTCATTTTGTTAAAAATTGACTTGAAAACCTATCCACAATATAATGTCATTGCGTTGTCTAGTTATAAAAAATCTAAAAAGCATGAGGGATTCATTATGCAAATTGCATTGTGAATTCCCTTACAAAATATTATGGACTCACTATTCTCAACTTTTTTTCATTCCAATACTTTTTTTTATTTTGCCCTTATAGGACCAGATTATAGGCCAATTTAACTTATTAGGAAAGAGTAATATTAAAAGATAAGGGATCAAAAAGAAAAAAAAAAGAGGGAATGGATATCTTTTTTCAACTTTGGGCATAATGTTCGTTGTGAACCTCATATTTCCTCATTATAAATATTGGGTCCCTTTAGTTTTTTAAATTCAAAAAAAGTTAATTTTAGTTAAAAACTTTATTTATCTTATTTTTAAGTCATTGGTTTATGAGAAGAGAGAGAAAGTCATTGAATTTTGACAGCAGAGAGAGAAACTCAACATCGACACTGGTTCTAGCCACTAAAATGATTGATCTTGGTGTTAATAGGTTCCATTTGATGATAAGAGTTCCACTTATGTGTTTTTTCACCTTAGAATTTCCTAAAAAAACTAAATCTAAGCTCGAGAAGAGCTTTGGTTTCGTGTTGATTTAGAATTTTTGTAATTTGTTTTTAGTTTTTTAAGGTCATTGATGAGTTTATATTGATGTCTAGGGTTGTTTTAGATGTTTTGAGTTAAAATGAGTTTCTAAGTTAAAAAATCATCAACATGATATTTCAGCCATTATGGTGGTTGAAATCTAAGGAAAAATAGACGACATGTCTTCTGCCTTATTTTTTTCCAAAAAACTTTGGGGTGGAAGACATATCATCCACATCATTACCAATTAAAAAAATGAGCCCCTCGCGCGGGTCTGGCTTGTAAAGCCTAGCAACGCCTAATCTTTTTCATTTTTTCCTTCTAATTTTGCCTTTTTTAATTGATATCTTTTTTTAATTTGTTTTTTAAATAATTTTTCTATTTATATTATTTGTATTATGTATAACCTTGCATAACATTTTTTCGTTTTATTTTATTTGGTCAATTTCATGTGTGTTTATTTATATTATTATTTGATTAATTAAAAATTAATTTTAATAAAAAAGTCATTAAACACAACTGGGTAAATGACTTATGTTGCGAGATCAAATTTATTGATCTACAATTGTTTTTTATTTTTCCAGCTTCATCTTTAGTTATCATTAATGACCTTTTTTTTTCATTTCTTGACATAAACAATTCTTGATTTATTTAATTAGAAGTATGCATATGTTTTTTTATTTGCACTTATAATTTTTTATTTAAGAAAACACGTCAGAAAAGCCTGCATATTCTGCATATTAATTTTTTTTATTGAAAAAAAATATATGACTCGTCGTAAAGCACGAGTCAAATAACTAGTTAACAATACTCTAAAAGGCGTGGGGGAAATATTATTTCACCACGCATTCTATAAACACACACTTATGGGCACTATGGATTCATTGAGTCCATGACGCTCTTTTTTTTTTAAAAAAAAATTGACATGTAAAGACCTAATTGAAGGCTAATTTAGTTGAAATTTTGAAGGAAGGAAAAAAATAAAAGACAAAGGATCAAAGTGAAAAACATGGAGGAGATGAGTGGAATTTTCAAACTTTTTGGTGAAATATTCACTTTATCCCTATACTTTTTGAATTATAAAAATTGGATCCCACCATTTTTTGATTTTTTTTTCTTAAAATCAATTGTGGTACAAACTTTATTTTTTTTATTTTTCAGTCCTTGGTACGAGAGAGGAGAGATAAAGTCCTAGATTTAAATAGTAAAAAAAGAAAATCATTGTTGACATCGATTCCGAACATTAAAATGGTTGATCTTGATGTCAACATGTTCCATTTGGTAAGGGGAGTTCCACCTTCAAATTGCCCAAATCAATATATCTGAGCTTAAAAACATTTTTGGACGTTTTAGGTTTTTAGACAATTTTTTTGAGGCCACGAATGAGTTTATCAAGGTATTTATGATGTTTTCTCGGTGTTTTTTTGGATAAAAACATTGGTTGAAGAATGAGTTTTTTTGGCAAAAAAAACTTTTTTTGATTTTCTAGCCACTATGATGGTTGAAAAATAGGAGGAACAAACAATGTGTTGTCCACCATTTAAAAATAAAATTTAAGTTAGCCAGACACGCTGGGCCTCCCAAGCCAAGCCCGCGTGCCTAGTCATTTTTTTAGGTTCATTGATTTTTTTGGTCATTTTAGTGTTTTTTCATTTCAATTTCATTATTTAATTTTGATTTTTTATTGATTTTTTATGTTGTTTTTTTTAAATAAAGTTTTATGATGTTTTTATAGAATATCATTTAATTTAGTGCATGAACTACTTTTTTTTTCTTTAATTTCTTAATTTGATATATTTAACCCTTAAAAAAACATATCATCATATTAATTATTTATCTTTTTTTATCTGACTTAAAAAAATCTCCTTTTGTTATTGGATTTTTAAAAAATTAAGTTTATTTTTTTATTTCAATCCCACTCGTTATTGTTTTAAGAAAAGAATTGGTGTAAAAAACTCTCATGCATCTAGTTAGTATATAATTAAATAAAAACTAATATTAAAAATTAATAATTATTAAATCAAATGGAATCCATTATCAGTTTACTGATTTGACAAGTTAAATATGAACATTTCATGTTTTTTTTTTTATTTTTTGAATTGAATTTATTTGATTTTAATCTAATTATTTAACTTTTGCTTTTGCATTTGCTATAAAAAACATGTAAGATAAGTTTATATATTAATTGTTTTCTAAAAACAATATATTCGACCCAATTAAAGAACTCTAAAATGTGTGGGATATTCACTGTAGCAGGTGTTTTTTTTACATGTTTTTTTATGCTTTTTTTTTTTACCCAAAATTGATTTCTTCTTCTTTTTTTTTTGTTTCTTTTTTTTTAAATTTTTTTGTTTCTAAATTATCTTTGCTAATTTTTTTAAATATTGAGCTGGTTAAAAATTTAACTATGTAGTTTTTTCTTTAAAACATTGTAAATTGCTATAATATTCTCATACATTGTTTTCTTTTTTTTTTATGATTTCTTTTTTTTTCAAAATGGTCTTTGTAGATTTTATTTTTTTATATTAAGTTGGTTGAGAATTTAGCTTTGTAGTTTTAAAAAAAAAACAATATGGATTGCTACAGTGTTTCCCCTACATAGTTTTTGTTTTACTGCAGTGTTTCCCCATATATTTTTTAAAAAAATTATCTTTATCGAATTTATTTTTTCAATATTGAGCTGGCTGATAATCTAGCTTTAGCTTTCCCCATATGTTTTTTTTTCTTTTTTTCCAAAATTGTCATTTTTTACATATTTTATTTTTTTTTGTTTTGTTTTTTTCAAAATTATTTTTGTTGATTTTATTTTTTTACTATTGAGCTGGTTGAAAATTTAATTTTTTTATCTTTTTCTTTAAAACACTGTAGCTTTCCCCACGTGTTTTTTTTTCGCTTTTGTTTCCTTTTTTGTACATTTTTTTTTCATTTCTTTTACCCAAAATTGACTTCTTTTTTTGTTTTTTAGATATCCTTTGTTGGTTTTTTTTATATATTGAGCTGGTTGAGAGATTAACTTTGTAGTTTTTTTTTTAAAAAAAAATACTATGGATTACTACAGTGTTTCCCTTACATGGTTTTTGTTTGGCTACAATGTTTTCCCCACATGTTTTTTTTTAAAAAATTATCTTTGTTAAATTTATTTTTTCAATATTGAGTTGGTTGAGAATTTAGCTTTAGCTTTAGCTTTTCCCACTTTTTTTTTCTTTTTTTTAAATTTTCCCCATGTTTTTTCATTATAATTATAATTATAATAATTATTATATTATATAACTGCTTTTTTCTTTTGTTTTTTCTTTTTATTTTTTTTAATGAATTTTTTTGTTTGATTTAGTTTGTTAATGTTAAATTTTTTTTATTTAGTTATCAGATTTTCATGATACGAATCTCGGGTTTGATGGGTTAACCTGATTTGACGAGTTATTTTTTTCATTTAGTTTAGTTTGTTAAAGTTAATTTTCTTTCTATTTAATTATCCGACTTTCATACTTTCATAACACGTATCCTGGGCTTGACGGGTTAACTTGGTTTGATGGGTTAACCTTGGTTAATTCTAGGTAAACCCGTCATTTCTTTTTCTATTTAGTTATCAAACTTTCATGACGCAAATCCCAGGTTTTACGAGATAACCTGGTTTAAAAGGTTGACCCAATTAATTCAATGTTTTTTTTTTCTTTTTCTTCATTAGTTTTTCCTTCCTGTTGATTTTTTTCTTTGTTTTTTTTAATTAATCTATTTAATTATCACACTTTTATGACACGACCTTATAGCCGGACCCACATCCAGTATTCTTGGGTTCGGTGTTACACCAGACTCACTTAAACTTGGGTCATGCAAGTTTAATTTTATTATTAATATTATAAATATTACTCTTAGGTCAAGCGTTGTAGCCAAACCCAAGATTATTGGGTATAACTTTGCAGAAAAATCCAAAATTTTTAAATTATTATTTTTTTAAATATTTTTTATGTAAAAAAATAACCCGCGGCATCGCGCGGGTATCAAAGCTAGTAGGTAGTTAAATCAGAACTTGAATAGGAAAAAGCATTAATTTGCTACTTTTAACTAAAAGATATATGATTGTAGTCGTCAGATGAATCAGGCTTATCATCCATTACAAATTTATATGAGCCTCATCAAAAAATGATATTGATATTGAGATGCAGCCCTTTTTTGAACGTGGGCTCACGTAGAGCGGTGCACAGGCTCGTTTTCAGCTGATACGGGCTTAAACCGCAAGAGATGGATTAGGTTTTAAATTAAAAACTGAGAGAAGCAGAAAAGCATCTCTGTGAAAGGTGCAAATGTCTTTTTAGTTTTTACCGTCGTCTTTTCGCGCGCCCCGAAATATACATTTTCTCTTTATAAATAAATAAATAAATAAATAAATAAAACACGCACACACACAATCCCCCCTCTCGTTTCTACAGCTCCCCCTCTTGTTCCTCAGTTAGCCTAGCAATAACGCTAATACTCATAACCTAACCCAAACTCTCTAAAGTTTTAGACTATTCGTGCTTAGTTGTATGGGCATAAAATGGAGCAGCAAGCTACGCTGTTACATCACTACCGTCGCGATCGCCGAAAGCTGTTAGAGTTTCTGTTATCGTCAGGTTTGATCAAAGAGCTCCGTACTCCATCTGGTCCTACTAATTCACTCTCCAATCTCGATTTTGATTCTCTTAGCGCCGATTATATCATCCACTGCGTTAAATCAGGTATTATTATTCTTTACTTTCTATTTGGTTGCCGAGAAAACCGAGGCTTAATTAAAAATGAACTGTGTTGTTCTTAGCAGGTGGAGTCGTTGATGTTACTGAAGCGACTAACAAGTACTCGGATGAATCTGCTTATCCTGTCACGGTAATTAAAGAGATTAAGCTCCTGAGTTCATTTAATGCCGATTTTTTCTTTGATGTTATTTACTGTTCAAAAAAAATAAAATGTTGTGATACGTGGCACGGAGATGATAGAATTATAAATGCTAGTTGTTTTGCTAATCGAAGAGTTAAAGTTTTGGATCCTTCCTTCTTTGTGATGATTAATTTCTGGAAACTACAATAACAACTCGTTTCTTTTTAGCTGCAGATACATTCTCAAACGAGGAGCTCCTATTTTGTTGTTTCCGAACCAGAGTCAGCTGGTTCTCCCCCTAGGCGTGCGCCTCCTCCTCTGTATGCTAAACAAGCGGCTGATACATCATGTTTATCAAGTCAAATGGATCGTGTACATGTTGAGAAGGCCACTACGTCGGGGGATGACAGCGGTCCTGGATATGAACCGGCGACAAATGCACCTACCAGGCCCTTAGAGAATTCTGAATTTCCAATTCCTTCACTTGGATTACCTAGCCTAAAGACAGGTATTGGTTGGATAGTTTAGGTTTTACATTTGTCAATTATAGGTGGAAATCTTGACGAGAAAAAAAATGCTTGCAGTTAGGTTTTAGTTTCATCAACTCATTCCCCGTTTCAAAGATTTCACATGAAAAATGTACTTTCATAGTGTTTTGAGTGCACTGATACATAATCTCAGGTTTTTTGAAGGATTGTCTGATGACGACTTGCGGGAATCAGCCTACGAACTTTTGCTTGCATCTATATTTTTTTCTGGGTATTCTCTCTCTCTGCATGATTGTGTTTGCCTGTGCTCGTGCATGTCTTGATAACGTTTGTGTCTTGCATTTTTACATTCTTGCACACATTAGCATCTCCAATGCTTGATATATTGTGGACTTTAACGCCTCTCTTTCTCCCAGTTTCTTTCTCATTTCATATTTGCGTTCTTCCTGTAATAGGGTTGAAGCAAATTCAGTTGAGGATAGAAGGAAGGAAAAGACTTCTAAATTTTTGTCAGGGTTGAAGAGTAAAAGGGATAAAATGCATTCGCAATCTCAGTCTGTTGGAAGAAAGTCAGAACTAGTGGACATTGTCCGTGTTCAGATGCAGGCAAGTTATTGGATTGTGTTATATGTAATTCTTTAATAATATGTTATATGGAAATTTTTTCGTGATACAAATAGTCTTCTCCAACTCAATGCTACTTAGTGAATTCAAGAGAAAGAGTTTGTTAGATCTGGTATTATAACACCATCATTTCTCAACAAACATTCATATTATAGTTAATATGTGACCATGTACATGTATCAACATGGTAAATATATTTTCGAATTTTAACTCTGCATTTTAACTGTAAAAATTATCTGACAATGAAATGTCTCCCAAGATGTTGGATAAAGACAGGTCATAGATCTCAACTTAATTTGTCACATTAGAGCATCAATATACACGGTGAGGTCATTAGATCAGTATTACTTTGGTTTTAGGAAGCTAAGTTTCGTATGCTGAGTTCTAATTACTATCTTTTAGCCTATGCAATCTCTAATTCAGGTGCAAGGTATTAAATCGAAAACCACCCTTTAGAAGTTATTCTCACTCATGATTCCCCCACACCTTAAAAGAAAAAAAAATAAAGAGAGAGGAGGAAGGAGGGATTGAGAAAGCAATAAATGTTCCTTTAATCTAGTATCATTGCTTGTCAGGATTGATGGTTTTGAAGTGGCTAATTATGATATCACAGTCTTGTTTTTAATCAACTAAGGATTACCAGCCTGATAGTGTTTGTTGCTTGCATACTTGTGCTTGCTGTCAATGTTTAATTGCTGGTTAAATCTCTGGAGTAATTAGTGCTTCTTTACTAGATTTCAGAAGCAATGGATTCATGCACTAGGCGGAATTTGATGCAGTTGGCAGCAAGGAAAATGAGTGGACAAATTGATCTTACCCATATCGCTCTTGGGCTTCTGAATGGAACTTTCAAGTCTGATTTTCTTAATGAAAGATCATATATGCAATGGAAAAGTAGGCAGGTAAAGATCAACTTTAGGTATCAATTTTATTATGTATTCCTTCCCTGTAGAAATTTTGCTTGAAGTTCGAAGAACTTCACTGTCCTAGTTTGTGAATCAAATGGGCATTTGCCATTGTTTAGATGTACACCATGAAAACAACAGATTACACATCAGCAGGCTGGCCTCGAGTGTGAGGCTAGTTTTGCATAATGTGGATGCACTAATGGAGTTGTGTCCTTGATTACACAGAACGTGTCTGATTGGCTTCTACTTCCTGTAAACTTTAAGGGAGGGCACTTTTATTATGGTGTGGCCATGCTTTGGTTGGAGCCAATCTGCACTTTTGGTACCATGTTGACTAGCCATTTTGAACTTGGACTTAGCTTTGACAGTCCAAGCTTGGCCCTAGACTGCAGGAAAATTATTAAATGGAACAGAAATTCTGATTCCCATATGTGTCAGCTTCTCAGATCCAGACTGTGTTTTGTCATGGTGACCTCCTGGTGTAGTATGGGTGTGTGTTAAGGACAGATAGGATCTGTGTGTTTCCCTGTCAAAAATTGCGGTCAGTGAATTTGTTATACTGAATTTATGGGGAATGTTCAAACCCTTTATACAAGCAAGTACACCGATGTTATGGTGTTTTTTGTAGTTTCTAACCATATTCGGAACTTATTATTGGGCTCGTTGTTTAGTTGGACCCAAAAAATTCTGGTGTTCTTTAAGCTTTGAAATTACTGGTGTTTTTTACATGGAATGTTCAAACCCTTTATACAAGCAAGTGCACGGAATATGGCACTGGACTCTATGTTATGGTGTTTTTTGTAGTTTCTATCCATATTGTGAACTTATTATTGGGCTCGTTGTTTAGTTGGACCCAAAAAAATCCGGTGTTCTTTAATCTTTGAAATTACTGTGGTGTTTGCTTTATTTTTTTTGTAGGCAAACATTTTAGAAGAACTTCTATGTTCTGCTACTGGTACAACAAATGAACATCTAACCATCAGAAGCTATGTTGCTAAAATCAGAGATGAGAAGGTATGGTGGTTTTTTGACATTTGAATTACAGAAATTCTGACTACTGAACGAATTTGTTGCTTTGAATTTTTCCGATTTTTCATTTACATGGTTTTCTGGATACTGTAGGAATGGGATACCATGATGTCTGCTTCTGAACGTGTTGCAGTTGTAGCATCTATTAGACAGGTGGCTGTTAAACTATCATCCTTGCCTGCACAATTTGGTATTCAAGGTGAAACCTTCTATTGGACTGCCATCTATCACGTGAACATTAGACTTTATCAGAAATTACTGTTTGGGTTATTTGATGTTCTTGATGAAGATCAGCTCATAGAGGTAGTTTCTTTATTGCCTGAGTTTAGTAAAACAGCTTTTGTGATGTCATTTTGTCTTATTTTGGCCAATGCTAACTGTTGCTGCTCTTTATTTTATCAGGAAGCTGATGAAATGCTGCTGCTTATAAAATTAACCTGGTCTACTTTAGGCATTACTGAAACAATGCATGATGCATTATATGGGTGGGTCCTTTTTCAACAGGTATATTGCACACTGAAAGTATAATATAAAGTTTATTAATTTTAATCATGCGGCTGTATTCTTCAATTTTTATGTGAATGAACACAATATTTTCTGGTCTTATGGTCTTGGGTAATTGAAATGTGAAAACACTGCTTCAGAACTATTTTTACTTGATGTATAAAACATTTGATACCTGATTTTTCTAGTGGACCTTTCTCTTTGGTTTTGTGTTACATCAGCTGCTTCTCTTTATGTGTAATCAATCTGAGTCTTCGATTGTTCCACAGCATTCACCCCTTACTGAATTTCATATTCAGTATAGTAACATATTCTGCTTTTATTTTCCCTCAGTAGCAATTACTATTACATAGGTTCTTATCTAATCTTTCACTATGAAGTTTCCTTAACTGTAGCTTGCTGTGATGGTAAAGCCATGCTTTATTTTAAGACATAATTTCCCTTGGGATTCATTGTAATACAAATTTCATGTTGAAGTTTGTTAGAACAGGTGGGAGTGTGCTATTAGAAAATGCAGTTCTTCACTTGCAGAAGGTCCTATCTACTGAAGAAGATGACAGGAAGGAGCAGTATATGAATAGCCTAGTATGTACAAAGCAATGCAATGGCAGTCACTTGAAGTTGCATCTGTTGCAGTCTATTTTCATCTCAATAAGCATGTGGTGTGACTATAAACTGCAAGATTATCATTTTCATTTCAGCCAGGTTAGTTGCAAGCCTTCAGTAACTTTGCTGTATCATTTTGGCCGTTGGATTGCTGGTCTTGAATCTATTTTTTTTCTGGCTCTGCAAATATTTACACCCTCACAGTTCCAAAGCTCGTAAGTATTCCCCGCAAATTTGAATTGAAACATGTACTTTTTTAAGTGCTTTGGTGCTGCCCAAATTGTTATGTTAAAAATTGGTCCCTTCCCATTTTTGCCACTTGAAATTTTTAATTCAGTCTCACATAACATTATGCCTTAATTGTTTTTTCTTGAAATAATGGCAGCACTCAACAGATATATCGATTTTTCTCACCTTAAATTCATCAACTCTCACTGAACTCAAGCTTTCAAAATCCTGTCTATTGTGATCACAAAATGTCAAAAGTATCATCATAAAATATGTCAAACTTTTTCCAACTTGTACAAGTCCAAAAATCATAATCTATGAATAAGAAAAATTATCAAGAGATTTTAATAGAAGTATTACATGAATGAATATCATCTTCTATGATAGAAGCACTATCATGGGATTTTGGTGCTCAATCATGAATGATTAAGGCCTTTAAGGATTTTGGAAGTTCATATAGACTTTTGTCATCTTGATAGCGCATGGCTACAAGTTAGGTGTAATGAGATGATTTGCTATGAGACATGGAAGAAAAGATATCTAGATCTTTATTCATTTCTTCCGCTGATGTGATTAGTATGCAACATGTATGCGCTTTTGCAAGGCTGGTATATTTCTTGGGAAAGGCTCCATCTTCTCTCTGGGGTGTGGGCTGGAGGGGGGGGGGATGGGGTGGATATAAGTATGAATATGCTGACTTGTCTAGATTTGGCTGGGAAGGCTAGAAAAGTCAAAATCACAGAATGTGTAAATAATGTTTTGCTGATTACAATGGAATTAAATTGTAAGAGTTAAAAAGTGGTTTCAAAGAAATTTGGATTGGCTCCATGATGGAACAGTTGCAGTTAAGTCCTTTATTATTTTTGTGATAGAAATGATCTGCGAAGGAATAAAGTGCAATTGAGCCCTTCTGTTTTATTTTTATAATAAATTTTTTGGACTAATGTGATCACTTGGTCTCATACTCACCTCTGTTAATCTTCTTAAAGTTGTTGTATCCATGGGAACTTCCTGCTATAACTTGTGAATCTGCCCCCAATGCTGGATTTTCTTGCTGAAGGAGATTGTTGTTTTATTTCAGAAACCTTATAACTTTCGAATGATAATATCCTTGGTGTCAGCAGTAGGGGTTCTTGCTTCTGATGAATCCGGTGATCTGAAGGTGAGAAATTACTGCAGTGGGAACTATATGGATGGGCATTTGGTTATTGGATGATTTAACTTTATTGCGTTAGATGTTATTAAGACCTTCTAAATTTGATGCTTTCTATGTTGCATCCACATTAGTAATTCTACCTTGTTACATGTGCAATTGTAACAGGAGAAGTATGGTGACGTTTGAGTATTCTTACTTAGCATTCCCTTTTTGACTGCTTTTCTCCTGTTACAATTGCACGTGTACCATGCTTTTGTTGCTTTTGTTGTTTACTGATTCAAGTAGTTGGTTCTCTATAAATTGTTGGAAACCTTTTCTTGTCTCCCCAAAGTATTCAAGTGATCATTTAAAGTTCTTTCTGAATTACCAAGATTTTTTTACTGACCTTTGACTCTTTTCCTACTTTCTGTGTTTACGGGATTTTTACCCTGAGAGCTCCCGGGATGGTGTCTTTCCTTAATTTCAGAGTAGCCCCTAATCTTATTGGACCCATGACCTATCCCGAGTTGATATTTGGCTGGACTAAGAAACTGCTTCTTGTGACTTTGCCAGTTTTTAATCTTGGCTCAAAGATTAAGTATTTGCCAATCTATTTGCTAACCCTTGAAATAGATGTAAATGGGTTCTCTTTTCCTTCCTGACCCTTACTAATTGTTCTTGAAGAAAAGATTTGTGAATGAAAAAAGAAGAGAAATTTTTTGTTGCCATCATCAGATTCTTGTGGGATGTTACATTCTATGGAAAATCATGGTTGAATCTAGTTTTTCTGATATTATAGAGAGGACAGTTGGGCTAACCTTGACTATACTCACATGAAAAGCTTTAACGTGTACAGTTTATGAAATTAAACGCTTCGGATGCTAAAGCTTCTAGAAAACTTAAATCCTATGTCAAAAAGTCTACTGAAGCTGCATCCAGGAAGGTGAGTCATGTTTATGATTTCATTTATTATACCTGCTTTCATTCCACACTCATTTGGGTAGACAATACTACTTGAAGTTATATATCAATCTTAAATTTTTTTAGTTATTACTTCATAGATTTGGACAAAGTTACCATGTTAATGTTGCCAGGTAGCAAGTAAGGTTGATTTTGAGTCTAAAATAGAAAGGATACATCCCCTGGCTCAGCTTGCTAAAGAACTGAAGTTGATTGCTGAGACAGAGTTCAATGTGTTTCACCCAGTGTTACGTTGCTGGTGTCCTGAGTCTGTGACTATATCAGTTGTGCTATTGCACCAATTTTATGGGGAAAGACTGGTTCGTTTTTGTTTTAGATTTTGAAGTCATTTCAATATAGTTGCAGCTGGTATACCTTTTCAAATTCTACCTTCTGTTTTCATTATGCAGAAACCTTTCCTCAAGGGAGTGTCATCTGTTTCTGGAGATGCTAGATCAGTGCTTCCAGCTGCTTATATGTTGGATCAGTACCTGACTAAGCTATATACTTCTGCTTTGGAAGCCAATAAGTTGCCGAATTCTTTCAATCAAGATTTCAAACACTATCAGGTTACTATATGTTTAACTTCTAACTTTTAGCGACTCTATATTGCATTTCTTAATTACAGTGATTTTGCACTGTGGATAAGCCTCATGCACAAGGTATAGTTATTTGTATATCTCCAACCTATTTGTGTAATGGATTGGAGGAAGATATTTGACGTGGTACATGTCCTGTTTAGGAAATGATGTAGGCATCAGAAGATGTTGATGCTGAAATCATGTCCCATCATTCATCCAAACTGGACCTCATTTGGTTCACTGTGGATCAATGATGGCGTGACATGGATTGATGGTTCAGAAATTTGCTAACATAGAGCAGAATCCTTTTTTTTCTAAACTTTGTATCGTCTATGGAACTGACAGTGTTGGTCCCCAAATGATTGTCCAACATGAATGCGTTTCGGAGCTAAAATTGAAAGAAGTTGATAGCATGTTCTTAGTATGGTTTGCATTGTTACAGAACTTTTTTATGTGTTACTTCGTGCATTTTAGTCTAATTCGATACCATGTCACATTTTTATTGTCCTTTCATTTCAGATTGGAGAAATTTCAAAACCATTCATTCTTGATTGGGTGATTTCTCAGCATTCTCATATCTTGGAATGGACTGGACGTGCTTTTGATATTGAGGTTAGTTTGATACTGCTTTACAAAGATGTTATATGAAAATGGGAGTGTAATTTGGCTGATGTATCCATCTTGTCAACATCAATTTAAAACTAGGAGGAAGAAGAGGAGGTAGGAAGAGAACATTAAGGAGTAAATAATGTGTGATTCCGCCTGTTATTTTATGCACAACATCTTGCTGAATGAATTGAAATAATTGCAATGGTGGTTGGTGGAGATACAAAACAACATGCAATGCGTTGCTTGATAGAATTTGATAAGATCTGCATGGGATAACTGTGAGGACTGTATTTGTGACATTCAGTGAATAACTCGAACATGGATTGGATTGAAGATTTTCCATGTTTGACTTTCCATAGAGAGTTTTTCCCCAGAAAATCCGTACTGATTTTCAGAGAAAAGAATGAGAAGGAAAACATGAGGCTCAACTAGACTGGTGTTAAAAGTATGGGAAGAACGTTTTTGTTGGGGTCTCTGTGATTTTAAATTAGAGTCTTAAGTACATTTATCCTTTTATTATTTTCTTTGTTCGGTACATATTGGTTTGGGTTCTGGTTTGAGAATTGGTAATTGATTGACATACTGCCACTGCTGATAGTGAGTTCAGGAAAGACAGAATCTATTTCATTTTTAACTAGTTTTGACAATGAAAACTTATTCCATGGAATGATTTTAGCATCCCATGTCAATGTTACATATGTGAATTCTCTTTTTCAGGGACATTTTGAATTGGTATGTAAATAAATGGTCAAGGAGAATTATTGAACCATGTTTTTTGATGGGCTTATGCAGGATTGGGAGCCTTTATCATATCATCAGAGACATGCGGCATCAATAGTTGAAGTTTTTAGGATTATAGAGGAGGTATGCGTGCTTTTGAGACAGTTTGATTGTAAACAATTTTGTGGTTGCAAAAAGCTATCCAGCAGTGTTTCTTCCATATAGCATCTTATATAAGTTAAATGGAGGGTGCTCTATGAGGAAGTTGAAGTTTGCTGGCATGGCTACCCTTGCACTGAGACTGTTTCTTGTAATATTCTAGGGGTCGTTCCTTTCTATTTATTGAAGCTAACAGCCTGCCAGAAAGGACCTTGATACACTTCTTGCCCTTGTACAACAGCATCCATTCTTGTTACTTTTCTTATTCGTTTATTAAATATGTGTATTTCCACTATAGGTTGGAGTCTTGTTTTTCTTCATGCATCTAATTTAACGTGCAGACTGTGGATCAATTATTTGGCTTCAATCTTCCTATGGATATTACACATTTACAAGCCCTGCTATCTGTGATTTTTCACAGCTTGGATGCCTATTTGATGAAAATGCTCAATCAGTTAGGTATTATAATCACTTTATTTACTTTTGGCCAAAAATGTGTTATTCTATTGGGGGTGTGAGGAGGTATTTTTGGATCTACAGCGTGTCTATTCCAGCATGAAGCATATATATATTTTTTTGAATGGGTTCTTTGGCTGGTATTTTCTCACTAATTAACGAAGTCATTACTGATTGCTATTAATGTGAATTGAACCTGGAATCCCGGTTTAAGCCAAGGCATTGATCATAATATCTCTAATGTGCAGTTGAGAAAAACCATCTCTATCCATCAGCTCCTCCTATAACTCGCTATGCAGAGACTGTTATTCCAATGATAAAGAGAAGTTTGGTGGTTGGTACACTTTTGGATGAGAATGTTGCTCGTAAGTTGAATGAATTGACTATACCAAAACTCTGCATCAGGTTGAACACTCTTCAAGTAAGCATCCTTTCAATTTATTATGGTCAAACATACTCTTTTTTTATTGCTTTGCATGCCTAGTTGAAGTGGTACATATAACAATTTCTTCTCTTTTTTCTTTTGACATAGAAACAAAAGAGACATTTTGGAGGTTGAGAATAGATATTCAAGAAACTGATGTTTTAAAACCTTATGGTATACATGCATGATATGAAACTTTAGAACAAGTTTGGAACCCCCAATAAGATCAACTGTAATGAATACTTCCTAGCATTTTATTTTGAGAGTGTTGGAACAAGGAATCTAACCTCACATTCACATGGCAACACTAATGTGAAGCTTGTGAGTGATTTACATGTGGTGTTGTATGCATTTTCTTGTGCAATAATTATGAAAAATTTCAGTGTTTTTTTGTCCAATAATTTTGTACCATCATTCAGTTTGTTCTGTTATCCATCCACTCTCTTTAGTTTAATAAATATGCTTTCCTATTTACTGTCTTACATAGTTATATTATAAATTTTCATACTGCTCATTTTTTTCCTGTTTTCAAACACATGCTGGCAAGTGTAGCATATAATTAAAGAACACCTCATGAATTACTGCTCTAATAGTAGGATTATTAATAAGGCTAGGCTTGCTTGGGGTCAACCAAGATTCAGCCTGGGGTGTTTTAACATATTCTTTTTCATTCGGGCTATAGAATCAACTTGACATTAATTATTTCAAGCTGCGTTTGGTTATTTAAGGCTAGGTTTGATTGGATCAAGAGACTGAAAATGACCAACTCAATTATATTTTTCTTGTTTGACTCAAAGCAGTACAGATTCCTCCATAGATAGTTCATGTCCCAGGGGGACTATAAGTTCCAAAACTGAAAACAGTATCAAGATAAGGAATTGTCTTTTTTTCACTCTTACTATGGTTAATCAATGAGGGGCATTTTTTGTACACTCAAAACTAAAATGAAATTTACATGCAACATATCTGTTGGGTTCACACACTTGATTAACATGGATGTCCGGGCCAGCTTGTACGCATCTCGATTAATCCCCCCCTCCACACACACACTTGATTAACGTGGGTGTCCAAGCCAGCTTGCGTGTACCTCGATTAATCCCATGGGCCTTGAAGTTAACGATCATGTAAGCCTTCAGTGGCTTTGATGTTTGTGAGACTCGAACTGGTGACCTCTAGGAGCAAACCTAGGGTATGACCAGTTGAGCTACACCCCTCCTGTGATGTACAAATTTGTCTTGATATAAGAGACACGTTATCTGTTTTTCTTGTCCATAACCTGTTACCTATTTTTTTATGTTGCCAGTTGAGCTACACCCCTCCTGTGATATACAAATTTATCTTGATATAAGAGACATGTTATCTGTTTTTCTTGTCCATAATCTGTTACCTATTTTTTTATGTTGAAACATAAACATCTCTACTCGTGGTCTAGAAACGCTTGTTACATTGGTTAATAAACTGACTTCTTTGCACTATTTTGTTTCATCATGCAGTATATTCAGAAACAAGTTGCCATTCTAGAAGATGGAATTAGAAAATCATGGGGACTGATTAGACCATCTCTTGACCAAAGACAAAGTAAGTTAAGTTTCATAGTAATAGTAGTAGTATGGTAGTGGTGAGTATAGCAGCAACAGCTGTAACTACAGTGGTACTAGCTGGAATAATAACCATAGCAGTGTAACTATAGCAGCAGAGCAGCAGCGGTAGCTGTAGGATCTACAGTAATTAAAATGGGTGTGATGGTGGTGATTATAGCTTTAACCTTGAAGAAACCATAGATAGAAGTAGGAGATGCATGGATGTGTATAAATTGTGCTCTCTTATGGATGACTTATTTTAATGCAGCGAAAGAAGAGGTCCTGGAAGAGAGGAGTTTGCTAACAAGCTGTGAAGCAGTTGATGCGCTGTTCGCCACCACATGTCACATAATCAGGGACACCACAACAGATGCTATCAGAAAATTTTGCGACTTTACTGGTGAGCTAGGATCTTTTATGAATTTGTCACATCTATTTGTGGATTAGAGTTTTTCTGCCACCAGCTGCTATATGACTGCCAGAGTGCAAGCAAGCAAGGTGATAGCTAGAATGATTGTATTTGTTTGAAATATATTAACACAGCATGCTAATTCTAACTGTGATGCCATGTCTGACTTGTGTTATTTTTACCTTGCTCATTTTTACACAAGCCAAAAAGCATTTTGAACGTGTACGGGTAAACTGCATGTACATGCTAAAATTAATAGTAGGTCAGGATGAGGCTGTACTCATCCTTCCAAGGTCAGGCCATCGTGTATTCCCAACTTCCTATTATCTATATATGATTTGAGACCATATATGTAACCGGGGAAAATGGCAGGCTGAAAATCCAATGACTGGACAAAGTATGCAATGGAACTTTATCTGCATGTTCAAAAACTTCAGTTGAAGCTTTCTGATTAATGCTGTGTTGCTGACTTTATTGTTAAATGGAAGGCAATATTTGTCCATGTATGATATTAGATGCTAGGGTAACATTATTCGACTCATCTTATCTATTATTATCTGCCTCATTTTTGTGTTGTGACAAGAGATCTCTGGACCTTTATCTTTTATCTTGTTGCATCTATTTCCTTTTATTTACTTGGCATTTCAAGTTGTATGAGAAGTAGCCTTAATTTCTAAATGTCACTTGGCAACCTCTAGGAGCAAGAGTTGTGTTTTGGGATCTGAGAGATCAATTCCTCTTTCATTTATATCGTGGCGATGTTGGAAGTTCTCGCTTGGAAAGTTTTCTTCCTCATGTTGATACTGTAAGATATTGATGCACATTCTCACTCTTTCCCACGTATTGATTGCGTGATTCGTGTCCATGTTTGTGCATGTACCTTCTGTTAGTATTTTATGAAACTTTATCATAGAGCTTTGTTTCTCAGTGAAAGTCATTCTCTCAACTGAAGTGACTCTGATGTAGGTTCTTGATCATATATGTGGTTTGATTGATGATACTCTCAGAGACCTTGTGGTTTTAAGCATCTGTCGTGCATCTTTGGTAAGCTCCTATCTTACGTGTAACTCGTTGATTTACCTTTCTTAGTAGCTTAAATGCGTGTGCATTTTTCAGGAGGGTTATGTGTGGGTATTGCTGGATGGAGGTCCTTCTCGTGCATTTTCTGATTCAGATATCACAATGATGGAAGATGACCTTAATGCATTGAAGGTCTCTCTCTCCATTTTCTGACATGTTCATACATGATGAATTTTATCTATGGCAGAACTTTGGGTGTTTAAAAAATCACTTCCTTTTTACTTGATACTTCCAAAGCAACAAACAAAAAATTGAAGTTAGAGGAAGTCGCTTATCACCAATTTTATATTGAAAATTGTTCTTGATTCACATATTGATAGTTTGGAGGAAGTTTTCCCAAATAATTAAACATTTGATGCAACTATGACAGTGAATTCATTTTGGCCTGCTTGATATTATGACCTTTGCGGTTGCCCTGGTGCTTGAAATTTAGCCCCTAGCTATTTCTACCCGGGTTGCTTGCTGATATATCAATCACTACTCTCTAGGAATTCTTTGTTGCTGAAGGAGAAGGCCTTCCTCGTTCCTTAGTTGAGCAAGAAGCGAAATTTGCCCAACAAATACTTGGCTTATTTTCCCTCAAGGTTTGAAGCTCTTAAGTGGTTGATATTCCATAACCAAATGTTGGAAGTGGAAGTTTCACAATTTCTCTTTTGGCAGACTGAAACTGTTATTCGCATGCTGATGAATGCAAGTGAACACATATCAATGAGAGTGGATTCTCATAAACATGGTCACATGGGCTTGGAAGATGCCCATACTTTAGTACGAGTGCTATGCCACAAGAAAGACAGAGAAGCGTCTAAATTCTTAAAACAACAATATGAACTTCCCATGTCTTCAGGTATATTTCCTTTCAATGTGACTGCAGTATGATATTTGGTATTTCCTTAAATGTTTCTTTGGAAACAGCCGCAAAATGAGAAGAGAGAAGAGGGAGAAACACCAGTGATAGGGAGAGAGAGCTGAGAAAGTGTAGTTTCATTCAAAGCCGATTCAAAACATAAAATATGCTGCTTCATATATGGCACCAAAGAAATGAGTAGAAATAACAAAAATAAATAAATGGCCAATACCCATGCATTTCCTTTTGAATATAAAAATATCTAAAATCCTTGACAGGTTCTCATCAGGTTATGTCATGTCTTCCTGTGTTAGCCATCCTAATAAAAAAACAGTTGAAACAAACATGCACTTGCATGCTTGTATATACACTCGTATACAGAGGCAATCTTGATGGCCCCTGCTTTTGGCGATATTATGTCTTGTCTACTTCCTGAAGGCTGTAATGTACCTGGGGAACCTGGGGGTCTAATTGTGGGGCAGGAAAAATGACTCCCTACACTGAATGAGTTTTGCTTCCTACTACTTGCCCTCTGATAGGTTTAGAAAAAATTCAGCCTGTAGATAAGCAGTACTGTCTTCCCACAAAATAAATTATAATGGTGTTAGGTTTCCCTGTCAACTCTGGAACTTTGTTATGTTCATTCCTTGTATCTAGGGAAATCATACAGCGCAGTTGGTGCATCTGCTTCTAACATGAGATGTTATTTCATGATAGTTCATAGTTGGATGGAATCTTCTTTTCTTGGCTATTTAATGGTGGGCAGCAAGAATGAAATATGTGTTACCCTTCACTTGCTGGAACTGAGAAAAGTAGCTTTCTAAATGTCATTAACCAGAACAACTCATCAATTTTTCTAATTGCTTTCCATTACCTTTCTCTGTATTTGATGGGGGGAATTGGAGTAAAGATCTGTGTTGCCCATTTGGCTGTTTCTCAGCATTATGATCATGCTAGGACAAATTCTCTATCTTGTAACTCTTGGCATTCCGCTAGAAATTTTAATTAAGCGCAAATCATAATATGCTGAGAGCATGGTTATATGTAGTATTGCCGTTACATGCGATTAAGGTGTTCTAGAAATTTGGTTTGTGTTTTGGCAGAGTATGATGACACTTCATCAAGGGATTCAAATTTTGGATCACCTCTTATACCAGATCTTCTTAAGCGAAGTACCTCATTTCATTGGCCGAAGAATGGCCAAAGCAGTTTCAAATCGATAAGGAAGAAACTTCAAGCAGCAACATCTGAAATCAGGGATGTGGCCCGGTAACAGTGCTGCCTCTTGGTATTTTGTTATCTTTATTTCTGGTGTCGACTTCAACAGAACTAGTTGGAGTTTTTTTTGTAAGTCATTGGAAAATTCTGCACCATATATATTTGTGTGTAAATCAACTATGATCCTGGTGTCATACAACCAGCTACTTCCTAGGCAAGACGGATATGTTTAGTTATAGAAACGACTTGCTGCTGTCCCCATAGTTATGGGAATTTGTTTCTGTATTGCTCATTTTGTAGTACAGCGCAATCCCAGCCTCTCCCCCCCTCTTCAGGGTCTTTGTATTTTTTTTCTTCTGAGCCTGTTCGAGCCGGTAATGGTTCGTACAGCTAGAGCTAGCAGTTTATGATTCAACGCTCGTCTCTGTAACTTTAGCGAAGTCACTTCTAGGTAGGCGAGTGGGGTCTTAGAAGGGCCTTCGTGGAAATGTCAATGTCCGCAACTGCTGATTAGTCTCTCTCTATCACAATGAAAGCTTTTGCTACAATGAGAACAGTTGGATTTGTCAATCTGTTTACGCAAATCATACTCCCTAGTTAAGCCTGTCACAATCGGAGCACGGGAAAGCACATTGGAACCCACTGGCACTTCTATCTATAGTTTTTAAAGCCGGCCGTCCTGGCGATTTTACTTGAAGAAACTAGATTTAAAGCTTGGTCTGGATTGAACTGAACGAAACATTGAAGTGCAATTATTGTAAAAAGGGTAGACCAGCTGATTGATTGATAATTGATTGGCAAGCGGTTCCTGAGTGGATGATGACTCAGAGATTGGTCCCACCAACCTCGCAGCTTCCATTGTCGTGTGCAAGAGATGAAGTGATTCAAGCTGGTCCAGGGTGTATTAAAAAGCTGTCATTATAGTGTGAGAGCACAAGTATTTTATAAGAGATCTCTTGGGTTTGAAATTTAAATATCATGATCTGTCTTGACTTTTTCTAATCGTTGGTTTTTTAGCATTAATAGATTAATGGTGCAAGTGTTAGAATAGGGCATCGCGGCGCCGCATTGGCACCGATTCCATGACTTTCTTACACTGGTTTGCTTTTTTATTAAAAGTTTTTTTATTTTTAAAATTTGTTTTTAACATATGTATATCACCAAAAAACGCTGTGAAAGAAGGAAAAATTGAAATGGACGGTAGTGTAAAAATGAATCAGCAAGACTAGAAAACCAAGTCAAGTGGACAAATTCCAGGAAAAATCACTCGTTTATAACGACAATCACACAAAATGAAAGATGCAACAAACACCACAATGATTGTCCATTTGTCTATTCTGATCCTCACAAAAAAAGTATAAGTTCTTGTCCATATTTGGACATGGGATTCGAAAAGTAAAAGCTAATCCAATTTACAACGATACGAACAAACAAGCGAAAACCCAAACTCTACGAAGAGAGGGATGGGTTTTATGGAAGAGAGAACAACTTCCTAGAGCGTAGCTCCAGACTTTTAAACGCTGTTTGTTTGTTGGTTTTGCTTTTCTTTTTCTTCATCGAAAGGCTTAAAGAATCTTGAGCTACATAATAATATATAGGGTAACTCCCTCTCCTCACTTAATAGCTGAAAAAACCGGATCTAGATACTTGACTTCAATTTACTTCATTGAAGAAGGTTACCGAACTAAGCTTCGATCGTGTATCCCTTAAATCTCTCTTGAACCAGAAAAACGTACCCAATTATCATATAATCAAGGAACACCTAACTTTCATTGACAAATGCTGGTGTGCGAAAACATTGTCACCGGTATACCGATCACGGTTTTGCACTCGGCGGAAGCTCTTGAATCTGGAAGAACGGCAACCTGTTGAAAACTTGTTAACCTTATAGCAAGATTGACAACTCCAGGAGTCCTTGTACCATCTCTAGCCAGTATCCGGTAACTCAGGTACTTTACTGAATCCTCAGGCAGAAACCCAATATCAGTAACTGGAACCTGGCACCAACCCAGTTGGACTTGGCCCGTGATGAGCCTTTTTGTGTAGAGATGGACATAAATACAAGAATACCGATTCTGAAAGAAGGCAGTGTCTATAGGGACATGAAACTTATCACCCCATGTAGGATTTACTCCTCCTTGATCATCGACTCTTGTTCTGTACATTTGACACTTCTCATTACTGTTGTGTGGGTTTGGTGGGTATGCGGTGATGGTGATGAAGGGTCTTAGACGGTGAGAGAAAGGGCCTGATGATGTTTTCTTGAGTCCTTGGGCTGATATGACTGTGATCTCCATCGTGTTTTGGTGTTAAGAGAGAAATGCGATATGGAAAGGGAACATACATGTGTGTGTGCGTGTGTTGGGAGTGTGATGCGAGACTAATAAAAAGAGAGTTCTTGGGAGCTTCTAGTGTTACTTACAGTGCAGTTTCGTTGTGGACTAAATTAATGGTGATAGAAATTTAAACGGGGGCTACTTCTTTGTAAGTACAGAGAGGAAATTAAAAAAAAAAAACAAAAAAACACAAGTTTCGCGGCTGTCGAGTCAGTCGAGTCAACGGGGGATTATAGCTAAGAAAGGAGAAGGCTCTTTCTTGCTCGAATAAATTAAAAAATAATAATAAAAGAATCAATGTCAGTTATTTGAAACAGTGAAATAACAAATTTATTCTTACGATAATTTTTTTAAAACCAGTTATAGAGTATAATACAGATTTTTAAAATAATATATTTTTAAATTTTAATTTACCTAAATTTTTACCATAATATAATTTCATGTATTTATTATTTTTCTGTAAAATTTCAGCTCATAATTACAAATTCTCAAAAAAATAATAAAAAAGTCTGATAACTACGCGGAAATAATTGAGGGGTACATGTAGAGAAACCAATTAATTTATAAAAAAGAATATGAGCGTTACTTTTTTTTGGGATGATCCCAAAGGGATACAATAAGTAATACTTCTTGACAAATTATAATACGCACTCGAGTAGTCAAGGTCATCATGGAGACAATGTTTCTTGTCCTCAGATTGAAACATATCCTCTTCCCTTACCCGCAAAAAACTCGTTTGGAGCACTTGAGGGTCTGGCTCAGTGGTCAACCGTGTGATTTGTTCCGCCCCCGTCTCGAGTTCGATCTTCTATGTGCACGCCTGTCGCCCCCGCGGTGCCTTACCTGCTCACTGGGCTTGCAAGATGCTCAGTGGGCCGTGGGGAATAGTCGTGGTGCGCGCAAGGGCGGCCCGGACACTCCACGATAATAAAAAAAAACTCGTTTGGAACGGCAAGGCATTGCTGGATCAGCCTCGTCAGGGCTCGGAATTTTGTCGTCCCTTATCTAGAAAAGAATTATTTTATTTTATTTTTCTTTCTAGCCCTGTCCTCTTTTTCCTTCAAGTCTTAAACACTAATATCTTGGGTTAATTTTGAGAGGGAAAGAAAAATGTAGATAAAATCATATGAACAGCTCTTTTAACTTGGGTTTTGTTTTTGTTTTTGGAGGGGTTGCGGTGGAAAAGAAATGAGCCTACCCTGCTTTCCTCCCCATTGAATGATTACAAAAAATGTCAGTGTCGAGCCCTCTCTTTTCCTCTTCCTCTTCATAAATTATAATCCTTTCCTTTTCGGCTTCACTGTCTGTGACTTAAATTACAGGTTGTAGTGCATGCCTTTTCTACTATATGCCGTTGATTTCCAGCACATCATTCGGCGCCTGTTAAAGACTTATTGTCTTCTTCCTTACTTCGGAGGCCGCTCCATTTGCCTCATTGCCGACTTCACAATTAAACTTGATTCCCTTTTAAACACGGAGGGGCAGCCCAATGATTTTTATATACACTCTTCCTCACATAAATTATTATACGAAACCTAAAACTATGAATTAAATCATTAATGTTTTTTACTTCATTTTATAGTAGATTTATTAGCGATTACTTTATTCCGCAATTAAGATTCTATTATTAAATAACATGAAATTATTTATATTTTAATAATTATGACTTTTCTATCAAATATGAAAAGATTCACATGATTTGATAAATTTAATTGGTTGTAACTAGTTAGTTTATGGGTCACAACTACACTCTGGATTGGATTAAATTTTTTTTTGAACATAACAAAATATATCTGGATTATAAAAAAATATTTAATATTGTTATTAAACCCATTCTAGTGAGTTAATTTTAAAACTTCTCAATTCGACTTCTTATCTAACCTGAATTTAAAATTAAATTGTTCAGGAGTTATTTTGACTTGACCCATTCGACCTAGTTATTCCAAAGACAACCCACTCAACATTTTACAAAGTATAAGGACAAAATTTAGAAAGCAACTATGAAACTGAAAGGAAAAAAAAATCTTGACCCGACTCTTTGTCTAATCCATGTTTAAAATTAAACCGTGTGAAAGTTATTTTAACATGATGCAGTTGATCTGGTCGGTCTAAAGACAACTCAACAATTATTAAAAAAAAATTTAGAAAGAAATTGAGAAAAAAAATGATGAATTGAGATAAAATAAAAGGAGTAAGGAAAAATATAGGGGGTTGAATTGAAAAAAAAAAAAGAGAGGTTAATTTCATTAAATTAGATTGCAAAAGGGTCTAATTGAAAGATGAAATTTAGAAATTAAAATAAAATTGAGGTTCTTCACTGATCATACGAAGTGAAGCACCATAATATTTTCCAAATGTTTTAGGTAATTCTAGTTTTTCTAATTAATGAATGGGATGATTTCAAATATCATTTAAACAATATAAACATATATTGATTTATCATAGATATCACCAGAATCTTTCGCTCTCTCACGCATACGGCATACCCCTAGTTGAATACAATCCACTTGCAAGGCGGTAGAATTTGCAGGAGGACCACGGGCAGGAAATATTGAATGGCAGGAATCTCGTATTTTTTGGTTATATACCGCTTGCCAGCAAGCTGCTTACAGCAGCTTTGTAATTTGAATCCATTGGCATTGCCCCAATCTGCTCACCCAACTTTTCCGAGTACAGCCAAAACCGAGTTCCTGTGCACCTTCACTGTTCATATAAGCAGTGAAGATCATAATGAACTCCAGTTTTCTTGGAGTTTGTACTGGTTCGATTTATGATCTTAGATGTAATAGTTTCTTTTCTTTCCAAACTTTCTTTTTTATTTTCTCTATGATTTATAGTGTCGAAAATGTTTTCCTGTAGCCATATTCAAATTCAAAGTTCTTCCAAGTCAAGTGTTCTGGACAACTGGAGCACGATAAAAGCAACCTTCTACAATTCCTCAATTCTCGTCCTTTTACATGTTCTTGAAACCCCAGCTTTAGATCTCCTATTAAATTTTAATTGCCAGTGTATATCCTTTAAGTTCTTGATCAAAATCTCAGTCCTTTTACATATTTATTCAAATTTATGTCAAACTAGATTCAATAACAACTGGTCCAGTTTGATTCAGATATCGCTCGATCATAAAATATAAAAGAATTTAACTTGATTACTGAGATTTTTGATGCATTCAAAACCAACGCGACGCTGCATAGCTTGCCTTGTACATGTATTTACTCATCTTAATTTTATGCGTTTTGAGGAAAGTCAGATCATTAGTTGCAACTTGCTAAAGCCCCACACCACTTGAATCGAAGGGGCTCGATAATTACTTGAACGGTCAGCAAGATTTTTCATTCGATCCATCATGTGACCTGGCTAGTGGGATGAAAGCAGGAACCTTCTTTTCTTTTCTGCAGTTGCCTCTGCTTTTCCACATGGTGACTCGAACCATGAGCCCATAATTTCGTGCCGGTGCTGCCAAGGCGGTTGACCTTCAATTGAGGACGAAATGCCAGGGGATTTCCTACGTGCAGAGCCATGTAAAATTTATTGTTTGCAGGGCGCGGAAGGATTTCAATTTGTGGTTGAATTTGACATTTGACATCAATTTAAGCCTTGATTCAGAGTGAGAATCATTACAAGTTGAAAAACAGAGCAAATAGATGGCTTTAGTTTCAGTCAATTAGCAAAGCGGAGCAAGAAAAAACCAAAAAGAATTATTACTTAGTCCCTTTAGTTCCTAAGTTTGTTCATATTTAGTCTCTGTCAATTCTATTCTTTCTAAATTTATTTATTTTGCCTTTTCTAATAAATATAAAAAAGAAAAGAGAATTAAGTAGCATGAAGAAATTTGAAAAAAAAAATAAATATTAAATTGAAGATGGTCAACCTGTTCAATGGAATATTATTTTCTGTAGTATACTATGAGGACTAATTAATTAGTTTAATGAATAGATAACTTAAGTTGCAATTAACTCAAAAAAAAACAAAAAAAAAGGCTTGTTAGCTCAGTTTGATCTGGGCCCTGGAAAACCTTTGATACCCAACGATTACCCCAGGATCTAGTGAGCTTTTTGTAGACCGGGCCTTGTTTGTACCCGTTATTTGGAGCTAATTAGATTGTTCATTGTCGTGTTGCTATTCATACAGTCAAAACACTCAAATTAGATTGTTCACCCAGCTGTTTATGTCCAATTTTCTTTTCTTTTTTAGTCCCTTAATTTTTTTTATTTTTTTACATATTGATCGCAGTTTATTTTCTTACATTTTGATCATTCTGCTCAATTTCTTTTCAATTTCATCTTCTCAAAATCTGATTTCATGGTTTTGATCATTGTGCTCAATTTGTTTTTCAATTTCATGTTTTCAAAATCTAATTTCATGGTTTTGTGTTAATTTATGTTTCCATTTATGCCCCCCGTGTATCCGATGTGTTGTTGAGTATTTTAACATTAAAATAAAAAAATTTTCACAAAATATAATTTTAAGTTTGTTGTAAAAAATTAATAAAAGAAGGATCAAAATTGACAATGATAAAAACAGAGTTGTTTTCACACAAAAAAAAACATGGAGAAATCCAAATTCATCCCTAAAGTTTTGAACTATACTTGTTTGGTCTCTATTTTTTAAAAAGTTTTACGATTTAGTTTTGTCATATTTTTAGTCCTTAGATGTTTAAGAAAACATAGAAGGTCATTAAAAAATGCAAAGATAGAGAAAGTTGTCAATCAACTACATCCGAGCCACCAAAATAAAAGAGTTTGGTGTCAATGAGTTCGTCCTAAAAAGAGGGATTTAATGGAGGTCGTTTCACCCTTTAAACATGCTAGATAACGTAGATCAAGACTCATTAGTTTATTTTTATTCGTTTTGATTTTGAGTTTTTAAACATTTAGAAGGTGTTTTAAACTTTAAAACATATTTATAAAGATTTCTAGGATGTTTTTAAGATATTTTTAGGCAAAAATAAGTTGAAAATGAGTTTTTGAAATCTAGATAATTAGACCATGATGATCGAAATATACAGAAAAGGATGACATGTTGTCTTTTAATCCAAGTGACGTGTCTTCCATTAAAATTAAGAAAAAATAGTATAGTAGACAACACGTTGTCCACTCTTAAAAAAAAAAAAAGAGCCTATCATGCTAGGCTCATTTGTGTATGGGCTTGTCCTTATAGGCCAGGGGTGCAGGCTTGGCGTGCGAGGCCTAACAACGTTTGAACAATATTTTCTTGCATTTTTTTTAATTTAATACCCGCACTCTCATTTCTTTAAATATTAATTTATCTTTTGGATTATTTCTATAATTTCATAACATAAAGACATTATTTAATTTATCTCTGTTAAAAATTATCTTGAAATCATAACCGCAACATAAGGGCAGATCTACTGACTAATAAAAACAATATAGATTAAAGAAATAAGGAGTGAATTGAAATAACTATATAAAAAAATGGAGATATTACAAACATGTAGTTCTAAATAAATAAGTTATATAATGGAAAAAAGATACTACAAAATATGTTGAAAGAATTATAAAATCAATCACTAGACTTATGGGAAAATATTGTGAAATTATCTAAGGAGAGTATTACAAAAAAAAAAAAAAAAAACAGAGACTAAATGAGCTGCTAATTACATAATAGGTTATGAGAGAAAATATTGCAGTATGAAGCAATGTTTTCTCTATTTTATTTTAATCACTGATTGTTTTTAATTTTATTCTTAAATATTGTGTTTATTAGGATTTAAAGGTAATAATTTATTTTGATTAGCTTGTTATAGGTTTCTTGTTCTCTAAAAAAACAACATTAAATTGATGCTTAATTTGGTAAAATAAAATGTTATTTTATTGTTAAGAAAATAATTGAAACTTCAAGGGCCAAGTTAAACACCGAGATAAGGAAACCTCTTTTTATTTTTTCACTTGTACAAGAGTCGTGGATTTTAAAAATTTAGTGCCTAAAGTTTTTTGTTTTTCCATTGTGGTCCCTTTAGTTTTAGAATTTTATTTTTTAATCCAAAATCTCATTTTATCCATGTTTGAGTCCCTGAGTTGGGTTTAAAAGAGGATGTCACTACAAAATGATGAAGGAGATTGAATGTCATCCAGAAACAGTGAAGAAAAGAGAAAATGGTCACGTTTCAGTTCTTAGGTATGGTGTTAATAGATTCTATTTTATGCGAGGAGTTCCGTTGAGATGTTTTTTTTCTTGTGTCCTGCCAAAAAAAGTTGACCAATCTATTCTATTTCAAAGTCTTAAGATTATTTTTTTGAATCAAGGTTATTTTTTAGTTTTTTGACCAATTAAAAGTTGAATTGAGGTTAGATATGAGTTTATCGAGGTTTGTGGGAGAGTTTCTAAAATGTTTTTAGGTTTAAAAAAGGTTTTTCGGTTGAAGAAGATGGAGCTTGACTTTTTGTCCATTTGAGGTGGTTGAAGATCATGTTAGTAGATAACGCGTCATCTGTTTTATTTTTTTTAAAAGGTCATCTGCCCCTTTGAAATGAAAAAAAATAAAATGGTTAGGCTTATAAGACTAGCCTTATAGGCCCATACACGCCAGACACGTTCCAGACACGTTGACCCACCCAAGCCTATATATTTGGTCTCTTTTTGTTAAAGCCTATATGGTTTTTTCCCCTTCTATTTTAATTAGTTTTCATAAATATTAATTAATAAAAAATATATTAAGAATATTGTTTTATTAAATATCATTCAATTTTTGCTTAGTTTTTTAATAAGATTATTACATTCTTTTTATAACATTAGCAATTGTTTTTTATATAACCCTTCATGAATATTTTTTCTTCTTGAATCTTATTTAGTGACTTTCCTATTCTAGTCTATTTTTATTATTGTAAAATAAAAAAAAATTCCATAAAACGAAGTTACTAAACCCAATTAGGTTTAGGACCTAGATAAGAGATTTAACCGGTTAACTTGAGTCAATCCAAAACATCATCATCTCAATTTTTTAAATAAAATTGAAAAACAACACCATATTGAAAATGTTTTTGAAGTCAAACTTGATTTTGACCGGGTCGACTTTGAGCTAAATCCAATCAGGTCACATCGGGTTACTCCCATCCAATTTGATATTAAACATGTGTCAGGCAAGAGGCCACCGGGTCAGAGGGTTTTCAGGTTGATCTGCAAGACCGCATTTAATAACATTGCTAAAATGTTCACCGTAACTACACGCAAGTAATACATTATTTTTATATTTTTAACATATGCACATTAAAATTATTTAAAAATTATTTTTTTAATTAAACTTGCTTTTAAAATTGTGATAAGTTGTTGTTTGAAAAACAATCATTTTGATAAAAGTTTTTCCAAAAAAATAATTAAGTGCGTTAATAAAATCAAAGGGTTTTAGTTAGAGAGACTTTTTTGTATCCTTATTTGAAATATTCCAAATTATTTTAATATTTTTCTAACTACTTTTGGTTTTTTTTAAATAAAGAACCTAGAACCAAAAAATAGTTATATTTTTTTGTAGAAAAAAATATTAATAAGAAAAGAAGGAATCATATTAGTAGGTTATTTTGTTTCAATGGAATTTAAATTATTACTATTCTTAAAAAAGGTTATTACTATATAATTAAATAGATTTTTTTTAAAGGGATCTTGCAGAATAAGATTAGATATATTAATTTATATCTATCACTCAACTTCTTAATTTAATTTTTAGTCAATAATAACAATTTTTTAAAGTAACGAACAACTAGATTGTAAAATCACTAAAAAGTTTGACAATTTCATAATTGTTGTTCTGTTAAGTGACTCTTCTACCTCAAGTAATTTTATAATTAAGTTCACTATTCATGCAATTTCCTTGAAGAAAATACAAATCTGATAGTTGCTTAGCCAGGATATGCAAGGAACGTGTAAGCAATATCCAATCCCTTTCTTTATGGATTATAAAACAGAAAGGAAGGCCTGAAATTAAGAATTATATCTTGAGAATGTTCAAAATCATTTCTCATATTTTCCTTTCTTGATAAATCTCCACCCCCAAAGTCCCAACTCAAAGGACAATGCTTTGAGCTAAAAGAAAATGATCATACAAGCAAAGATGCTGTGATTATCTTAGAGCTATTCGTCCTTGTAGGACAGTTGTTGCAGCTAAAAATGATAGCAAGATTTACATGAGAGAAGTTGCTTGAGATTACCCTTAAAGACCAGGGAACAAAACATGTTTTCGACCATTTTATTTTAACCTGCACAATTCCTTATTCAGTGTTCATGTTTCGCAAACTTGCAGGAATGATAAAAATACCACAGCAAGCACTCATGCTTCTACCCAGAAATCGCTTGGTGGTCCGGTTTTGGCAACATTTTGAACCCTGCCGAACCACAGAATTAAACTCTACCGGATAAGGATGTTCCTACGCCAATGAATATGATCAAACAAAGGCTTGGTGGGAATAAATGGCTGCAGAAGTTTTGCTCCAAAACCTACGTTCATGATGAATCCGACTCACCCACACAAGAACAACCTTTAAGATTTCTCTTCGATTAAATTGTCTTTCTCTAGCACTAGCAGTTGTTCAAGTATATATGCTATAAAGGAAGTAGAAGCAGAGAAGTGTACAGATTTTGTTTGAACAACAAATTAGCTTGCCAGTCATTACATGTATAATGTCTACCTCCCATTCACACAGCATATGATAAACTTTTTAACTAATCACTAGTCTCTGAGTTGTTAAACGTTTCTTCTTGTCATAAACATTGAATTTGGATGACCCGAGCACAGTTATCAGATCACAAAAATATTTTACATTTATTGATAATTTATTTACACACATATAATCTTTCAATTACATATTTCAAACGGCAGATTTAGCATCAAACAAAAATGAGAACCTGCAGAAGAAAAAAAAATGTCAATGCATTTTTAGATCAAATTTTTCAAGAAGAGCTTCCATCTTAGCAATGATAGCCAAGCTAATACTCAAGAACTTCTTAGATCTCTCTATCTTGGCCTTGATCTCATCAAGAAACTTCGATCCCATCTCCTCCAAACCGTCTATGCAAGTATCTTGATCTGTCATGGCAGCACTGATCCATGTCCGGATGTCGTTGACCTTTTCCAAATTCAACATCTTCTCTCCAGGTCCAACCTCCATGGCCGACAAAGAATCGTTGAGTTTACTCAGGGAATCATCAAACTGACTCACACAATCTTTCAAAGCAGCCTGAGAGTTAACATCATTGAAACTACTCAATAAAGAAGAGAGGTTCTTGAGTTCTGCAATGGAGACTTGGAGAGAGAGCTTGAAGATGACTTCTGGGTCAGGTTTAGTTGAGATGTTAAGAGAGGATATGCTTGTGAAGCAGGAGGATGGATACAGAGTCACGTCACAGACCGTTTTGATCGACTCAGCTGGGTTTGATGAGGAGAGATACGGGGATTCATCTGGCTCACTATATGACTCATGGATCAATGTTGCAAGCGCTATACCGATGATTAGAGTCAAAAGGAGGATGGATGAAACGCTGAAGATGAGGATTCGGCGTTTTGAAGCACTGTGTTGTTGGTGAGGGCTTTGATCTTCAAGGTGCGGATTCACTTTGCCATAGCCTCTGAACAATTTAATGGATTCCATGAAAACTTAGGTTTTTGGTTTTGGAAATTGACGAGAGGTTTGAGATCGTTGATGTTTTTGTTTTTACTGTCTGGGGGTTCGGAAAGGGAAATGGTTAAATAGTTGTCCAATACGATACCTGTGTACGACGACCAGGTCCAAGCCATCTCCTTTACTCCTATCTCTCTAAAACCTCAATCTAGCCCTTACAAATATCTAATTATCAATTGAGTCCCAAGTCTTTTCTGTCTTTATCAATTTTATCCCAAACGTAATGGATTGATCAATAAGTACAGTAGCAGCAGAGAAGGAAAGTGATTTAAAAATCACCAAAATAATATTTTTTATTTTTAAAATTTTATTTTTAATATTAACACATAAAAATATATAAAAAAATTAATTAAAAAAAAACACCATTTAAAATGCAATCACAAATAAACCTGAAAAAAAGATCACACCTGTTTCCTTCAGGAAACCCAGGGCAGCGGCGTACCTTAGCCCTACTCGAAGAAGGGGACTTATCATTCCTCAATCCATCAACTGTAATGAATAATGATAGTTAGATATTATGTCTAATTTATATAAATTAATTATCATTACAAATAGGAATGATAATAGTAACCAAAACGGGTGGTCAACCAATTGACCCGAAATGAATGGTTAAGATTTTTTTATTAAAAAAAATAATTATGGTTTAGTTGTGATTATTGTTAAAATTGAATGACTGGTTTTGGTTATAATTATGCTTATAATTTTTATGACTGCCGAAACGATAACCAATAAAAAGAATAAATAATTTTTTTTTTATTATTAATGACATAATGTTATTAACAATGTGATTATTTGAACTTATTAAATTTATTTGTTATCTTAGATTTATTTAAAAGTAAAATGGACGGTTAATGGGTAGTCGAAAGTTGATGATTAATCATAGTTAACCATAGTCATCCCTGATTAAAAATGTCAAAATAAACTTTAATATATTATAATGAATAATTTTAACATCAAATCATAGTAATTTTTCTCTTATATAATTTAGTGAAGAAGAGAAAACAAGAAGAAATTCACTATGATTTGATATTAAAATTATCTCTTAAAATATATCGAGTTTTGGATGAAAACATTTAATGAACAGTAGGATGAATATGTAATTATTACTAGATTGAGAGGTTATATATTGTCTATCTCATACACTTTAAAAAAAGATAAAATTAAAAAATATTAGGATAATGCGTTAGGAGTAAATGTGAGATTCCTTTCTTCTTCTTTTTTTACTCCCCTTTTCTTTACAGGACCAGGCGTGATGGCTCCGTAGCCCACGGGCCCTGGATCGAAACCAGGCTTTAAATACTAGCAGCGCGGAGATCACCTGCAGTTTATTATTATTATTTGTTTCACGTTGAAATTCAACTCTCTTTTTTTGTTAAAATTTAAATTTTTTTATTTAAAAATAAATGTTTTAATATTCAACTGTATTTTTAAATTATTTTAATATTTTAATATTAAAAATAAATTTAAAAAAATAAAAAAACAGGTTACGGCGTCCCTGCTTTGCAAAATATTTTACTTTGATTTTTTCCAATCCGGCAAACTTCTCAAATCTGTGAATGTCACTGCCATTACTTTGATTCCTAAAATTGCCAATCCTAACAACGCCATTGATTTCAGACCCATTTCTTGCTTCTCCACTTTATACAAATGCATCTCGAAGATTTTAGCTAATAGACTAAAGGTGTGTTTGCCTTCTCTAATTGGCCTTAACCAGACAGCTTTTGTTCAAGAGCGGAAAATAGTTGGTAAGGTGATGCTGGCCCAGGAGATTATCAGGGGATGTCATAGAAATAATATGGTTGCTTGCTGTACTCCGAAGATTGATTTGAAGAAAGCCTTTGACTCAACGTACTTCTTGCTATGAGTTTTCCAAGGTCTTTTCTTAGCTGGTTACAGGCATGCATTACATCTCCTAGTTTATGAGTTGTTAATAAAGGGGGGCTATCTGTCTATTGTGAAGGAAAAAAAGGATTGAGACAACACTTAATTTGAGAGGCATTGCGTGGGAACTTATACTACACAGTGGGCAATGGTAGAAACATTCATCCATGGTGGGACTGTAGGCATCCTTATGGCCCTCTGGCTAAGGTTTATGGTGCTAACTTAATTCATAAATGCTGCTGCTCTTGTAGCCGATGTTATCAAAGATGGTGACTGGTAATAACCTGCAGCTAGATCAGAGGACTTCGTGAAAGTTCAAAGTGAGATCTGTGCCATCATTCATCCTTCTTGTTCCACTGCTGATGACAAATCCAGGCTAAATTTGTAGAAAGTGTTTTTACGTCAGTTCTGCTGAGACTTGCTTGGTGCTCAACTATCTATGGTGTATGGATGGAGAGAGATTGTTGAATCCACTCAAATGAAAGCATGAGCATGGAGCAAGGCTTTCATGATACCATAGTTAAAACAATCAACCCCGCTCGGTGGCACTAAGGTCTACAAAATTAGGTTTTTTCCAGGTAGTTTTGAAAACACTCAACCCTACTTGAGTTCCTTTCTTGTTTAACTAGATGCTTTCATTCATTTAAAAAACAGAACAAAAAAGAAGAGGCTTCCACAGAGTTAGCAAAGTAACACGTGATCCGAGATCTTCATGCTAATAGCAATCGCAAGTGGTAACAGAACTCATGTTCTAGAAGCACGTCTATCCTTGGAGTCCATTACAGTTTAACAGCTGACCAATTAGCTTATACTAGAAGTGATCTTCAGATCCTAAATTCAAAAATTCAGAACCAAAGTAGTAGTAGTAATAATACACAATTGAGTACAGCAGATGGCCGGTAGAATATTACAAGAAGACATGCAAAGCAACCAACCATTGAAGTAGGAAGTCAGCAGCACATCTACCATGTATAACTTGCATCAGCAGCAAGTACAAAATCATCTAACACAACACAGAAGAAACAAAACAAACTAAAGACTAGCTTCTTAACCTGCTCTACTTACAAATCTAAATCTGGCGCCACTAAATCGAGAACTTACTTTAAGCTTTGGTAATCATTGTTTACCATGGGACAGATCCTCTCCAGCAGCAACCAATCACCGTGCTCTGGAGAATCTATCCATCTTGTTTCCATGAGGCGCCGTTTTGGCACTCCAACCACTTCTTTTGATGCTCCCACCACCATCATCGCATCCTAAAAAAACCGACTCTTCAGTTCCCAACAAACCAAAAGATGGTGACTTTTCCCTTTCCGTAAAGACAGATGCAACTTCCAGAAGCGACCCATCTTTTAAGACACGTGTCGTCTACCCATCTCCTGATCCAATTCCTGTGGTGCCCATCGTGCTCCACTCTGATCACACCATCAGCTCTCAACCATCATTATCATTTCCCAAGATCTAACCACCGTTGATCTTGGTGATCTGAATTCCCTGAACTACCATCCAGCGGCTCCGCTTTAACGTCAGATTCGTGCTCTTTCGCTTCCGTTTGTTGCCGATTACCCTCCTCCCCCTCCTCCTCGTCTATCCTCACGCGCTTGAATCCAATAGAAACCCCAAACAGTCTCGGGCTCACCTCCGACTCCGTAGCCGCCGCTCCGCCCCTGCGTCTACCACTAACCGCCACTTCTTCCGCCACCGGCAACAATTCCAAAGCGGCCTTGACTTCCGCCAAATTATTATTGCTATTTCCACTATTACCCTCTAACTGAGGGGACGCGTAATTATTCATCAACACCATTATATTATTACACAGACCTCTCAACTGAGTCAACTCGTGGCTCAGCGCCGAGTTCTCCTTCCTCAACCTCTCGTTCTCCTCCAGAATCTCCGGCGTCGTCGTGCAGCTCGTCGTCCGGAGAAACGAGTTTGCTCCTCCCGCCGTCCCTGCCCCGCCAGGAGACGACGTGGACGATATTCCCTGGTCATCACCAGAGTTAGCAGGAGAAACCGCTCTCGCCACCGTGGGGATGGCGGCGACCGTAACGGAGGCGGAAGTTACAGCTGATGCCGCCATCGGAGATATTTTCCTGCGCTGAATATCGCGGAGAAGTGCTTTCTCGCCTCGCCGGAAACAGTCATTCGCGAATTCCCATCGATCGGGTACCACCTTTCTAAATCCCTATAAAAAATAGCATAAAAATAATAACTAAAACTTTAAGCAGAATTAAACAAACAAGACAGGACGACTTAATGATTTAATTCGAGTAAAATTAAATGCTTACGTATGTGTTGAGTTGGCGAACGAAGCTAGAGAAGTTGTTGTGCTTGAAATATTTAGGCAACAAGTCTCTAGCGAACTCTGCAGGACGCCACACTATGAAGGTTGATCCATCGTCGTTCCATGAAATCAAGTCATCAACCGACGGGTCATCGACTAGCTGATAGGTTTTGGTTAAAAATGGAGTTGGGAGAGATCTTTGCGAATCTCCCGATCCTGATGGTGGTCCGCCAGCTGCTGCTCCGCCGCCACATGCGGCGGGTGATTCGCCGGTTTGCTCCACAGGCAATGGCGGCATGGAAGGTTCGATATTAGATCCCGAACCCTAACAAAAGACTGGAAGCAAAGGAAATATATTTCAGAAAAAGGAAGAAAGATACATACAGAAAAGAGAATAACAGTATCAATCCTCTGTTTGGTTTTTCTAGAAAGTGTAGGATAGTAAAACCAATAAAGAAAAGCGAGGAAATCAATTGTTATAGAATTTGACGAAGCTAAATTTAACTGCTAAAAACTATTATAACATGAGTTACTCCTCCTCATCCTTAACAATGAAAACTGAAACAACAACATAAGAGGTTTCAATTTTTAAGATATCAAAATATCCTGCAGTTTCTCCTTGTTTTTCCGGTAACGATATAGAAGTGCTAGAACAAGGAACTAAATCAGTAAGAATCTTGTCATTCATACCCGAAGAAAGTAAAAAAAATGTCAGATTCATCTTTCCTTATATATTCCAGAGGTGGTGAAATTCTCTCACCAAACAAACAGAAAATACACGAAGCGACGTTTATCAAACTCGACGGGAGCCTAGCTAGGGCTTAATGAAACGGCATGGAAGGAAGAACCGCCGACCGATAGGAGGTAGCGAAGATTGACGTTGGAATTTGAGATTGAGAGAGAGAGAGAGAGAGAGAGAGAGAGGGTGGGGTTAGGTTTTTGTTGTTTCTAGAAGTTTCTGGGTGGAGTAAATGATAAGGAGAGGAAAGAGAAAATCGTGGGTTCGAGAAGGAAAGGGAATTAAAAGGGCAAAAGAGGGTAAGGGCCCCCACGTACACACATAGATTAGATAATTTAGATGGATTGGAGCGGATAGGAAGGCGCCAGAAGGTTGTGCGTGGTGGCTTCTTTTTAGGTCATTTCCAGAAGTTTCTCTCTTAATAGCAACACGTCATCGTTTTTTTTAACTCACAAATTTTATTTACTAATTGGGTTTGGAAAGAATCGTGGTAGGATATTATTGATAATGGACAAACCCAATACCAGCCCATGTTTCTCCATCACAAAGGCTCGGTTATCAAGGAAGTGGTGTCCTTTCATGTCCTAAAAGCCTACTTTAGTATGTATTTTGCTTGAAAATTTGGTTGATTTTTTTTTAAGATATAATTCTTATAAAGTATAAATTAATTTTATAAAAATAAAAATACATATTTTGTATATGAATTTCACAAAAAAAATTATTATACCTCTAAGCTAAACACCCCTTTAATCATAAGGATTTATTTTTTATTTTCTTAAAGTTTTGATAATTAATTATTAAGTATTATTATTAATTATTAAATATGGATTAAAATAGTAATCAATATTTTTTTCATTTGACCATTTTTTTATTTGATTTTTTTTTTAATTTATAGGAATTTAGAGTCGATAATTTATTTTGATTTATTTTTATATGGTTATCGCGGTATCAAAAAAATATCCCAACATCGGATTAGTATCAGAAAAATATCACAGCATTACGGTATGGTCTATATTTTAAAAAGTTCATTTAAATAAAAAATGATTTAAAAAACTAGATTATTAACTTTGTGGAGTCAATGACTCGGTTTGCTAGTTTAGCGAGGTAATCCTGGTTGTCTCGGTTCATGGGTTTATCGATGGATTTTTTTTTTACTAATTGAACTCGATTATATGTTCATCTATTTTTCTCTTTATCATATAGTTAAAAAAATAGTTTTAAAAAAACATTTTATTAAATTTTAAAAAATTCATGGGCCTGTTGACGGGTTTAGCAAGTTTAACTTTGCTCCTTTTTTTTTTATCATTCGATAGTGGGCTGATTGAGAATTGAGTTTCATAATTTGTTTCATTTGGCTTTCTACAAGGTTATAATAGTCTTAAAAAAAAGTCTCGGTATTGATTTGACGTTCGATTTTACAATCGTTTATTTTTGTTATCATATAGTTAAATAAAAAATAATTTAGAAAAAAAAATTCTTAATCTCAATGGAGTTCATTACCTAGTTTGTGAGTTTGATGTGTTGACTCGGGTTACCCGATTCATGAGCTTAGTTAGTTTACATATCGAACCTGATATGTTTGTTTTTTAGTTTTTTGGTCTTTTAATTTTTCTAAATGTTTTTTTTTTATTTCATTCTTCTTTAGTATTGGATTGGTTAGGAAATTGAATTTACAGTTTATTTTTTTTTACTTTTTATAGTGTTATCATGATCTTAAATAAATATCCTTTTTAGGGTTGATGCTTGATTTTGCAAGCATCTAATTTTATCATAAAATAAAATAAAAATAATTTAAAAAGCAACAAAGTTATTAAACCTATTGATGTCTATGACCCAGGTCTTAGAGTGATCGATGTCGATCCAATTTGATATAATTTCAATATTAAAAAAATTATTATTTTAAAGTTTTTTTAAAATTTATGTAATATTTTTACCGGTCATCTATGTTAACTTTTTTTACCTATTAAATTGAATGATTCATTTTGGATCAGTTCTCATGCAGTTTAATTTGAAATTTAAGTTAGATAAGAAGTTAAGTTGAGAGGTTTTAAAATTAAACTAATTGATTGTTAAAAAATTCTTTATACTATCTATAATTTTTTATTTAAAAATAATAATTCAACTCACAGTATTCCGCGGAAAACAAACTAATATTCTATTATGTCACGGGCAAATATACTAATACTCTATTATGTCATGCGTGCTTCAGAAAAAAGAAATGTTTGCTTTTGAAAGCTCTCAAGCATACACGTAAGGATGATATTAGTGGAGTAATTTCATTAAAAAAAAAAAACTACAAATGTAAGGAAAGTTACTCTGCCCTAATATACATATATATTACATCATTACTGTATTGATATTTGATCCTTAAAACTTCAACTAGATATTGAAAGTAATATAGTTTTTTTCATTATTATATAATTGTTTTTTTTTGCTAACTGTACATGATCGGTTTGGTAATTTTATTTTTTAATATACAGTAAAATTACTCATTTAACTTTGAAATTAAATAATCTAAAACTGTTGAGATGCTTGGTAAATGTTGCTGCTGCTGCTGTGATGTTTGTTTTATACAAAAGGTTGATATCCAGGCCAAATTTGAAGAAGAAAAGAAGGCGAATCTGGGAAAGCTATAGAAAGGATGAGTTTGATTGCTGCATCTTTTATTTATTTTTTTGGGTTTTGAATATGGACCTGTAATGAATTCTGTGTTTTTTCAAGGCAAACTAAAATAAATGGGGGAATTTATTCGCAAACCTAATCTGGATGATAATAATGTAGGTTATGATATGTGTCAGGTAGCAGCCCAACTACTCAAAGCGTGGTTGCTGGAGGTTGCCATGTGTCAAATAAATTGTGGCTGTTCAATGTCTGTATGAGAATCCTATGCCATGAATCTAAATTATGTGGTGTTCTTTTGTGTCTGATTTCAACAGCAACATGAGGTGTTAAAAAATTATTTCTGTAGTGCCTGAACCTCTAACTATTTGACTCTTCGGCTCCTATGTTTGTTTGTCAAGCTCACCCTGCAGCCTACGTTGTCTAATTAAATAGGATATTTTCCAATCAACGAAATTACCGCAAGCAAGATCAGTGCTATGAATTAACACACCTTTAGAGTTCTTTCCATCTGTGTTTGGACTGTCTTCGGGAGAGGAGGAGCATGCACCGCGACTCCTACTGGGTTGTCAAACTTGAGGTCGCATTGTGGGCTGTTTTGAATTGTTATGCCTGTGATTGTCGCATTGAAACTTCCATAAAATCTTAGCACCTGCCAAAAGAAAGCATGTCAATCATGTTATAAAGTGCATGCTTATGAACTGCGATAGAAATCTTGATAGTTTTCTTGAAGTCCTTACTGCATCTGGGCTTGATGCTTGGCATTTTCCCGCTGAGCTCCCTTCTTATCTACAACACAGTTCCGAAAAGAGACATTATCAGATTTAGATAGATACTGCAGATAATAATTGTAGTGGAAGGTACAAATTGAAGTTAATTATCGATATTGGTGGATGTTGTTGTACTCTGTTGTTTAGTGGTATAATTAATTGCGATTCATTGTCTATAGGATCTTCAAACCGGTAGTCTTGCCACCATTTTGAGCCGCTTCCATCTATGGTGTCTTTCCATGAACTGTGATTCCTACAAGCTTGGTGAATTCAAGCCACTACAAGAGATCCCTACCGTGAGCATTGAAGTTTGTTGGGGCAATAATTGTGCCATCCAACTGGGAAGAAGATTCATTGCATCATCATTCACCAATACGGAATGCATGAATGGCTGTCATTTTCTCTGCTAACAAATTCTATAGTTGATGCTTGCTTGGTTGCTAACACATTCATGAATAGTTTTTTTAATTGCTAAGCCTTTTCTTTTTCTACTGTCATATCCTCTCTTGGCTGTGCTTCATGTTTTGTGCCAGCTCTTGCACCTTTGCGGCTCCTTTTAGGTTGTGGTTGATGAGGTTTGTTCTTCTTTACCTCGGTTTCAGTTGCACCACCTATTTTGCAGATTACTTTCCTTTTTGTTTTCTGCGGCATCAAGCTGACTTTGCTCGCGGCTTTTGCTATCCTAATTTGGATGGTTTGATTCCTTTAGTTTGTATGTTCTGCTGCTTCGTTGTTCATGCCTTTAGGCTCTTAACTTTTAGTTTTCTTTTTGATGATGTTCGCCCTCAGGCGTGCTTACCGTTTTAGGAAATCTCTCGCAACTTTGCCTGCCCTTTTTTCTAATAGCTGGCGAGGTTCCCTCTTCTATATGTTGCTTTCGTTTGATAGCTCTCTTTTCCCTTTGTTTTTTGATCCCACATTAAGCTATATTCGCTCTATGCTTGCTCTGTCCAAGTTTTCATATCTTTGCTTTTTAACTTTGTATGGCTTTCTACGTTATTGTAGCCTTTCGTGATGTTTGTTTAGCCATTTTCTATGCTCTCTCGGTTGCGCTCGCTGGTTTAGGACCGCTCATGCATCTTTTCTCCAACAATTGACAAGGTCTGCTATTCTCTGCCTCCATTTCAGTTCCGCCATCTGTTTTGTAGGTTGCTTCTTCTTCTTCTCTTCTTTTCACTTTTATAACATCAACATGACTTTGACCTTAAGCTTTCACTCTACCATTTTGGATGCTTTACTTCCTTTGTTTTGTATAGTTTCTTGCTTTGTGATATATTTTTTTGTTCCTAATTTTTTCCTTTTCCCTGTTATCATATCCTCTATGAGGTAACAATTTCACTCATGTAAGTTCCAGGACTTGCAATTGACATACTGTTCATGTCATTCCTTAATATGACTTTATGACATACATTCCCTTTCAGCATTTGTATGCCTGTTGATATTTATCTTTTGCGCTTCATGCATAATATATATAAAAAAAACTAACCAACTATGAAAGAAAGATAAAAAGAATTATATTTGAGTTTATTTAGATCATCAAACAACCCAATGCTAAACTAATAGAAAAAAACAGCAAGAAAATAAAAAAGTAAAACTTAAAAAAAGAAGAAGAAAGCATCAACTTAAAAAAAAAAAAGACGAAAACAAAGAAAACTCAAGCGAACCTTCTAAATCTGGTCTAATTTTAAAAACTTACAACTCGTTAAATTCTAGACTTGAGTTCAATCAAGAAGCTTAATTGTCAACCAATTTAGTTTTAAAGGATGAAATCATTGAAAAAATATTAATAAAAAAATCTGCAAAAGCAAAAAGAATGAGGATAAAGCTTGAGAGAAAACACCTAAGGAGGATGAAATTTGAAAAAAAAATAATTAAAATAATCCCAAAACAAGATAAATAGCAATTAAAAGAATTACTACAAAATTTAAAAGATTAAAAAGTCACAGGAGATGAAATTGAAAAAAAAAATATAATTTGATAGATTGTTTATAGATTAAAAAATGGTTAGGGTGAAATTGAAAAACAATTGTAGAGAGCTAACCCAATAGAATCAAACCTAAGAAAATAAGAAAACAAAAAAAAAAGAGGAAAAAAACCAAGCAATCTTAGACGAACCTCCTAAACTTGATCTAATCTCTAAAACTCGCAATTTGTAAAATCCTAGACCTGAGTTCAATCAAGAAACTTAACTCTCAATAAATTTAATTTTAAAGAATGAAATTATTGAGAAAATATTAATCAGAAAAACTTGCAAAAAAACAAAAAACAAAAAATGGGGATAAAATTTGACAGAAAAACCCGAAGATGATGTTTTTTTTTAAATAAAAATAACCCCAAACAAAATAATTTGCAATTATAATAATGAGGATCAAATTTGAAAGATAAAAAAAATTATAAGAGATAAATTGAAAAACATTTGTTATTTGATAAATTATTTATAGATTAAAAAATGCTGGGGGGTGATATAAAAAAAAATTATTGAGGGCTAACCCAATATAATTAAACCATAAAAAATAACAAATAAAACAGCTCAAATAAAACAGTTTTTATTTGAGCTTATTATGAGATATTCAGTTTTTAGAGCTTAAAGCAATAGTTACCACATATGAAGCCTATGATTATGACCTTCAAATAAAACAGCTCAAAAGCAACTCATTTACCGGGCATTAATCCAGTAGTAACAACCTACACAACCTAACACCCAATCATGTTTAACCTGGAAAAAAAAGGAAGGAAAATGATCGCATTTCATACGATTGAAGAAGCAAAGAGCATGATATTACACCAGGCATGCCGGTAAAGGGGATTCCTTTTCTACATGCAAATCGGAGATGTTTTGTTGTGATTAGGAAAGAATGCTAGGATTTTAAGCGAACGAGCTGCGTCACCGGATGATTCTCTTACATTGCTTGAAGCTGATAACAGAGTGCATATCACAATGACAAGGAAAGTCACAATCGACACGGTCGTGGAAATGATGATCGCCTTCCAGATAGATGCAATTTTATCTATCTGTTGGATGGCCAATATTGCTACCCAACTAGAAGAAATCAGAAGATAGCCTGCCACCTTTAAATGCTTGCAAAAATATTAGCCATCGAGGAAATATATTTTCCGGATAGAGAAAAGGAAAAAAAACATTGAGAGAGGAACTACAAGTGTTGTTTTAAGCTTCTCGAAACCGCACTATATCAAGGATGAAGCTCATGTAATCCGAGTACATGTCCGAGATGAGGATGCCTCTGTGTTTGCTTGTCACAAACAATTTTGAAGAGTTGGAAAGCGGAATAAACTAACACTAAAACAGATGTAATGAAGCAAAGTACCTCCATACGTAAGTAGAGTAATCAGATTACTAATTGTTGACAAATATACCATATTGATGTATCAATATATCTTTGCTTAAAAGTTCATGATTAAAAGGGTAAAAAACACGGTAATAACCCAATGTATTTAGGTTTGGTTGGACACCAAGCCTAGGTGACATGGGCCTGACATTGTTTTCATGCTAACATCTTTGGATTCAGCTATGTGCTTGGTCCAAATGCATGTGGGTCTGGCAAGACACCGGACCCGAACATCTTTGGGTTCGGCTATGCGTTGAGCCCAAGTGCATGTAGGTCTGGCAAGGCGCCAGACCCAAACATCCTTGAGTCAATTACGTGTTGAGCCCAAGTACATGTGGATCAACCAAGGTGCCAGATTCAAATGTCTTGGGTTCAACTATAAACTGAACCCAAGTGCATATGAATCTAGCAAGACATCAAACCCAACTGTCTTTGGTTCAACTATGTGCTAAACCCAGATGTATGCGGGTCTGGCAAGATGCAAGACTCATCTACCTTGGGTTCAACTATGTGTTGAGCCTATATGCATATAGGTATGGTAAGGTGTCAGATCCTTCACCCTTGATTCCAAACCCAATACATATAGATAATCTTTTTAGGCCCCATGTTTGGTCACGTGGATTTATTTTTTTATTTTCATATCTTTTAACATAAAATGTCTTTTAACTCCACTTATAAAGAAGTCATTTCTGTACCTGTGATCGGTTGACAAGAACCTCCAATGATAATAAAAAAATAAGATGATTTACTACTATTTGTTACGGTGAAGGCCTTGTTGTTTTCTATATAGTATGAACATACTAGTGTTACATGCATGCTCTAACCAGAAACCATCTTAAACATATAAAAATCATTGATAATTCACTTCAAAGATGTCTTCATCTAAAAATTATGTTTTCTTGAGACACCATTCATCAAATTCCTGAATGACCACAATTGATTCAATTCATCAATTAACGATCGAATAAAAATATCCATATTCCTACCCAAACTATTAGGACTGGGTATAACCCTAAATAAAAACATGAACTTTGGCCTCATACACATCCTTGATGATAGGTTATAAACCGTGAGTATCACTAGGCAACATGAATAGGGTACAACAAATGACCTGAATGGATTAAATTCACTTGTACATAACCCAAGATGTATATTCTGTAGTTCCATTAAAAACTAAGGATGTACCATATTAAACGACTTTTAGGCTTCATCATCGGAAGGGTGCACTATGACTCTATCCATCTTATCATGTGAATAATATCATGTCATATGCTTAATAGTCTTTGGAGATATGAATAACATTTGCAGTCTGATTGAGAAGTATCTCAATTTTCTATGTGTGACAAGAGTTCTTCCCCTATCAGTTTTGAGTTTATACCGAGAAGCCCATATGTTTTATACTCGATAAAAATCTGTATTTTCATAGTAATACAACATACAAAAGTTTGGAAATATGCCAAAATTTTGGTATCCTAGGTCAAGGGGTTTCATCATGGATTTATCAGCATAGAAGCTCTCTTTCAACCTATTCCCTTCAAATAAAATGCTTCTCGCTTATTTGATGATTCTTTCATAACCGGCCTCACTCAGCCCATGATTTGACTTGATTGTGCACACTTATGCAATGATCAATAATTTACTGTGACTTGTGCATCCATCCTATAATGGTTCATCGAGATCTTTCAAAAGTTCAAAAAACCTAGTTGTGTCTACATTTGATTCTTAATCTACAATTAAGCATTCACATGCATAACCCTGATTCATTCTTATTGCATTCATCATCATACTTCTATCAGGATTACTATTATCATTTACAACTCCATGCACGTTGCTATAACTAGAAGTTGAACTAACTATCCTTTCTACCATGACCTCATAAGGAATATTGGGTTCTTTATGTGCAAACCAACATAAGTATTTCTCCATGAACCCTTTTTATAGAAGCTGCATCGTAACAGCATTTGGATCAAGAAAATTTTTATTTTTACACATTTTACATGGACATCTAATATCACCTCCACTAATATTTTTCAGATTACATAGTCTATAATTAATAAAACTCTCAACCCCATTACAATAATCCATCATGTGCAAACCTTCAGGCGAAACTCGATATATCAAAGAATGATCATCCACTACTTACATGAGATCTATATAGAATATTGATAACAACATCTACTAATTAATAATATGAAATAAATGAATTATCGTTACCCAACTAATTAGCTATCATTGATTGAATTGAAACTTATTCAATATGTTTTAATAGTATGCTTTAATCATTAACAATTTTCTCTATAAAAATTCAAATTCCTCTAAATTTACTAAAATTCTTAACTAAAAATAAAATTGACAAAATGTGAAACGCACCAATTAAATAACCCATTATTTATTTCATTATAAAACACCCAAGTTACAAAATTAAACTCAATTTCATCAAATGACAAATAAATACAATTTTTCAAAATCTCAAACAAAGCTTAACATGTACAAATCATACATTCATACAATAAATTTCTATAAGAAAAAGTTTTAAAATAAGTAAATACACAAACAAAATACATATACTACACAAAAATACAAAAAAAAATTAACATAAAGAAATGGGTTACAACAAAAAATAGTTAGGTTTACTTACTTGATATGACAAATCTTAAAAAGAAAAATTAAACCAGAAAAGAGATACTGACAGACTGGGTGTTGAGGTGGTTGTATTTGTGATGATGAGAGCTTGAATTATGACAAAATAAAAGGGCAAAGGGGGTGTTATTTTCTATAGAAAGAAGAAGAAGAAATGAAGGAGGGAGAAAAGGAGGTCGTGCGACAGATTATAACTTAAATATTATCGATGGATTCCTCGATAGAAAATAGTGACGTTTCTTTTTCATTAATAAATTCATCGGCAATATTGACAAGTTAGATTTGTCGACAAAAATATCAAGGGAATACTTGCCCATTTTTCACATTCCTTGAATTCCACCTGTAATTCCTTATATGAATACCGGTGAAAACAATGACATTATGTTTCATTGGTAAATGCCACCGAAATTTTCTCGACAATATTTTTCCATTGGTATTTTTATTTTTATTTGACAATTTTGTGGTAATGATAGCCTGCATGCCTAGGCTAAAATAATTTTTCTACACCCTTGGCCTACAAATACAAACACCTAGCCCGCACACCTAATTTTTTTTTCTTATTTTTAATTTAATAGATGTTGCATTGTTCTTCTATAACTTTTTTCAATCATCAAAGGTTGATCCAGTGATCGAAAAATCAGGGTCCAAGTTTTTGAATTTCCAAAAACCAATATTTCAACCATTTTTAACCTAAGAATGTGAAAAAAAAATCTTATTGGCCTCTAATAACCCATTTATAACAACAAAACACATTTTAATCGCTCTAAAAACTTAGAATGATATCAAGTCTTTTTTTTTGCCCGATCTACTTTTCTAGTATAAATGAAAGTAAAAACCATATTTATTGAGTTTCTCTTTTAAAATCATCGAATTCATAAATATCAAAATCAAAGTTTTGGTGACTAGAAACCAACCACATGAGAACTTTTTCTCTCCTTAATTTTTTTAACAAATTTCTCTCTTCTCTCTCAACATTAAAAGATTAAAATGTGATAAAATTGAAGTAGAAAACAAAAATATAATAGCATAACAAACAGGGATGAAATAATATCAATTTTGGTTTTTAATCTCTCAATTTTCTTAACAAAAAGCTAAAACTTGTGCACAATAAAACTTCGATATGACTTAGTTTTTTATATATATAATCTTTAATAGCTAACACACACCATCGGTTGATTATTATTAATATTATTATTATTAGCATAAGGAGGAGTATGTGGAGATTGAAGCATTGACCAAGTGGAAGTCACCATCCTCTTATAGCCAAACTTGAGAGTACTCGAGGGGGAGAGGGAACGATGAATAAGAGGAGAGAGATCGAGTATTAAGAATAAACTAAAATTGCTCAGTGTTTCACTGTGCAAGCCCACAATGAAACGCTGAGCAGTCTTTTTTTTTTTTTTTTTTTTTTTTTTTTTTTTTTCTTTTCGTTTTTTTTTGTTTTTATTTTTTTTCTGTTTTTTCTGTTTTATTTTTTTTTCTTTTTCTATGCCTTTATGGTTTTTTTTTTGCTTTTTTTTTGTGTTTTTTTTCTTTTAATGAACTTTTTTTTTTTAATTTATTTTATTAATGTTTATTTTTTTATTTAGTTATCAGATTTTCATGACATGGATCCCGGGTTTGACGGGTTAACCTAGTTTGACGAGTTAACTCGAATTTATTTTTTTTGCTTTTTTTCTTTTTAATTAATAACATATACTAAAATTGTTCAGTGTTTCACTGTGCAGTCCACGTGAAACGCTAAGCTGTTTTTTTTTTTGTTTTTTATGCCTTTATGGGTTTTTTTTTGCTTTTTTTCTTTGTGTTTTTTTTAATGAATTTTTTTTGTTTAATTTAGTTTGTTAATGTTAATTTTTTTTTTCAGTTATCAAACTTTCATGACACGGATCCCAGGTTTGACGGGTTAACCTGGTTTGACGAGTTAACCCGGAATTTTTTTTTGCTTTTTTTAAAGTTTGACGAGTTAACCCGAAATTTGTTTTTTGTTTTTTTTCTTTTTAATTAATTTTTTTTTCATTTAGTTTAGTTTTTTAATGTTAAATTTCTTTCTATTTAATTATCGAGACTTTCATGACACATATCCGGGCTTGACGGGTTAACCCGTCAATTTGTTTTTATATTTAGTTATCAAACTTTCATGACGCGAATCCCAAATTTGACGGGTTAACCTGGTTTGAAGGGTTAACCCAGTTAATTCATTCTTTTCTTTTTCTTCATTAGTTTTTCTCTTCATGTTGGTTTTTTTTTTCTTTGTTTTTTTAACTAATCTATTTAATTATCACACTTTTATGACACGACCTTGCAGCCAGACTCACATTCAAGGCTCTTGGGTTCGGTGTTGCAGCCAGACTCACTTAAACTTGAGTCGTGTAAGTTTAATATTATTATTAATATTATAAATATTACTCTTGGGTCAAGCGTTGCAACTAAACTAAAGGCTTTTGGGCATATCTTTGCAGAAAGACCTAACACTCTTAGATCTTAGCATTTTTTGATTTTTTTATGCAAGAAAAAAAATTTAACCCGTGGCGCGTGCCTTTTTTTTTTTTTTTTTTTCTCTTTTCCTTTTTAAGCCTTTTACTGTGGATTGCACAGTACAATCCACAGTGAAAAAGCTGATGCCTTTAGTTTTTTTTTTGTCTTTTTTAATTATTTTTTTAATTTAGTTTCTTAATATTAAATTTTTTCTATTTAATTATCGAGACTTTCATGACATGGATCCCGGGTTTGACGGGTTAACCCAGTTTATTCAGATTCTTTTTCTTTTTCTTGATTAGTTTTTTTTCTTCCTGTAGGTTTTTTTTTCTCTTTGCTTTTTCCTTTTTAATTAATCTTTTATTTATTTATTTCATTAATAATAAATCTTTTTTCTATTTAGTTATCACACTTTCATGATATGAATTCCAGGTTTGATAGGTTAACCTAATTTGGCGGGTTAACCCGGTTGATTCTGATTTTTTTTCTTTTTTCTCATTAGTTTTGTTCTTCCGATTTCATCTTTTAATATTGTATGCAGTCCACAGTGAAAAGGCTGAAGCCTTTAGTTTTTGTTTTTGTTTTTTTGCTTTTTTTTATGCCTTTCACTGTGGACTGCACAGTGCAGTCCACGGTGAAAAGGCTGATGCCTTCTTTTTTTTCTTTTTAATTTATTTTTTTAATTTATTTTGTTGATATTAAATTTTTTTCTATTTAGTTATCAGACTTTCATGACACGGATCTCAGGTTTGACGGGTTAACCCAGTTAATTTAGATTTTTTTTCTTTTTCTTCATTAGTTTTTTTCTTCTTATAAGTTTTTTTTTCTTTTATTGTTTCTTTTTATTTAATATTTTTTTATTTAATTTAGTTCATCAATATTAAATTTTTTTCTATTTAGTTATCGACTGATGCTTTTAGTTTTTTTTTTCTTTTTGCTTTTTTGCTGTTTTTATGTCTTTAACTGTAGACTGCATACTGAGTCCACAGTGAAAAGGTCGATGTCTTTTTGTTTGTTTTTTTCTTTTTAATTAATTTTTTTCGTTTAATTTAGTTATCAAACTTTCATGACACGGATCCCGGGTTTGACGGGTTAACCTGGTTTGACGGGTTAGCCCAGTTAATTTTGTGTTAACCTGTCAATTTTTTTTTCTATTTAGTTATCAAACTTTCACGACACGAATCCAAGGTTTGACGGGTTAACCTGGTTTGAAGGGTTAACCCGATTAATTCAGATTTTTTTTCTTTTTCTTCATTAATTTTTTTTCTTCCTTTTGGTTTTTTTTCTTTGTTTTTTTCTTTTTAATTAATCTATTTACTTAATACACTTTTATGACACGACCTTGCAGCCATACTCACATCCAAGACTATTGGGTCTGGTATTGTAGTCGAGACCCACTTAAACTTGGGTCATGCAAGTTTAATGTTATTATTAATATTATAAATATTACTCTTGGGTCAGGCGTTGCAGCCACACCCAAGACTCTTGGGTATAGCTTTGCAAAAAAACCTAATACTTTTAAATCTTAACTTTTTTTTGATATTTTTTATGCAAAATCCATTGACCCGTGGCATCGCGCGGGTCATGTAACTTGTATCTTCGATTTGAAGATAAAGATAAGGATTTGAAAAAGAACTCGAGGAGTCTCTCAAATTCTTCCTTATTTACAATTTTCAATCTTTTCTATTTGAATTGATTTACTTCTATCCTTTTATATTTATTTTTATAATTTTTAATACTTTCCATCTGAATGTATTTGCTCTCATTTTTGTCCTTTCCTTACCAGCTAAATAATCGGATAGATAATGATGTAGCCAGATTTTTTTTTTTAAAAAAAACTAGGAATGTAGTAAGAACATGATTTGCGGGAGAAAACCCAATTTGTCGAGTTTGAGTGAAAGTCTACGTAACAGAGGTTGAGTAAAAAAAATTAAAAAATTGATTAAATTAAAAAAATTTTAAATTTTTTTTTAAAAACCCGAATAGTGAAAAAAAACTAATTAAACCAATTAGAATTTTTAAAAAACCGACTAGTTCGGTTCGATTTTGATTTTATAAGCCTGAAACTGAAAAAACCGAACCTAAACAGAGCCAAACCAGAAAAACCAAGCCAAACCAGAATCGGTCGATTTGAACCGGTTTTTGTTCTAAAAAACTAAACCGAACCGAAACCGGTTGGTTTGAACCAGTTTCGGTTCAGTTTTTTTTAAATACTATTTTGATTATTTTTTTTTATATAAAAACCAAATTAAACCGAAAATAATCTCCATGAATGAAAACATATTTATCTTGACAAAAAAAAAAAGAATTCTTCTGGAAGTGCATTATTGTTGGTGTAGCGTTCCAAAATGGTTACATGTCAAAGGCAAACACTGGGAAAATAAAAGACGACGCAGCCTAATGGACAGAAAGTCGCGTTCTTGTATATTACGCAAGTTAAGGACATGAGGCAGGCCTAAATCCTGACGTAAAATGTGAAATGCTGAAAATATATTTTTATTTATTTTTGATATTAATATATTAAAATGATAAAAAAATATTAATTTAAAATAAATAACTAAAAACGGTTGGATCACAGTAACAAAGGGTACCTTCCTCCTTAAATATTTGCCCCCATCAAGCTCCAGAACGAAAATGATTTGTGCCCAGAGTTTGGTATTCGTATTTGCATTTGCTGGGCAAAAACTACGATAGAGGTGAAGAGTGACTTTCTATTGTATAAAATAATCTCATATTCACTGTTCTTCAAGGACGTCCTGTTTATTCAAAAAATCTGTGTGGGTTTCCGTTTTGTTCTTGTTCGGAAGAATTTTCCTTGGGCCACATTAATTTGATGTCTCCAAGTCAATTCTCAGTGCATTTTTTCTTCTTCCCTCGATTACTTTCGTCCATAAAAACTTTGGAAATTTGTTTAAGTCGTTCCACTATTGTATGTAATAATCTCATGTTCATTGTCTTCATTAATTGGCATATTCAAGGACGTCCTGTCTGTTAATAAACTTTGGAAATTTGTTAAAGTCGTTGCAATAAAACTTCCCTTCCACACACCCACACAAATTCAGGATTAAATAGGATTTTATTAGAATATTTTTATTAAAAAATATTGGATAAATAAAAATATACAAATATAATTTTTTTGAATTCTCTAGTAAATTGGGCTGACATACGTCAGCACAAACACATTTAAGTAGATGCTCGCTGGATCTAGCGCTAAGTGTATTAAACAAGTTTACACTCCGCCAACATCATTAGGTGTATTAAAATCTTTCATTTTCATCCTTTAATAATTATTTAATTAGAGATTAGGCTCTGTTATTTTTTTATTTGTTTTCTATAAGATTTTTCATTAATTTTTAAAACAAACCAGGTTATCTCGGATTTTTTTATTTATCATTCTTTGTTAAATTTAGCTTTTTAAAAAAGAAATTTTATTTTATTTTTAAATTAAATTAAATTAAATTATTAAATATAAGCATGAGATACTCACTTCAAGATATCTTATTTGGTTTGATTTTCGAGTTGTTGATCTAATAACACGTGTAGCCTCTTTTAGTGTGTCAAGTCTTCAACGGATTTTTTCTTTTCCTCCTCTCGAGTATGATATTGGAAGCTCATTTTCTCTAATTCATTGTTGCCATTTTTTTTTTCATTCTATTTGCTATTAATGTTTTTTTTTTTAAAAAAATTATATTATTAAATTAACTGAGTTTATTAAATTCAATCAAGTTAATTTCCCGTGTCTTAACTTTTTCTTGTTTCTTTGAAAATATTACCATAGCCTAAACATTTTTTTTTATGCCAGGAAAATTTTAGATTGGCTGGCGCGAGGCATCTATATAGTATATACTAAAAAGAGATGAAAACTTTGTTCATATGAATAATGAGCCACCTAAACCATTTTTTTTCATTCGTGTCCTTGCTTTTTATTTTTTCGATTGGGTACTTTTGTTTTCCATTTTATGACTAATAAGTGAAATTCATAAAAGAAAAACAAAATTCTAAAAGAGATTATCAAAATTTCCATTTTATGAAATTCACATCGGAAAGTTATTTTGATTACCTTTCACGCAAAACGTAGTGAGAGGATATTAAACTAGTTATATGGATTATGGATGCTTAAATTAATTGTAGAGCGGCTGCATTACCTCTCAGGATCAATGGAAACGCCAAAAAGTGATCAAGGGGATTAAGTAATTGTTGATGCCAGAATATCCTTGCTGATATTTCTGTAGACTTTTCTTCCCAGTCTCTAGTCCTCGAGATTTGGCAGCTCTGACATAAAATTGCTTTCCTTGTAACACTCATTGATTAGGCACCCTTCACCTTCATCGGTGCCGCGTATTATCGTCGCAGCCTTTGAAGAATTTTCTACGCATAAGAAGCCGAGACGCTCGACCACATTTACAAGATTTTCCACGTAGCTGTGTGTCGATAGAAAAATCTCAGGTTTTAATTGGGATTTGTATTCTTCTGTTTTTTTATTAGATCCTCTTACATTTTTTTATATTATTTGAGTCCCTTTGTCTCTTCATCATAACGCCATTAGTTGATAACCTCCATGAAGTTGAAAGCATGTTCGCCGCCTGTTTTTTTTTTAATCCACATTAACTCTTCTATTTTTAAAACTTTTCTGTTTGAGATGAAAAATAAATGATTAAAAAAAATTAATTAATTTAGAGAAATAGATGAGTGATCTTATTTAGTTAAAATAAATTGTTTTTCACGAGTTTATATTTTATTATCTATTTTTTTAATTGTATAATTTTAAAAAATAAAAAAATTATTCTCTAATAGAAGATGTTATGTAGATGTGTGAACTAATTGACGAAGTAAATAGATTCCATTAATACGAAAAAAAAAAAGAAAAAAATTGTCTCTTTAATGTTTGTTTTAATCATGATATCTATCTCATTTTATTCATTTCTTTTAATTCATTTTGTCTACAAAATCTTTTAGGTGATAGTTTACTCACCTAATTTTGGACTATTGATGCATACCAATGCAAAAAATCTCTTTTTTTTTTAAATTGAAGTTGACACTTTTCGAAGAATTGAGTCTACAACTCATCCTCAAATTGAGATTATTGTTTTTTTTATTCAATATTAAAAGCATATTCGGGTTAGATTGTGCATTGATAGAGACTAAATTTCTTCCTGATAAATTGTTCTATATGTTAATCTTAAGATTTGAACCTAGAAAATATAAAAAGAAAACATGCCTCCTTAACCAAGAGATCAATCCTTCAAAATTAACATCAATATTATAAATCAAAGTAGTTCGACAATATGATTAGACTTAACATAAATATTATAAAAACCACAATAGTTTGCAAACAAGCATGTGTTAATTTATTCATGACAATATATATGTAAAGAAATTATCAACATTTTAAATAGTTTTGAACTCCACATGTGGTATAATTTTAATTAGTTTTTAATATTGTAAAATGTAGAATAAAATTTAAAAATATCACCGAATATATAAGTAAGTAGTATCAATATTATTATTAAATAGAATTTTGTATTAATTTTGCTTTCAAAATTTTAAAAATTCATTACCCTCAAATATCTTGGTTGATGGATTGAGAACACATGGTAGGTATAGGCAACCTCGTTGCTTGTCTTGTATTAAAGTCAAGCCAAAGCAGACCCATCAATACCATCCCTTAATTTTTCCAGCAAACTAAAATTAATCACGCAATCACATTGAAGTGTTGAAAGCAGCCATAGCCAACCCAATTGCTATATAAACTCTCCCCGCATCTGCATCTCCTCACCCACACTAGCTACCACAAAAATAAAAAACCTATAGAACTTGCCTTCACTCGAAGTCCAGAATGAGCTCCCTTAAAACCCTCTCAATCTTTTCCTTCCTTTTTGCTGCCTTCCATTTCCCCTCTGTCCATGCAGCCACATTTGATATAACAAACAAATGTCCCTACACGGTTTGGGCTGCAGCTGTGCCTGGGGGTGGCAGGCAACTTAACAATGGTGAGACATGGACCATTAGTGCTGACCCTGGCACCACACAAGCACGCATTTGGGCTCGAACCAATTGCCAATTTGATGGTGCTGGAAGGGGCAACTGCCAGACTGGTGACTGCAATGGACTCCTAGCATGCCAAGGCTATGGTTCACCCCCTAACACCCTAGCCGAATACGCAATTGGCCAATTTGCAAACCAAGATTTCATTGATATCTCTAACATTGATGGATTTAATGTTCCTATGGAATTCAGCTCGGCCTCTGCAGGTTGTACCCGCGTGATCAAATGCACAGCAGATATCGTTGGACAGTGCCCTAATGAATTGAAGGTCCCTGGAGGGTGCAATGGACCATGTCCTGTGTTCAAAACTGACGAGTATTGTTGCAATTCAGGCACCTGTGGTCCTACTCCTTTCTCAAAGTATTTCAAGGAGAGGTGCCCAGATGCTTATAGTTATCCTAAGGATGATCCTACAAGTTTGTTTACTTGCCCCACTGGGACCAACTATAAGGTTATCTTCTGCCCATGAACCTAGTAGCTACTAGCTAGCCAGTGATAGAATTAAGTATCACAAACTAAGGTATCGCACACCTATATATATATATATATATATATATATATATATATATATATATATATATAGCGGTGTGGAATAAGAGAGCTAATTAAAGGCTTCTGATCACATAAGCACATGTAGTGATGTGCTCAATATATATGTTCTATCACATGAATTTCAATAAATGCTCTATTCATGGATGCAGAAAATTTTAAAATCCCGTTGCTTTTCGCCCATGATTCCATCTCTCATAAATATTTTTCTCATTTGTCCATTCACTGAACACAAAGAGAAGCTTTTCAAATCGAACAATACAGAACCCAGAAAATATAATTGTTACAATCAATCTGGAAATTATATATTTTTTTTAGCGTAGCATGAAAATGCAAGCACAGAAACCCAAGTTTCCAAAGAAACAGATCTCAGTAAACGTAACAGTGAAGCATCTATAACTTCTCATTTGATTGCCAACTCCACATTGCACCACCCCTACTCTCCCTTGACTCTCGTGGTCTCCAATGAAATTTGAAACAGCTTCACAATTACCACAAATCTGCAGTATTTACTATATTAGTGACATGAAATTCGTACCACCGATTATTCCAATTTAATTAAGATAGGACTTAACACGAAACAGTTCATAAGATGCTATGAAAAAGGGTTTTATTTGATACCAAAAGAATTTCCCAAGCTTTGAGCTCCAACTTTGTGCTCATTCTAAGACAGCCTACATATAGTAGCCTTACGTACGAGTGGTGTTGTTTGCTATCTTCTATATTATCTTCTCCATTTTACCTTCTCCCTGTTAAGATAAAACGTGGCTAATATTTAAAAACTTAAACCTAGAATTCCCGATATATAGTAAAGGTTGATAGCAGAATCATAATTGTAATGAAAATGGGGACTTCCTATTAACACGAAATAAATATTCTGCTTTGAAAAATATTGTTCACGTGTTGTGAAAATACTATTAACTAGAATAGTATAATGGTAGTTTTGGCCTTCTTATAAAAAAATATGAATACTTGTTACTGGAGCATCATGATGTTTTTATAAAACGTATTAATCATTACCACCATTTTTTGAGAGCAGAAAAAGTCTTTATACATTTTATAAACAGTGAAACAACCAAATTGTTCAAGAAAAAAAATTAAAACTTTCTTTTTGCTTTTTGGTATTTCACAATGGATTATTGTTATTATTATATTGGCTAAATAAAAATTTGATATTTGATTAAATATAAAAAATAAATAAAAATTAAAATGCACGGTAAAACGATCTAAATGTTATTAGAACCTAAAAAATTAAAATTGACTTCAAGGAGTTTTTTTTATCTTTTCATAAAGATATTTTCTCTATTATCAGGTTAGTTGAGGAACAATTTAGTATTTGAATAAATATAAAATACAAAAACAAAAACATTGTTAGGGCCTCCCAACTACCAAAACTCCCCTTCCACTATGTCATTAGAAACGTCGTTGTATCATTTTTCTGTTGATGCAGTGCATGTAGATAGTGATGGGGTGGTTTGTCATCGATTGAGCTTTTTTTTTCTCTCATTCCCTGAAAATTACAGTTTGGTCCTGTTTGTTATTGTTATTTCAACTTAAGTTCTTATTATTTTGATTTCTAATTTTTATTTTTGACTTTTTGTGGAAGTTTTATTTGTATTCAGTTTCACCCTTCAATCCCAATGTGTAATATTTTTTTTGCAATTTGATCCTCATTCTTTTGTTTTTTTTTTACCATTTGTTAAATTGATTTTTCTTTTAAATTTCACCCTTCAATAAAAAAAAATTATTTGTATTTCTTATTTCAATATTGATCCTCATTTTTCTTTACCATATTCCTTTATTGGTTTAATATTATGGTATGTAAGCATATATGTGTACTCCCGTGTATGATACTTCGAGCCTGTTTAAGAGTGTTATAGAGATTATTTTTTAGAGTATTTTTCAATTAAATTACTGAATTTTGGTTATATATATATATATATATTGTTGTAAATAAGAGATTGGAATTTGTTATATACTCGGGCGAGAAGGAAGTACATGAGTGTTAGCTTAGCTATAAATTTATGAAAAAAAAAATACCATATTCCTTTTATTGGTTGAATATTATGGTGTGTAAACAAGTGTGTGCGCACGCTAGTGGATGATACTTTGAGCCTATTTAGGAGTATAATAGAGATTGCTTTTCAGTGTTTTTTATTTGAAAATATATCAGAACAATGTATTTTTATTTATTTTTGACATTAATACATTAAAACAATAAAAAAAACTAAAAAAATATTAATTTAATACCAAACAGTTCCTTCCTCCTTAACTATTTGCCCCCATTAATCTCCAAAACAAAAATGATCACTTCCTAATTTTGTATTCGTATTTGCATTTGCTGGGCAAAAACTAGGATGGAGGTGAAGAGTGACTTTCTATTATATGTGGTAATCTAATATTCATTGTCTACATTAATTTACATATTCAAGGACGTCCTGTCTGTTAAAAAAATATGTGTGGGTTTTCGGTTTGTTCTTGTTCGAAAGAATTTTCCTTGGCCCACATTAATTTGATGTCTCAAAGTCAATTCTCAGTGCAGTTTTTCTTCTTCCCTCGATTACTTTCGTTCATAAAAACTTCGGACATTTGTTAAAGTCGTTCCACTAAAACTTCCCTTCTACACACGTACACAAATTCAGGATTCAGATATGTGAAATAAGGTTTTATTAGTATATCTTTATTAAAAAAATATTGGATTAAAAAAAATATAAGAATATAATTTTTTTGAATTTTTAAATATGTTGAGCTTACATGCATTAGCACAAACACACCCCAATAAAGGGGCGCTGAGTTTGGCGTAACCAGCCATGATTGGGCATGGCAAGGCACCAAGCCCAAGCATTAGCCAAACCTAGCCACGATTAGGCTTGGCAGTGCATCATGTCCAAGCATGATGAGTCTGGCCACCACTAGACCCGGACAACACCTGGGTTTGTCCCTACCAGGCCCAATGTTGTGGACTGATGCCGCCACACCATATGTTTGGGTTTGGCAAATGGTGCTAGACACAACGCTTGGGCCTAGTCGTACGCTAGGCCCAGGCGCAACCTGAGTTTGGCGCCATCCAGACCAAGGCATCATCTGGGTCTGGCAGGTGCTGTCAAGCCCAATAGCTTGGCCTGATGTACTGTCAAGCCAACAGGGTGGGTCTGACGCGTGTTTCCTGAAAGTGTCGAGCCTAAAGATTTTTGTCATCACAACCCAAACATGACTAGATTCGCTACACTAACATGACTAGATTCGCTACACTTACAGATCCAAACATAATACCCTAATATAACGCCATCAATTCTATAGATTTTTACATAAAATCTTAGATGATTTATATCATAACAAATAGGTTTAATTAAACAAGTCTATATTTCGCCAACACCATTAGATGTATTAAAGTCTTTCATGACCTGTCATGTCTTCATCTTTTATCTGGATAAAATGAATGTAATATAACTCATAATACAACTAAAAAATTCACAATGATAAAATTACACTTCAGTCACTCATCTCCATAAAAGGACAAGACACATGGGTTATAAATATACTATGAGACATTCAAAACAAAAGTTCACAATCTTCATTTTCTATTGCATATATATTTTCAAAGCATTTCTCTCTAGAATATTATTATATTCTCTCTCTAAAAAGATAATTATTTAAATATCGAGAGTCTCTATTTCCATTAAAAAAGATCTTTTGCAAGTACTAGTCACAAGCCATATTAATCCACCAAATACCAAATATAAATTATTAACCATCTCGGTTAAAGAAAATAAATAAAATTATTAAAACTAATTGATTAATCATTTATTCAACCCAAAAATCAGTTGGTAGGCTACTTATTTGGGACTTCATCAGGCTCCCTAAATAAATACCTCACACAATATGCACTAGGAACACAGAAATACAAGCCAATACCAAGTGCTCGTAAAGCTACTTAAGCCAATACCAATACCTTTCATGTCCTAAAAGCCTACTTTAGTTGTATTTTGCTTGAAAATTTGGTTGGTTTTTTTTAAAGATATAATTTTTTCAAAGTACAAATTAATTTTATAAAAATAAAAAATAAATATTTTTTATATGAGTTTCACAAAAAAATTACTATACCTCTAAGCTAAATACCCTTTTAATCATCAAGGATTTATATTTTTATTTTCTTACAGTTTTGATAATTAATTATTAAGTATTATTATTAATTATTAAATATGGATTAAAATAGTAATCCGTATTTTTTTCATTTGAACATTTTTTTTCATTTGATTATTTTATTTTAATTTATTGGAATTTAGAGTTGATAATTTATTTTGATTTATTTTTTATATGGTTATTGCGGTATCAAAAACATATCTCAAAGATCGGATTAGTATCAGAAAAATATCATAGCATTACAGTATGATCTATATTTTAAAAAGTTCATTTAAATAAAAAATAATTTTAAAAAAACTAGGTTATTAACTTTGTGGAGTCAATGACCTGGTTTGCTAGTTTAGTGAGGTAATCCTGGTTGTCTCGGTTCATGGGTTTATCGGTGGTTTTTTTTTTTACTAATTGAACTCGATTATATATTTATCTATTTTTCTCTTTTTCATATAGTTAAAAAAAATAGTTTTAAAAAAACATGTTATTAAATTTTAGAAAATTCATGGGCCTGTTGACGGGTTTAGCAAGTTTAACTTTTCTCTTTTTTTTTTTTTATCCTTCGATAGTGGGCTGATTGAGAATTGAGTTTTATAATTTGTTTCATTTTGCTTTCTACAAGGTTATCATAGTCTTAAAAAAAGTCTCGGTGTTGATTTGACGTTCAATTTTACAATCGTTTATTTTTGTTATCATATAGTTAAATAAAAAAATTTAGAAAAAAAATTCTTAATCTCAATGGAGTCCATTACCTAGTTTGTGGGTTTGATGTGTTGACTCGGGTTACCCGATTCATGAGCATAGTTAGTTTACACATCAAACCTGATATGTTTTTTTTTTTTTTTGTTTTTAGGTCTTTTATTTTTTTCTAATTTTTTTTATTTCATTCTTCTTTAGTATTGGATTGGTTAGGAAATTGAATTTATGGTTTATTTTTTTCTACTTTTTATAGTGTTATCATGATCTTAAATAAATATTTTTTTTAGGGTTGATGCTTGATTTTGCAAGCATCTAATTTTATCATAAAATGAAATAAAAATAATTTAAAAAGCAACAAAGTTATTAAACTCATTGATGTCTATGACCCAGGTCTCAGGGTGATCGATGTCGATCCAATTTAGCATCGTTTCAATATTAAAAAATTATTATTTTAAAGTTTTTTTAAAATTTATGTAATGTTTTTACCGGTCATCTATGTTATCTTTTAACCTATTAAATTAAATAATTCACTTTGGATCAGTTCTCATGCAGTTTAATTTGAAATTTAAGTTAGATAAGGAGTCAAGTTGAGAGGTTTTAAAATTAAACTAATTAATTGTTAAAAAATTCTTTATACTATTTATAATTTTTTATTTAAAAATAATAATTCAACTCACAGTATTCAGCGGAAAAGAAAATAATATTCTATTATGTCACGGGCAAATAAACTAATACTCTATTATGTCATGCGTGCTTTAGAAAAAAGAAATGTTTGCTTTTGAAAGCTCTCAAGCATACACGTAAGGATATTAGTGGAGTAATTTCATTAAAAAAAAAAAACTACAAATGTAAGGAAAGTTACTCTGCCCTAATATACATATATATTACATCATTACTATATTGATATTTGATCCTTAAAACTTCAACTAGATATTGAAAGTAATATAGTTTTTTTTTATTATTATATAATTGTTTTTTTTTGCTAACTGTACATGATCAGTTTGGTAATTTTATTTTTTAATATACAGTAAAATTACTCATTTAACTTTGAAATTAAAAAATCTAAAACTGTTGAGATGCTTGGTAAATGTTGCTGCTGCTGCTGTGATGTTTGTTTTATACAAAAGGTTGATATCCAGGCCAAATTTGAAGAAGAAAAGAAGGCGAATCTGGGAAAGCTATAGAAAGGATGAGTTTGATTGCTGCATCTTTTATTTATTTTTTTGGGTTTTGAATATGGACCTGTAATGAATTCTGTGTTTTTTCATGGCAAACTAAAATAAATGGGGGAATTTGTTCGCAAACCTAATCTTATATTGGGACTGATAATGATATAGGTTATGATATGTGTCACTTGTCAGGTAGCAGCCCACCTACTCAAAGTGTGGTGGCTGGAGGTTGCCATGTGTCAAATAAATTGGCTGTTCAATGTCTGTATGAGAATCCTATGCCATGAATCTAAATTATGTGGTGTTCTTTTGTGTCTGATTTCAACAGCAACATGAGGTGTTAAAAAATTATTTCTGTAGTGCCTGAACCTCTAACTATTTGACTCTTCGGCTCCTATGTTTGTTTGTCAAGCTCACCCTGCAGCCTACGTTGTCTAATTAAATAGGATATTTTCCAATCAACGAAATTACCGCAAGCAAGATCAGTGCTATGAATTAACACACTTTTAGAGTTCTTTCCATCTGTGTTTGGACTGTCTTCGGGAGAGGAGGAGCATGCACCGCGACTCCTACTGGGTTGTCAAACTTGAGGGCGGCATTGTGGGCTGTTTTGAATTGTTATGCCTGTGATTGTCGCATTGAAACTTCCATAAAATCTTAGCACCTGCAAAAAGAAAGCATGTCAACCATGTTATAAAAGTGCATGCTTATGAACTGCGATAGAAATCTTTATAGTTTTCTTGAAGTCCTTACTGCATGTGGGCTTGATGCTTGGCATTTTCCCGCTGAGCTCCCTTCTTATCTACAACACAATTCAGAAAAGAGACATTATCAGATTTAGATAGATACTGCAGATAATAATTGTAGTGAAAGGTACAAATTGAAGTTAATTATCGATATTGGTGGATGTTGTTGTACTCTGTTGTTTAGTGGAATAATTAATTTCGATTCATTGTCTATAGGATCTTCGAACGGGTGGTCTTGCCACCATTTTGAGCCGCTTCCATCTATGGTGTCTTTCCATGAACTGTGATTCCTACAAGCTTGGTGAATTCAAGCCACTACAAGAGATCTCTACCCTGAGCATTAAAGTTTGTTGGGGCAATAATTGTGCTATCCAACTGGGAAAAAGCTTCATTGCATCATCATTCACCAATATGCAATGCATGAATTGCTGTCATTTTCTATGCTAACAAATTCTATATTTGATGCTTACTTGAAATACAATGCTTGCTAACACATTCATGAATAGTTTTTTTAATTGCTAAGCCTTTTCTTTTTCTACTGTCATATCCTCTCTTGGCTGTGCTTCATGGTTTGTGCCAGCTCTTGCACCTTTGCGGCTCCTTTTAGGTTGTGGTTGATGAGGTTTGTTCTTCTTTACCTCGGTTTCAGTTGCACCACCTATTTTGCAGATTACTTTCCTTTTTGTTTTCTGCGGCATCAAGCTGACTTTGCTCGCGGCTTTTGCTATCCTAATTTGGATGGTTTGATTCCTTTAGTTTGTATGTTCTGCTGCTTCGTTGTTCATGCCTTTAGGCTCTTAACTTTTAGTTTTCTTTTTGATGATGTTCGCCCTCAGGCCTCAGGTGTGCTTACTGTTTTAGGAATTAAATCTCTCGCAACTTTGCCTGCCCTTTTTTCTAATAGCTGGCGAGGTTCCCTCTGCTATACGTTGCTTTCGTTTGATAGCTCTCTTTTCCCTTTGTTTTCTGATCCCACATTAAGCTATCTTCGCTCTATGCTTGCTCTGTCCAAGTTTCATATCTTTGCTTTTTAACTTTGTATGGCTTTCTACGTTGTTGCCTTTCGTGATGTTTGTTTAGCCATTTTCTATGCTCTCTCGGTTGCGCTTCCTGGTTTAGGACCGCTCATGCATCTTTTCTCCAACAATTGACAAGGTCTGCTATTCTCTGCCTCCATTTCAGTTCCGCCATCTGTTTTGTAGGTTGCTTCTTCTTCTTCTTCTCTTCTTTTCACTTTTATAACATCAACATGACTTTGACCTTAGGCTTTCACTGTACCATTTTGGATGCTTTACTTCCTTTGTTTTGTATAGTTTCTTGTTTTGTGATATATTTTTTTTGTTCCTAATTTTTTCCTTTTCCCTGTTATCATATCCTCTATGAGGTAACAATTTCACTAAAGTAAGTTCCAGGACTTGCAATTGGCATACTGTTCATGTCATTCCTTAATATGATTTTATGACATGCATTCCCTTTCAACATTTGTATGCTAATCTAATAGAAGGAAATCGCAAGAAAATAAAAAAGTAAAGCTTCAAAAAAGAAGAAGAAAATATTAGCTTAAAAAAAAAGAGGAGGGGACAAAGAAAATACAAGTGAACCTTCTAAATCTAGTCTAATTTTAAAAACTTGCAACTCATTAAATTCTAGACTTGAGTTCAATTAAGAAGCTTAATTGTCAGTCAATTTAGTTTTAAAGGATGAAATCATTGAAAAAATATTAATAAAAGAACCTGCAAAAGCAAAAAGAAAACAATAAAAATAATTATGATAAAGTTTGAGAGAAAACACCTAACGAGGATGAAATTTGAAAAAAAATTTAAAATAATCCCAAACAAGATAAATAGCAATTAAAAGAATTATTATTAAATTTGAAAAATTAAAAAGTGAGGATGAAATTGAAAAAAATATAATTTGATAGATTGTTTATAGATTAAAAAATGATTGGGGTGAAATTAAAAAACAATTGTAGAGGGCTAACCCAATAGAATCAAACCTAAGAAAATAAGAAAAGAAAAAACAAAGAAAAAAAAGAAAAAAATCAAGGAATCTCGGGTGAACCTCCTAAACTTGGTCTAATTTTTAAAAACTGTAACTTGTAAAATCCTAAACCTAGGTTCAATCAAGAAACTTAACTCTCAATATATTTAATTTTAAAGGATGAAATCGTTGAGAAAATATTAATAAAAAAAACTTGCAAAAGAAAAAAAAACAAAAAATAGCGATAAAATTTGACAAAAAAAAACCCGAAGATGATGATTTTTTTAAAAAAATAAAAATAACCCCAAACAAAATAAGTTGTAATGATAACAATGAAGACCAAATTTGAAAGATAAACAAAATCATAGAAGATAAAATTGAAAAACATTTGTTATTTGATAAATTCTTTTTAGATAAAAAAAATGGTAGAGGGTGAAATAGAAAGAAATTGTTGAGGTGTAACCCAATATAATTAAACTATAAAAAAACAAAAAAAACCCAAAAAAGAAAAAAAATAGAAAACATCAGTTTAGAAAAAAAAAAACAACTAAACCTAGTGAACCTCTTAAAGTTGGTTTAATCTCTAAAAATCACAACACGTGAAATCATTGATCAAGATTTAATCAAGAAGTTTAATTCTCAACTATTTTAATTTCGATGGATGAGATCAGTAAAAACATATTTTTTTAAAAAACTGCAAAAGTAATTAAAATAATGAGGATAAGATTTGATAGAAAAATCCAAGGTGGTTGCAATTTAAAAAAAAAATCATAATAAAATAAACTACAATTGAATGAATGTAAACCAAATTTTAAAGATAAAATAATAAAAAAATGATAGATTAAAAACAATCATACGGGGTGAAATTAAAAAATATTTAAATTTAATAGACTATTTATATATTTAAAAAAGTAAGGGGAGGGAAATTGAAAAACTTTTGTAATTTGATAGATTATTTATAAATTAAAAAATAATAGGGGTGAAATTAAAAAACATCTATAATTTTATAGCTTATTCTAAAAAATAGTAATTAAAAGGGTTGCTTCAAAATTTTGCAGGGGGTGACGCAAAACTCGAGGAGCAGAAGGAGGAAAAAAAAAAACAAATGTCTATTGGCAACAAATAGCCATGAATCTTGGAAAACATGTCGTACCACTGTGTAAAGGGCATTGAGATCTTCCAACCGCCGCCCTGGAAGGCGGCATTCAGCATCTAGACGGACTTTTACGCGTTGTTTGAACGGCATAGGGCCGTCCATAAGGCACATTCCAACAGTTTTTTTTAATAATTATATATATATATATAATTTACAACAATGCCCCTGAATACTCTTGAAAATTACTTAAAAAACAAAATAAAATGATAAAAAAAAACCCTGTGTGAGTTCAATTATTTTTATCTTCAAGAACATCAAAATAATTATTCTATTCTAAAAAATTGAAAATACAAAAATGTCTATTCCTATACTGTCTCTGAAGTTGGAACTCTGAAGAATAAATCTTCAAGTGGCGATAAAGAAACTCGGAAAAAAAACAGAGATAGAAGTAGTGATTGTGGCTTCGTCTAGAGAGCTAGGTATGCAACTAGTGAGAGAGATTGAGAAGCTGTTAGGACATGAAAACAAGAGAGTGGTTCAGCAGCTTGTAGGTGGTGCAAACCGGTCAAGACAGGAAAAAGCTTTGAAGAAAAACAAGCCATTGATTGTTGTGGTTACACCCGGCAGGATTGCAAAGATTGGTGCAGCTGGCAAACTTCATACCCATGGTTGTCGTTATTTGGTCTTAGATGAAATTGATGAGCTTCTTTCATTTCACTTCCAGGAGGACATGCACTGGATATTGGAACATGTAGGGAGCAGATCGGGTGCAGACCCTCGAGGACAAAAAAGTCCGCTTGCGAGACGGGCTGATCGTCAGCCTATCATGGTATCAGCAACAGTGCCATTTTCTGTCGTCAGGGCTGCTAGGAACTGAGCATGTGACCCTCTTCTTGTCCAGGCAAAAAGTGTCTTTGCACTCGAGTCTCTTGCTCATGGAACTGATTATCTGTCCAGGCGTACTTCTAATTCAAGCTCAGACTCAAATTTGCAGCCTCAGGCAACGGTACAGAGCCTTCCTCCAGCATTGAAACACCACACGGTTGCAGCATAAGGTTGATACTTTGAGAAGATGTGTTCATGCACTGGAGGCGCAGTCTGTGATAGCCTTCATGAACCATACAAGGCAACTAAAAGATGCTGTCTTCAAACTAGAGGCTCGTGGGATGAATGCTGAAGGGCTCCATGGGGATCTAGGCAAGCTTGGTAGGTCAACAATTCTAAAGAAATTTAAAAGTGGGCAGGTGAGAGTCCTTGTAACGAATGAACTTGCGGCAAGGGGTTCGGATGTTCCAGAGTGTGATCTTGTTGTCAATCTTGACTTGCCTAAGGACCCAATTCATTATGCACATCGAGCTGGCAGGACTGTCCGACTTGGTAGGAAGGGCCCTGTGTTGACAATTTGCGAGGAGCCAGAAGTGTTTGTTGTGAAGAAACTGCAGAAGCTGCTTGGGGTCTCTATTCCTGATGCGATTTTACAGAGGGCAAGCTTGGTGTCACTGAAAAGCGGAGAAATATGCGGAGGCCTTAAGGTGATGGATAGGTTACTCATTGTATCTTTTGGTTTTACTTGTTTCCATCAAGATAACGGGTATATTTTAGGGCATAGTCAATCCCTAATGTTTTCTTAAGCAGCTTGTTGCAGCTAGATTATGTTGAATTTGAAGCTTATTATGAGATATTCTGCTTTTAGAGCTTAAAGCAATAGTTACCACATATGAAGCCTATGATTATGACCTTCAAATAAAACAGCTCAAAAGCAACTCATTTACCGGGCATTAATCCAGTAGTAACAACCTACACAACCAACACCCAATCATGTTTAACCTGGGAAAAAAAGGAAGGAAAATGATCGCATTTCATACGATTGAAGAAGCAGCAGAGCATGATATTACACCAGGCATGCCGGTAAAGGGGATTCCTTTTCTACATGCAAATCGGAGATGTTTTGTTGTGATTAGGAAAGAATGCTGGGATTTTAAGCAGGCACGAGCTGCGTCACCAGATGATTCTCTTACATTGCTTGAAGCTGGTAACAGAGTGCATATCACAATGACAAGGAAAGTCACAATCGACACGGTTGTGGAAATGATGACCGCCTTCCAGATAGATGCAGTTTTATCAATCTGTTGGATGGCCGATATTGCTACCCAACTAGAAGAAATCAGAAGATAGCCTGCCACCTTTAAATGCTTCCAAAAATATTAGCCATCGAGGAAATATATTTTCCTGGATAGAGAAAAGGAAAAAAAACATTGAGAGAGGAACTACAAGTGTTGTTTTAAGCTTCTCTGAAACCGCACTATATCAAGGATGAAGCTCATGTAATCCGAGTACATGTCTGAGATGAGGATGCCTCTGTGTTTGCTGTCACAAACAACTTCGAAGAGTTGGAAAGCAGAATAAACTAACACTAAAACAGATGCAATGAAGCAGTACCTCCATACAGAAGTAGAGAAATCAGATTATTAATTGTTGACAAATATACCATATTGATGTATCAATGTATCTTTGCTTAAAAGTTCATGATTAAAAGGGTAAAAAACACGGTAATAACCCAATGTATTTAGGTTTGGCTGGACACCAAGCCTAGGTGACATGGGCCTGACATTGTTTTTATACTAACATCCTTGGATTCAACTATGTGTTTGGTCCAAATGCATGTGAGTCTGGCAAGATGCCAGATCCGAACATCTTTAAGTTCGGCTATGTGCTGAGCCCAAGTGCATGTAAGTCTAGCAAGGCTCCAGACCCAAATATCCTTAAGTCAACTACGTGTTGAGCCTAAGTATATGTGGATCTGCCAAGGTGTCAGATTCAAATGTCTTGGGTTCAATTATACGCTGAACCTAAGTGCATATGAATCTAGCAAGATATCAAACCCAACTGTCTTTGGTTCAACTATGTGCTAAGCCCAGATGTATACGGTTTTGGCAAGATGCAAGACTCATCTACCTTGGGTTCAGCTATGTGCTGAGCCTATATGCATATAGGTATGGTAAAGTGTCAGATCCTTCACCCTTGATTCCAAACCCAATACATATAGAGATGATAATCTTTTTAGGCCCCATGTTGGGTCACGTGGATTTATTTTTTTATTTTCATATATTTTAACATAAAATATCTTTTAACTCCACCTATAAAGAAGTCATTTCTGTACTTGTGATCGGTTGACAAAAACCTCAATTGGCAATAAAAAAATAAGATGATTTACCACTATTTGTTACGGTGAAGGCCTTGTTGTTTTCTATATAGTATGAACATACTAGTGTTACATGCATGCTCTAACCAGAAACCATCTTATACATATAAAAATAATTGATAATTCACTTCAAAGATGTCTTCATTTAAAAATTATGTTTCCTTGAGACACCATTCATCAAATTCCTGAATGACTACAATTGATTCAATTCATCAATTAAGGATCGAAGAAAAATATCCATATTCTTACCCGAACTATTATGACTGGGTATAACTCTAAATAAAAACATGAACTTTGGCCTTATACATATTCTTGATGACAAGTTATAAACCGTGAGTATCACTGGGCAACATGAATAGGGTACAACAAATGACCTGAATAGATTAAATTCACTTGTACATAACCCAAGATGTATATTCTGTAGTTCCATTAAAAACTAAGGATGTACCATATTAAATGACTTTTAGGCTTTATCATCGGAAGGATGCACCATGACTTTATCCATCTTATCATGTGAATAATGTCATGTCATATGCTTAATAGTCTTTGGAGATATGAATAACATTTGCTGTCTGATTGAGAAGTATCTTAATTTTTTATGTGTAACAAGAGTTCTTCCCCTATCGGTATTGAGTTTATACCGAGAATGCCCATATGTTTTATACTCGATAAAATCTGTATTTTCATAGTAGTATAATATGCAAAAGTTTGGACATATGCCAAAATTATGGTATCCTAGGTCAAGGGGTTTTATCATGGATTTATTAGCATAGAAGTTCTCTTTCAACCTGTTCCCTTCAAATAAAATGCTTCTCACTTATTTGATGATTCTTTCATAACCGGCCTCACTCAGCCCATGATTTGACTTGATAGTGAACACTTATGCAATGATCGATAATTTACTGTGACTTGTGCACCCATCCTATAATGGTTCATCGAGATCTTTTAAAAGTTCAAAAAACCTAGTTGTGTCTACATTTGATTCTTAATCTACAATTGAGCATTCACATGCATAACCCTGATTCATTCTTATTGCATTTATCATCATACTTCTATCAGAATTACTATTATCACTTACAACTCCATGCACGTTGCTATTACTATAAGTTGAACTAACTATCCTTTCTACCATGACCTCATAAGGAATATTAGGTTCTTTGTGTGCAAACCAACATAAGTATTTCTCCATGAACCCTTTTTGTAGAAGATGCATCGTAACAGCATTTGAATCAAGAAACTTTTTATTTTACACATTTTACATGGATATCTAATATCACCTCCACTAATATTTTTCAGATTAGATAGTCCATAATTAATAAAACTCTCAACCCCATTACAATAATCTATCATGTGCAAACCTTCAAGCGAAACTCGATATATCAAAGAACGATCATCCACTACTTACATGAGATCTATATAGAATATTGATAACAACATGTACTAATTAATAATATGAAATAAATGAATTATCATTACCCAACTAATTAGCTATTATTGATTGAATTCAAACTTATTCAATATGTTTTAATAGTACGCTTTAATCATTAACAATTTTCTCCATAAAAAATTAAATTCCTCCAAATTTACTAAAATTCTCAACTAAAAAATAAAATTGACAAAATGTGAAACGAGCCAATTAAATAACCCATTATTTATTTCATTATAAAACATCCAAGTTACAAAATTAAACTCAATTTCATCAAATGACAAATAAATACATTTTTTCAAAATCTCAAACAAAGTTTAACATGTACAAATCATACATTCATACAATAAATTTCTATAGGAAAAAGTTATAAAACAAGTAAATACACAAACAAACTACATATACTACACAAAAATACCAAAAAAATTGACATAAAGAAATGGGTTACAACAAAAAAAGTTAGGTTTACTTACTTGATTTGACAAATCTTAAAAAGAAAAATTGAACCAGAAAAGAGATATTGACAAACTGAGTGTTGAGGTGGTTGTATTTGTGATGATGAGAGCTTGAATTATGACAAAATAAAAGGGCAAAAGGGGTGTTAGTTTTTGTAGAAAGAAGAAGAAGAAATGAAGGAGGGAGAAAGGGAGGTCATGCAGATTATAACTTAAATATTATCAATGGATTCCTCGATAGAAAATTTATGACGTTTCTTTTTCATTAATAAATTCATTGGCAATATTGACACGTTAGATTTGTCGACAAAAATATCAAGGGAATACTTGCCCATTTTTTATATTCCTTGAATTCCACCGGTAATTCCTTATATGAATACCGGTTAAAACAATGACATTATGTTCCATTGGTAAATGCCACCGAAATTTTATGACAATATTTTTCCGTCGTTATTTTTATTTGTATTTGACAGTTTTGTGATAATGATAAGCCTGCGTGCCTAGGCTAAAATAATTTTTCTACACCCTTGGCCTACAAATACAAACACCTAGGCCCACACACCTAATTTTTTTCTTCTTATTTTTAGTTTAATAGATGTTGCATTGTTCTTCTACAACTTTTTTCAATCATCAAAGGTTGATCCAGTGACCGAAAAATCAGGGTCCAAGTTTTTGAATTTTCAAAAACCAATATTTCAACCATTTTTAACCTAAGAATGTGAAAAAAATCTTATTGGCCTCTAAAAACCCATTTATAACAACAAAACACATTTTAATCGCTCTAAAAACTTAGAATGATATCAAGTTCTTTTTTTTTGCCCGATCTACTTTTCTAGTATAAATGAAAGTAAAAACTACCTTCATTGAGTTTCTTTTTTAAAGTCGAATCTATAAATATCAAAGTTTTGGTAACTATAATCCAGCCACATGAGAACTTTTTCTCTCCTCAATTTTTTCAACAAATTTCTCTCTTCTCTCTTCTCTATCATCATTAAAAGATTAAAATGTGATAAAATTGAAGTATAAGACCAAAATATAATAGCATAAAAAACAGGGATGAAAAAATATCAATTTTGGTTTTCGATCTCTCAATTTTCTTAACAAAAAGCTAAAACTTGTGCACAATAAAACTTCGATATGACTTAGTTTTTTTATATATAATCTTTAATAGCTAACACACACCATAGGTTGATTATTATTAATAATATTATTATTATTAGCATAAGGAGGAGCATGTGGAGATTGAAGCATTGACCAAGTGGAAGTCACCATCCTCTTATAGCCAAACTTGAGAGTAAGTCCTTAACATTCCATGATAATCGCGAGGGGGAGAGGGAACGATGAATAAGAGGAGGAGAGAGATCGAGTATATCTTTGATTTGAAGATAAGGATAAGGATTTGAAAAAGAACTCGAGGAGTCTCTCAAATTCTTCCTTATTTACAATTTTGAATCTTTTCTATTTGAATTGTTTTCCTTCTATCCTTTTATTTTTATTTTTATTTTTATAATTTTTAATTCTTTCCATCTGAATGTATTTGCTCTCATTTTTGTCCTTTCCTTACCCGCTAAATAATCGGATAGATAATGATGTAGCCAGAATTTTTTTTAAAAAAAAAGAAGACTAGGAATGTAGTAAGACCATGATTTGCGGGAGAAAACCTAATTTGTCGAGCTTGAGTGAAATTATATGAAACCAGGGGTGAGAAAAAAACTGAAAAAATAATTAAATCAAGAAAAAAAAACTTAAAAAATTAAATCGTAAAAAAAACCGGTTAAAAGTTTTAAAAAACCAACCAATTAGGTTTTGATTTTATAAGCCTGAAACCGAAAAAATCGAACCGAACCGAACCCAAACCAAAAAAACCGAGTCAAACTTGAAAAACCGAGCCAAAACAAAACAAGTCGGTTTGAACCGGTTTTTGTTCTAAAAAACCTAATCGAATCGACATCGAACCTGGTCGGTTTGAACCGGGTTTGTTTTTTTTTTTTAAATCAGTTTGGTTATTTTTTTTTTGATAAAAATCAAACCGAATCGAAAATAATCACCATAATAAAAACATATTTCTCTTGACAAAAAAAAAAAAAAAAATCTTCTGGAAGTGCATTATTGTTGTTGTAGCGTTCCAAAATGGTTACATACTTACATGTCAAAGGCAAACACTGGGAAAATAAAAGACGACGCAGCCTCATGGACAGAAAAGTCGCGTTCTTGTATATTACGCAAGTTAAGGACATCAAGCTCCAAAACGAAAATGATCAATGCCCAGTTTGGTGTTCGTATTTGCATTTGCTGGGCAAAAACTACGATAGAGGTGAAGAGTGACTTTCTATTGTATGTAATAATCTCATAGTCATTGTCTGTTAAAAAAGTCTGTGTGGGTTTCCGTTTTGTTATTGTTCGGAAGAATTTTCCTTGAGCCGCATTAATTTGATGTCTCCAAGTCAGTTCTCAGTGCATTTTTTCTTCTCCCCTCGATTACTTTCGTCCATAAAAACTTTGGAAATTTGTTTAAGTCGTTCCACTATTGTATGTAATAATCTCATGTTCATTGTCTTCATTAATTGGCATATTCAACGACGTCCCGTCTATTAATAAACTTTGGAAATTTGTTAAAGTCGTTGCGCTAAAACTTCCTTGTACACACCCACACAAATTCAGGATTCCGATATTTATAATAAGATTTTATTAATATATTTTTATTAAAAAATATTGAATTAAGAAAAATATACAAATATTTTTTTTTGAATTCTCGAGTAAATTGGACTGACATGCGCGAACAAACACTTTTCAGTAGAAACTCGCTGGATCTAGCACTAAGTGTATTAAACAAGTTTACACTCCGCCAACATCATTAGATGTATTAAAATATTTTATTTTTATCTTTTAATAATTATTTAATTAGAGATTAGGCTCTATTATTTTTTTATTTGTTTTTTATAAGATTTTTCATTAATTTTTAAAACAAATCATGATAAAGCAATAGCGAGTCTTCAACAGATTTTTTCTTTTTCTCTTCCTGAGTATGATATTGAAAGTTCATTTTCTCTAATTTATTGTTGCCTTTTTTTTGTTCACTCTATTTATTATCAATGTTTTTTTTAAAAAAAAATCATATTATTAAATTAACAAAATTTATTAATATAGTGTATAAGTAAAATGAGATGGAAACTTTGTTCATATGAATAATAAGCTACCTTAACCTATTTTTTTTTATTTAACTAGATGTGTTTGAAAACTCCATAAAAATCACGTTTCCTCAAACTTAGATCCAAAAGTTGCATTACCTTCCAGGATCAATGGAAACGCCAAAATGTGATCAAGGGGAATAAGTAATTGTTGATGCCAGAATTATCCCTACTGATATTTCTGTAGACTTTTCTTCCCAGTCTCTAGTCGTCGAGATTTGGCAGCACTGACATAAAATTGCTTTCCTTCTAACAATCATTGACTAAGCACCCTTCACCTTTGTCGGTGCCGCGTATTATCGTCGCAGCCTTTGAAGAATTTTCTACGCATAAGAAGCCGAGACGGCTCGACCACATTTACAAGATTTTCCACGTAGCTGTGTGTCGATAGAAAAATCTCAGGTTTTAATTGGGATTTGGTCCCTGTATTCTTCTATTTTTTTTATTAGATCCTCTTACATTTTTTTATATTATTTGAGTCCCTTTGTCTCTTCATCATAACGCCATTAGTTGATAACCTACATGAAGTTGAAAGCATGTTTGCCTCCTGTTTTTTTAATCCACAATAACTCTTCTATTTTTAAAACTTTACTGTTTGAGATGAAAAATAAATGATTAAAAAAATTTAATTAATTAAGAGAAATAGATGAATGATCTTATTTAGTTAAAATAAATTGTTTTTCACGAGTTTATATTTTATTATCTATTTATTTAATTGTATAATTTTAAAAATAAAAAAGTTATTCTCTAATAAAAGATGTTATGTAGGTGTGTGAACTATTGACGAAGTAAATGGATTCAATTAATACGAAGAAAAAAGAAAAAAGAGTATTATGCTCCAATAAAAAGGAGAAAGAGTACAAGCACCAAATGAGGTCATATATATATATATATAAGAAGCAAATTAATCATTTTGATTATATGTGCACATGTTCCTTTTCCAAATAGAGAAAAGAAAATATCCATATCATTTAATTAATATTATCATCACAAAAAAAATTATCTCTTTAATGTTTGTTTTAATCCTCATATCTATCTCATTTTATTCATTTCTTTTAATTCATTTTGTCCTTGCAAAATCTTTTTGGTGATAGTTTACTCACCCAATTTTGGACCGTGCTGATGCATACCAATACAATAAATCTTTTTTTATTTTTAGGAATTGAAGTTGACACCTTTTCGAAGAATCCAATCCACAACCCATCCTCAAATTGAGATTATTGTATTTTTCTATTCAATATTAAAAGTATATTCGGGTTAGATTGTGCATTAACGGAGACTAAATTCTTTCCTGATAAATTGTTCTATATGTTAATCTTAAGATTTGAACCTAGAAAATATAAAAAGAAAACATACCTCCTTAACCAAGAGATCAATTCTTCAAAATTAACATCAATATTATAAATCAAAGTAATTCAACAATATGATTAGACTTAACATCACTATTATAAATACCACAATAGTTTGCAAACAAGCATGTATTAATTTATTCATGACAGTATTTGTTATCAACATTTTGTGTAGTTTTGAACTTGACATGTTATGGTATTTTAGTTTTTAATATTGTAAAATGGAGGAAAAAATTTAAAAATATCACCGAATTATATAAGTAAGTAGTATCGATATTATTATTAAATAGAATTTTGTATTAATTTTGCTTTCAAAATTTTAAAAATTCATTACCCTCGAATTAAATATCTTGGTTGATGGATTGAGAACACATGGTGTGTATAGGCAACCTCGTTGCTTGTCTTGTATTAAAGTCAAGACAAAGCAGACCCATCAATACCATCCCTTAATTTTTCCAGCAAACTAAAATTAATCACGCAATCACATTGAAGAGTTGAAAGCAGCCATAGCCAACCCAATTGCTATATAAACGCCCCCCGCATCTGCATCTCCTCACCCACACTAGCTACCACAAAAATAAAAAACCTATAGAACTTGCCTTCACTCGAAGTCCAGAATGAGCTCCCTTAAAACCCTCTCAATCTTTTCCTTCCTTTTTGCTGCCCTTCATTTCCCCTCTGTCCATGCAGCCACATTTGATATAACAAACAAATGTCCCTACACGGTTTGGGCTGCAGCTGTGCCTGGGGGTGGCAGGCAACTTAACAATGGTGAGACATGGACCATTAGTGCTGACCCTGGCACCACACAAGCACGCATTTGGGCTCGAACCAATTGCCAATTTGATGGTGCTGGAAGGGGTAGCTGCCAGACTGGTGACTGCAATGGACTCCTAGCATGCCAAGGCTATGGTTCACCCCCTAACACCCTAGCCGAATACGCAATTGGCCAATTTGCAAACCAAGATTTCATTGATATCTCTAACATTGATGGATTTAATGTTCCTATGGAATTCAGTTCGGCCTCTGCAGGTTGTACCCGCGTGATCAAATGTACAGCAGATATCGTTGGACAGTGCCCTAATGAATTGAAGGTCACTGGAGGGTGCAATGGACCATGTCCTGTGTTCAAAACTGACGAGTATTGTTGCAATTCAGGCACCTGTAGTCCTACTCCTTTCTCAATGTATTTCAAGGAGAGGTGCCCAGATGCTTATAGTTATCCTAAGGATGATCCTACAAGTTTGTTTACTTGCCCCACTGGGACTAACTATAAGGTCATATTCTGCCCATGAACCTAGTAGCTACTAGCTAGTCAGTGATAATGTTAAGTGTCACAAACTAAGGTATTGCACACCTATATATATATAGCGGTGTGGAATAAGAGAGCTAATTAAAGGCCTCTGAGCACATAAGCACATGTAGTGATGTGCTCAATATATGTTCTATCACATGAATTTCAATAAATGCTCTATTCATGGATGCTGAAAATCTTAAAATCCCGTTGCTTTTCGCCCATGATTCCATCTCTCATGAATATTTTTCTCATTTGTCCATTCACTGAACACAAAGAGAAACTTTTCAGATCGAACAATACAGAACCCAGAAAATATTTGTTACAATCAATCTGGAAATTATATTATTTTTTTTAGCGTAGCATGAAAATGCAAGCACAGATAAAACCCAAGTTTCCAAAGAAACAAATCTCAGTAAACGTAACAACGTGAAGCATCTATAACTTCTCATTTGATTGCCATCTCCCCATTGCACCACCCCTACTCTCCCTTGACTCTCGTGGTCTCCAAGGAAATTTGAAACAGCTTCACAATTACCACAAATCTGCAATATTTACTATATGAGTGACATGAAATTCGTACCACCGATTATTCCAATTTAATTAAGAGAGGACTTAACACAAAACAGTTCATAAGATGCTATGAAAAAGGGTTTTATTTGATACCAAAAGAATTTCCCAAGCTTTGAGCTCCAACTTTGTGCTCATTCTAAGACAGCTAGCCTACATATAGTAGCCTTACGTACGAGTGGTGTTATTAAGTCTGAATTTGTCCTTATTTCAGCTATAATCCTGTTAGGGCCATCCACTTGGCCCGGCATGGCTTCATCAAAAGGCCATGATTTGATTATCAAAGGGGTTTAGTTAACTATGTTGTTTGCTATCTTCTATATATATTATCTTCTCCTTTTTACCTTCTCCCTGTTAAGATGAAACGTGGCTAATATTTAAAAACTTAAACCTAGAATTCCCGATATATAGTAAAAGGTTGATAGCAGAATATATCATAATTGTAATGAAAAATGGGACTTCCTATTATATAACACGAAATAAATATTCTGCTTTCAAAAGTATTGTTCACGTACGTACGTGTAGTGAAAATACTATTAACTAGAATAGTATAATGGTAGTTTTGGCCTTCGCATAAAAAAATCTGAATACTTGTTAATTACTGGAGCATCAAGATGTTTTTTATAAAACGTATTAATCATTACCAAAAAATTTTTAGAGCAGAAAAAGTCTTTTTACATTTTAGAAACAGTGAAACAACCAAATTGTTTTTAAACAGAAAAAAATTAAACCTGTCTTTTTGCTTTTTAATATTTTCACAATGATTTATTGTTATTATTATATCGGCTAAATGAAAATTTAATACTTGATTAAATATAAAAACTAAATAAAAATTAAAATGCACGCGCGGTAAAACGACAAAATGTCATTGGAACCTAAAAAATTAAAATTGACTTCAAGGGGCTTTTTTTTCTTTTCATAAAGGTATTTTCTCTATTATCAGGTCAGTTGAGGGACAATTTAGTATTTAAATAAATATATATATAAAAAAACAAAAACATTGTTGGGGCCTCCCAACTACCAAAACTCCCCTTCAGCTTTGTCATTAGAAACGTCGTTGTATCATTTTTCTGTTGATGCGGTGCATGTAGATAGTGATGGGGTGGTTTGTCACCGCTTGAGCTTTTTTTTTTCTCTCATTTCCTGAAAATTACAGTATGGTTTTGTTTGTTATTGTTATTTCAACTTAAGTTCTTATTATTTTGATTTCTAATTTTTATTCTTGACTTTTTGTGAAAATTTTATTTGTATTCAGTTTCACCCTTCAATCCAAATGTTTAATATATTTTTTTTCAATTTGATCCTCATTCTTTTTTTTTTACCATTTGTTAAATTAATTTTTCTTTTAAATTTCACCATTCAATAAAAAAAATTATTTGGATTTCTTATTTCAATATTGACCCTCATTTTTCTTTACCATATTCCTTTAGTTGTAAATAAGAGATTGGAATTTGTTATATACTTGGGCGAGAAGGAAGTAGTGTTAGCTTAGCTATAAATTTATCCAAAAAAAAAACCATATTCCTTTTATTGGTTGAATATTATGGTGTGTAAACAAGTGTATTTAAGCTTGTTTAGGAGTATAGTAGAAATTGCTTTTCAATGTTTTTTATTTGAAAATATATCAGAACAATTTATTTTTATTTATTTTTGATATTAATATATTAAAACAATAAAAAAAACTAAAAAAAAATATTAATTTAATACCAAACCATCCCTTCCTCCTTAAATATTTGCCCCCATTAATCTCCAAAACGAAAATGATCAATTCCTAGTTTTGTATTCGTATTTGCATTTGCTGGGCAAAAACTAGGATGGAGGTGAAGAGTGACTTTCTATTATATGTGGTAATCTCATATTCATTGTCTACATTAATTTGCATTTCCTGTCTATTAAAAAAATCTGTGTGGGTTTCCGTTTTGTTCTTGTTCGGAAGAATTATCCTTGGCCCACATTAATTTGATGTCTCCAAGTCAATTCTCAGTGCAGTTTTTCTTCTTCCCTCGATCACTTTCGTCCATAAAAACTTTGGACATTTGTTAAAGTCGTTCCACTAAAACTTCCCTTCTACACACGTACACAAATTCAGAATTTAGATATGTGAAAAAAAGGTTTTATTAGTATATCTTTATTAAAAAAATATTGGATTAAAAAAAATATAAGGATATAATTTTTTTAAATTTTCAAGTATGTTGAGCTTACATGCATTAGCACAAACACACCCCAATAAATAGGTTTAATTAAACAAGTCTATATTTCGCCAACACCATTAGATGTATTAAAGTCTTTCATGACCTGTCATGTCTTCATCTTTTATCTGGATAAAATGAATGTAATATAACTCATAATACAACTAAAAAATTCACAATGATAAAATTACACTTCAAATCACTCATCTCCATAAAAGGACAAGACACATGGGTTATAAATATACTATGAGACATTCAAAACAAAAGTTCACAATCTTCATTTTCTATTGCATATATATTTTCAAAGCATTTCTCTCTAGAATATTATTATATTCTCTCTCTAAAAAGATAATTATTTAAATATCAGAGAGTCTCTATTTCCATTAAAAAAGATCTTTTGCAAGTACTAGTCACAAGCCATATTAATCCACCAAATACCAAATATAAATTATTAACCATCTCGGTTAAAGAAAATAAATAAAATTATTAAAACTAATTAATGAACCAATTATTCAACCCAAAAATCAGTTGGTAGGCTACTTATTTGGGACTTCATCAGGCTCCGTAAATAAATACCTCACATAATATGCACTAGGAACACAGAAATACAAACCAATACCAAGTGCTCGTAAAGCTACTTCAGCCAATACCAATACCTTTCATGTCCTAAAAGCCTACTTTATTATGTATTTTGCTTGAAAATTTGGTCTTTTTTTTTAAGATATAATTTTTTAAAAGTACAAATTAATTTTATAAAAATAAAAAATACATATTTTTTATATGAGTTTCACAAAAAAAAAAATTACTATACCTCTAAGCTAAATACCCTTTTAATCATCAAGGATTTATTTTTTTTATTTTCTTACAATTTTGATAATTAATTATTAAGTATTATTATTAATTATTAAATATGGATTAAAATAGTAATCCATATTTTTTTCATTTGATAATTTATTTTGATTTATTTTTTATATGGTTATCGCGGTATTAAAAAAATATCTCAGCATCAGATTAGTATCAGAAAAATATCATAGCATTACGGTATGGTCTATATTTTAAAAAGTTCATTTAAATAAAAAATGATTTTAAAAAAAAACTAGGTTATTAACTTTGTGGAGTTAATGACCTGGTTTGCTAGTTTAGCGAGGTAATCCTAGTTGTCTCGGTTCATAAGTTTATCAGTGGTTTTTTTTTTACTAATTGAACTCGATTATATGTTTATCTATTTTTCTCTTTATCATATAGTTAAAAAAATAGTTTTAAAAAAATATGTTATTAAATTTTAGAAAATTCATGGGCCTGTTGACGGGTTTAGCAAGTTTAACTTTTCTCTTTTTTTTTATCCTTTGATAGTGAGCTGATTGAGAATTGAGTTTCATAATTTGTTTCGTTTTGCTTTCTACAAGGTTATCATAGTCTTAAAAAAAAGTCTCGGTATTAATTTGACGTTTAATTTTACAATCATCTATTTTTGTTATCATATAGTTAAATAAAAAATAATTTAGAAAAAAAATTATTAATCTTAATGGAGTCCATTACCTAGTTTGCAGTTTTGATGTGTTGACTCGGGTTATCCGATTCACGAGCTTAATTAGTTTACACATCAAACCTGATATGTTTGTTTTTTAGTTTTTCGATCTTTTAATTTTTCTAATTTTTTTTCTTATTTTATTCTTCTTTAGTATTGGATTGGTTAGGAAATTGAATTTATGGTTTCTTTTCTTTTTTTTCTACTTTTTATAGTGTTATCATGATCTTAAATAAATATCTTTTTTAGGGTTGATGCTTGATTTTGCAAGCATCTAATTTTATCATAAAATGAAATAAAAATAATTTAAAAGGCAATAAAGTTATTAAACTCATTGATGTCTATGACCCAAGTCGCAAGGTGATCGACATCGATCCAATTTGATATCGTTTCAATATTAAAAAAATTATTATTTTATTTTTAAAAAATTTATGTAATGTTTTTCCCGGTCATCTAAGTTATCTATTAACCTATTAAATTGAATGATTCACTTTGGATCAGTTCCCATACAGTTTAATTTGAAATTTGAGTTAGATAAGGAGTTAAGTTGAAAAATTCTTTATACTATTTATATTTTTTTATTTAAAAAAATAATTCAACTCACAGTATTCCGCGGAAAATATACTAATATTCTATTATGTCACGGGCAAATATACTAATACTCTATTATTATAGGCTTAGCAGTTTACTTATGATATTGCCCTACATTCCATTAATGAAAAGAGTGTACATATAGATTACAGAGAAACTGATTTACACCTAGACTTAAGGAGTCTGTTACTAAATACAAGGACATTTGAATTTGAAATATGAAATGGTGATCTTAATCCTGATATGCCCTCTCAAGATAGGCCACGAGTAGAGAGGCCAATCTTGTCGTGCAAGTGCTAGAATTGGGAACGAGGTAGAGGCTTTGTAAGAAGGTCTGCAAGTTGGTCTGCTAAAGAAACATGAGCCATGCGTAGTTTACCAGTTTGAACTTTTTCACGTAAAAAATGATAGTCAATGGCCACATGTTTCATCCTAGAATGAAAAACTGGATTTAAGCTTAACTGTGTGGCGCCAACATTATCACAGTAGATGACTGGTTTGGTGATCAGATCAATGTAAAATTTAGACAACAATGAACAAATCCAAAGATAGTTCGGCAGAAAGTAAACAACAATAATCGATATTCGGCTTCAGTTGATGAATGAGCGACAGTCTTCTGCTTCTTAGAACTCTAGGAGATGAGATTATTGCCAAGATAAACAAGGTTGGCACTGGTGGAGGAGTAATCATCTTTGTTTCCGCTCGATCAAGATCGAAAAAGGCATGAAGTGATATTGGGGAGTTGCTATGAAGAAGAAGACCATTATTGATGGTGCCACAGAGGTAGCGTAGGATGCGTTTAACAATTTGCCAGTGTTCATCTGTTGGTGCATGCATGAACTGAGACATTCTGTTAACAGCAAATGACATATTTGGACGTGTGAGCGATAAGTATTGGAGGTTGCCAACGACTATTCTGTATTTAGTAGGATTGGAGAGAGGGGAACTAGAAGACAATATAAGGGATGAGGAGTTGGTTGGCAATGGAGTAAGGACAGGTTTAGCTTGTTCCATGTGTGTTCTGGCAAGCAGTTACTGAATGTATCGCCGCTGGGAGAGAAGAATACCACTGGGATGGGGAACAACTTCAACACCAAGAAAGTATGAGAGATTACCAAGATCTTTTAGAGAAAACCTCTAAGCTAGACGAGTAACAAATTGAGACACAAGATCAACATTGTTACCAGTGAGGATAATATCATCAACGTATACCAAAAGGTAAAGCAGGTTGTTGCCAGTTGCTCGAGTAAACAAAGAAGTGTCAGAATGAGAGTTTGTGAAACTAGCGACCAAGAGAAATGATCGCAATTCATGATACCATGCTCTTGGAGCTTGTTTGAGGCCGTAGATAACTTTATGTAGTTTGCATATATGGCTGGGATGATCAGAATCAATGAATCCAGGTGGTTGAGCCATGAATACTGTTTCTAAAAGACTGCCTTGAAGGAATGCATTATTGATATCCAGCTGGCGAAGTGACTAACGGTTGGCGACAGCAAGACTAAGCACCAGGCGAATTGTTGTTGGCTTTATAACTGGACTAAACATTTCAAGGTAATCTACACCTAGCCGTTGATGAAAACCTTTAGCCACAAGGCGTGCCTTATACCTATCAACAGAGCCATTAGAATTCCTTTTAATACGAAATATCCATTTACAGCCTACAATGTTGGTGGCTGTCGTGGGACAGACAAGTTCCCATGTGCCATTGCTTATAAGAGCATTATATTTAGCTGACATTGCATTTCTCCAGTTTGGATCTTTGATAGCTTGTGTAATAGAAGTCGGCTCTTGAGGTGTGGAGGAGGTTAATGTTGCATGAAGATTCAGCTTTTGTATTGGTTTTGTGATATGATTTACGCTCTGGTAATCATGGGATGGTTAGGGAGTTGCGCCCTATTGGTTTGTGAGTCTTGGAAGTGGGGAGTTGTACTTACAGTAGGTTGGGAGATCAATGAAGAAGATGGAGAAGGAGGAAATTTTGGTGCATGTACTTTAGGAGTGCGAGAAGGCGGCTGTGCTGGAAGAGGCAAAAAAACTGTGAGAACAGGTGAAAACCAGGAGACAACTGGTGGGTGAGATGGACAAGGTGACATGGATGTGAGACTGGTGTAGGGAAAAATTGTTTCAACAAATTTGACATAACGGGAAGCATAGGTTTTGGAAGTCTTAGGCTCAAAACAAAGATATACACTTTGTGATAATGAGTAACCAAGGAAGACACAGGGCTTGGATTTCGGTTCTAGCTTATGTGAGGAATAAAGACGAAGCCATGGATAACATAAGCAGCCAAAGCTTTTTAACTTAGAGTAGTTTGGTGCAATTTGGAAAATTAATTCAAAGGGGCTAGAGAACTGGAGTGTTTTGGTAGACATTCTGTTTATTAAATAGACAGCAGTACTAAATGCTTGAGGCCAAAAGGATAATGGAAGGGAGGCATGGGTGAGGAGTGCAAGACTAGTTTCTACAATGTGACGATGTCGTCTTTCGGAGTAGCCATTCAATTCAGGGGTATGTGAGGTGAGTGATTCCAGTTTTTGAAAGGAAGGCTTTGAGTGCAGAATACTCATCTCCATTATCAGAGTAGAGAATGACAATTCGTTGGTTAAAATAATTCTCAACAATGGATTTATAACATTGGAAAACGTCAAGAACCTTAGATTTACGCGTGAGAGGATAAAACCAAAGATATTTGGTGAAGTGATCGACAAATATGATGTAGTACTTGAAGCCATTAGAAGATGTCACTAGAGAGGTCCAGACATCAGAAAAAATAATTTGTAGAGGCTTTGTGGATACTAGAGTAGAAGTATAGAATGGCAATTTATGACTTTTATTGTAGAGACAAGCATTACAGGAGAATTCATTGGTGATAGGAGAGGAGGATTCTAATTGATAATTAGACAAAATATGTTGTAAAATAGGTAATGCTGGGTGTCCTAAACGATGATGCCAGTTGGTGCAGGTAGTTTTGATGATGGAGAAAGCTAAGATTGGTGCAAATGTAGGGTTGGAAGCCGGCCATTCATACACTCCATCCTTAGTGTTGCCTTGAAACAGAAGTGCCCCTGATTGAAGATCCTTCACAAAGAACGAAGATGGTAAGAATTCCACTGAAACATTGTTAGAATTGCAAAACCGATAGACATAAATTAAGTTGTGTTTCATAGTTGGCACACAAAGGACATTAGACAATTTAAAAGTGGAGTGGGGAGAGGAAATTTTTGTAGAACTAGTGTGTGTGATGGAGAGACTGGTACCATTGCCAATCATGACATCATCATGGCCATTGTAGGGGGAGTGGAGTGACAAATTGTCAAGATCTGCAGTCACATGGTGAGAGGCACCACTGTCAAGGAGCCAGGTTGGATCAGTAGAGGCAGTATTGGTGACAAAATTAGCTTGTGGTTGCCAAGAAGATGTGGAATGTTGTGCTGAGGAATGCTCAGTAGCTGAAGACTGAATTGGGACCAGTTGGAAGGAGGGACATCGTTTGGCCGTGTGAGGGAATGCCACAAATTTGGCAAAAACCTTGATATGGTTTCGATGGAGGCCGATGTTGGCGATAGGGAGAGTTGTTGATTGATGAATGGGAAGGTCTGAAATTGGGGGAACGCCACTGGTGAGTAGTGGCAAGTGAGGAATAAGAGGGAAGAGGATTGTTGAAACGAGAGGCACGCCATGTAGGAGCTGTCTTATGCATGGGATTGGCTGTAATGGGAAAGGACGTAGCCAAGGTATCTGTTGTTGCATGGGCTTCAAAAGAAAGAAGTTTTTCATGTAGCTCATCAAATGAGATGGGTGTGTCACGAGCTTGGATTGCTCGAACGAGTTCCTTGTATTCATCTCCTAGGCCATCGAGAATTTTGTCAGTGAGATCTTCCGAATCGACTGGTGCACCTAGGATAGCAAGTTCATCAGCACGTGCTTTAATGGAATAAAGAAACTCAGTGATGGTCTGAGTGCCTTTGGTTGGGTTTTTAAGTTTGTTCTTGACTTGTTGGATGTGACCACGAGAAGGTTTTGCATATGTATTGGCAAGGATGTTCCATGCTTCCTTAGCAGTACCTGCACAGGTAATGAAAGGAATGATGGTGGGCGAGAGAGAGCTGATTATGGCATTTAGCAATAGTTGATCCTGTCGAATCTAGAGTTTGTGAGAGGGATTTGTGAACGTGTGGTTGTCTGCAGTGATAGTGTTTGAAGGGCAGGGTATTGAACCATCAATATATCCAATGAGATCATACCCAATGAACAGCGTTTCAAATTGAAGTTTCCAAGAGATGTAATCTGTAGAAGTTAGTTTAAGAGGTGTTTGAGCAATGATATTAATGGTAATAAGGGAAACCTCGTGATGAATATCTGAGGAGTTGGTTGGGGTGGTCATGGTTTCGTGGTTGGGAAGTAAGAAAAATTTAGTATTGCTGAGACCGTGATTTAGCAGAAGAGAAGAGAGACTAATGAAAGGGAACCTTGGATTGCTCTGATACCATGTAGGCTAAGCAGTTTACTTATGATATTGCCCTACATTCCATTAATGGAAAGAATGTACATATAGATTATAGAGAAACTGATTTACACCTATTTACACCTAGACTTAAGGAGTCTGTTACTAAATACAAGGACATTTGAATTTAAAATATGAAATGGTGATCTTAATCCTGATAATTATGTCATGCGTGCTTTAGAAAAAAGAAATGTTTGCTTTTGAAAGCTCTCAAGCAAACACGTAAGGATATTAGTGGAGTAATTTCTTTTAAAAAAAAAACTACAAATGTAAGGAAAGTTACTCTGCCCTAATATACATATATATTACATCATTACTATATTGATATTTGATCCTTAAAACTTCAACTAGATATTGAAAGTAATATAGTTTTTTTCATTATTATATAATTGTTTTTTTTTTTTTTTGCTAACTGTACATGATCGGTTTGGTAATTTTATTTTTTAATATACATTAAAATTACTCATTTAACTTTGAAATTAAATAATCTAAAACTATTGAGATGCTTGGTAAATAATGCTGCTGCTGCTGCTGTGATGTTTGTTTTATACAAAAGGTTGATATCCAGGCCAAATTTGAAGAAGAAAAGAAGGCGAATCTGGGAAAGCTATAGAAAGGATGAGTTTGATTGCTACATCTTTTATTTATTTTTTTGGGTTTTGAATATGGACCTGTAATGAATTCTGTGATTTTTCATGGCAAACTAAAATAAATGGGGGAATTTGTTCACAAACCTAATCTTATATTGAGACTGATAATGATATAGGTTATGATACGTGTGAGGTAGCAGCCCAACTACTCAAAGTGTGGTGGCTGGAGGTTGCCATGTGTCAAATAAATTGTGGCTGTTCAATGTCTGTATGAGAATCCTATGCCATGAATCTAAATTATGTGGTGTTCTTTTGTGTCTGATTTCAACAGCAACATGAGGTGTTAAAAAATTATTTCTGTAGTGCCTGAACCTCTTAACTATTTGACTCTTCGGCTCCTATGTTTGTTTGTCAAGCTCACCCTGCAGCCTACGTTGTCTAATTAAATAGGATATTTTCCAATCAACGAAATTACCGCAAGCAAGATCAGTGCTATGAATTAACACACCTTTAGAGTTCTTTCCAATATCTGTGTTTGAACTGTCTTCGGGAGAGGAGGAGCATGCACCGCGACTCCTACTGGGTTGTCAAACTTGAGGGCGGCATTGTGGGCTGTTTTGAATTGTTATGCCTGTGATTGTCGCATTGAAACTTCCATAAAATCTTAGCACCTGCAAAAAGAAAGCATGTCAACCATGTTATAAAAGTGCATGCTTATGAACTGCGATAGAAATCTTTATAGTTTTCTTGAAGTCCTTACTCCATGTGGGCTTGATGCTTGGCATTTTCCCGCTGAGCTCCCTTCTTATCTACAACACAATTCAGAAAAGAGACATTATCAGATTTAGATAGACACTGCAGATAATAATTGTAGTGGAAGGTACAAATTGAAGTTAATTATCGATATTGGTTGATGTTGTTGTACTCTGTTGTTTAGTGGAATAATTAATTTCGATTCATTGTCTATAGGATCTTCAAACGGGTGGTCTTGCCACCATTTTGAGCCGCTTCCATCTATGGTCTCTTTCCATGAACTGTGATTCCTACAAGCTTGGTGAATTCAAGCCACTACAAGAGATCTCTACCCTGAGCATTCAAGTTTGTTGGAGCAATAATTGTGCTATCCAACTGGGAAAAAGCTTCATTGCATCATCATTCACCAATATGGAATGCATGAATTACTGTCATTTTCTATGCTAACAAATTCTATATTTGATGCTTACTTGAAATACAATGCTTGCTAACACATTCATGAATAGTTTTTTTAATTGCTAAGCCTTTTCTTTTTCTACTGTCATATCCTCTCTTGGCTGTGCTTCATGGTTTGTGCCAGCTTGCACCTTTGCGGCTCCTTTTAGGTTGTGGTTGATGAGGTTTGTTCTTCTTTACCTCGGTTTCAGTTGCACCACCTATTTTGCAGATTACTTTCCTTTTTGTTTTCTGCGGCATCAAGCTGACTTTGCTCGCGGCTTTTGCTATCCTAATTTGGATGGTTTGATTCCTTTAGTTTGTATGTTCTGCTGCTTCGTTGTTCATGCCTTTAGGCTCTTAACTTTTAGTTTTCTTTTTGATGATGTTCGCCCTCTCAGGCGTGCTTACTGTTTTAGGAAATCTCTCGCAACTTTGCCTGCCCTTTTTTCTAATAGCTGGCGAGGTTCCCTCTTCTATATGTTGCTTTCGTTTGATAGCTCTCTTTTCCCTTTGTTTTCTGATCCCACATTAAGCTATCTTCGCTCTATGCTTGCTCTGTCCAAGTTTTCATATCTTTGCTTTTTAACTTTGTATGGCTTTCTACGTTATTGTAGCCTTTCGTGATGTTTGTTTAGCCATTTTCTATGCTCTCTCGGTTGCGCTCGCTGGTTTAGGACCGCTCATGCATCTTTTCTCCAACAATTGACAAGGTCTGCTATTCTCTGCCTCCATTTCAGTTCCGCCATCTGTTTTGTAGGTTGCTTCTTCTTCTTCTCTTCTTTTCACTTTTATAACATCAACATGACTTTGACCTTAAGCTTTCACTCTACCATTTTGGATGCTTTACTTCCTTTGTTTTGTATAGTTTCTTGCTTTGTGATATATTTTTTTGTTCCTAATTTTTTCCTTTTCCCTGTTATCATATCCTCTATGAGGTAACAATTTCACTCATGTAAGTTCCAGGACTTGCAATTGACATACTGTTCATGTCATTCCTTAATATGACTTTATGACATGCATTCCCTTTCAGCATTTGTATGCCTGTTGATATTTATCTTTTGCGCTTCATGCATAATATATAAAAAAAGCTAACCAAAAAAATTATGGAAAAAAAAAGATAAAAAAAATCATATTTGTGTTTATTTAGATTATCAAACAACCCAATGCTAAACTAATAGAAAAAAACAGCAAGAAAATAAAAAAGTAAAATTTAAAAAAAGAAGAAGAAAGCATCAATTAAAAAAAAAAGACGAAAACAAAGAAAACTCAAGCGAACCTTTTAAATCTGGTCTAATTTTAAAAACTTACAACTCGTTAAATCCTAAACCTGAGTTCAATCAAGAAGCTTAATTGTCAACCAATTTAGTTTTAAATGATGAAATCATTGAAAAAATATTAATAAAAAAACTTACAAAAGCGAAAAGAATGAGGATAAAGCTTGAGAGAAAACACCTAAGGAGGATGAAATTTGAAAAAACAAATAATTAAAATAATTCCAAAACAAGATAAATAGCAATTAAAAGAATTACTAAAAAATTTGAAAGATTAAAAAGTCATAGGAGATGAAATTGAAAAAAATATATATATAATTTGATAGATTGTTTATAGATTAAAAAATGGTTAGGGTGAAATTGAAAAACAATTGTAGAGGACTAACCCAACAGAATCAAACCTAAGAAAATAAGAAAACAAAAAAGAAAAAAAAAACCAAGCAATCTTAGACGAACCTCCTAAACTTAATCTAATTTCTAAAACCTACAACTTGTAAAATCCTAGACCTGAGTTCAATCAAGAAACTTAATTCTTAATAAATTTAATTTTAAAGAATGAAATTGTTGAGAAAATATTAATCAGAAAAACTTGCAAAAAAAACAAAAAATGGGGATAAAATTTGACAAAAAAACCCGAAGATGATGTTTTTTTTTAAATAAAAATAACCCCAAACAAAATAAGTTGCAATTATAACAATGAGCACCAAATTTGAAAGATAAAAAAAATCATAAAAGGTAAATTGAAAAACATTTGTTATTCGATAAAATATTTATAGATTAAAAAATGGTAGGGGGTGATATAAAAAGAAATTATTAACGGCTAACCCAATATAATTAAACCATAAAAAATAACAAAACAAAAACCCAAAAAAGGATAAAAAAACAAAAAAACATCAGTTTAGAAAAAAAAACAAGCAAACCTAGTGAACCTCTTAAATCTGATTTAATCTCTAAAAATCACAACCCATGAAATCATTGACCCGGACTCAATCAAGAAGTTTAATTCTCAATTACTTTAATTTCAAAGAATGAGAAAAATAAAAACATATTTAAAAAAAACTGCAAAAACAATTAAAATAATGAGGATAAAATTTGATAAAAAAATCCAAAGAGGATGCAATTTAAAAAAAAATGATTCAGAATAAAATAAACTACAATTAAATGAATGAAAACCAAATTTTAAAGATAAAAAAAAATGATAGATTAAAAACAATCATACGGGGTGAAATTAAAAAATATTTTTAATTTAATAGACTATTTATATATTTAAAAATGTCAAGGGAGTGAAATTGAAAAACATTTGTAATTTGATAGATTATTTATAGATTAAAAAATAGTAGGGGTGAAATTGAAAAACATTTATAATTTTATAGCTTATTCTAAAATAAAAAATAGTAATTAAAAGTATAGGGACAAAATGTTAAGGAAGAAAAAATTGAAGGGGTTGCTTCAAAATTTTGCATGGGATGATGCAAAATTCGAGAAGGAGAGAGAGCAAAAGAAGAAAAAAAACAAATGTCTATTGGCGACAAACCGCCATGAATCTTGGAAAACACGTCATACCACAATGTAAAGGGCATTGAGATCTTCCAACTACCGCCCTAAAAGGTGGCGTTCAGTATCTAGACAAACTTTTACACGTCGCCTGAACAACGCAGGGTCGTCCATAAGACACACGTAACCCTTTTTTTAATAATTATATATCATATATGTAATTTACAACAATAAACCTTGAATATCCTTGTACATTACTAAAAAAACAAAGTAAAATAATAAAAGAGTCCTGGGTGAGTTCAATTATTTTTATCTTCAAGAACATAAAATAATTATACTATTCTAAAAAATTAAAAATACAAAAATGTATATTCATATACTGTCTGAAGTTGGAACTCTGAAGAATAAATCTTCAAGTGGCGATAACGAAACTCAGAAAAAACGAGATAGAAGCAGTGATTGTGGCTTCGTCTAGTGAGCTAGGTATGCAAATAGTGAGAGAGATTGAAAAACTGTTAGCACCTGATAACAAGAGAGTGGTTCAACAGCTTGTATTTAGGTTTGGCTGGACACCAAGCCTAGCCTAGGTGACATGGGCCTGACATTACTTTCAGGCTAAATATCTTTGAGTTCAGTTGTGTGTTGGGTCTAAATGCATGCGGGTTTGGCAAGGTGTCAGACCCAAACATTTGGGTTCAGCTACATGCTGAGCCCAAGTGCATGTAGGTCTGGTAAGGCGTCAGACCCAAACATCCTTGAGTCAACTACGTGCTGAGCCCAAGTACATGTGGATCTGTCAAGGTGTCAGATTTAAATGTCTTGGGTTCAGCTATACGCTAAACCTAAGTGCATGTGAATCTAGCAAGACGTCAGACCCAACTGTCTTTGGTTCAACTTTGTGCTAAGCCCAAATGTATGTGGGTCTGGCAAGATGCAAGACTCATTTACCTTGGGTTTAGATATGTGTTGAACTTATATGCATATAGGTATATGGTAAGGTGTCAGATCCTTCACCCTTGGATTCCAAACCCTATACATATAGAGATGATAATCTTTTTAGGCCCCATGGATTTATTTTTTTATTCTCATGTCTTTTAACATAAAATGTCTTTTAACTCTACCTATAAAAAAGTTATTTCTGTTCTTCTGTATTTGTGATCGGTTAATAAGAACCTCCTATGACAATAAAAAAAACAAGATGATTTATCACTATTTGTTACGGTGAAGGCCTTGTTATTTTCTATATAGTATAAACATATTACTATTACATGCATGCTCTAACCAGAAATCATCTTATACATATAAAAATCATTGATAATCCAGCTTAAAGATGTCTTCATCTAAAAATTATGTTTCTTTGAGACACTATTCATCAAATTCCTGAATGACTACAATTGATTCAACTCATCAATTAACGGTCAAAGAAAAGTATCTATATTCCTACCTGAACTATTAGGACTGAGTATAACCCTAGATAAAAACATGCCTCGTACACATCCTCGATGAAAAATTATAAACCGTGACTATTACTAGGCAACAAAAATAGGGTACAACAAATGACCTGAATGAATTGAATTCACTTATACATAACCCAAGATATATATTCCGTGGTTCCATTGAAAACTGAGGATGTACCATAAAATGACTTTTAGGCTTCACCATCGGAAGGGTGCACCATGACTATTCATCTTATCATGTGAATGATGTTATGTCATATGCTTAATAGTTTTTGGAGATATGAATAACATTTGCAGTCTGATTGAGAAGTATTTCAATTTTCTATGTGTGATAAGAGTTCCTCCCTTATCAATTTTGAGTTTATACCGAGCATACCCACATGTTTTATACTCGATAAAATCTGTATTTTTATAGTAGTACAACATGCAAAAGTTTGAACACATGCCAAAATTCTAGTATCCTAGGTCAAGGGGTTTCATCATGGATTTATCAGCATAGAAGTTCTCTTTCGACCTATTCCCTTCAGATAAAATGATTCTCCTTTATTTGATGATTCTTTCATAACCGACCTCACTCAGCCCATGATTTGACTTGATAGTGAACACTTATGCAATGACCGATAATTTTCTATAACTTGTGCACCCATCCTATAATGGTTCATCGAGATCTTTTAAAAGTTCAAAAAACCTAGTTGTGTCTACATTTGATTCTTAATCTACAATTGAATATTCACATGTATAACCCTGATTCATTCTTATTGCATTCATCATCATACTTCTATTAGGATTACTATTATCATTTACAACTCCATGCACGTTGCTATAACTAGAAGTTGAACTAACTATCCTTTCTACCATGGCCTCATAAGGAATATTGGGTTCTTTGTGTGCAAACCAACATAAGTATTTCTCCATGAACCCTTTTTATAGAAGCTGCATCGTAACAACATTTGGATCAAGAAACTTTTTATTTTTACACATTTTACATGGACATCTAATATCGCCTCCACTAATATTTTTCAGATTACATAGTTCATAATTAATAAAACTCTCAACCCCATTACAATAATCCATCATGTGCAAACCTTCAGGCGAAACTCGATATATCAAAGAATGATCATCCATTACTTACATGAGATCTATATAGAATATTGATAACAACATCTAATAATTAATAATATGAAATAAATGAATTATCGTTACCCAACTAATTAGCTATCATTGATTGAATTCAAACTTATTCAATATGTTTTAATAGTATGCTTTAATCATTAACAATTTTCTCTATAAAAATTCAAATTCCTCCAAATTTACTAAAATTCTTAACTAAAAATAAAATTGACAAAATGTGAAACGCACCAATTAAATAACCCATTATTTATTTCATTATAAAATACCCAAGTTACAAAATTAAACTCAATTTCATCAAATGACAAATAAATACAATTTTTCAAAATCTCAAACAAAGCTTAACATGTACAAATCATACATTCATACAATAAATTTCTATAAGAACAAATTATAAAACAAGTAAATACACAAACCAAATACATATACTACACAAAAATACCAAAAAAAATTAACATAAAGAAATGGGTTATAACAAAAAATAGTTAGGTTTACTTACTTGATATGACAAATCTTAAAAAGAAAAATTGAACCAGAAAAGAGATACTGACAGACTGAGTGTTGAGCTGGTTGTATTTGTGATGATGAGAGCTTGAATTATGACAAAATAAAAGGGCAAAGGGGGTGTTATTTTCTATAGAAAGAAGAAGAATAAGAAATGAAGGAGGGAGAAAAGGAGGTCGTGCGACAGATTATAACTTAAATATTATCGTTGGATTCCTTCATAGAAAATAGTGACGTTTCTTTTTCATTAATAAATTCATCGGCAATATTAACAAGTTAGATTTGTCGACAAAAATATCAAGGGAATACTTGCCCATTTTTCACATTCCTTGAATTCCACCGGTAATTCCTTATATGAATACCGGTGAAAACAATGACATTATGTTTCATTGGTAAATGCCACCGAAATTTTCTGACAATATTTTTCCATTGGTATTTTTATTTTTATTTGACAATTTTGTGGTAATGATAGCCTGTATGCCTAGGCTAAAATAATTTTTCTACACCCTTGGCCTACAAATACAAACACCTAGCCTGCATATCTATTTTTTTTTTCTTATTTTTAATTTAATAGATGTTGCATTGTTCTTCTATAACTTTTTTCAATCATCAAAGGTTGATCCAATGACCGAAAAATCAGGGTCCAAGTTTTTGAATTTCCAAAAACCAATATTTCAACCATTTTTAACCTAAGAATGTGAAAAAAAATAATCTTATTGGCCTCTAATAACCCATTTATAACAACAAAACACATTTTAATCGCTCTAAAAACTTAGAATGATATCAAGTCTTTTTTTTTTGCCCGATCTACTTTTATAGTATAATTGAAAGTAAAAACCACATTTATTGAGTTTTTCTTTTAAAATCGAATCCATAAATATCAAAATCAAAGTTTTGGTGACTAGAAACCAACCACATGAGAACTTTTTCTCTCCTCAATTTTTTTAACAAATTTCTCTCTTCTCTCTCAACATTAAAAGATTAAAATGTGATAAAATTGAAGTATAAGACCAAAATATAATAGCATAAAAAACAGGGATGAAATAATATTAATTTTGGTTTTTAATCTCTCAATTTTCTTAACAAAAAGCTAAAACTTGTGCACAATAAAACTTCGATATGACTTAGTTTTTTATATATATAATCTTTAATAGCTAACACACACCATAGGTTGATTATTATTAATATTATTATTATTAGCATAAGGAGGAGTATGTGGAGATTGAAGCATTGACCAAGTGGAAGTCACCATCCTCTTATAGCCAAACTTGAGAGTACTCGAGGGGGAGAGGGAACGATGAATAAGAGGAGAGAGATCGAGTATATCTTCGATTTGAAGATAAAGATAAGGATTTGAAAAAGAACTCGAGGAGTCTCTCAAATTCTTCCTTATTTACAATTTTGAATCTTTTCTATTTGAATTGATTTACTTCTATCCTTTTATTTTTATTTTTATAATTTTTAATACTTTCCATCTGAATGTATTTGCTCTCATTTTTGTCCTTTCCTTACCCGCTAAATAATCGGATAGATAATGATGTAGCCAGATTTTTTTTAAAAAAAAAAGACTAGGAATGTAGTAAGACCATGATTTGCGGGAGAAAACCCAATTTGTCGAGTTTGAGTGAAAGAACAGATTTCTCTTGAACAAAAAAAAAAAAAAAACCCTTCTGGAAGTGCATTATTGTTGGTGTAGCGCTCCAAAATGGTTATACATGTCAAAGGCAAACACTGGGAAAATAAAAGACGACGCAGCCTAATGGACAGAAAGTCGCGTTCTTATATATTACGCAAGTTAAGGACATGAGGCAGTCCTGATGTAAAATGTGAAAGATATAATTAAATTATTGCAAATTTGGGTTGGTAAATGAGTTTATTTTTTATGTTAATATTTTGGGCTTGAATTTAAAAAGAAAATTCATATTTTTTTTTCTTTTTATAAATACAATAGTTTGCATGTGTGTATCATATATAATATCGCAATCAAGCGAAGGATACCATAACCATTAAAACCGGGGGGGGGGGGGGGGATTTGACTATATATGGTGGAGTAAAAAAACCTATTTAGTCATTGATTCAATTCTTAATTTAAATAATATAAAATAATATAATAACAATAAATGCATTGATAAAAAAACAATAAAAAAATAAAAAAAATCAAACTTGAATCTATCCGAATTATCAAACAACCTAATATTATAGTGTAAAACTGTAGAGAAAAAAGACCCTAAATCGAGTGAACTCGAAAACTCCAAGATCATTGGTATAAAATTGGGATAATCTCATAAAAAGAATAAAACGGAAAAAAGTTTGAAGGATGGAATTGAAATAAATCAATTTTTAAAAATAAAAAATAATCCGCGTTAATTTTTGAAATCAGTGATCTTGATCATGAACCCGGAATCCAATAGAAGGCAAACTGAAAACAAATAACAAAGCAAAAATCTAAGAAAAAAACATAAAAAAATAAGAAAGCATGAGGTTAAAAAAGGAAAAAAAAAACAAAATAAACTTGAACGAACATTTTAAACTAGATCTAATATCTAAAACACGCAATCTATGAAATCCTGGATCGGGTTCAATCAAGAAGCTTTTCTCAATCAATTTAATTTTGAAGGATGAAATTATAGAAAAAAAATTAATAAAAAAACTTGCAAAACAAAAAAAAAATAAGAAAAAAATTTGATAGAAAAAAAAAACAAGGAAGATGAAATTTGAAAAAAAATAAAAAAATGATCCCAAATAAAATAAATAACAATTAAAATAATCAAAATCAAATTTAAAATATTATAAAATCATAGGGGTTGAAATAAAAAAAATATATAATTTAATAGGTTATTTATATATTAAAAATGATAGGGGTGAAATTGAAAAAATAATTTGTAGGAGGCTAACCTAATAGAAGGTAAACCACAAAAAAAAATATAAAAACAAAATCGAAAAAAAAATACAAAATAAGAAAACATAAACTTGGGTTAACCTCCCACACCTAGTATAATCTCTAAAACTCGCAACCCATGAAATCTTGGACCCGGTTTAATAAAAAGTTTAATTCTCAACTAATTTAATTTTAAAAGATGAAATCGGTGAAAAAATATCAATAAAAAAATTTTAAAAAGAAAAAAATAGCAACAAAAAAAATGGGCATAAAATTTGATAGGAAAAAAAAACCAATGAGAATGAAATTAAAAAAAAAATCTCAAACAAAATAAATAGCAATTAAATGAATGAGAATCAAATTTGAAAGATTGAAAAAATCATAGGGGTGAAATTAAAAAATATTTGTAATGTTATAGCTTATTCTAAAATAAAAAAATAATAATCAAAATGATTGAGATCAAATGTGAAAAAAAAAGAAATTATAGGGATTGGTATGAAATTTTGTAGGGGCCGACACAAAATTTGAGTAGAGAGAGAAGAAGAAGGAAAAAAAATGTCACTGGCACCAAACCAGAGGCGTTACTGGTATATACGACGCACCATCATGTATAAGGCGTTAGATCTTACAAACACATCTTAGAAGACGGTGATTGGTGGCCGGATGGCCCCACATGTCGCCTAAAATAACACGGGGAACGTTCATATCATTAGGTTTTTTTTATCATTTTAAATAATACTTGATTCTCGTTCTTTTAATTATTTTTTTATCATTTTATTAAATTAATTTTTCTTTTCAATTTCACCATTCAATTAAAGATCAAATTAATTTTTTTAATGTCACCCTTCAATCAAAGATAACACCCTTCAGAAGCCAAGCCCTTCAAAAATGACCAAATGTTCATTACTTATGAGGATTTATAATTTTAAATTGATATTTGGTATTGTAGTACACTTTTTTTTAAAATATTTTTTATTTAAAAATATATTAAAATAAATTTTTATTTATTTTTATCCACAACACATCAAAATTATAAAAAAAAATACTAAAAAAAATCTAATATTTTTTAAAATCAATATTATACATCATTAATGTCAAACACACTAGAAACCGTTTAGAAACACAAACATGGAAAACTCACGTTTCAGAAAAAAATAAAAAAAACAACAAAAGCATTCCTAACCTATCTAATATGAGTAAGAATAACAAATCATCATCACCGTTTGGATTACGGAATTATATATATATATATATATTGAAAATATCTTTATATTTTTTTTGTTATAAATAAGAAGTTTGAATTTGATAAAAACTTGGGCGAGAAATATATGAGTGTTACCGAGCTGTAGATTTACCCCATAAGAATACTTTATTCTTTTTATTGGTTGAATATTAAGGCGTGCAATGGAGTCTATTTAAAAGTACAGTAAAGATGGTTTTCTAGAGTATTTTTTTCTTTTTAAAAATATATTAAAATAATATTTTTATTTTTATTTTTAACATTAAAATGATAAAAAATATTAAAAAAACTTAATTTAAAACAAAATAAAAATACAGTTGGACCAAAATAACAAACAGTCCTTTCATTGAATATTTACCCCCCGTCAAGCTCCAAAACAAAAATGATCAGTGCCCAGTTTGGTATTCGTATTTGCATTTGCTGGGCAAAAACTACGATAGAGGTGAAGAGTGACTTTCTATTGTATGTAATAATCATATATTTATTGTCTACATTAATTTGCATCTTCAAGGACGTCCTGTCTATTAAAAAAGTTTCCGTTTTGTTCTTGTTCGGGAGAATTTTTCTTGAGCCACATTAATTTGATGTCTCCAAGTCAATTCTCTGTGCATTTTTCAATTGATTTTTTTCTCTTTCCAAGTATGATATTAAAAGTTTATTTTTTCTAGTTAATTGTTGTTATTTTTTTTGTTAACTTTATTTACTATCAACATTTTAAAAAAATATATTATTAAATTACCTGATTTTATTAAATTCAATCAAGCCAGTGAACCGTGTCTTAATTTTTTTTTATGTCTTTAAAAATATTATCATAACTATGCTAGTAAAAATTTAGGTTGGCCGGCATATCACGTACTTTTGTTTTTCATTTTATGACTAAAAGAAAAACAAAATTCTAAAAGAGATTATCAAAATTTATGAAATGGGGAGACCACACGATTCACGTCGAAAAGTTATATGGATGCTTAAATTAATTGTAGAGCGGTTGCATTACCTTTGAGGATCAATGGAAACGCCAAAAAGTGATCAAGGGGAACAAGTAATTGTTGATGCCAGAATTATCGTTGCTGATATTTCTGTAGACTTTTCTTCCCAGTCTCTAGTCCTCGAGATTTGGCAGCACTGACCTAAAATTGCTTTCCTTGTAACACTCATTGATTAGGCACCCTTCACCTTTACCTTTATCGGTAACACTCATTGATCAGTTCTCAGTGCATTTTTTCTTCTTCCCTCGATTACTTTCGTCCATAAAAACTTTGGACATTTGTTAGCCGAATCCCGAATCAACATCCCAGACAGGACCAGATTTCAAAACCATGCAATTAAGGGAGGTATTTCAAGAACTGAGATCCTTAATAAATTTTATTATGCCGCATAGCACAAAGTAGGGAAATAATGAAGGGGGACAAAGATGGAGGAGAGATGAAACTAAAAGTGCGTAATGGAGTGCAGTCAAACCGTTCTTTGAAAAGTTTGTTTTTTTATTTTAAATTAATAATTTTTTATTTTTAAATTGTTTTACTATGATAATATTAAAAATAAAATTTAAAAAATAAAAAAATATTATTTTAATATATTTCTAAAAAACACTTTAAAAAAACTTTTTCCATGTTTTCAAGTATGCCATGAAAACAAATTAAATTGAAACTGATGGTTATTAATTAAAATAAATTATATTTTTGTGGGGGAAGTGCAGAACCCCCAACCTCACCAGTCACCATCTGGGGTGGGGGTAGGGTGGGGAGGTTCTTTATTAATGTAGTTCACCGAGTCACTATTGTAGTTGTAAATAGTCAAGTTGAAAATTTCAAAAGCCAGAATTGAGTGCGTGGCTATTTTTGACTTGCTCGTCCTATGTTTTTTTTTTAATGTGAATATAGGGCTAGTTTACAGTGGCACTGAGATTTGTGGCATTCAAATTAATAATCTCCGGAAAGTAAATTCAGAGCCTAATTTAACAGATTATTTAGAATTCTAACATCCTTTTTCTATTTAATCTCAATTAATTTAACAGAATGATCTTATTTAATTAAAATAAATTGTTTTTTAATGTGTTTATATTTTATTATCTTATTTCTTTAATTGTATAATTTTAAAAATAAAAAAAGTCATTCTCTAATAAAAAGAAAAAAGAATAGTATGCTCCAATAAAAAGAAGGAGAAAGAGTACAAGCACCAAATGAGGTCATATCTATATATATGAAAAAAAGAAGCAAATTAATCATTTTGATTATATGTGCACATGTTCATTTTCCAAGATTAATATAAAAAGAAAACATACCTCCTTAACCAAGAGATCAATCCTTCAAAATTAACTAGGATTATTGTTATTAGTGGAGTTTGAGATGAATTTTATTAAATCAAAGTAGTTCAACAATATGATTAGACTTAACATCAATATTATAAATACCACAATAGTTTGCAAACAAGCATGTATTAATTTATTCATGACAGTATTTATGTAAAGAAATTATCTACATTTTGTGTAGTTTTGAACTCGACATGTTATGGTATAATTCTAGCCGGTCCTTAATATTGTAAAATGTAGGACAAAATTTAAAAATATCAACGAATTATATAAGTAAGTAGTATCAATATTATTATTAAATAGAATTTTGTATTAATTTTGCTTTCAAAATTTTAAAAATTCATTACCCTCAATTTAAATATCTTGGTTGATGGATTGAGAACACATGCTATGTATATGCAACCTCGTTACTTGTCTTGTATTAAAGTCAAGCCAAAGCAGACCCATCAATACCATCCCTTGATTTTTCCAGCAAATGAAAATTAATCACCCAATCACATTGAATCGTGGAAAGCAGCCATGGCCAACCCAATTGCTATATAAACTCCCCCTGCATCTGCATCTCCTCACCCACACTAGCTACCACAAAAACAAAAAACCTATAGAACTTGCCTTCACTCGAAGTCCAGAATGAGCTCCCTTAAAACCCTCTCAATCTTTTCCTTCCTTTTTGCTGCCCTTTATTTCCCCTCTGTCCATGCAGCCACATTTGATATAACAAACAAATGTCCCTACACGGTTTGGGCTGCAGCTAAGCCTGGGGGTGGCAGGAAGCTTAACAATGGTGAGAAATGGACCATTAGTGCTGCCCCTGGCACCACACAAGCACGCATTTGGGCTCGAACCAATTGCCAATTTGATGGTGCTGGAAAGGGCAAGTGCCAGACCGGTGACTGCAATGGGCTCCTAGCATGCCAAGGCTATGGTTCACCCCCTAACACCCTAGCCGAATACTCACTTGGCCAATATGCAAACCAAGATTACATTGATATCTCTAACATTGATGGATTTAATGTTCCTATGGAATTCAGCTCGGCCTCTGCAGGTTGTACCCGCGTGATCAAATGCACAGCAGATATCGTTGGACAGTGCCCTAATCAATTGAAGGTCCCTGGAGGGTGCAACGGACCATGTCCTGTGTTCAAAACTAACGAGTATTGTTGCAATTCAGGCAGCTGTGGTCCTACTACTTTCTCAAAGTATTTCAAGGAGAGGTGCCCAGATGCTTATAGTTATCCTAAGGATGATCCTACAAGTTTGTTTACTTGCCCCACTGGGACTAACTATAAGGTCATATTCTGCCCATGAACCTAGTAGCTACTAGCTAGTCAGTGATAATGTTAAGTGTCACAAACTAAGGTATTGCACACCTATATATATATATATAGTGATGTGCTCAATATATGTTCTATCACATGAATTTCAATAAATGCTCTATTCATGGATGCTGAAAATCTTAAAATCCCGTTGCTTTTCGCCCATGATTCCATCTCTCATGAATATTTTTCTTATTTGTCCATTCACTGAACACAAAGAGAAACTTTTCAGATCGAACAATACAGAACCCAGAAAATATTTGTTACAATCAATCTGGAAATTATATTATTTTTTTTTAGCGTAGCATGAAAATGCAAGCACAGATAAAACCCAAGTTTCCAAAGAAACAAATCTCAGTAAACGTAACAACGTGAAGCATCTATAACTTCTCATTTGATTGCCAACTCCACATTGCACCACCCCTACTCTCCCCTTGACTCTCGTGGTCTCCAATGAAATTTGAAATAGCTTCACAATTACCACAAATCTGCAGTATTTACTATATTAGTGACATGAAATTCGTACCACCGATTATTCCAATTTAATTAAGAGAGGACTTAACACAAAACAGTTCATAAGATGCTATGAAAAAGGGTTTTATTTGATACCAAAAGAATTTCCCAAGCTTTGAGCTCCAACTTTGTGCTCATTCTAAGACAGCTAGCCTACATATAGTAGCCTTACGTACGAGTGGTGTTATTAAGTCTGAATTTGTCCTTATTTCAGCTATAATCCTGTTAGGGCCATCCACTTGGCCCGGCATGGCTTCATCAAAAGGCCATGATTTGCTTATCAAAGGGGTTTAGTTAACTACGTTGTTTGCTATCTTCTATATATATTATCTTCTCCTTTTTACCTTCTCCCTGTTAAGATGAAACGTGGCCAATATTTAAAAACTTAAACCTAGAATTCCCGATATATAGTAAAAGGATGATAGCAGATATATATCATAATTGTAATGATAAATGGGACTTCCTATTATATAACACGAAATAAATATTCTGCTTTCAAAAGTATTGTTCACGTACGTGTAGTGAAAATACAATTAACTAGAATAGTATAATGGTAGTTTTGGCCTCCGCATAAAAAAATCTGAATACTTGTTAATTACGGGAGCATCAAGATGTTTTTATAAAACGTATTAATCATTACCAAAAAAACTTTGAGAGCAGAAAAAGTCTTTTTACATTTTATAAACAGTGAAACAACCAAATTGTTTTTAAACAGAAAAAAATTAAACCTGTCTTGTTGCTTTTTGGTATTTTCACAATGATTTATTGTTATTATTATATCGGCTAAATGAAAATTTAATATTTAATTAAATATAAAAAATAAATAAAAATTAAAATGCACGCGGTAAAACGACAAAATATCATTGGAATCTAAAAATTAAAATTGACTTCAAGTGGCTTTTTTGTCTTTTCATAAAGGTATTTTCTCTATTATCAGATCAGTTGAGAAGCAATTTAGTATTTGAATAAATATAAAAAACAAAAATAAAAACAAAAACATTGTTGGGGCCTCCTAACTACCAAAACTCCCCTTTAGTTATGTCATTAGAAACATCGTTGTATCATTTTTTTTGTTGATGCGGTGCATGTAGATAGTGATGGGGTGGTTTGTCACCGCTTGAGCCTTTTTTTGTCTCATTCCCTGAAAATTACAGTTTGGTCATGTTTGTTATTGTTATTTCAACTTAAGTTCTTATTATTTTGATTTCTAATTTTTATTCTTGACTTTTTGTGGAAGTTTTATTTGTATTCAGTTTCACCCTTCAATCCCAATGTGTAATATTTTTTTTTCAATTTGATCCTCATTCTTTTGTTAATTTTTTTTACTATTTGTTAAATTGATTTTTCTTTTAAATTTCACCATTCAATAAAAAAAAATTGTTTGTATTTCTTATTTCAATATTGATCCTCATTTTTCTTTACCATATTCCTTTATTGGTTTAATATTTTGGTATGTAAGCAAGTGTGTGTACTCTCGTGTATGATACTTCGAACCTGTTTGAGAGGGTTACAGAGATTATTTTTTAGAGTGTTTTTTATTTAAGTTATTGAATTTTGGTTTTATATATATCTTTTTCTTTTGTAAATAAGAGATTGGAATTTGATATATACTTGGGCGAGAAGGAAGTACATGAGTGTTAGCTTAGCTATAAATTTATCCAAAAAAAATACCATATTCCTTTTATTGGTTTAATATTATGGTGTGTAAATATTATGGAAATACAATCTGCAGATCACGGCACATCAGCTCATGCAATAACAGACCACGACAAATCAGCAGATGAAATTACACCTTGATTACAGGAGTTAATTACTTTCCTTCCATGTACATTCCATAGACCACACAGCTGTAATTGATAGACTACACAGCTGTAATTCATCCCCTCCTTAATTGTACTTGTACTGCAACCAATATAAATATACATGATCTCTCGCTAAATAAGACACGAGAGTTTCTAGCATTTTTCTGAATTGTTTCATGGTATCAGAGCCTAACATAACCTCTGTTTTTCGATCCCGTATTATGGCTTCTTCTTCTTCCAACTCCGTCACTCCCATCAACATCCATAGCCTCGTCATAGTCAAACTTACCAAGGATAATTATCTGCTGTGGAAAACTCAAATCGTACCCTACCTACGTGGTCAGCGTCTTTTTGGTTTTGTTGATGGAACCATCTCCAGTCCTAGCCCCACCATTCTTAATCCCGGCAGCAACCTTCCAAACCGCTCCTGCTGAAATATCAAATCCTCATTATTCTACCTGGTATGATCAAGATCAGGTTGTGCTAAGTGCACTGGTTTTCTCTTTGTTTGAGAATATTCTGGCACAAATGGTTGGCCTTTCAACATCCAGAGAAGTCTGGGTTGCTCTTGAGAGAATGTTTGCCTCTCACTCCTTCGCTCGTGCCATACAAACTAGACAATTCCTGGCCTCTACCAAGAAAGGTAATATGTCAATCTCTGATTATTTTCAAAAAATGAGATCATTCTCAGACAACTTGGCAGCCATCGGACAACCCCTTCAAAACAATGAATTTACAGCTTATCTTTTTGGTGGTCTTGATACCTCTTATGATGCTATTGTCACCTCAATTTCCACTTAAATTGACAAAATGACCTTAGAAGATATGTTTAATCATCTTCTTGCATTTGAACTACGTCTGGAACAGCAACAAAATTCATTTGATAACTCTGTTAACTCGGTGAACATGGCCACAAGAAATGACCACAGATCACGTGTTGGAAGATATACACAACACCAACATCTCCCTCAGCACCAGTCCTTTGGCTCCAACAATAGAGGAAGGGGACGTGGCTATAAAGGAAGAGGTCCACCTCCAAACTACTCCTCTAATCCGCGACCACAGTGCCAGGTTTGTGGCAAACTTGGTCACACTGCCATCCAATGTCATTACAGATTTGATCATGCCTACCAAGGCACTTCTCCTCACATAGCAGCTTACATGGCAGCTTCCTCACCACCTCATGATACCAACTGGTATCCGAATACTGGTTCCACAAATCACCTCACCAACAACTTCAACAACTTGTCTCTCCAGTCAGACACTTATCTTGGCAACAACCAAATTCATGTTGGAGAGGGGGCAGGTTTGCCTATAAAACACATTGGCTTTACAACTCTCTCCACACCAACAACTTCTTTTACTTTAAATAAATTGTTGCATGTGCCGCAGATTCAAAAGAATTTAATTTCTGTTAGTCAATTCACAAGAGATAATAACGTTTATATTGAATTTCACTCCTCTTCTTTTTTGGTGAAGGACGAAGCAACGAGGATAGTTCTTCTGCGCGGCAAACCTAAAGACGACCTTTACATTTTTCCAACCTCCATGACATCAATAAACCGTCCACAAGCCTACCTATCTCAACGAGTACCTCTTGATGTCTAGCACTACCGAATAGGACATCCGTCCTATCAAACCGTCCGTCATCTCATTTCAAAATTTTCTTTACCTATTTCATCTAATAAAATTCCGGGTATCGTTCGCACTTGTCAACAAGGAAAGAGTCATCGCCTTCCTTTTTCTAGCTCTCAATCAGTTTCTAATCAACCACTTGAATTAATTTTCTCTAATGTGTGGGGTTCATCCCCTTTCATGTCCACAACTGGAAATAAATACTATGTTTCATTTGTTGATCATTTTAGCAAATTCACATGGCTATATCCAATCCCCAATAAATCCAGTGTCATGCCCATTTTTTGCTCATTTCAAAAACTTGTTGAACGCCAATTTAATTGTAAGATAAAATCTGTCCAAACCGATTGGGGTGGGGAGTATCGCTCTTTTCACACATATTTTACAAAAATTGGCATTCAACATCGAATCTCCTGCCCCCATACTTCACAACAAAATGGATCTGTTGAACGGAAACACCGTCACATTGTTGAAATGGGTCTCTCCCTCTTATCTCACAGTCATGTTCCTCACACTTATTGGGATAACGCTTTTCTCATGGCCACATATCTCATTAATAGTCTTCCTACCTCCCTCCTTGGCATGTCACCACTTGAAAAACTCTACAATCATGTTCCTGATTTTTCATCCTTAAAAATCTTTGGGTGTGCCTGTTTTCCTTTTCTTCGTCCTTTCAATCGCAACAAAATTGATTTTCGATCTAAACGTTACGTCTTCCTTGGGTATAGCAACTCTCACCGTGGTTTTAAATGTCTTGATACATCCACTGGGAAGGTATTTGTCTCAAGGCATGTGGTATTCGATGAAGGGTCTTTTCCCTTTGCTAATTCAAATACATCCCCGCCTCAGCCTCCATCCAACTCATATACAACTCTCCCTACCTCTCTTTTAAACAATATCAATCACAGCCCGGCATCACAGCCTAACACTACCCCTACACCAGCTTCATTCCCGCCAACAACACCTCCTTCCTATCCTCAGCCATTCCTTTCATCCCCCTCTGTCCCTCCTCCTTCCCAAAACATATCACCACCCGACAAAAACTCCTCCACCCCTCCCAACGACTCTGCTCCCACACCACAGCCAACTCAACACATATCAGTTGCTGCAAAACTCCCTGTGCATCATCCTCATCAGATGGTCACACGATCTCAACACAATATCGTGAAACCAAAGAAGAATCCTGATGGAACTGTCCGGTATCCCCTGCCACAAACTTTTCTTGTAACAGGTACCATTCCAGAATCACCAACCTGCTATTCAGAAGCTTCAAAACATCGTGAATGGCGTGCAGCGATGGATGAAGAATTCACTGCACTCATGAGGAATGGCACATGATCTTTAATCCCTGCCACACCTGGTCTCAATGTAGTCGGCTCCATGTGGATTTTCAAATCCAAACGCAAGTCTGATGGTTCTCTAGAACGGAGAAAGGCAAGACTTGTTGCTAAGGGATATCATCAACAACCAGGAATCGATTTCGATGAGACGTTCAGCCCTGTGGTAAAACCTACCACCATTCGCGTCATGCTCAGCTATGTTGTCTCCAATCAGTGGCTGATACATCAGATTGATATACAAAACGCCTTCCTTCACGGCAACTTATCTGAAAAAGTTTACATGCACCAACCTCTTGGTTATGTGCATCCTCGATTTCCCAATCATATTTGCCGACTACATAAGGCCCTCTATAGCCTGAAACAGGCTCCACGAGCCTGGTATCATCGACTACAAGAGCACTTACTCTCTCTCGATTTTGTGAACTCCTGCTCCAACACTTCTCTTTTCATTTGCAGACACGGCCGCCTTCATTATCCCTCCTTGTTTATGTTGATGATATCCTGATCACTGGATCAAATCCATTGGCTATCTCCCAACTGATCACCAATCTCAGTCAAGAATTTGTTGTCAAAGACCTTGGACACCTCAAATATTTTCTGGGTATGGAAGCACATCAGCTCGCCGAAGGTCTTCTTCTCTCGCAAAGCCAGTACATCTTCAACCTTCTCCAGCGCACAAATATGGTGGATGCCAAACCGGTCTCTTCACCAATGTCCTCTTCTCAAAAACTATCCTTGGCCTCGGGTGCACCTTATTCAAATCCTTCCAATTACCGCAGTGTAGTGGGAGCATTACAGTATTTGTCCATGACTCGACCAGATATTTCCTTTGCAGTTAACAAAGTTTGCCAATTCATGCACCAACCTACTGATGAACACTGGACAGCTGTGAAAAGAATCCTACGTTATCTCAAGTTTTCAATTCATTTCGGATTACTTATTAAGCCAAGCACCTCCACACAGCTCTCTATCTACTCCGATGCCGATCAAGGGCGGGGCAGTCTGATGATCGAAAATCCACCTCGGGTTTCTGCATATATCTTGGTGACAACTTAATCTCATGGAGCTCCAAGAAGCAACAAATTGTGGCACGTTCCAAAGACCGAAGCCGAGTACCGCGCAGTTGCACATGCCACTGCTGAATCTCTTTAGGTGCAATCCCTGCTGTGTGAAATTGGCATTCCTTTAGTCCAGTGCCCCATTCTATGGTGTGACAACATCGGTGCCACATATCTCACGGCCAATCCAGTTTTCCATGCACGCACTAAGCACGTGGAGATCGACTATCATTTTATCAGGGAAAAAGTTCAACAGAAAACTCTTGACGTGCGCTTCATCTCAAGTAGAGACCAGCTTGCTGACGGGCTCACTAAACCAATTGTGTCCGCCCGATTTGCCTTCCTAAGAGACAAGCTCAACGTGATTTCATCCATGTTAATCTTGAAGGGGCATATTATGGAAATACAATCTGCAGATCACGGCACATCAGCTCATGCAATAACAGACCACGACAAATCAGCAGATGAAATTACACCTTGATTACAGGAGTTAATTACTTTCCTTCCATGTACATTCCATAGACCACACAACCTGAATTGATAGACTACACAGCTGTAATTCATCCCCTCCTTAATTGTACTTGTACTGCAACCAATATAAATATACATGATCTCTCGCTGAATAAGACACGAGAGTTTCTAGCATTTTTCTGAATTGTTTCAGTAAACAAGTGTGTGCACATGCTAGTGTGATACTTTAAGCCTGTTTAGTAGTACAGTAGATATTGTTTTTTAGTGTTTTTCATTTAAAAATATATCAAAACAATATATTTTTATTTATTTTTGACATCAATACATTAAAACAATAAAAAAAACTAAAAAAAATATTAATTTAATACCAAACAGTCCCTTCCTCCTTAAATATTTGCCCCCATCAATCTCCAAAACGAAAATGATCAATGCCTAGTTTTGTATTTGTATTTGCATTTGCTGGGCAAAAACTACGATAGAGGTGAAGAGTGACTTTCTATTGTATGTGGTAATCTCATATTCATTGTCTACATTAATTTGCGTATTCAAGGACGTCCTGTCTATTAAAAAAATCTGTGTGGGTTTCCGTTTTGTTCTTGTTCGGAAGAATTTTCCTTGGGCCACATTAATTTGATGTCTCCAAGTCAATTCTCAATGCATTTTTTCTTCTTCCCTCGATTACTTTCGTCCATAAAAACTTTGGACATTTGTTAAAGTCGTTCCACTAAAACTTCCTTTCTACACACGTACACAAATTCAAGAATCAGATATGTGAAATAAGGTTTTATTATTATATCTTTATTAAAAAAAATATTAGATTGAGAAAAATATAAGGGTATAATTTTTTTGAATTTTCAAGTATGTTGAACTGACATGCATTACCACAAACACACCCCAATAGAAGGGCACTGAGTTTAGCGTTGCCAGCCATGATTGGGCATGGCAAGGCGCCAAGCCCAGGCATTAACCAGACCTAGCCATAATTAGGTTTGGCAGTGTATCATGTCCAAGCATGATGAGTCTGGCTACCACCAAACTCGAACAACACCTGGGTTTGGCCCTACCAGGCCCAATGTTGTGGACTGATGCTGCCACACCATATGTTTGGGTTTGACAAATGCTACACACAATACTTGGGCCTAGTAGTCCGCTAGGCCCAGGTGCAACCTGGGTTTGATGCCATCCAGACCAAGGCATCATCTGGATTTGGCAGGTGTTGTCAAGCCCTGATGTACTGTCAAGCTAACAGGGTGAGTCTGACACGTGTTTCCTGAAAGTGTCGAGCCTAAAGATTTTTGTCATCACAACCCAAACATGACTAGATTCACTACACTTACGGATTCAAATACAATACCCTAATATAACACCATCAATTCTATAGATTTTTACATAAAATTTTAGATGATTTATGTCTTAATAAATAGGTTTAATTAAACAAGTCTACATTTCGTCAACACTATTAGATGTATTAAAGTCTTTCACTTGGAAGATATATAGTATAAATATATATTTATGTTAAAAATATTTTTTGGACGGAAGATATAAAGTCTACTATATTTATGTTAAAAAACCTGTAGGTGGGAACACCATTTCGCCAAAACCATTAGATTATTTGGACTGGTAATATAGTACAAGCTCGTATTATTTGGACGGAAGATGTATAGTATAAATATAATACAAGCTTGTACTATATTACCAGTCCAAATAATCTGTGCGCATCTAGTACGGTTGTGCCCATGTTAAGTTTCATCGATGAATAAGCCAATGTAGAACTCGTTGCATAATTTACTGTTCACGTCATGCTATTGTTCTTGGTTGTAATCATGCTATTATTACTACTTTTTTGCTTCTTTCGTATTATAATTAGTGTAAATTTTGTTATTGTGGTGTATCGTTTTTTTTTTAAGAAAAAATTGTTAAAAAATAATTCAAAATATTTTTTAAAAAAATTTTATATTTGATTTTTAACATAAAAACATTAAAATCATCGATAAATATTAAAACATTTTAATTTAATATTTTTTTAAAATAAATATATTTTAAAAAAAATATTTAAAAACAAAAATTATCGCAATCATGTTCGGGTCTAAATAACAAGGCACCTCAATTTGGCAAAAATTGTAATGGTTTGCGTTGGATATTAAAGCTTATGCACTAGCAGAGAAAAGACTGAATCTAAATAAGCATTAGACAAACCCAATTTTACCTGGTGTGGGAAAAGAAAGGCAGGATATATCATTGCCGACGGTTTTAATCGATAAAATCCCCAAACTCAATTAAGCATAGATTTTAAACCTGGAATGGTGACCGGTCCTGTTCAAGGTCTAGGATTCAGGTTTTGATCAGGTTACCGGATCGCTTGAATCAAATTTTTTTAAAATCAAAACGACATCGTTTTAGTAAAAAAAAAACTAAGTTTTTGACCGAGTCAATTAGGTTGCCGGGTTAACCCATCGAGTCACCCCGGGTTTTGCTTTCCCTATTTTTTTAAACCCAATTTAATTTCAGTCCTGGATCAACCAAGTCCTAGTTCAACATACCGGACAAGACCAGATTTCAAAACCATGCAATTAAGGGAGGTATTTCAAGAACTGAGATCCTTAATAAATTTTATTATGCCGCATAGCACAAAGTAGGGAAATAATGAAGGGGGACAAAGATGGAGGAGAGATGAAACTAAAAGTGCGTAATGGAGTGCGGTCAAACCGTTCTTTGAAAAGTTTTAGTTTTTTTTTATTATTTTAAATTAATAATTTTATATTTTTAAATCGTTTTACTACGATAATATTAAAAATAAATTTTAAAAAATAAAAAAATATTATTTTAATATATTTCTAAAAAACACTTTAAAAAAACTTTTGCCATGTTTTCAAGTATGCCATGAAAACAAATTAAATGGAAACTGATGGTTATTAATTAAAATAAATTATCTTTTTGTGGGAGAAGTGCAGAACCCCCAACCTCACCAGTCACCATCTGGGGTTGGGGTAGGGTGGGGAGGTTCTTTATTAATGTAGTTCACCGAGTCACTATTGTAGTTGTAAATAGTCAAGTTGAAAATTTCAAAAGCCAGAATTGAGTGCGTGGCTATTTTTTATTTGCAGTCAAATCATTCCACTTGCTCGTCCTCTGTTTTTTTTTTTTTTTTAAGATGTGAATATGAAGAGTTTATATTTTCCATGTAACTTAACTGTATTAAAATTAATGACTATATAAATTTTTAATGATTCTGAGATTTATAATATTTAAATTAATAATTTTTAGAAAATAAATTTAGAACCTAACTAATTGAATTATATCTCTCAAAATTGCTTGTTTATGTTTTTAATATTATGGGTTGTCAAAATTTAATAATGGTTGTTTTTAAAAATATTTTGTATTTAAAAATATATTAAAATAATATATTTTTTTTATTTTTAAAAAATTATTTTAACATAGTATATCAAAATAATTTAAAAACATAAAAAAAATACATTTTTATTACACAACATGAAAAGGTAAATACAAACAAAGCTTTAGCATTTAGCATATGCCATTTATATCCATCTTGTAGGATCATGATCACCATCAGCTTTTTAATTTCATGGGGCCGTGAAATTTAAAGCTGGATGAGGATCATGTATGTGTATGAGAAATAATTTCAACAAAATGAAAATTTCAAAATTGGAGAGGAGAACATTATCTTATAGTAATAATTAAAAAAGAAAAACATAAACTCGTTACCCATGATCAGGCGTTCAAAAAGAAAAGAGGGGACAGGTTAAGAAGAGGGAAACTAGTTTTATTATCTTAGTAACTCAAAATTTGAATATTTTGAATTTTGATAGTCATTACCAGAAATTCGCTAAATAGCAACGGATTTACCGACGGAATATTTCTGTAGGTAATTTAAGGTCGAAATTACCGACGGACAACATTTCGTTCGTAATTCAGTCGGTAACTACCAACGGACAATTTCCATCGGTAGTTACCGACTGAATTATAGACGGAAAAGTTTTTGTCGTAAAAAAAAACGGGTCGCTGATGTGGAGGTTTTGGCGGGTTATTTTTTCAGACGGATTCAAAAAGACAGCCCGTACAACGACCACTGTTTATATTGCCGACGGAATCACCAACGAATTTGAAATGGCAGATCTGTACGGTGACGTGTCGATTGTTCCGTCAGAATCATCGACGGTTTCATCGACGGAGTTTCCGTCGGTGAAACCGTCGGGAAAAGTTGATATATATCCACTCTACCGACCCTCTCCTCCCCTATTTCTCCTTCTTCTTCCTAATCCCAACTCTCCCCATCTCGCAAACAACCACCCCCCCTCCCCCCAAACAAAAATCTCCCTCATATCAAGACAACAAGTTATATTTCTTGAAGTTTTGTGGTCACAAGATCCGTGTTCGATTTACCGATGGATTTTATCAATTTTTGTAAGTAATTCTATCTTTTTAAATTTTAACATTTAATTAAATGTCAATTTTATTGCTTTTTTAGTATATCTATTTTGTTAGTACATGTACATGTTTTATTGTTATTTCTCAAACAAACTTGTAGTATATGAATGTATAATTCTATACCTGTTATGGTTTGTTATAGATTTTGTAAGATTGTATTTGTTTGTAAATTGTTAAAACTTTATAGAACTACCGAAGTACATGTGCTGTTTTGAAATAATTAATAGCTTCCTTAATGGGTCCGTTTAAAGTTTTATCAATGGTATTGCAGAGTGGTAATTTCTGTAAATTTATATATTTTAATTTGTATGGACGTTGATAAATGATAATGAATATTTAATATTTATGAGAAGTTGTGATTGGTTTGTTGGATAATCTCGAGGTAAAGTAATATTTTTGCAAGTTTATTTACCTAACTTAGTTAATTAATACATTATGTCATCATAATTTTATAGAGGTTCGATATAAATTATGGATGATCGTTCATGGATGTATCGAGATTCACCCCAAGGATTGCGGAGGATGGATTATTGTAACGAGATTCTGGGTTTTATTAATTTCACAACATCTATTCCTAGAAATTTTACTGGAGGCGGTATTAGGTGTCCATGCAGGAAGTGTCAAAATTAAAAGTATTTGCATCAGATGTTGTAATGATGCATCTTCTACACAAAGGGTTTATGAAGAATTACCAGTATTGGTATGCACATGGAGAATATGTTAGTGAGAGGAGAATGGAAGAAACGGTGGTTGGGTCTACTTCTAGTGCTAGCAACGTGCATGAAGCGGCAAATGACAACACTAATCCTTACAGAAATATGGTTATGGATGCAATGAGAATGAATCAAGGTAATGTCAGTCAATGTCCAACGTAGAAGAAGAACCTAATGTAGATGCATCTAGGTTTTTTGATTTGTTGAAAGATTCTGACGAACCATTATGGGATGGCTACACGAACCACAAGAAATTATCGACCGTAGCACGTGTTCACCATCAAGTCGATCATGGGTTGAGTGAGGTCGGGTATGACAAGATTATTGAATGGGCAAGAAGCATTTTACCCGAAGAGAACAGTCGAAAGAGAACTTCTATGCTGCAAATTCCATGATGAAACCCCTCGGTTTAGGATACCAAAAAATTGACATGTGCCCTAACTTCTGCATGTTATACTACCTTGAAAATGCTAAGATGACCGAGTGCATGACATGCGAGCATTCCCGTTACAAACCTAGAACTAGCAGGGGAAAGACTCTAGTGGCATATAAAAAACTTAGATACTTCCCGATCACACCTAGACTCGCAGAGGTTATTCATGTCATCAAGGACCGCCGAGCACATGACATGGCACCAAGCACACCATGCGGTTGATGGAGTGATGGTTCATCCTTCGACGGCGAAGCATGGAATCACTTTAACAGTGTTCATCCTCACTTTTCACTGAATCAAGGAATGTGCGTCTTGGGTTGTGTACGCACGGATTCAACCCATTTGGGTCATTTGCTGCTCCTTATTCTTGTTGGCCGTTCATACTCACAGTTTATAACTTGCCACAGGGAATGTGTATGAGGCCGGAGTTCATGTTTTTATCTACTATCATACCCGGTCCAAGCAGCCCGGGGTGAAATATAGATGTTTGTCTTCGACCGTTGATTGATAAGTTGGCGCAGTTGTAGTCCTCCAAATCTCTGACTTATGATATATCGAAGAAACAAAATTTTCTTATGAGGGCGGCTTTGATGTGGACTATCAATGATTTTCCAGCTTATGGAATGCTTTCTCGTTGGAGCACGCATGGGAAACTCGCATGTCCATACCGCATGGAAAACAACAAGGCATTTACGCTAGCAAATGGAGGTAAAGCTTCTTTTTTTACCGTCATCGTCGCTTCTTGCCACTTAATCACAGGTACGTAAAGAACAGAAAAGATTTCTTTGTTGGCGAGTTGAAAAAGATGTTGCATCCCTGCGTCTTTCTGGTGAAGAATTGCATGATGTTGTCTCAGAGTACGGTGACATTGTGTTTGGCCTTCAATCAGGTAAGCAAAAGTTTCCTGGTTTTGGTTTGACCTATAATTGGGTAAAGCGAAGTATCTTTTGGGAGCTTCCTTATTGGAAGACCAATCTGCTCCGCCATAACCTTGACGTCATGCACATCGAAAAGAACATGTTTGAGAACATTTTCAACACCATCATGAATGTGAAGGGAAAGACAAAGGACAACATCAAGGCTAGATTGGATATAGCTTTATACTGTAACCGTAAAAATATGGAGTTGGTTTATGATGAGTCACGGGTTGCAAAACCAAGAGTAAGCTTCGTGTTAGAGAAAAACGCACAACTGCTAGTCTACAAATGGCTTAAGAGTCTGTGTTTTTCGGATGGACATGCATCGAACATATCAAGGCTGGTTAATATAGAGGACTGCAGATTGTATGGAATGAAGAGTCATGACCGCCACGTGTTTGTGCAAACACTCATCCCATTAGCTTTTTGTGATTTGTTGCCAAAGGGAATATGGGATGCACTCACGGAGATCATCATTTCTTCGTAGATATATGCTCCAAGAAGTTGAATGTTGATCACATTGAGAGGCTTCAAACGAATATCGTCGAGACACTATGCAAACTTGAGATGATATTCCCTCCATCATTTTTTGACTCAATGGAGCATCTCCCTATACATCTACCGTTTGAGGGAAAAGCTGGAGGACCGGTCCAATATAGATGGATGTACCCATTCGAACGGTTAGATATTACAACTTGCAATGTAATTCATATATAAAAGTATTTTATATGTTTTTCTTAATTGAAAATACTTGATTAATATTTCAATGCGGTACTTGTTTAATCTCAAGAAAAAGGTTAAGAACAAGGTGCATGTTGAGGCTTCGATATGTGAGGCCTATATTGTTGAGGAGATCTCAACATTTATCTCGTACTATTTCGAACCTCATCTGAGAACGAGAATCAATCGTGTTCCAAGGCATGATGATAGCGATGAAGTGCCTTCCAGTGGGAACTTGTCAATATTCTCCAATACTGGATGACCCACACCTAAAAATGCCGTAAGAGGAAGATATTTGTCGAAATAGAGTTCAAACAAGCACACAACTATGTTTTATTTAACTGTGATGAGCTGAGACCTTTTATTCAGTAAGTTTATACTAATTAAACTTTGTTAGTAATATACTGTTAATTATATATTGTAATATCATACACTCATCATCACTTGTAGGCAACATCGACAATATTTGCTCTCCAATAACTCACAGCTGACCGAATCCCAGATCTTTCAATTACAAGATGAACAGTTTGCCACGTGGTTCAGAACACATGTAAGCACTATCACAAACTCATTCTAGCTTGCAAAATTACTGTATGTATGCATGTCATTACGAGATTCTCATTCATTCACTATTTATTGATGTACATTACATACAAGGTTTATCAAATGGGAAGGAGTGCGTCTAAGTCATTGTCTTCACTAAGCTTAGGGCCTGAAAGAAAATGTAAGTGCTACAATGGGTATTTTGTCAATGGATATGTTTTCCATGCTGAAGAATACGGGCAAGGAAGAAAGACATACAACAAATGTGTTTGTGTTAAGGGATCCACTAGTAGTGAGTTAGAAGTTAACTACTATGGTAGATTAGAAGAGTTCGTCGAACTGCAATATCATAACGAACAAAATAGAGTGTTTTTATTCAAATGTTATTGGTATGACACGACTGACAGAGGAATCAGAGTTGATCCGCACTATGGTCTGGTCGAAATCAACTCAAAAGCTAGACTCCGCAACATAAACGATGTCTTTATTTTCGCAAAGCAATGTCAACAAGTTTATTACACATACACCCCTTTATTTAGAAATGATCGATCAAGAGTTGATTGGTTGTCCGTTTTAAAAACGAAACCCCGGGGTCGTGTCGAGGTTGTTCAGGATGAGAACGAAGACACAAGTTGTGCGAGATGAAGTCTTTCAAGTTAGTGAGCTGGTTGAACCATATTGAGTTGCTCCTTCAATTGAATTGGAAGAAAATTCAAATTTTCGTGTTTTCGATGATAGTCTTGTTGATGTTGACGCAGAGGAGTTGAATGTTGTTTTGAGCTCTAGCGGACAAGCAAATGTGGATGAAGAAGACGATATCCATATTGAAGATTGCGATGAGGGTGATGACAATTCAATTGATGACGAAGAAGAAGAAAATTCTGACTAACAATCAAATTTAAGCCCTGTGTAAAACCCTTTCTTTCATGTAATTTAGATTATGGATGATATATTTTGTAACACGAAATATTTATTACTTGAAATGCCACAATCACGAAATAATTACTTGAAATAATTATAGATCATGGATGATATATTTTGTAACACGAAAATACCACAATCACCGACGTCAGTACCGACGGAGATATGTCCGTCGGCATGTCACAGAGAGTTCAAAAATAATCACTTGAAATGCCACAATCATCGACGTCTATACCGATGGACTATGTCCGTCGACGTTTCATAGAGAGTTCGAAAATAATTACTTGAAATGCCACAATCACCGACGCCTATACCGATAGACTTACCGACAGACTAAGTCCGTCGGTGTTTCACAGAGAGTTCGAAAATAATTACTTGAAATGCCACAATCACCAACAACCATACCGACGGATATAAGTACGTTGACAAGTTGTCAGCGGGTCAATTTTACCGACGACATTACTGACGGACCGCGCGAATTCCAAAGGGTTGTGCATTGAATGCATCTCTGACCACGTCAGATCACCGGCGGAATTACCAACGGACCACGAAAAATATGGAGGGTCATTAAAAATTTTGGTGCGAAATTCAAAAACTAACGATGGATTTTTGACACGTTACCGATGGAATAAATTAAAATAATAATTAATTTTATATCCGTCGGTGAATCCGTTGGTAAAACTGCCATATAAGTTCCAGCGACCGCCCCTTCAGTTTATTTTTTCTTCCTCCTCAATTTTTCACCTTAAATTTCGATTCTTTTCCTCTCCGTTCTTCAAAGTTTTCACCTGCAATCTCTAGCAAGTTTTCTTGTGAATCTTCATCAGTTTAAAAGGTATGTGTTTCTTCTATTTCATTTTATTTTAAGGGTTTTTTTTTGCTATTTTTTTTGTACAAGTGGAATGTTTTGGTGTATTTTTTGTTATGTAGATAAAGTATTGAATTCAACACATTAATAAAGTAAGCATATTTCATTGCTAAAGTCTATAGTTTTTTTTTTGAATTTATTGAATATTTTTTATTGTTGTATTGACATAATTATTATTAGTTAATTTGTTGAATATTTATTGTTAATGTTGAATTTACCATAGAATTAGTAATTGAATATGTTTGAATAATTATTAATTTTACTCTATTATTGCATGATTTGTGTTTAATGTTTTGCATTTATTTTGATTGTTATTATAGAGTTTTTTTTTTAATTTATTGTTTTGTTGTATTGGTATAATTATTGAATAATTTTTTGAATTGTAATTGTTAATGTTGAATTTACCTTAGTATTAGTAATTGAATATTTTGGAATAATTGTTAATTTTACTCTATTATTGCATGATTTATGTTTAATTTTTTTCAATTACTTTTAATTGTTAGTCTACAGTTTTTTTTTATTTATTGAATATATTTTATTGTTGTATTGGCATAATTATTGAATAATTTGTTGAATTGTAATTCTTAATGTTGAATTTACCTTAGGATTAGTAATTGAATATGTTGAAATAATTAGTATAGATTGGGTCAATTGGTTGTGGCTTTTGTTAATATGTGCGGTTTGTGGATTTGGGTAGTATCCGGTATAGGGGAGTAGTATCCGGTATAGGGGAGGTGCTGTCGAATTTTTTTTAACATTTGAATTTAATTATATAATTATTTGTATAAAATTGTGGAGATGCGTAGAATGAAAACCAGAGCTGGTCGCTCAAGTACGGTCACGACTAGTTCGTCTAGCCGATGATGATATTTCCTTAGGTGCCTCTCAAGAAGAGGCACCTACACCACCTGCGCTGTCAACCGATGTTGTCTCTTCCAGCGGTACTTCACAGCGCAGAGGCGGCGTGCCTTTACAGCAGAATCAATTTACCCGCAAGTACGAGGCACAGTGGAAGGACGACCTTTCAATGTAAGTTTGTTAAGGTTTAATTTTTTTTTAAAATTACAACATAATTTATGAAGTAATCACTATTTAATTTATTTCATTTATTTTCAGGTTCACAAACATTGAGGCCGCCCGAGTAATATCATCGGCGTTTAAATCGTCGATAGAGATTCCATTGTTTCAATGGAGTCAGATATCCAAGCATCTTGAATGGATGCCTCAAATCAATGCATGGTTTGGCAGATTTCAGGTTGGTGTTAATTTATAATTTTCAGCTTATTTCTAATAAATTATTAATATAATTGTAAATAAATTATTGTTTTTATTTAAACTTGTTTATTTATACACAAGACAAATTCTCTTGGGACAAGTGAGCATAACACTTGTTGTGAGGAGGGTGTGGGAAAATCATGCGGCAACTAGGTAAGATCGAAAAAAATACAAGATTTTTTTAGACTAAAATTTATGTTTCGAAATGTAATTTTTGGTTGCGTAAAGTAGGTTGCATGATTTTTGGTATGAAGCACAGAAAAGGGCAAAAAAACTGCGAGGGATAGGGGTTTCCAAGGCTGGAACGATGTTGCGGTTTGGAGGGATTTCAAACCGATATACATCCCGGAAGATATATGGCTGCACTATCTTGAGCACGTGACGTCTGAGCGGTTCACACGACGCTCATAGTCCGGTGCTGGCAGCCGAAATCGGCCAATTCATGGCTCGGTGACAACGCACACTGGCGGCTCCGTTCTGTTTCCTTTGCATGCGAAACGGATGGTAAGATTAATTTAAATGAAATATATCGTTAAATTAAGTTGTTGTTAATATATTTTTTTTCATTATAGGCTGCGTCTCTTGGACGTGAGCCGAGCCCGATGGAACTTTTTGTGGAGACGCACGTACGGAGTCAAGACCGCCAAAAGGGGGCGCAACAGTTCGTTGATAACCGTGCTCAACATTTCGTGGTATGTTTGTTCGACCATTTTATTTTGTAAGTTATGATGTAAGTTATTATGTTTATTGAATTGAATATGATGATTACTTTTTTTTATTTTCAGGAGACCTATAATAATCGGTTGAGGGAGAGATACGGGGATGATATTTTGACCCATCTGGAATTCGATCCGGATTTATGGATGGAGGTTGGCTCGTCAGGTGGACCAATAAAAATCGGGTTTACGGGCTCTCCAACACTACGGCCGACAACTTACAGTCGACCCGTAGTGTTTCAACCGCTGGGAGCTCCCAATCAATATCGAGCTCCCAATCTAAGGAGTTCGTGGCCTTGCAGCAACACACAGCTCAGCTCACCGAAAAATACGACCACCTATCAGCAAAGTACGCGTAACTCAAAGCGTCTCATGCAGAATAAAGAGCGGAGTCTGCACAACAAAAAACAGCTTATGAACAGCTTCGTGAAATGGTCATAAACATGGCAACACAGAGTGGAACATGTGCGCCTAATTCTTTTTGGTCGTATAATCACCAGCCTCCTCCTCCAGGATCTCCTCCTCCTCCTCCTCCAGCTCCACCTTTATATTAATTTGTAATAAACATTATTTACCTTTAAAACTTCATTTAATATTTTTTTTTGAAACATATTCAGTTTGTAATGAATATTATTTAACTTTGTTTTTTTTTTATGTTTAATATAAATTTTATTTGCATTATATATCCTAAATAATTTTTTAAAAACAAATTTAGAAAAAAACTATTACCAAGGATTTTACCGACGGATTCATTCGGTCTGGTATTTTAAACGCTCACCGACGGACTTACCGACGGAATTAATCCGTCGGCATTTAACATGATTGCCACACTTACCGACGAATTTACAGACGGATATATTCGGTCGGTATTTTATACACTCACCGACAGATTTACCGACGGTTAGTAGCCGTCGGTAAGTCACGATATCACCTACGGACTAAAAATCCGTCGGTATATTTCAAGCAGGAATCTTCTTTTTTTTTGCGCGCAAATTCCATCTGTAAAACCATCGGCAAATGATTTTTTTGTTTTGACGACCGATATAGCGACAGAATGGGGAATCACCGATGAAAGGAAAGCCGATGGACGTAATCCGTCGGTGATGATGTCGGTAAAAAAATCATCGACGAACTTCTAATCACACACCAATGGAATGTTTCTGTCGGTAAAATGTGAAATCTTGTAGTGAGTGGAAAATACGCAGTCAAAGGGAGCAGTTCACAAGTGGAAATTTATATTTTATTGATATATTCCTTTGGCCACTCGATTTTATAAGAAGATAAGAACTACCGTGTAGGACACACTGAGAAAAGTCTACGTGAACAAACTCAGCACGTTCAAAAAGAGTAAAAGCAGCACACATTCTATTGGTGCTATGTATTTGGGTTAAAAGTTGCAATTTATCGGAAATCTCCATATGGAACATGATTGGTTCTATAATGCACAAACCACTCTTTAGAAGATAAGATTTTAACTTCATCTACATTAATGATTTCCTATTGTATATAGCTACGTGATGGAATATTGTTATAGTCCGCCTAGTTCTTATAAAGCCAAAAAAAAAGTATGGCATGATTTTAGACTTCTACAAGAGAACAACACAAAATTCCTCTTAAAGATATTTTTAAAGGCAGGTCATTATCAGTAAAAATTTAAAGAAGTGATTAGATCATAGTGTATTATAGTAGTTCTATAACCTCTAATAAGAAAATATATGGATATTTTCTAATTTAAAAAGTGTCTGTTGCAGATAATATGGCTTTTCCTTTGAGTCCAACCGAGAAGAACGTGTTCTGAAATCTTGCTAATAATTCTCAATATTATTTCAATTGGTTGAATGGTATTCTCCAGATGAAAATATATATGGTATGAGAGACAATTTGTCATTTTCCTTTTATTTTGTAAAACATAGTTGTTATACCGATATTTATTTATGTTATTTACAAGTGAACCCCACTCTTTAAGACAGTTAAAAATCAAGAAGAAATAAGCTTCAAAACCCTCATCGTCCGTTAAAGAGGAGAAGAAGGAAGAATCTCAAAAGGAGAAAGCTTAGGAGGAGGAAGAGATTGCATAAGAATATAAAGTAGAGGTAATAGGTGGAACTTAACAGGAGAGTGGTGAAACGAACACTAATATTGACATTAAAATAGCTGGTAACATATATGCTTTACACATGAGGAGTAAGAAAAGATGTAGTTCCCAACCCACATATCCTAGCTCTCTCATGAAATGTTCACCTAAGCGAGAGATGAACCTGTTGAGAGCGGTAACTCTTCAATCAATCTTTGTACATCGTTCATTGTCCGAGGAGGAGTTATATTTAGTATTGTCTAGATTTTCTAAGGATTAAGCTCGATACCCCTACTTCTAACCAAGAATCCTAAAAACTTTTCTTATTTTATGGCAAAGACATACTCTGAAGGATTCAACTTTATCTATGGTATTGTAAAACAAAGAAGATCTCTTGTAGATCTTAGAGATGTTGTTCAAAAGTCATACTTTTAACCAACATATCATCAACACATGCTTCCATATTCTTGCTTATTTAATTCTTGAAAACTTTGTTTACCATCCGTTAATATGTAGCTTCAACATTCTTAAGACCAAGTGGCATGGCTCTATAGCAAGATGTTCCTTAGTCATTGATGAATGATGTCTTCTCCTGCGTCATTAAGATACATGAAAATTTGATGATATTCTGAATTTACATCCAATAAACTCAAGCACTCAAAATCAACAGTGGAGTCAATCAGGCGATTTATCTTTGGCAAAGGAAATTGAAAGTGAGTCTCGGTTGGGTCGAGCCTCGACCCAACCGTTCATCCCATCTTCATCTTTTTATTTTTAATCTTTATAATTAACTTTTTTTTTCTTTGTTTATTCTATTATAATTAATATTCTCTATTCAATTTTCATATCAACCGATATTAAATCGTTTTTAAAATGATTTTAAAGATATACCTGCATGTCAGTTTACTATATTCAAATAAATTTATTTTAATATTAGTTTTATAATTTAAATACAAGAAATCAGAGAAACAAACGTATTCTTTTAAATATGTTATTATATTTTTTTTATCAATAAAATATATAGCTAGGAAGGCAGGCACGCAGCCGCCTCTGTTTCTAAATTTAATACTGTGCACTTGCCATAATGTATAGGAATCCAAAAGCCGCCCCTCCCCTATATAAAGACCATAAATGACACCATGAATCAAACCACAGATTCACATAAGCTAGTATCAAGTAATCAACCATGAGCCACTTAACCAAATTTCTCACCTCCTCCCTCCTGATCTTTAGCCTTCTCTTCATCTCTACTAATGCAGCCACCTTTGAAATCCGAAATAGTTGTCCTTACACTGTGTGGGCCGCAGCCTCACCTGGTGGTGGACGCCGTCTAGAACGTGGCCAAACTTGGAATCTTAATGTGCCTGCTGGCACCTCCATGGCTCGTATTTGGGGCAGGACAAATTGTAAATTTGATGGTGGTGGTCAGGGTCGTTGCCAAACTGGGGATTGTACTGGTGGCCTACAGTGCAAAGGCTGGGGTGTCCCTCCCAACACTCTAGCAGAATATGCATTAAATCAGTTTGGTAACTTGGATTTTTATGATATATCGCTTGTTGATGGATTTAATATCCCTATAGAATTTAGTCCAACATCAGGCGGTGGCTCAGGGAAGTGTCAAGCGCTTCTTTGCACAGCAGATATTAATGGGCAATGTCCTAATGAATTGAGGGCTCCTGGTGGGTGTAATAACCCATGTTCCGTGTTCAAAACTAACGAATATTGTTGCACTAATGGGCAGGGGAGCTGTGGCCCTACCAAATTTTCAAGGTTTTTTAAGGATAGGTGCCCTACTTCTTATAGCTATCCCCAGGATGACCCATCAAGCACATTTACATGCCCTGGCGGGACCAACTATAGGGTTATCTTTTGCCCTCGGGGGTCTCCTCATTTCCCCTTGGAGATGGTTGAAGAAAAGCGTGCAGAGTAAGAAGCTAAGAACATAGTTGACGACTTGATGTATAATACTATGTGATGTCTCTAAAATCTGGTGAAATGAGGTCCGTGTATTATGTATTGCGGAGTGTTTTTTGTTTTCCTCCTAAAAGGACAAAACACACGAGTCTGTGTGTTTCGTTCCTGCCTGTTACTGTAATAAAAATAAGAGTGAAATAAAGAGATGTTGAGTAACATGGCTATGAGTTAACTTTAATTTGATGACCGAGTTGCCGCATATTTTTCAGTGACCGAATTCGTTACTATTGACAAGTAAAACAAAATTTTCTTATTCCAGCATTAATTATTTATTTATTTCAATCTTCTCACCGGCTCCAGTAAGATCACCATATTAATTGTTTAGCCTTGATGGTCCGATATCTTTACTATTGAACGAATGAATGGAATTAAATATGCTGCAAAGTATTTTTTAATGGGTTAATGTTACAAATAATATTTTAAAAATAAAAAAATATTATTTTAATATATTTTCAATTAAAAAAATATTTTTAAAAATAACCATATATTTTCAAACTATTGCACCATCTTCTCATATTGTCACATCAATTCAAGTTTTCTCCAACAAAATTACAAGGCAGATGCAATGGATGTGCGGTGAAGGAATATTGGAGAAGGTAAATACTATTCCACGCAGAAGTCCTCAATTTCAATCGCTAAAATATCTTCATGAATATGCTATCGTATCAGAGGTATCATCAAATATCAGGATAGGTTTCTTTAATATTTATCAGTCTAAGGGTCCAAGCTAAAACATATATAAAGCACAGATTATCTTCACGACTTTCTGCATCTAGAAAAGCTAAAGAAATATCTTAAAAGAATGGGTCACTCCAAGAACAGTACCCCCAACTTACTTTAGAAAATAGTTATCAAACCCAACTTTAGAGTTAATCCAATTAAAAAATTGAATCCCGAGTTTCATAGATTAACCCGAAAAAATTAAAAAAAATATTTAAAATTTTAATATTTCATATGAAAAAATTAAAAAAAAATCCATGTGAATATATACCAAAGGACTTTAAATACCACATTGAAAAAATAACTTCTTTCTTGTAAACATAGAGTATATTTATTAAAAAGATACAAATCTCACATTAAAAAAAAATATTATGTTATTCTTTTAAATTGAAGTATTTAAATCAAAAAAGTTTTTTTATCTCATATTGGAAAAACACTACTTTTTTCTTGTGAACATAGAATATATATACGAAAAGGCTTCAAATCCCACATTGAAAAAATAATTTATTTTTTTTTGGAACATAAAGTATATATATTAAAAGGTTTCAAATCCCACATTGAAAAAATATAACTTTTTTCTCGTGAACATAGAGTATTATAACAATAGCTAAAACTGCTTAGTGTTTTACTATGGACTGCATAGTGCAGTCCACAGTAAAACGCTAAACTGCTTCTTCTTTTTTTAAGATGTTTTTTTTTTGCTTTTTTCTTTGTTTTTTTAAGCTGTTTTTTTTCTTTGTTTTTTTAATGAATATTTTTTTGTTAATGTTTAATTTTTTTCTATTTAGTTATCAAACTTTCATGACAGAGGTTCCGGGTTTGACGGGTTAACCCGGATTTTTTTTTCTGGTTTTTCTTTTTAATTAATTTTTTCAAGTGCAGTCCATAGTGAAACGCTGAGCTGTCTTTTTTTTTTCCTTTTTGCTTTGTTTTTTTTAAGCAGTTTTTTTTCTTTTCTTTTTTTGCTTTTCTTTGTTTTTTTAAGCTGTTTTTTTTCTTTATTTTTTTTAATGAATATTTTTTTGTTTAATTTTTTTTGTTAATGTTATTTTTTTTTCTATTTAGTTATCAAACTTTCATGACACAGGTTCCGGGTTTGACGGGTTAACCCGGATTTTTTTCTGGTTTTTCTTTTTAATTAATTTTTTCGTTTAATTTAGTTTGTTAATGTTAAATTTTTTCTATTTAGTTATCAAACTTTCATGACACGGATTCGGGTTTGACGGGTTAACCAAGCTAATTCCGGGTTAACCCGTAATTGTTTTTTTCCTATTCAATTATCAAACTTTCATGACACGAATCCCAAATTTGACGGGTTACCATAGTTAATTCATATTTTTTTTCTTTTTCTTCATTAGTTTTTTTCTTCATGTAGACTTTTCTTTCTTTGTTTTTTTTAAATTAATATTTTTTTTGTTTAGTATTTTTGTTTTTTTTGCTTTTTCCTTTTTTTTTCCTTTTTAATTATTATTTTTTAAAATTTTAGTTTGTTAATATTAAGTTTTTTCTATTTAGTTATCAAACTTTCATGACACGGATCCCAGGTTTAACGGATTAACCTGATTTGACGGGTTAACCCAGTTAATTCAGATTTTTTTCCTTTTTCTTCATTAGTTTTTTTCTTCCTGTAGGTTTTTTTTCCTTTTTTTTTCTTTTTAATTAATCTTTTTTTTTGTTCACTTTAGTTTATTAATGTTAATTTTTTCCTATTTAGTTATCACACTCTCATGATACGAATCCCAGGTTTGACGGGTTAACCTGATTTGGTGGGCTAACCTAGTTGATTTAGATTTTCTTTCTTTTTCTTTATTAGTTTTTTTCTTCCAATTTCTTCTTTAAATATTGTAATTAACTATAACTAAAAGACATCAATCTTTTTTCTTTCAATTTCATGACACGAATCCCAGGTTTGACGGGTTAAACCAGTTGATTCAAAATTTTTTTCTTTTTTTTAAGTTGTTTTTTTCTTTCAATTTCATCTTTTAATATCGATTTGATTAAGAATTAAACTTTATGATTTGTTTTGTTTATTGTTCATTAGATTATTGTGATCTTATAAGGGGATTTTACTGTACCCCTCCTTGCAAAGCACTATTCATCGGAATAATGCTTTGCTTTATTTTTTTTTTCTTTTCAATTAATTTTTTTTAATTTCATTCTGTAATATTTAATTTTTTTTCTTTTTAATTATCACACTTTTATAACAAGACCTTGCAAGCAGACTCATATTCAAGGCTCCGAGTTTGATGTTGCAACTAAACTCACTTACACTTGGGTCATGCAAGTTTAATATTGTTATTAATATTATAAATATAACTTTTGGGTCATGAGTAGCAAACAGACCCAATGCTCTTATGTATAACTTTGTAAAAAGACCTAACACTCTTAGACTTTAACTTTTTTTGATAATTTTTATACAAAAAAAATTGACCTGTGGAGTAGCGCGGGTCACGTTTCTAGTATATACTAAAAAGCTTCAAATCTCATATTGAAAAAATAACTTCTTTCTTGGAAACATAAAGTATATTTATTAAAGGGCTTTAAATCCCACATTGAAAAGATATTATGTTATCCTTTTAAGTTGAAGTATTTAAACCAAAAAGTTTTTTATCCCACATTGAAAAAGCATAACTTTTTTCTTGTGAACATAGAGTATATATATGAAAGGATTTCAAATCCCACATTAAAAAAACATAACTTTTTTTTTATGAACATAGAGTATATATACAAAAGGATTTCAAATCGCACATTAAAAAAATAACTTTTATCTTGGGAACATAAAGTATATATATTAAAGGTTTTCAAATCTCACATTGAAAAAATAAAATATTTTTCTAGTATTTATATAGTGAACTTTAAAAGGTGTTAATAACCAACTAAAAAAAGATGAAAAAAAAGATATAGGAGAAAAATCATATTTGAAAAAAAAAACACCAGGTCTTGCCCGGATCACCTGCTAGGTCATGGTTTGACCCGCCGGGTCGACCGGATTTTGCCGGGTTGTTGCACTGACTGGTCTTTTAACAAAATTGAACCAATTCAACCACCAATTTGACCCACCAGAACGGTCTGGATTTAATACCCGTGGAATAAAGCACTAGATAATTCATTTATGTTGTGCCATCCTGTGGGTGATGTTAAAATTTTTTTTTTAACATAATTACCTACTGGTTTTTCACTATTGAAGGAAGGATTGAATCTATGCATGATTTTGCTTCTTCTAGCTGTGACATTGTTAGACTTTTCCTGTCATTTTGCTTGCTCAAAAGCTATTAAAAAAATTAATTATTTGGGATTTTTAACATCAACTTTATATCATTCTTCAATCTACTGATGAAACTAGAAATATAATATATTTCAAGCAATGAAAGGATCAAAACATTCATAAAAAAACTTCAGCTCCTCAAACTTTTCCACATATTCTTTCACACTTCTTTGTTGCCCAAGCTTATTGAACTCTTATATTATGTAATCTTTACTACCAAATCTTTTATAAATGACTTGGGAGAATTTATCCCAATTAACCAAGTACTTATTTCAATACACAAACCCTTTATACCATACTTTTGCCTTGCCATCGAGATAATATAAAGCTAATTATATCCATTGTTGTGCATGAACTAGATTGAACTTGAAATATTTCATGTATTTTCTTAACTAGCTCCAAGGATTATCTCCCCCATAACATTGGTAAATCAACCATTGACAGTGTTGGAATGTTCCTCATCTTACTTTACTCCTGACCTATCACGCTATCACCATGATTCTGACTTCTAAATCTAGATACAATTTCTTCGTGAGATGTATTAATTACTGCATCCTTTCTTATGTTTGGAGTCGCCAAAATACCTTTTGAGTTAGCACCTACTTCTATTCCTACCATTTGACTAGCCAAATAAGGTTTGAAATTGAGTGGTCAAAGATTCAATTTGCAGATTCATCTGATCGATCTTTCTATCTTTCTTTAACCATTGTTCTTTGTTTTTAACCACAAATTCTTGCCATTCTTAGTGGTTGTACTGTAGCTTCATCCAGCTTCCTGTAGGGTTCCTCAACAGCCTTTAACTTGTTATTTTCTACCATTATTGTACGATTTTGAGTGATTGCTGCTAGTTAATGGCCTTGAATTTGGATCTGATACCAATTGTGAAGGTGTAGCTTAGTAAGTGCCTAGGGAGATAGAAGAAGAAGTAGCAGAAGAAGAAGAGAGCAGAAGTTGGGAATGAATTCTTCTGTTATTGCTTAAGAATCACATAATCTCAACACTAGTTTAGGGAAAGATGAAAAAGAGAACCGTGAATTTATAATTTGGTTGTAAATAATAATAATAATAAAAAAAAAAAACACTTGTGTTAATTCGGTTGAAAGCACATTGAATCCGTGCTTAAATTCAGATAACCTATAGACAAAAGCCCACTCCCAAGTGGCCGGAGATCAGCCCAATAAATATATCATATTTCTTCTGGGTTTCATAAAATGCACCCATCCAGTCAAGAGAAATATATAGTTTACCGGGCCACCCTTCCATGGTCAAGTAGCAGTTGTAATGTTTACACGAGAGAGGGGCATTTTAGGAATTCATAGTAGCAATTGGGTATATATACATGAAGTTTCTCTCTCCATCTTTCTAGCCGCACTCGTTTTCCAATTGGATTCTTTTTTCCAAGAAGCAGCAGCAGGTAGAGGGAGAGAGAAAAGCATCTCGAAACGCCGAGTTTAGCACTGCAAAACGCAAAGGTTCTCTCTCTACCTCCCTCTCCCGTGTATTGCAATCCAAACACGCGCTTACTTCTAAATTCCAAAACCATCATCGATTTCCTGTAAATCTTAAGATGAATCCATCCCTATTGATTCAAAATAAAAAGAGCTAGGGTTTGCGTTTGGCTTTTTCTCCAATCGACTGTGTTTAATCAGATTCGAATATTAAGGAAACTGCATAAAAGAGATTGTTATTATAAGACTAATTCATAGAAATTCTGATATCGAAGCAATTTTTTAAAAAAAATTTATGTTTAGATGGCGCTGCAAGAACAATTAGATCGATTCAAGAAGCAGCAAGAGAAGTGTCAGTCTACGCTTACAAGTATTGCGAAATCAAGGCCTTCTAAATCCAGTCTGACTCAAAAAACGGTTGCCGTGGCTCCAGCGCCATCTACCAGTGCGAGGACTCCTGCTCCTGCTGTCAAATTTTCTAATGATACGGAGAGGCTTCAGCATATTAATAGCATTCGAAAAGCCCCTGCCGGGGCTCAAATCAAGCGTGTCATAGACCTGCTTCTAGAGGTAATCTTGAATTCTTAACTGTTGTGATTTCCTTTCAGCGTCCTGCATGACGTTCGTGTGGTCTTATTGAACATTGTTGGCATGGCAAAATTTAAGATAAGGATTAGGTGCATGTAAGTTATTGGGTCAATCAAGATAATGAATCATCTGCCTTGTATTAAAAAAAAAGCTGGGGGTGTTTGGTATTTTCGAGTTTTTGAGTATGTGATTGCCTATGATCATTGCACAACATGGAATGTATGCAAATAGTAGCTGCGAATGAATTCTGTTAATGTGAACTATGGTGCTTTTGTGGAAGAAATTGGTTAAAAAAATAGTGCAGAGTGTTGGAATAACTTTGCAAAACTTTAAAATAACGTTTTCTGGTGTTTACTTTCATGGACCTGGATGATAGATGATTTAAATGAGACATGGGGATTTAATTGGTCATTTACTTCAACAATGTTTGGTTTTTGAGGGAGATATAGTTGATGCTCTTCACTGCTGAGTGGATTATGTCTGGGAGTGAAAGGTTAAGGCTCCTGGGCGGATGTTGGCTGCCTAAGAAAGAAAGCTAAGATAAAGAATAGGTGTTAAAAAGTTGCAATACTTGATGAGAGGGGGTGAATGTTTCAGGAGTCTTTTCCTTGTGAGTGTTTTATTTTCCTATTCATGTTGGTGCTTTTTTTGGACCGTGTCCTAGGATTGTGCTGCTCTATTTTTTAGGCACTTTTAGAACACCATTTTATTCACATATGACATGCTGTATTTTGCATTTTCTCTTTCCAGCTCTCTTGTGAGATTTTAGATGTCATGAAAAGGCATGTGAAGCCTTTTTTGACTGTTTGAGAAGTTCCCCAGCTTTAAGTTTTGGTTAATCTTTTGAAATTACTGATATTTTAGATTTTAGAGGATCGTGTCTTCTTAGCTTATCCTGCACCACGAGTTAGATTGTTCCACCCCCTTCATTTTGGCTCTTTTCCATGCATTATGCTCCAGGAAAAGAAAATTGCTCGTCATGCATCATGGTGGCAGGAATTATGTTTCTCACTTCTCTGCTTTCATTTTTCTCTCCCTTCTGATCTTGTTAAATCTCAAATCTCATGATAAGGTATTCTAGTCCTGTTTTGAGAGGAGTTGTGAAGCATCACCTTCCTTATGACTTCTCTATTTTTGCTTGCTTGCTTGCAGACAAGGCAAGCCTTTACTCCAGAACAAATAAATGACCACTGTTACGTTGATATGAATTCCAACAAAGCCGTGTTTGACAGTTTGAGGAACAATCCGAAAGTGCACTACGATGGGAAACGCTTCTCTTACAAGGTGACTCTCAGTATTATGCACCTGCAAACCCTGATAGATTGGCACACTTTTGGATCAGTAATTAAATCATTGTTACTGATTTAATAACTGCCTTCCTTTTCCTCTCTAATGGAGGATGACATTCTGGGTTTTGATTGTCTATAGTCCAAGCATGATTTGAAGGACAAGAGTCAACTCCTTGTCTTGATACGGAAATTTCCAGAGGGCATTGCTGTCATTGACCTCAAGGATGCATACCCAAGTGTGATGGATGACTTGCAGGTATCTCTATTTGCTGAATAATTTGTTTTTTATTTTGGTGGGTTTATGCATATATTTACATGGTCCTTTTATTTACATGACCGTTATAGAGAAGGCACATATGCAATGCCTTTTCCATAACTTTTGAAGGTTGTCTGCATAAATGAAAACTCAATGAAATCTGTAACCTGTACTGGAAATATTGGTGGGTTATATAGCATTGCCTTTTGTGGTCCTTGCTTGTTGCTGAGGCTAGTAGGGAACAATTGAGGGCTCTTTTCCTCAATTTGATGGTAGCAAAATCTTCAAAAAGTTCACATGGTTATTTAGTTGAGCTTGTTTGATAGATAAGCCCAGTAGAGAAGAACTTGGTCTGACCTTAAGGATTTTGAGCTGGATCCCAAACAAGCTTAAAGGTGTGGCTCAGATTGGCGCAATTTTTCCTCTTGAAAATTAGTAGAGCCTGGATTAGTTTTTTGAGCACTGCATCCTCTCTTGTCTGTCTGTATGATGAATATTGATGATAACTCAGTGTGCTAAGCAGAATTTTGAACAAAATTGTACTTGTGTTCTAGGCTTTGAAAGCTGTAGGCCAGATTTGGCTGCTATCAAACTTTGATTCGCAGGAGGATATTGCCTACCCAAATGACCCTAGGATGGTCATTAAGGTGGATGATGACCTTAAACAGCTTTTTCGAGGGATTGAGTTGCCTCGCGATATGCTTGACATTGAGAAGGATCTCCAGAAGAATGGGATGAAACCTGCGACCAATACTGCAAAGAGGAGGGCTGCAGCTCAGGTGCAGGGCATTTCCACTAAGCAAAAGGCCAAGAAGAAGAAGCATGAGATCAGCAAGAGAACTAAGCTCACCAATGCACATCTTCCAGAACTTTTTAAAAACCTTGGTTCTTGATACTTTGGGGGCTAGAATGTTCTGTTGTTGAGTCTCTGAGATGATCATTTATAGCTGAGGTGCAATATGCTCTTATGCAAAGTTGCCGGATGCCTTAGTGCTCTGGAGTTCATATCAGTGTGTCCTGCCCGTCAGAATTTTATTTACGTTCATCATCTAAATACCAGTTGTTTGGTCTGATATTTTGATTCCATTGTGATTTTGCCCATAAAACAGTGTTGCGTTGTTCACGTTGGACACAACACCCATTATAGTGGAGGATAATCTGCAAAGTTCCTTATTCTGGTGTCTTTCCTTTCTTGTTTGGACAAGTGCTCTAAAATCTAAATGCTCAATATTTTTTTTTTTTTTTTGTGAAATATTCGTAAAGAGGTCGACATGGATATTATGATCAGAAGAAGAAATTGGGCCTAAATGGACCATTGACGTGCTGAATTTAGGTGATGTGCTTTATCTCCTGGCCCTTCTTGTGCCAGGGCCTTAAAAATAGGCTTGTGATTGACAACCTCTAGATGGTGCTTTATAGTCCATAGTCGCCTACTTGCCTTGGTGCCAGGCCCTTCGTTGGTAACCCACTATGGACCTATGGTGGGTCTGTGTGCTAACGAAATTTCTGTCTTTAAACTTGGACCGTATAAACCGTGTTTAAGATGAAAAACAAGTACACCAACCAAGCATTATGCAGATGTTCCCAGGCGTGCTATTTGGCTATTTAAAACAAGCTTGAATTCTATATGTGAGTTATAGATTATTGCATTTCATCGGAAATGACTTAAAGTGTAATCAAGCTTTGTGTGATTCTTCCTTGCCGTTTCTCACGTTTACAAGCACAAACACATTATATGTTTTGCTTAAACACCCACAAAAAAAAAAAAAAGCTCTTTCTTGCTTAAGCAAAAAAACGAGTCATATTGTATTTGGCATCTCTTCTACAAAATCCAACGCGATCTCATAAATCTATTCTCGAAGATATATTAATTAATGACCGGGAAAAGTGGTGTACCATACGTTAGGATATATCCTCCTCTTGTTTTCAGGGACCCATGCAAGTGGTTCGATCATTCTGATCAGTCTCCATGTTGGTTTGGCTTCTGCATGCTTTGCTCGACTACTTGCCAACGCTAACTTTTGGTCTTATGCTACCTCTTATCTATTCTTATATAAAGTAGAGAAATAAATTCCACAGATGGTAGTTTGCATATGCGGTAAAATCCTTCATTTTTAATAATGGAAGATACATCTCGGAATCCTTGCAAAATATAATGGAAGGTTGACTTCTTGAGCGTAAAACACTTGGCATGCGCACACATATGAACCCTAAATATTGCTTTGTTATTCTTTGCTCTCTTTTATTCATGTATGGAAAGATTTCCCCACTCTCGAGGCTGTAATAGCAATAAAGTAATAGTGAATCCAAAATCAGTTGGCCAATTGTTGTTTTATATTAGCTGCTATATTTATGGTTTGACTTCTTCTGTAAACCAGCACAGGATCTTGCAGGTATTCACACATATAGTCGGTGACTACAGCCAACTTACTAGACCGTTTCTTGTACTTTATCTATAGTTTATAGGCATTCACTCCCCATTTCACAATTTTTTTTTTTTTTTACCTTTCTCATCTCCTAAAATTTTGCTGTAGCTTGATACTGGTAGATGTAGAAGGACACGAAAGAAAGCAGAGAAATTAACATGAAACTATCCGAAGATTTCTTCATGTACGAAATACTTCATCCTAATTTCTACAGTTCAATCAAGTAAAATCACAACTACATAGAAAAACACTTTTTCAATCCTTTTCATCTGTATTCAATTATACATATTTGAAGCAAAGAGAGAAAAAAGAAGTAAAGATGAGCGATATAAACTGCAAAAGAGATATCTATACAACTGAATACAAAAATAAAGACTAATTAACTAACCACAAGACTCTAATCAGTTGTGAAGTGGGTTTGGCCCACCTGGAACTGTTCTATAAGAAGCTCCATAAACTGGGTCATCGATCTCATCTTTGTTGGATCCTTCAGGAGCTTTTGCAGTGAAATGCCATGAAAACTGAGTAGAGACATCTGTTTCAACTGTTTGGTTTGTTTGATCTCTTATATTTATGTGGAGGTAGCGGCAACTTGAGAGCTGGCTAATAGCAAGGATGATCATCAAGAAAAGAAATGAGCGTCTTGGATTTGGAATCCTCATGGTTTTGATGAAGAGAATGCAGCAGAAGAGGTGATATATAGCAGAAAATTAGCAGCAGCCAGTTGAAATATTGGAGCTTATGTACTAAATAGCCAGAGAGGGAGGGAGAGGTGTGAAGTCTTATGGGATCAAGCACCTGTGGTGAAGATACAGCCAAAACTCTCTACTAATCTTCTTTCGAATGGCATGAATGCCCTTTACTAGGTAAGGCTTTAAATGTCACATCACTGGAAGAACAACTACTACTAATTAAATTCAATATAATTTTTATTTTTATATTAGGATCTAATCTACATGCACATATCTATTCCACAACTTGTCTCATTGCTCGGTGTATAGGTGGGTATAGTTTTTTTTTTTTTTTTAATCATATAATCTTAAATTAATTTTATTTATCAAAATCAAAATATTATATATTATAGATAACATTTTATTACTTTCTCGAGATAAATATATATAAAGAAAGAGAATAAAAACAAATAATATATGTATTTTTATACTTTCTATTTTAAATTATTTAAATTCATTCTAAAATTATTTTAAAAACAAATTTATTTTCCATCTTAACCAAAACATCTTCATCCTTTCTATATTTATTTCTTGTTTTTTTGGAACACTGACCACTTACAAGCACTAATTACAACATATAAACTATTGATCACTCTTTTAAATTAAACCCTTTTTGTTCATAGTCATTGCGAATACCTCAAGAATGGTAAGCTGTTTACTCTTTGAAGTCGTTCAAATTGTACACAGCAACGTTTTTCTTTTGTCATTACAGCCTCAGGTTACATGAAGTAGGAAATTATAGAGGCTAGTTTGGTCCTTCGAAACCCTTTTGAGTGCTCCAATTTGAAACACTGTTCTGGTGAAGAACGTTGACTTTACATGAGTTGGGATCTCTCTTATTGTTCTCATGTTCTGATAATTAAGCTAAGCTTTAGCCGTGTCTGCAATTCATTATTGGTGAAGACTTTGAGGTAGGTTAAGAGACACGTGCGCGTGCCACATGACTACCGTGACAAGTGGCTCACACGTTCTCTGTACTCCGGTGCCTAGCTTCATCACATGTTCTTGCTTCTGAGCTATTGATAATTCGACATTAAAATTAAGATGCCTACATACTACATAATTAGGATTTTCCGGCAGGTTTATTGCAGCTTGTTAAATATCTGGTAGGCACACTCAAACACTGGGATCCTGGGAAGTATTCTGGATTTTACCAAAAAGTCTAATGCACTTCTCTTGCGACAACACCGATTGATTGATTTTGCCTTAAGGGCACCTTTTGTTTTCTCTTAGAGAAACCTCAATGTTTATTATGTTGTTGCTGCTACTGCTATCCCATCTCTTAATATCAATTTCAAACATTGAGTTTTTTTAAAAAAAATTATATCAATTATTGATATAATGAATCTAATTAGCTCTTCCTACCAAGTGATTTATTTTGAAATATATAACAAAGACTGCTTCAGTGACGATAAGCAAATGACAAGCTCGTGTAGACAAAAAACAACGATGAGATGAGCGGAGCTTTTGGTTATGTCTGGAGGCAGAAAATGATGATATATAGCCAGCTAGTCAACAGTGCCAAGAGGAGCATTACATATTCGGCGTTGATTCATGGGAAACATGATTTCCATTAAAAAGAGGTAAAACGATCTCAATTTGTCTTTAATTAGAAATTGAGGGGTTAATTAGTTTGATTCAGAGAAAGGGATTTGATTTGACCAAATGTATAAAATAAAGGGATCATCACTTGAGAGAGAGAGAGAGAGAGAGAGAGAGCTTTTTTTGCTCGGGGAGTACAAATATTTTTGCCCAAAAGTCAAAGGCCACAGCAGCTGACAGGATTTCCTCGTTATAATTTCAGTTGTTTATGAGTCACGAAGGAGAGACGGATTTTCCTATTAGATGATTTAAAAAGACTTTATGATTTTTGGCCACGAAATAATTAAAAATGTGACTGAAAAAAAGGGGGTTTGAAATTGTTGAGGATGACGTGCGATGGTGAAAAAAAGGATGTCCTTTCCCCAGAATTCGTAGCACCAGGGTCGGTAATTTTATTTTTTTTTATTAATATAGATATTTATACCGGCTTGTACGTATTTCAATTAATCTTATAAATTCTAAAGTTAATTATCATATTAATCTCTAGTGGCCATCATATTAGTAATTACAGAGCTCGAACCTGAAACTACAGGGAAAACAAATTTCTTAGTTTCAAACTCTTACCACTGAACTATTTTGCTGTTAAAAATTATATGTCATTGATGAAATAAAATTTCATGCTAGAATTTTAAAGGGTTTCAAAAAATTTTGAGATTTATTAAAAAAGATCCCGTTTTAGCTACCCATGAATTTTAAAAACTAATAAATATTTAACTGTTTTTTTTGGTAATTTTATTAGTAAAAAACTAAATTAAAAAATCAAAATTCCTAGTTTTAGAAGAAAAACCCCTTTTCACTTACTTAGTCTGCTATTTAATGAAATTATGTTAAGAGTTTCAATTACTGCTTTTTCCACTCATAATATGGGACAGGGACAAAAAAGTCAACGACCATAAAAAAAAAGAAAGAGAAGTGTGTACGTGTTTGTTTATTACTTGAGATGAAATAACATGGTTGGGAACTCTATGATTCGGACGGAGAAAGTTCACTTTGTAATAATTAGAGAGAAATATTGTTGGAGATTAGTTGTTTAAGCGAAGTTTGATGATGTTTGGACGCTTTAAATGTGCTATTTTTATTATGAGCTTGCATCCTTATCTATTTTCTCTGGTTGCTATCATACATGTGTCTTTTTTTTTTTTGTCTTAATGGATAGCAATAACGTGCAATAATTGTCAAATATATAAGGATGTTAAGATGTTAATTGAATTTTTGAAATGCTTTTTAAGTTAAATAGTAGTCATAAATAAAATTAATTGATTTATGACTTTATTTATTGATGCGTATTTTCAAATAATAAAATTTTAGATAGTCTCACATATAAAGAAGGTGTTGCTTAATTTTTTTTCTTAAATAGGATATAATGATAATGTTATTATCTTTTTTTTATATACTTGTTCATTTGACGAATAGAAGGTCATTAGAAAATAATACTTATAGGAGCGCTGCCAGTTCTTCTAGCAGCGCTTCTAATGACCATAAGTCATTAGGTGTCGGTCATGACTAGGCACTTTAGGTACAAGCACCCTCTCTCGATGCAAGCTCGTCGAGTGCGAGACCATCTTGCAAAGGGGATGTCCTTTCCGAGCGGGATATATACACTAAAAAGTATATTGCTCGGTGAAAGCCCGACCACAACATGTAAGTTTTTTTTTTCTGCACAATAAAAAAAATGAAAAACATTGGATAATATTTGAATAATTAATTTCAATGAACTAATGTAATTTCATTGTCACAATCGAGTTCGAACCAACAATCTCTAGTTGTCTAGGAGATTGTATAAGAAAAGGTTGAAGTTCAAAAGATACGACTAATTAGCATTGAGAGGACCCAAACTTAGATCCAAGACGAACGACCTGAGGGATAAAGTGAGTGTCCTCGAGCAATTGTTGTCAATCGTTGCTGGTACATATGGTCAACCTCGTTGTCCTCTTGGTTTCGATGAAAATTCGCCTCCTCCTCCTTCAGCTTTTTAATGTTAAAAAAAATATACTGTAGGAATTACCGATGGAATTTACATCACCAACTGAATGACCGGCTAAGTCCTTCAGAAAGTTCCAGAGAGTTGAAAAAAAAAACTACAGGACTTTGCCACCAATTATTATAAATAAAATTACCGACGAACTAAATCCATCGAAATGTTCTAGAGAGTTAAAAAAATAAGCTAGATGTAATTTTTTGAAGGTTTAATTCCATCGGTAATATGCATATGATCACCGATGAAATTATCAATAGTTTATTTTGTCAGTAATATGTCATAATCACTGAAGAATTTACTAACGGAATGAATGCTAGTAATTTTTTTGTTTGGCGTGTGTTTTTAATTTGTAAATCTATTGGTGATTATACTACTTAAAAAATGACCAACAACATATAAAACAACGACAATATATTTTCTGACAAAAACTTTTTATTCGGGATTTCATCAATATATTTTTTCCGATAGAATCAATGTTTAAATACCGATGAAATATTTCGTCGGTGTTATGTAATATTCCGGTAGTGTAATATTTTCATGCTTGATTTGTAATGCATGCATGCAGTAGCTTTTTTAATCATCCCTGGTTAGGGGTGATCATTTTCAGTTCGGTTCGGTTTTTATCAAAAAAAACCAAACTTAATTTTTTTAAAAAAATAAAAACCGAAACCGGTTCAAACCGATCGGTTTCGATTCGGTTTGGTTTTTTAGGACAAAAACCGGTTCAAACTGGTTTGGCTAGGTTTTTTCGTTTTGGCTCGGTTTTTTTCCGGTTTGGGTTTGGTTCGGTTCAGTTTGGTTTTTTTGGTTTTAGGCTTATAAAACCGAACCGAACTGGTTGGTTTTTTCAAAATTTTAATCGATTTTTTTTCACGGTTCGGTTTTTTCGATTATTTTTTTCTTGTTTTCTCGGTTTTTCGGTTTTCGCTCACCCCTGTCCCTGGTAGAACAAGAAGAGAGGGGCAAAAAGATAGACTTCGGCCAAGCTTATTTAGCTAACCATCTTTATTAAAAGCACGCCTCTTTATTATAGTGCTAATATCAGAATTTCTTGAAAGAAGATGCTAACTTCGTGTTTTTAGAGTCTAGTGGTCCACATAGTCACATTCTTCTTGTCTTTGATTAATGTAAAAGATGCCAGAGAGATAGATAAGGTTTGATTTATTTCTTTTTAATTGGAGTTAATTAGCCATTATTTCAATGCATTATATACTTTGAATTCTGAAAGGAGAGTGAAGACTTCCCTAGAGCCAGAGTCAAATAATTGATGGTGTCAAATTTGTGAAAGGGCTTTTCAATGTCACCATCCCAGAATATATGCAAGTTGTTTGTTTGTTTGATTATATAAAGCGGTTGGAATTTGGAAACATAATTATTATAGTAAATGTGTAAATAATATATACTTTAGTCCACATAAATAATTAATAAAAAAACAATGGGATCCTTTATTTATTTATTTATTTAGAATTGTAAGTGTTTTTCTGTGGATTACTATCATATAATAAGGTTTTGGGAGGAAAAGATAATAAAATAAAATTATAAAGAAACAGTTGGAAGAAAAAAAAATGATCCTTTTGTGTCACTGGCTTTAACTGTATGTAAGATGCTACATTAAAATTTCTCAGAAATTGTAGGTTTAATATAAAAAAAATATAATATATAGGGATCAAAGTGGAACATTGTTGAATTTGCAAGTGCTAGAATATAGTTCAACCCAAATAATATGTTGACTTTGACCAAGTTGTATCGTATTTGTTTGATGGTTGTCGATCCCATTACTTTGCAGGTGATGTTAACAAGTTACCATCATATTATTATTTAAGGTGAAATTAAGTAAACGATATTTAATTATCGCATTCTTTTGACTTTCTTATTCCTACGGAAATATAATTACCGTAGAATTGAACCGTCATCTTTGACGTTAATAGAAAGGCTTACACATGATCTTAGTTTCTTTCTTTCTTTCTTTTTTGGACACCATGGTCTTAGCGAGAAAGCAAGCAATTTAATAAGTAATGGCCTTGAGTGTATACCCACACATGAACTATATATGTACCAATGTTTGAAATTAAACCCACGAGAGGCATGAGCATAAAGTCATGATATGCTACGAAGTCCATCTCAAATAAAGTTTGCATTCTTTCGGGTTCGGGCATATTATGTGGCCAAATGCTCTCCTAAAACTAGGGTTATCATTTTGGGAACTTTAATAGCCTAACCAGGCTAAAATAAATTAGACCTATGGTGTCCACATAACTCAACAAGACAATACTCCTCGATATGGGATTTACTGAGATTTTATGAAAACCAAACCTATAATGAAGCTGATGCGTTTAAAGTTGATTGTCGCATCCAAATGCATTATCCTTAATCAAACTTAGTTTACTCACCACCAACTGACAAAACATATATATGATAAATAAATGTATGTCTCTTGACTATTTATCCCGTAAAAATTGTTCCTATTATTATCATTTGTAGTACATAAATCATAAAATTAAAAATTAAAAAAACTTTTATAATCACCTATTATCAATTTAGATCCTTATCTTAAAGTAATTCGAAACTATAAATGACAAGTATATTAATTATCTTAACCTTGCATAAACACACTCATATGAATTTAAAGCTATATAAATCACCTTAAACTCCAAAACAAGTTATCTTCCGAGAGAAGAAAAATATTATCTTCTTCTATTTGTTTGAACCTGAGTATCCTTTGTAATTAGACTCTTGCTTACATTATCTTACAAGACTCCAAACTCCTACCTAGACTGACTTAGACATAAAAAATCATCATCCTTTCTAAAGTACTTGTTTTGCAAGTGTCTATTTATTCAATTTCAACCTCCTTATACCTTTCAACCCATTATAATATTAAAAAAATCATAATATTTGATAAGTTCTCAATAACCTCATCACCTATAATCATCAACAAAGATAATAATTATGTTGCAATGTGATCCATAAGGTAATTTTTTAGCTCTCTCAAGAAGTAAAAGTGTACATATTAGAGGAAAACAAAGTTTCTGTGTTAAAAAATATAAGTATTAATTTGATTTGGTTATTTTGTAAGGGGATTTTATGACATTTACAAATGAAAATTATTTTATATATAAAAAAAACCGAAACTAAATAGTTCATAAATTACTTCATATACATTTTTCTTTTTGTTTTAACTTTTTAAGAGGTCTAATGAGCTTTCAGCACCTTATAAACACTCGGTTTTTTTTTTTTTTTTATCTAAATCAACATCCAAAATAATTGTCTAAACTTAACAATTATAAATTGGTTAAACCATATATTTTTTAATGTAAATATTAATTTAATTTAGTTGATTCTTTTTATAATTCAAAAAATTCAACTCACTTAGTTGGTCTAAAAATTTTATAATATCCAACCGAATAAATCAATTGCATGCTTCTATCTAGATTTTAATACATATTCTTTCAGCTTAATTTTACATGTATAGTGTCTGCATATATGATGTATATATACTATAATGTTGGGTTTTGTCTTAAATTGTGGGTCCAAATGAGAATAAATACACATGCACTTAGCAGCTCTATCATTTGTCCTTCCTTTTTAAAGGATATCTTCATCTTAGTAAATTCAAATAAAATTAGGGAATAAACTCTTAACCAATCTACCCCTAGTATATCTTCATCTTACTACCATTTGCTATTATCACTACTAATAAAAGACTTAATAATGGAAGCTTTTACCTTTTTAATAACCTGTTTATCAATAAAGTTATATGTGCTTTCACTATCAATTACAATAATCAACTCCTTTATTTGGCAGCTTTCTCTAATCCTGATATTGTTGTGAGCATAACTATCAATAAATACATTCAGTGAAAGATTAAACTCCTCAATTTTATTATTCTTTGTTATACTTTCATTGTTATTTCCTATCTTAGCATCCCGAAATTCTTCATCTTCATCCTCGTTGCCTTCAATCACGTGCAATCCTTTAGCAGTATATTGATGTCCAGGTACGCATTTATTTCTATATTTGAAACACTGCCCCAATCTGTTCATACAAGGTCTCATAAGCATTTTTCTATCTTTATTGACTTTCATTCTTGTATTGATTTAGAGGTTTAACTGGAAGATTACATGTTAGCCTTCCCACGTGAATTTTAAAATTAATTATTGGCTCGAACTTGTTTTTCCTTGCAACAACATTATTTGATTATTACTGCCATTTGGCTTGCTCAAAGGCTATCATTAGTTCTATTAGTTTAAGTATCTTCAACATAGGTTTAATATCTTTCTTTAATCCACAAACAAAAATGAAAAATGTAGTAAGATTTAGGAAATGAAGAGCTCAAATCATGCATAAAAGAATTTAATTCCAATTTCTTTTCCCGCTGTTGGAGTGTTCAAAATTCCTTTAGAGTTGGCTCCAATTTCTCTTCACCATTGATTCTTGAAATTCTTGGTGAAGGCCTTGCAATCTTTCATTCAACCTTCTGCAATGTTTTTTCAACGGAGGCTTTTACCTTATAAGATAGGCTCTAATACCAATTGATAAGCTATTGCTCATAGCTTAACAAGGAAAGAATTGAGATGAAGAACAAATGAGGAGAGCTGAGAAGAAAGAAGAAATGATTGTATTCTTATTACTAGAGAACCATGAAATTCCCCTTTACATCATTTATGCACTTCAAGTTAACTCAACTAACTCTTCCGCCTTCTAACTAATTCTCAACTGACTACTAACAGTGTTTAACTATTTTTGCTCTTTAATCTGTCTAGCAGTTGCTGTTGCTACTGTCCTTCCTTCTTTACCATCACGTGTATTTAGGGGGGGCGGCAGCAACAACGCAAGATATACGGGTTTAGTCGTTTAATGATCCAACACCTTTTGCAACTTTTTAAAACATATCTATATCTGCTTAGAATACATTCTTAGGCAATCAATTTGCATTTGAAGCTCCAACTTATCTTCCTGAGATCAAATCACAAGTTCAGTTGGTAATTCTCATCTCCCTCAATGTGCATTCATGTGTAAAAATGAAACCATGGGTTTCAAAGGACACCCCAGCTGTTATGATTTCGAGTTCTCACTTGGAATCCTATACGCTTACAGACAGATAGGGTAGGGATTCAAGGATGGGGGGGCCCTATGCCCATTGCTTATCCTCCCCGAAACCCCCCCAAAAAAAAAAAGAAGGAAAAAGTACTTGAGAAAAACGCAACTTAAAGATCCTCGACAAATACTAATAGCAGCAATAATGATATTACTAAAAAACAATATAAAGAGTAACAGGGGTGCGTGTATCTGAGTGCATTGTCGTTCTCAGCCCACTATCAAACAAAATCCAGATCATGAATACACTGCACTGGATGATGCAATACAATAACCCATCAAAAGCGCAATAACAAAGCTTAGAAGACGCGATAGCATGATGATTGAAGGCAGGAGCTGACCTATCACATATACCAGTTTTCAGGTGGAATAAAAGTTTAACCTGGTCTTTCAGCAGAAGTTCATGATCCTTTTTTAACCTCAGCAATACTAACCAGCAGCTTGCACGTATTAATGCTCCCAGTAAGTGCTACCTTCGGATCCGGATACCAGGGATGTCTTTCAAACCCATCTTTAAAGCTGTTTTTCTGCAGAGGGAAGGTGGTTTTTGTAAGCCTATTGACTCGGAAAATCGGTTGGCTAGATCAACAAGCGAGGTTTTATCCCTTCCAATTTCTCTGATGGAGTTATAATAGTCTAGCCAAGCATGATATGCTCCTTCTTTGACACTACTATCAATCTTTGACATGGACTCCTCCATCTGCAAAAAGTTACACATATAAAACCTGCAAAATTGCATGCCCTGATAACAAATAGATAAGAGGGACTAAAACTCTAGAATGCATGCATTTTGATGTTTCAGGGTGGAAAGCATTATATTTGCACTTCAAATCGAGGCTGACTACATTTTAGTTACCGTCTATATCAGGACCACAACTTTCTGATATAATCAAGGATCATCAAACGATGCTAATTCCACAGTTCACATAAAGAATTCATCATTAAAAATCTTGTTTAACATAAAGAATCCCAGAGCTTCAGAATATTAATTGTGAATTCCACACATGCCCTTTGCATACTTATTCTCTAGATTCAGTTTCATTTCTTTTAATATCAAACCATAACTACAATCTCTTAGAATGCTGAATAAAAACAAGAAGACAAAAGAAGCAATTAGAGCAAGTAATAAGTTAGGGAAGTGCCTTAAGCTTAGTTTCTGAATCCATTTTTGGTAAAGGAAACTTATCAAGTGGCAGGTCTTTTAACTCATCCAGGAAATATTCTTCCCATGGTGCGAGCAATAAGATCCCTCCTCCATCTTTCCCTTCATGTCCTATTCTTCCAAGCCGATCTATATATTGTTCGCGATCACATGGAATCCCCACCTGATTATTGTTAAAATTGATGCATTATTTTACAGTACTGGGAAAACATCTACATAATACTGGCCACTGGGTGTTGGAGAGATACTGTCTCTTGGGGCATAGATGATTTGATGATCAGCAATTTATACAAGCAGAATATGAATATATAACTTTCTCAAGAGTTGTTGGTACCTGAATGACCAAAGTAACATCAGGATAATTCATTCCACAAGCAGAAACATCAGATGTAACAAGAACCAAACGATTTGATTCCTGGAATTCATCAGAGACACGAGTTCGATAGAGTTGAGGCTTTCTAGAATGCATCTCCCTTACATTCATTTTCATTTCCCGGAGAAGTAGATACATGAGTGATGTTACCATCCCAGTTGTACAGAAAACAATAACCTGGAGCAAGTTAAATGTCCAGGACTCAACCACACACATTCCACTTTGCAAATAAACAAAATCCAAAAACTACAGAATCTTACCTTGTAATCAGGTGCCTTCTGGATATGCTCCTTCAGAAGATAATGCACTACCTGAAAATGCAATTCGTGTGGAGAGACAAGAAAAGACTGCTTGATCTGTAGGAGCAGAAACAAGGATTGATGCTTTTTGCTTCCCAATTTAGAAACAATCACGAAATCAAATGCCAAACAGTCAGCGTGATTTTACTTATAGTGATTAGACATCTAAAACATCCATAGTCGTTAAGCCAGTGATAGAATGTTCAGCCTAAGACAAACTGTGGGCATTGCTTTATAGGTAATATGATAATTTGTAACTGTGGGCATTGTTTTATAGGTAATATGATAATTTGTAATAACATCAGGTAATCATCATCTGTCATTCCCTGATTGGTAATTTACCATAACAGTTTCTTGATTTAAGGTATACCTTAGCAGGAGTTTCCATGCAACTCACACCCACAGTATTAACAAAATCATGTTCCCTTTTCAATACAAGCTGAGAAATTCGATGAACCTGCATAAGCATGATTAAAATCAGAATGAAGTCATGTGACACAATAGTGCTGCTTGTTTGACCCATCAACAAAGAGATGAGGAAAAATCTAACCTCTTTTGGAATTGTTGCAGAGAAAAGCAAGGACTGTCTCTGACGGGGCAAGCAGTCTACAATTTTCTCCACATCCTTCCGAAACCCAAGATCAAGAAGGTGATCAGCCTCATCAAGTATAAGCATCTTCAATCCCTTCAAATGCATGGATAAACCACTTTTATTCTCAATGTGATCCAGCAGCCGACCAGGAGTTGCAACAAGTATCTGGAAAAGGTTAGCACCAGAAAGTGATCTACATGTTTTAATCATGAAACACAGGAATAGCAACTACATATTTATTTCTTTGCCTTTCTCCTTCTCCATGCACATGCCATGAAATTAGTCGAAGTTAAACTCACAAAAAACACAATAGCACACGATCAAACCTGGCAAGGATCAGATTCAAGGCATCTCTGATCATCTTTGAAACGTGTTCCTCCAACTAGTGTTTGCATAACTATTCCATCATGGTACTTCAGTATAGCATTTGCTTCTGCTGCTATCTGACTTGCTAGCTCTCTTGTGGGGCAGAGAATAAGAACATATATCGGAGAAACTCGTAGCTTGGCATTGCTACTTCTTGCCTTCAAAACTGCTTCAATTGCAGGAAGCTGTTTGTGTTTTACAATGGCACTGAAGGAAAGAAGCTAAAATAGCATAAATTACTTTACAGGAATGACAAGAGACTTGTAGTTTACCAAAAAAGCTGCGCTTTTTCCTTTGCCAGTTTTGGCTTTGACCATAGCATCCTTACCTGCTCCAAATTGAAGTGAAAACCATTATTCAAACTTCACAATGTGTAAGTATGATCATTTTTCAACAGAAATTATTCTCAATATGTATATTAAAGGAATAGTAATAAATGAAGCATGGCTTGACTTGTTTGAGAAAAAATTATGGATAATCAAAATGGAGCAAAGAGAGCATTTCTTCAGGATAACAACATGAGATATGCTACAAGCAGCCAAACACACTCATGGCCTCGCACACGCCAAAAATGAAAAAGTTGACAAGCATGCGCACACTAACAGTATTGAACTATCCTGACTTTTGAGCTAGCAGACTGAATAGTTGCCAAAAGCACTCATAACTGAAGATGAAACATAAAACACAGTTGGTATACCCTCAAGACAGACAGAAAGAGTAGCCTCCTGTACCCTGGTCATTTGAACATAACCAGCTGCTGTAAGTGCTTTGACAGTCAATGGAGACAGACCACATTCATCAAATCTGCAAAAATACATACAGCACAAAATCACCAATTAACAAATAAAACACAAGATCATTACATTACACATTACTCCAAAACCTCTGCCTTTACTCTACCCTAGACTCTCCAGAGCATGCAAAGTTTTTCCCTTTACTTTTCCCATTCTTTTCAAACCAGACAAAAATTATGCATATTTGCCGATGAATGCCGAGATTACCTTGGTAGTTACTGCCATATGACACCGTTTAAAACCAAGAGAAACCTTACCGTTTATCGCTAAGAATTGAATCCCCGTCCTCGTTATCCCCGTCATTTCCGGCTAACTTCTTCTTCCTCCCCAGCTCATACCTAATCAACTCCACTTCATTCGCAAAATCATTCTTCTCAAGCTCCTTTGATGGAACCCTTCTTGTCTTCTTCACATCATACTTCCCCAAAGCATCTCTACTCCCAATCTCCTTCGCACTCCTCCCTCTCCTCTCTCCCCCACCCTCCAAATCAACACTCTCATTTCTCCCAAACCTCCTCTGTTTTTGTGTTTCAAAACCCTTATTCTTCATAAATTCACTCACATTCCTCGAATTACTCACGGCCCCTCGCTCATTCCCTGAATCTCTCCCAAAATTCATCACTTTGTCACTAACAAACCCATAATCTTCATCATCATCACTCGAAGAACTCTCATTTATCCTAAACTTCCTCTGTTTCCGCACTAAAGGCTTAACAGAAACACCACTGGACCCAAAATCTAAATCTCTACGCGTGGAATAATCTCTATTTTTCACATAATTAAACCCGTTTTCTTCGCGATGCCGCGATACATTGCGCCCTTCTGACATTAATTTTCTCAAATCTAATGGCGAATTAATCGATCCTGGCCGTTGATTAGTCCCAACAAATCCTGGCCGTTCATCTGATGGGGCTTTCAATGGCCCATCCATTTCGTTCCACAAATCTTCAGCTCCTTCTTTCATGAACCGATCAGCGAGGGCTTTGATGTGCTCTTTGGGGCTCATGGGATTGAACTTACTTGGGTCCGGGTTCAGGTTCGGGTCGGGTTGGCCGGCGAGTTTGGAGCGGATGTTGGAACGCATCCGGGCTTGGTAGAGTTGTTTTTCTTGGTCAAGGAGACGTTTCTCTTTTTCTTTGGCTTTTTTCTCGTGGAGGCGTTTCCATTGCCATTTGTTTAGACCTCCAGGGAAGGTTCGTGGTCCACCACCCATTAGTCGAATGAAGATTCGGGTCCGGAGCTGTTCCGATAAGGATTTGGAGCGGTGGATGAGTGATGGGTACATGATGGCGAAAGGGAAGTGGAAATGCCAAACTGAAAGGGTTTGGTGAACACTAATTTGTAGGGTTTAAGAGAAGATGGGTTTTGGCTTTTATAGTCATGATTTTTTCCCCCACAAAGACAAATGTAAATTATAAATTGGTCTCTATAGTTTCCAGAAATCAATTAATCAGTCCCCTTGTTTCAAAAACCTTTTTTTTTTCTATTGACCAACGTTGACCACTCGAAACAAATTTTTTTTTAATAAATTTAAAATTCATTGTGGATTCGATTGCTAATTTAGATTAACGAACCTTTTCTTTTGTAAAGATGAATGGAGTTTTTGTGTTAAAGAAATGATGAATCTTCTAATTAAAAAAAAAGAAAAAAAGAGTTAATATTCATCAAATGTTTTGAAATAGGTGACCCCAAATACATATTTGATAGGGTTTAATCTATTAATAAATGTATATTATGTATTTATATTTGAAATAGGTGACCCCAAATGTTTTGAAAAAGGGTCAACTGGTCGGGTTAACCAGGTCATCCCGAGTCGTGACTTCCCTTATTTTTTCTTAAACTCGGTCCGGTTTCAACCCCAGGTCAAACAGGTCGTCAACCCGCCGGGCCAGGTTTCAAAATTATGGATTCATCTCTTTAAAAATTGTTTTTTCATCAAAGCCCATCGGCGGACTTCGTTTATTTGGAGGTCTATAGACATGTCTTCCCCAGTCAATGAAGTTAGCTAAGCCTAACAATCCAGTGAAAATTAATGCAGGTGTTGCAGAGTTCTTGCTCAAGTTAGATTTAAGTTTACTGTAAAATAATTTTTTTAACTAGAAAAAATTATTTTTTATCAAATTATTTTGAACTTAGATTTAGATTTGTATTTTTTTTAACCCATAAAGAATTAGTAATTTAGTAGCTCACTATTTTGTCTAGTCCAGCCTATTAATGATAAAATATGATTAGTTTTTTTTTTCAAGAAGAGTTTTATCTAAACCTAAGTAGTCTTTTTAGCTAAAAAAACATCAAAGTTGATAAATGGAGGGAATTTATTTTGGTAATTACCATAATTAATCCTATATTAGTTTTGATTCCAAAATCATTTGTAAAAGGGGTTGAAGAAGAGTGTTTCGGGATTGATTTTTTCATCACAAAATCTACAGAATTTGTGACACTCTTTTTCACCTGAATATCCAATTTTACTCCTCTATTTCAAGCTGTGGTTTTTCTATTTATTTTATATCTATTTTAAGCTTAGAATCGGTTCATGTAGAAAGATATTTGAGTCTATATTTATTTGTGTTAATTAGACCTTGTTTAGGAATGCACCTAAACAAAGTGATGTTGTTGAAATTCTATGAGGCTTATTGAAGTTAGTCCTTTTACATCAAATGAAAAATAATAAAGTCTTAAGTACAAGGAATTGATCCTTAACAATGACAACAAATTTCAAATTGCTTATGTACTAAGTTCTTCAATAAGTAAATATCTTTTATTAATTTTGTTTAAGTATACTTTCCATAAACACTAAGAATTTATGATAGGAGTTAGTTTTATTCTCTTATGCATAATCCTATGTATGATTAGTCTGCATGTTTGGATTGTATCTCAATCTTTTATGCAATTTTATATATAATTACTTAATAAGCATGCTAGTCTTTTGTTATGATTGTAAATTTATTATGATCTTAATATATTATAGAAAATATTGTTCTATTTGACCACCTTGAACTTCAAAAAGTTCTTGTTGGAAAAAATGCCAAAGTTTTCAAATAATAAATTCAATTCCATTATTATGGTGGCTTTGGACATGTAGAATCATAGTGATTTCATATGCAATACCTACATCTTGAATATATTTGATAATATATAATATGATGTGTATAGTTCAATCAAGAGTACAAAAACAATTTGAAAAGCTTTGGACAAAAAATTCAAAGTTGAAGTTGCTGGTATGAAAAAGTTCACAGTCAATAAGTTTGCTCAAAGATCATTATGAGTCAAGTTCAAGAGTTTCAACTAACCTTGCATGATGTTTATGCTAAGTATATAATAATAAATGAACATTATCTAGTGGTTGCAATTATTGAAAAATTATCACAATCTTAGAAAGAATTCAAGAATTACATTAAGCATAAGAGAAAGGAAATAGGCTAAGGGTAGAATAGAATAATAAGTTATCTGAAAGAAGAGCTAACTTTTCTAGTAAACCACCTAAAACAAACTTTGGAGAACAAGTGACGAAGTTCCACAATAAAGACCTAAAAATAAAGCTTGTTAAGAATAGGAAAATTGTTGCTAAAAAGTTTAATGATAAATATTTTATCTGTAATAAGATAGTGTATCTAGTTAAAGATTGCAAAAATATGGCTCATCAAAGTAAACTTGATAAAAAATCTCAAACATCTATGAGTTGATTACATAACCGTCACGTGAACCTTTTCATAGATACAGATCCTCCACATGGAATTTTCATGCGAGTCAGTTCAGTATATATGTCTTATGACAAGCACCTACATATTAGTTTTAGGTATCTCTTATACCTTAACTTATGAGAACAACTGTTTTCTTTCATAAATGAAAGAAAATAATATGTATCAATCTCTACGGTTCTAATAAATGTCCAATATTTAAGAGAGCATCGACTATGAACATTTTAGAAACAATGCTTTGATGGAATATGAATTTCATAATTATAACAAATTTATAATTTTCTTAGCAAATCATTTCTGTCTTGTGAACTTTATCTTTACTCTGGATTCATAAATTAAATATTAGATTTATTAATCTAATATTATATGAATATTAAAGATAAATTAAGTCTTTATTAATAATAAATATATAGTTACGTGAATATAATAATGTTACGTGTAATCAACCAATTAGTTATAGGGCATATTAAACTAACACGCCATAAATAGACTACATTAAGATACACACTCTCTAAAACTTTAATTTATTTTTTCTTTCTATATATTATTTTCTCCTTTTATATATACTAACTTAAACATCAAAGAGTTGTTATTCCTCGAGGGACTTTCTATTTTCAGGTGAATAACCTATTCCTTCAGTCAAGTCCATCCATAATAGGTCAGCCTAGTCACACCAATAACCCAGACGCAGACCATGAAAAATCTAGTTTTTGTTTGAAGTTTTTCTAGGATTTCATCATTTACATATCAAGTTTAACAAAGATTAATGAAGTTTAAATACAATTAAAAAATAAATTTAATTTTTATGCTCATAATTATTTTATATATATCTTAAAAAATTAAGTTTACAGAAGGAGAGAGACAACTTGATTATGAAGTTGTGAAAGAATGCATTCTTGAAAATGCAGCTGGTTGTTCTTTGGGAGTTTAGTTAAAAGTCAAGTGTTCGAAAAAGAAATGGAGATGGTGTGTGTTCAAGTATTCAACAGAGAAAGCATGCTTGGAAATTTACATGGAAGAAATGTTTCAACTCTAAGGGACCATTCAAATTACCAGACTTAATATCTCTCTCGTTTTTTTGTCTGCCTATATTTTTTTTTCTTGCAGAACTTGCTATCCAGTTTCCTGGATATGAAAATAGGCATGCAGAAGAGGAGATATTAACTTACGTTATGTGTAATCAATGATAGAAATCACCAATCTTTGATATCTGATCTTTTATGGAGGTCCCAAAATGACTCCTTTGATTAAGTAAAAAGATGATTTCGTATACAATATTTTTATTTTATGAATTTTTATATGTTCATATGAAATTAACTTACAAAAAAAATTATTTTATAAAGCAAACGACTTGGAACCTTACAAAAAAGTCCTTGACATATTTGGCCCTCCACAGCAAATACCATGATTACATTACTTCAGTTGACGGAAATTGACAGAACGGGGTGATAAATCTTCCCGGAAACATTTGGAATTTGATCGAGTGAACAGTGTTTCTGAGGGATTCCTCGGGCAATGCTGGATTGAACATGACCATTCTTCTTATAGGATTTTGCCCTTCAGACATTCAGTTTCACTTATCGGGCTTCGATAGGCTTAAGGTTTTTGAATAATGGATCCATTAATTTACACTTTCATGGGATTGATTTGATTTCATATTTGGGACCAGTAGCTTTTTGATCGTGGCCTAGGCTTGCTTTTTTCATTGAAAGAATCCATTCACTTGAAATAAAACCATCAGTCTCATTCAAACTGAGAAAAATGATCACTAATTTGACAAATGTTCAAAGAGCAACTGACAAACGGAGATATACACATGCGGTAAACAAATGATAGAGAGATATATAATAGAAATTCCAAAGAAACCGGTTCTGTTTTTTTCTCATCTTTTTTTTTTCAAGCTTTAGAGTGACTCCTGGCAGCACTTCGTCTGGCACAACACCCGACAAAATAGATCATTGACTGGCATTCACAACAGAAAAGAAGAGCAGTTAGAACATCCGGGAAAGACAAGATTCAAGTGAAACAGCAACCATCTTACCAGAACAACAAACAGAATGACATTAAAGATGGCAACCACTCTCCACTCAGTTTTCATATATTGTGCAACTCCTGCCCTGAAAAGTAAGAACCGATTGCACAAGAATAGTACACCAGAAGAAAAAGGAAAGTATTAACAGAACAGAAAAGGAGCGTTGCAAAAGTAATGATGCTTACTTGCAGGAATCACAATTGTAGCATTTGGTAGCCCGGGAATTTTTGTAAAGTTTGCAGTCCTTATTGGAGCTAATCGGATGAAAGCTCAAGTCGTAGTATGAAGCATTGACAGCAGGATAACCGCACCTACAGAGCATGTTAAAAAGGGTAACCTTGGTGACACTGTTCAAATATTATGCATAACTGTCATGTGTAGACTGAAAATGCATTACTCAAACATTTCACCGAGCCAGAATGTATATCTTTGTAGTAAGGTAATAATAGACTTCACATTTCCATGTAGTGAATAAAAAACTTCACTTGAACGTTTGATCAGAGAGTGAGGTCAGAAAAAGACACCTACACGGATGGTGGTCGGCAGCAACCAGCTTCAATGGCTGTTAGTTTGGCTGACTTGTACTGCTTAATAGTCTAAAATCAACAGGTTTAAAAACAACAAAATCAATCTGGAAATCAATAAACATTCAGAGTTATGGAAAAAAATGGACGAGTAATAAGATTTTGAGGCAAAAAACTGGACCTTATATTTTCTTGGTAGGTTATTGCAGTCATCAGTTTTCACAAGACAACTCTTCAATCGGTTCCAGTTCTTGGTGTTGTTCAACTGAAGCAAAGACCAAAATTAGGCATAATTGCATGAAATTTTCAGGTTAGTATAGAATCTGAATCTTAAAGTAGCATCTTTTTTTAACAAAGAGCATAGAAGGCAAAGTCTTTACCTGTTTAAGAAACCATGAGCTGTAATCCTGAAGTTGATACTCCTTGTATCTAGCCAGACAAGAAAGTATTAGTAGCTGCACCATAACAACCCCAGCTAACAAAGTATATGAGAATCAATAAAGAAAGTGGCTACTATAGCTCAATTATCATCTAAAAATTGAGTGAAGCCTTTTTTTCACAAAAATAATCATCTGAAGCATTTTGTTGAAAGACTAACATCTGACCCAACTGCAAGAGAGAGAGAGAGGTTGAGGGAGCGGTGGGTCAAGATGAAGAACAACGGATTTGAAGAACAGATACCCAAAAGCAGAGCAAAATATATAAGCATAGTTACTTGATTCCTAGATTACAAGTTTCTTACCTCAAACCAGGGACACTATGACCAGATCCATTATTAGTTATAATAAACCTACAGGAAAAATCACAAAATCAAGGAGCATTATAAGTATGATTTCCAAACTCAAAAGAAAAATGCTAAACACGTTGAGAGAAGAAGTTGAAGGTTTTGAAACAATATGGAAAAGATTGATGAAAACTCCTTTTTACTTAGTTGATAGAATTGGAAGCATCATTCTTGCTATGTACGAGTTTACAATATGGCCACCGGTTACCCTCCACATCGCTTCTTATTCTTCTTCTGTTTATTTTTATTTTTTTTGTTGTTGAAGGTGTATCTATTAGCATTGTAGAGATCATGGTAATTAATTGAAACAACACAGAGGACAAGCTGAGATGGATTAGACTTACTTTTAATGAGAGAGAAAATGCCAATTAAGAGAGAGATATTTTTCTTTTAAATTAACATAAAACAGCAGCCTGGTTGCACCAAAATCAGAGATTATTTGAAAAGGTTCAAATACAAGAGATTTCCTTTATCTCACTCTCTTTCAATCCATCCTTGTTTGCATCTTTAACTAGTATGGCTACCGCTTCTCTAGCTAAACATTCCAAGTTTTTCACTTTCCTTACTAATGCATTGTATGCTAGACTTAATCCCTTGTGATAACTGCAAATTTAACTCCACCAAATACCAGCACATTTACCCTCAACATTATCTCCAAGCTCAACTCAAAATCCGGCCATTTCAATAAGTTAGACCATTGGAGCTGAGATGGCATGTAATTAAATCAAGGATCTTGGACCTCAACCTAAAAATTAAGTATCCACTAGAGCCAAAAAAAAATCTCATTTTTCTAACAAATGTGGCTCGCCACACTTAATATTGGTTCTTAGCAGAATAGAAAAGCAGCTTAAACATGGTGGGAGCGCATAAGTTCTAGTCAATTTGGCCCAATCAATCAATCTATCTTATCTGTTTGAAATTGATGTATACCTAAACCTCATGGCATAATGCATAGAAAAAATGACCTTATTTCGAAGACAAAACTTTGAAGACAATAGCAACAGAAGTACTAGGATAAATGAGCAAGAGTCATGTTTAATAAGCAAATCAATGGGAAAACTAGAAAAGACAACAAACTATTGACAGACATTGTCAAGTTCAAACCTGAAATGTTGCTGCATAGTTTGTTATCTACCTTAAAAAAGGGAAAATACATGAGCTTGTGCGCTATAATCAAAGTTAAGCCAGAAAAACAAAACACTTACGCTAATACTGTGAAAACCAGAATTGCCACCAAAATGATACACAACATAACCAGATACTGAAAGTGAATAGTAGTTAAGGGATGTCCAACAAATAAAAGAAAAAAATGAAGAACGCAGATCAATATTCAAGCAAATAAATATAAAAGATTGGTCATTTAGTAAGGATACAATCCACAACAGTATGGAGTTGCTCTTCAAGGCGCCCAAGAACCCAATTATTGATCTAAACATCAACAAAACGTTGTATCAGTAGCTGTTAAAGGTAAATGCATAAGAGGTAAAAGAAGGCTGACAATAGAAAATTTGAACTTACATTACAAAGATGACAGCACCAAGGCCCAACACTGGGAGAGTAAGAGACCTTCGACAACTGTCATGATGTGTGCTCATCCATACCCCAAAAATTATGACAGCTATAGCTAAAAGCTACGCAGTGAGAGGATTAAATCATGAAACACACATAAACTCACAGTATAAACAAAAAAAAAATAGTATTCACTTCGATTGCAAGTAAATTAAGCCAAATAGAAAAAACTGAACTAGAGCAAACTCGTTATTCTGGAACAAACTTTAATACGATACCATGTACACTTGTTATAAACCAATTAACATGGACAACCAGTTACCAGCATAACCAAGAACAACAATAATCATCAGTGTAAGAAAGAAAGCAGATAGAAAAGCACCCTGATCTTAAACAAAATAGCAGACATGACTGCAAAAATCAAACAATTACAAAGACCCCCCAAAAGAAGCAAACTTCAAATAATTATAACCCTCGTAAAAATGAACAACTTATTATATCCCAGAAACAAAACCACCCTTTGCAAAATAATCAGCAACGCCAGAAGAATAATAAGAAATAAAAAGCAGAAGGGCCAGTTAACAATGTAGCATCGAATCTGACTCGAAAGCTTAAATCAAAATAAAGATGAACAAAAAGGGAAAGGGGAAAAGAAACAAAGCTTACCATGGTGAGAAAGTTGATCCATCTAATCACAAAGTTGCTGGTGCCTACACCCATTTCTCCCTCCCTCCCTCTCTCTTTTAGTTTTCAGTATATAAGTAAGAAAGCAGCAGAAGAAAGAAAGGGAGGGGTTCGATTGAAAAAAGAGGAGTAGCAGTTATCTCGTGAGATAGTGGCACTTGAAGTAGAAGCAAGTGAAAAAGAGAGGGACAAGTTGAGGGTTGTCAGGGAATATCGTGAAGAGAGAGGGGTTATTTTGGTCCATGAAGGGAGGGATGGACATGATTCATCATTCAAATGGTCTGTGACCAGACACGACACGACACCCTTAAAACAGAAGGCATGACAATCTATCTATCTATCTACCTAGGATTACTGGTCAATGTACCACGTTGACCACTGTATCCTTTATATATATATATATATAGTTTTCATGTGCTTCGTCTATTTTTAAGAATATGTAACAATTCAAACGAAATTACTATTTTACTCTCAAAATATCTATATATATATTTTTTTTATATTTATGCATATTGATGTTTGATTTCTTTTTTACAGATAATTACATAGGTTATTTTAAAAAACATCACGTGAAAAATTATTAAATGAATTCAGCGTACCACTTAATTCATTAATTATATTAATAAGTACAAAAATTATTTGAAATTCATACATTATTTTGTCCATGAATCTTATATCTATTAATTAACCCATTCTATAAATGAATTGATAGGCATAGTCTATCTAAAAATTATGAGAAAAAAATATTATTTATCTCAACTTTTTTCTTTATGAATTTGGTTGGAGGTTCAATTATACAATATCATTAGCAAGTAATAAATAAGTATTTTTTTCATGAACATGACGATCCTTCTTTTCTTTTCTTAATTTTTTAAGAATATCCCAATCCTCTTTCAAGTGATCTAACTAAAGGTGGATTGTGTCAACATGTTCTTCTTAATACGTGAGAAACTTATTGAATCCTCATTCAACAAGTATATCATTTTTATAATAACTCGACAATTATTTGCTCCATTTATTTTAAATTTTCATTTAAATATTTACTATTAACTCATAGTTATTTTAATACATGAGACCTGATTATACTAATATTTTTTTGTGATTAAAATTTTAAAACTTTACACAATATTTTTTAAGGGTCAAGATCAAAATTTTCACAATTTTTTTCAAAGCTTAATGACTCACATGACAAAAATAATTAATTGTCACTTATACTTTCATAATAATTATAAATATCACAAGAGTTATCGCACCTGATAAGTAAAGATTACAAAAAATTAAATTTTTTTTTATAGAATTATAATCTAATTTGATAACATGAGAGATGGATTTGATGCAATTTTAATTAAGGTTTAAAGCTATAAGTGAAGATTACAAAGGATTAAAAAATCTTAATAGAATTATAAGTCTTGTATATGAATATTCGCATGTTAAATGACATACAGGGCCGGTGCATATTTCTTATAAGAGTCTCAAGGCTATGTTTTATTGGCCTTATATGAAAGCCTTGGTGAGAAAATTCATGGAAGAATATGATGTGCGCGCGTTAGCAAGCCAAAAAAGAAAGGGTATTATATTCTAGATTGCTTCAACCGCTACCTATATATATCAGAAGGTATTTGAAAAAATATAATCGTGGATCTCGTTGAAGGCTTGCCAAAATTAAGGGGAAAGAATACAATATCGGTTAATTGTGGATAGGTTCACTAAATATAGATATTTCTTAGCTGTAGCTCATCCTTTTACAGCTTAGAAAATTGCTTAGTTGTTTTTAGATTACATCTACAAGTTCCATGAGTTCCATGGTTTATCTATGAGTATTGTGATAGATAGGGATAAAATCTTCATTAGTATATTTTGGAAAGAATTGTTTAAGTTATCAGGAGTCAACTCATCTTTCTATCCTTAAAATGATAGATAAACAGAAAGGGTTAATCAATGTTTTAAAACCTATTTAAGGTGTATGATCATGCATAATCCAAGCAGATGACATGAATGGTTGTCTTTAGTTTCAATGATGGTATAATTCTAGCTATCATTTATCCATTAAAATGAGCCATTTTCAATCATTGCATGGTTATCCTTCACCCAATGTAGAGGTTAATTCTCAAGCAACTACTCCAGGAGCAACATTTAAGAAGGTGATTCAATAAAGGGCTAGATTGGATCAATGGTTGCAATTTTAACTGGAAAAGGCCAGGGACATGATGAAACAAGTGGCAGGATATATAGAAAGAGAGTTTTAGGTGGGAGATTTGGTGTACATGAAATCACATGCTTACAATCAATTGAGTGTAGCACTAAGGAAAAATATCAAGCTTAATCTGAGAATTTATGGCCCTTGCAAGATTATACAAAGAGTTGGAGCAATGACTTCTAGCAAGTGTAAGAGCTAAAGGAAACTCATGTCGTCGACCGTTCTTTATCAATGTCTAGATTTCTCCCGTGTTAATATGGTTTCGTTTTTCTTCAAGGGCCATTTTTTTTATTGATGAAGAAATTTAAAGACAAAAGAGAAAGAAGTGAAATTTTATTTTCGTTCATCAACTGCACCTGCAAATATAGACATATTACAGAAGTCTCTATTTAGTTTCCAAATTCCAAGGCGAAACAAAATTCCAGGTTCCCATTCTCTGTTGACACATGCCTGAGTAGGAACAAGGAAAGCAACCACTCTTGTAACCTCAATGTCCCCTAGAGAGGCATGTGAAAGGAACAACACACAGCATTGAGAACTAGCTCTGCACATTCTCATGAATTATGATGTCTCTTGTCAATGGCTAAATCAGAGTTGGCATCTGCGTTTGCTTCTGGTACTGTTTCATTGTTTTCTTCTGCTTCGGATTTTTCTTCTGGCAAATTTACTGCGTTTTTCTTCATTGTGGCAGTTTTGGTGAGATAACTGTAGCTACCCTTCTGCTTAAACAATTGAGCAAAGTGGGCCTTGCAGTATAGGATACCATCAAGAGCTGCATAAGATGAAGGTGTGATACAGCAACCCCCATGAGAACACCTGAAGCATGACTTGTGATAGAATTCTCCCTCCACAGTCACCTGTCAAAATTTTGGTTACGTCAATAAGCTTCTTTATCCTCACTCCATCATATAATATCGATCTCAATCTATTTTCGGTGTTGATCTTGGTGCATGAGATTATATTGGTGCCAGATTAAGGTACAATATAGATATCAATGAGAGTTACTCTGTCTTTTGCATTTCCATTCGAGTTGCGCAAATATATATATGATGGACGAGGAATGAATGTTAATGAATGGGGAAATAAGAATTGTGTGTGTGTGTGTGAGAGAGAGAGATGGATTAGAAACCTTCTCTAATGGGTATGCAGTTTTTTTACAGAAAGCACATTTGTCTTGGGTGCCACTGAACATGGAGGAAAGTTTGCTTGGGGCCTTTGTCTGCATGATTGTGAAAACATGCATCAAACTCCAGCAAACAAACTAGAAATTTACATTAGAAACAAATTAAGGTAATGAAAAATTAAGAACCGATTGTAAAGAATCTTGGTACCAGGCAGTTTTTCTTCTCTTCATCTAAACAGTCAGAATTGCAGAAACACATTGTTAGCAAAAAAAATAAAGAAGGTAAAATAGGGAGGACTACATCCTTCTCCATGGAACTCTAATTCCAAAAATATGTAAAAGAAACTTGAACGAAAAGGAAAACGGAGAAGCGGATCTCACAGGGTTGTAATTTCTTGGTAAAATTACCGGTCTCCTTGAAGAGCTGGTCGTAATGAGGTTTGCAATATAAAACTCCATCAATCGAGGAATAGCTGCTCATCTATAAGACAAATTTCATGGTGAGTCAGTTTCAATAATCCTGGTAAAGAACCATATTTTCATTAATTCTTACTTAGGCAATAACCACAAAAGAAAAGGCATGAAAAAGAAAAGATGATAAATGAATAGAACTCGTACCACAAGAAGTCCATTGCAGTGGCTGCATTTGAAGCACTTCTTATGATAAGGAACTCCATCAGCAGACACCAATTCGATGAAATAAACAGTCTTGTCACAGGCCTTGCATTTCTCTAAGGTCCCAGTGAATCCCATTATGTTTTTCCTGATGAATCTAAAATGAGCAGTATAGAATCTGATTTCAGAAGGGTTATGGGAAAGTTTTAAGAACAAATTCTGAAAGTCCGGCTCTCAATCTCAGAAGTTAAGATAAACAGAACTTAGAAAATCTGTTCTTACCTTTCACCTTTCCTGTATTATAACTAGCAGATTAAAGGTCAATAAAATGAATGTTCAATGGATGGAGAAAAAGACTTGAACCGCTTATTTAAGCTAATGTGATCCAGGGTCTATATCTCTTGGAACTTGCAGGGTACCGTTCTAAGAATAGTGAGCTGTTACAGATAGATCTGAAACATTTCCCGACCAAGTCTTTCAAAGATAGTCCAGACAGGAGGTGACAAATACAACTGCAATCCTCTTGTTATGTGGTAGACAACTCAGCTGTCTCCAAATAGATTTTTTACTATATCTAGCAGCCTATCTGTCAAAAATTGTGTGTGTACATGACAACAAAATAGTATGTTAGCATCAATTTGATTCCAAAATTTGTAGGCCAACAATGAAAGAGTCTCTGCTTATGTTCTATATATATAAAATGCTGCAAGCAATGTGCACAGACATGGTCTGTACTAGGATTATATTGAGTGCTGAAAGTTATCAAAATAAACGGATAAGTTGTAATTGCACAGATTTTCTTCTGCAGCTGTGGCATCATATAAAGATTTAAGGCATTAGGGACATCATGTATTGCTTGTTGGAATTTTTTTCATTACTTATTCTTATTTAACTTGGAAAGGGACTAAAGAAAATTATTGGCGTAATATTAGGCCTCGTATCTCCTGTTGACATGATATTAGCCTCACATTTAATTGATTATGCTTGAAAAATATACAAGTAGAATGGAATTGTCTATTATCAGCTCACAAATGTAGCGAATATTGATCATGACAAGTTTATCTGAAAAATTGAAATTCGAAAAGGTTTCAGTCTTTGACATCTCATTCACATACAAACTCTGCCTCTCCTTCTTTACCAAGTATTCTGGGTGGTTGAGAATGTTAGCTTAAGAAGCAAGTAAATTGGGTGATGGGTGGCACATTTGTCATACCAGAAAACCTGAGCTGCAAGTAGTTGGTATGATCCATAGCAAATAATGTGTGAAAAATGCAGCCACTGCACAAAATTAAAGACCTTGAATTGTTGTGTTACCAAATTCTCTTCAGAACTACAGATACACAAATGATTTATTTCACTTTTTTTTTCTTTTTCTAACTAGGGATTCAGCTCACACAAAAGAAAATATCAAATTCAAACTCGGGTCTTGTCAGAACTTGGTAATGTAACGCATGCACTCCCATTTACTGTTTTTTTACAAATATCAAAAGACATTTACAGCTGAACCAACAATATTTGAGCACAGCATAAACTAACAAGCCAAAAAATCAAGCAAATCCAATTCTAGCAGCCTTTTCTCTCCCGTTTACCCCACTGTTGTTCATTAGAATTTGCCAAAACATCTTAGACACTTAAGAATCCAAGACACTTCCTTGGTGTATACCCAGTTGCTCGGAATTTCGCTGCAGTTTCCTCTACCTTGAGACGGTCCTCACCTTTTTTTGCTTCAATCATTGCTTTCTTCTCCTCGGCTGCCTTGTGGAGTTCGGCTACTTTGTTCTTCATTTTCTCTGCATATTCAGCCTTCTTCTTTTCCACTTTTTCCTACCACATCACAAATTAATCAAGACACTATTTAAATAGTTTTTTGCAAGAATATATATTACATAATTACTTTGAACTGTACAGTTTTTATAAGTGGAAAGGAAGATTAGTCATGCTATAACAAGCAGTTGATACTTCAATTCATTAAGTTTATTACCTCATACTTCTTTATTTTTGCCTCCACAGATTCTCTCTTGATTGTCTCCCATGATCCAATGGCAGAGAATTTCTTGTGAGCCCTATTTGAAAATTCAGCGTGTACAACTTGCTCAGAAACAAGCTCTGAAGGTCATCATCGAGTAGGAACTGAAAGCTTTATAAAACCAAGTTTAACATTTTAACTTGTAAGACTGATTCAATGCACAAATCCTTGCTTAAAGAGGACATTGCGCGAGTCTTCATAGATGGACCTTAGGAGTGTATGGAACAAGTCTATAAGCGTTTGAAAACGGAATCCTAACCAAAACTATCAAGTATCACACACATACATCCAGATATTTAATGAGCATGTTTGTATTTACATATCTGGAGCGTGAGCTGACAATAAACTTAACTTCTATGGCAATTGTAATGGAGTTTCTTTCCTCGGTAATTTAATAGCTTAACAGTGTATGGTTTGGTTCAGAAAATTTCTTCTGAATGTATACATTTTTATAGCCTAAAATGGTTGAACGCCTAGACTCAATCTCAGAGACTTCCAAATACATTATTTTATATTGGATGACCAAAGAGCTGGTCAATTCCTGGCTCGAATTTACTTTCCATGCAGTAAAATTCTAATTCAGGAGAACTTCAGACACTAGCAAAGTTATATATAGTGCATTCTTGTTAAACTAAGAGCATGTTTTTATGCTAGATTTGAAATCCCGGTGTGAGGAGGCCTACTTTATACCAATACTAAAAGATGGACAATTCAAAGCATTAGAGATGGTCTCGTACTTGTTCTCCGCTTTAGCTTTCTCATTTTCTTCCCATGCTTTAATTAGAGCACATCTTTTCTCCGCTTCAACCCTCGCAAGCACAGCATCTGATAAATGATACAAGTACTTGTTATCTGTTGATAGGAAAGATATCAATTTTGATTAAGATAGTAGTAGCCTGCGCATACCTCTGTCATTTGGCCCCCTTGAGTTTTTTGCAGTAGCAGGTGGATCTGCAACCTCTGACACATCGAAGATTCAATCATACAATTAAGGGCCTTGTTATAACATGTTTAGAGAAACATTCAATTGTTAAGTCGGGCTTGAGATATTCAAAATTGCAAGCCATCAACTTTCATGAAAAACCAAATTACGAACTTTCCTTATATATCCTCTCTATGTCAGGAGGAACCAGAAAGCAAAGAAGGAGAAGAATAAGGAGAGGACATACTTTCAGTAACTAGGACCGAGCTCTTCTCATTAGCAGAATCATTTAAAGGGGCTTCTTTCTCTTCTTTAACAGGTCCATGTTCTTGAGCTTGTGTAGGCAGAGAGGCTCCCTCAGATTCAGCTTTCTTGGGCTCCTTCTCCCCCATAACGAAGTCTTTCACTTTAGCCACCAAGACCCGGAAACCCATGTACGAAGACAATTGTCACCAAATACTTCAGGTAAAATTCTATCGAGATCACCATCTAAAAGAGAAAGGACTGCTATAAATATAGCTGGAGAGTCAGAGTCCTAGATGGTGGTGGGTACAAATGGAAGTTGGGTATGGACAAAAAAGCAAATATATATATCGCATCATAATTTTATTTTATTTTTGGGAATTGAAGTCTTCAAGAATAAGAGATGTAGCGGTCGATTAGACGCTCATCATGGCTATCGAGTTCTTCATTTAAATGCAAGTCATTTAGGGGATGCTAGTGACGGTGCACCTACGATGATGAATTGAACAAAACTTTTTTCAGCTAATATATATATATATATATAACTTTTTTTACCATAAAAAAACATTTAATTGTAAATGAAAAGGTTAATATTTATGTTTTAAAAAATAAATTAAAAATTATATTTTTCAATAAATAATAACAAAGTTATTCATTCAAATTATAGATTAAATCGAGAAATTGAAATAAAAATACATATTAACATATTTAATTTTATGTCACGGGAAGCTCTTCAAATTATTTTCAGCTAGTCTCTTGGACTTTTTGAATTTTATCTATGATAAGAAGGTAATTTTTAATGATTGGATCTATAGAGATTCTTCATTGGATAAGATAATAGGATGCAAGTCTGAGGTTAGTTTAGTGCATTTTCTTTTAGTCTAATTTGATTTATGGGTTTTTCTTGTTTGGTGATTTGAGTTTGATAAATTATTAGGATTGATCTAAGGATTAAAATAAAAGGACACCAGGATAAGCTTCAATGTTCATATGAACAATGAAGCTTCATAAAAAAAACCCAGTATTTTTAGTATAGAAGGTAATATTTACCCTATATTGTAGATAAAATTCCAAGTTAGTTTTGAATATAAAAATAGAAGACACCAATATCATGGATACAATCTTGATATCATGAAATTTGTTAATGGAGAATGGAAAGACGATGTATGTGTTTGATATGATGAGTTAAAAATATATTATCTAATAAATCAACAAGATTTGTGAAAGCAAATTAAAGACTAAAATAAAAAGTTAATTCTAAAGTAAGAATTAAAAAATAGATACAAATGCACATAGGTTATCCTTTTTATTTTCTTTTACTTATCTTAAAAATAATTATGGTTGCTAAGTACATATAATTTTCATTCTTATAAATATATAATGCAAATAAAACTAATCTATTTTAAATCTAATCAGGAAAAAAATCAAAGATAAATTATAATAATATCTTAAAGATATTATGAGATTATAAAAACCATACAAAAAACCGATTACCATTAAAAAAAATAACAATTGAAAAAAATGAGAGTGATGGTAGTAATTAAAAACAAAATAAAAAAATAAAAAAAATATTATGAATTGTGAGGCATGGAAGGCTAGGCATGTGCGTCTAGCCTAACAAGTAGAAGCCTAGGCATGTCTGGGCGTGGAAAGTTAGACCAACATGCTAGGTTCTTTTGTTTTAAATGGATTGATGATGTGTTGTCCTCCTTGGTAGATGTAGACGACATGTTATCATTTGTAATTTTTTTCGTTCACCTCCAATGACTGGAAAAGCATGGTTCGAGTTTTTAGATTAAAAAAATGCAATTTTCAACTTGTTTTCACCTGAAAGCACTTCAAAAACATCATAGAAACCTCAATAAACTCATTTATAATCTTAAAACATTATTTAATCACTGTAAAAATCCAAAATCCTAATGGTTGTAATTTTTTTTAAGATACACACTTATTCAAGGTTGTCACTCGGCCAGTTAGTCTCTAAACTTCTTTGACCAACCGAAGAGGGCTTTATCCATAATGATTGTAATCTTTTTAGAATTAAGCTATATCCTTCTACTACTGATCAGAAATCTTAGGAATTCTCCTCCTTGTATAGCAAAAGTGCACTTTAATAGATTGAGCTTCATCCAATATTGGTGAAGAATAGAAAAAATATATTGTAAGTCTTGGAGGTGTTACTCAAAAGTGGGGCTCTTTACCAATATGTCATCTATATACATTTCCATGTTCCTTTCTAATTGGTCCTTAAAGATCTTGGTAACCATTATTTAATAGTTGGATCCGGTGTTCTTCACTAAAAAATTATGATCTTATAGTAGTATATCCCTTTGTTAATGATGAAATAAGTATTTTCTTCATTGTTTAGGTGCATGTGGATGTGTTAATATTCTAAATTGGCATCCAAATAGCTTAGAAATGAATAGCTAGTTGTCTAATGTACTAGCAGGTCAATTTAGGAAAGATGAAGTTGTCATTAGGACATGCCTTTTTGAGGTATGTGAAATCAACACACATTCTTTATTTTTTATTGGATTGGTTAACCATGACAATGTTCTCTAGCCATCTGGGGTACATTACTTCTATAATGAACCCTGTTTCTATTAGCTTACACTTATTCTGATACTATCATTTTTTTTTCTTTCTCAAATTTTCTTTTCATGTGTCATACTATAAAGGAGAACAATATCGATATTTAACTTATATAAAGCTATTTTTAGGCTTATTCTAAGCATATTCAATGGCTTAAAGGCGATGTTATCGCTTTGGATTTCAAGGTTTGTGAGTGACAACTTCTATTTTGGATTGAGTATAGACCCAATATTTATTATTTCATATTTGTTGGATTCAAGAAAGTTTATTTCTTTTGATTATTTAACAAACTTGGTATGAGGTTACTATTTTTCTTGTAGGGGAGTTAGCTTGTTTGGTGGGCAAAGCTTTTTTTTCTTTGAAAAAAAAAATGTGCATCCATGAGAGTAGATTAAAAAAATGCAAGCCACTAGATTAGTCAAAACCACCAATGGATCCTATAATCATATGGTTCAATTTTTAAGGTCACTTTATTTTTTCTTGTGTTATATAAAAATATAATGTGTAGCAAAAAATGAGAGTTATGAATATTTTAAGAGTGACTAGATAATGATGGGATGAGTTTTCAATATGTTATTATAATTTTAATTGAGGCTCTTCTATCCTTATAAAATAACCAAATTTCCAATCTATCATTCTTTTAACTTCTTCCCCCAAATTTATATAATTAGTCATGCACATGACTTAATATTATATAAAAAATGACAACTCAAGTGCATGAGGGGGTCACCGAAGAGACAGAAGGAGAACGAGGTTTCAAAGGGGAACGAAGGTATTGTCTTGTGTGATTTTTTTTTTTTTAAAAAAAAACAATCTTCTACTTATCAGACAAAAAACATATATATGACAACTCAAAGGCCATTTCCAATATAATATTAAATATTGTCATTACTGATTTAGTTAATTTAGATGAAAAAAGTTAGCAGAAGGATAAATGAAAAATTCACTCTTGTTATAAGGATAAAATTGATTCAATTAAGAATACGAGGATGAATTAGAAACAATATGGATTCATTTATATTTATATTATATTATATTATATATATAATTAATTAATTAATTAGTCATATTTTTTTTATGGTCAACTGTATTATCATGTCAATTTATGTATTAATTGAGGAAAGATATTTTTCGTAGTTAATTAATCAATTTTGTATATTCAGTAAGATTTTAGTGGATGTTAATTAAAGCTCCAATTTAAAAAGTTAAAGAAGAAAACAAATCTTCTGAAATATCAAATATATCCCAAAAAGTATATACAATCCTTCACTTTTTATGCATTTATAAACTGCTCCGAAAAAATTTTCTTCAAGCCACCTTTTATGATGTTTCAAGATAATTAAATACATTATCTTATACAACCGACCATCGAATGCTTTTGACTTATAAGACACCTTTTATAATCTTCTTTCTTCTTCTTTTTCACGTCTTTCTTGCACTCATGAGTAGAGTTGAGAGTTGATGAATCGGTGTGCTGCACGGAACATGTTTATCACTGTCTTAACGCATGATTGATGAATTAATGGTATCAGACAGAGAATCATTGTCAGACACATATATGGGTTGCTGTTGCTGATTGAATTTTCACTACAACATCACCTTTTTTTCTATTAATACTCTTATGACTCGATCTCTTCTGACATATGGCGCCATTTTAGAGGCTCTGCTGTGATGAATATTTTGAGGATGAACAAACTCAGTATTCCCAGACTGATTTTCAAAGGCATATATACCGAACTCCTTTTCCTCTTTGGAGTCTATGAGAAAACATGAAAAAAAAATCAAATTTATGTTTTTACGGCACAAATATACTTTGAAAGGCACTTTCATACACAATATAAATACAGCACCAAACAGCACCCTAATATTAAAGAAAAATTAATAGAGTGAACGCTTAGAGAAACAGTAATAAGAAAACAGTCAATAAGATTCAACTGTCGTGAGACTAATTTATAGATTTTAGAACATGAAAGACTAACATATAATTGCATCCAAAACCTAGGGACTAACAAATAATTTACTTGAGCAACAAATGTTCTCATGGAAGACAAATTAACCCAAAGAACTCATGAACTGAATATAAAAACAAGAACATAAGGATGCATTACCTTCAGTACTTTCACTTACACCTGTCTCTAAGACACATTGTAGCCCTTTCACATGCTCTTTTCCCCTTTCTCCCTCGATGCCTTACACGGCATGCAATAAGGTCAAAAACTTCCCGGAAACCAACATGTATCTTTACACCTAGGTAACTGTACTTCATAAAATTAACAAGTGTTCGCTTGTTTGAAGAAAAAACATGGGCATCAACGCCCATGGTATCCCCACTTCATTTTCCCTATAAATACATGATTTTTCTTCCCATTCAGGCTCAAGTGTAACACTTTGCATCACCTAATTAAGTTTTTTATCATCTTCTGATACAATTAATGGACGTATTTATTCCTGAAGAGTATGTTATGCGGAGAAGAAAAGAGAAAATGGGAGCTGCGATTGCTGGAAAAAGGCAAGAGGAATCAAGAAAGAGAAATGTTGAAGAGAAAAAAACTAATCCATCATCTTTTCGATTAGAGAACGAGTCTTTAGTCGCTCATGGCCTCAGTGAAAGTGTAATCTTCAGCTGGTTCTCAGCATAGGCATTGTCATTCTATGTAATGTAGTTTTAATTAAACAGCCTCTACGGTGTTAGTTTCACCTACAAGTATTATGCCCTGTCTTGATGAAGAACACATATGGAAGCGTGTGTACGTAACTGCAGAGTAAATTATGTAACCAAATCTCTGTAATATGTTAGTTATAACCTAACTTCAGCCTGTTACCACTCTATTTATGAGAAAATAAAAATCATCATTAACCAGACTTGGATGAATTTTCTGTTTCTTTAATTGCTTTTAATGTGTGAAAGAAGCAGTTAATAACGAGCAGCAAGCTAGAGCGTGGGTTCTCAGCTCGCAAATATCCTGATTAAGTCAGATATTAAAATTAGTCATATGCAATATATATATATATATATATATATATGCGCCCCAGTGGTCATTTATGTTCCTTGTGCTTGACAGAGGCTGTCATTATAATACTTTGGGCTTGGAATCACGAAAGTGTGCTCCTATTAACAAAAACTAACTTAAAAGGTGTCGGTGTTTTACTCTAGAGAAACATTTCCCCCCTTAGGATGTTTTACTCTTTGGTTTCTTGATTTCCTTTTTTTTTTCCTTGTTTGGTCTTTTAACATTATTTTGATTTGTGATTGGTAGTGATGATTTGTTTTTAATGTCTATTTATAGGGATCTTGAGATGTCGAAGAAATATTATATCTCTTGATTGATGTTTGGTTTTGGAAAATAAAATTTTATTTTATAATTTGAAAAAATTATAATTTAGGAAATCAAGTTTAAGGCTTAGACTAATTTGTACGATGAAGGGAAGAGTTTGTCTTTTTTTTTATCACTCAAATTTTTTTTAATTGTGATCCATTCACGTTGACTTTACTTGAGATTTGACTTTTATGTTTGTTTTATTTGCTTAGATGTGGAGTTCTCGCAATGTCTCAAGAAAATTCCAGCACTCGGTTGATGCTCACTTTAGCATAATAAAATAAAAAATTTATTAATGTAAAATAATTAAATTAATTTTAAGTGATTAGAACGGGAACTATTTAAGTTACCACTATTATACTTATAAGGAGAAGAAAGAAAAGCTTGTTTGAAACTCACAATTGCTTTATTGTAGACATTGCCCCACCATAAAAAATAGCTCACCAAGACGATTTTAACACCACTATGAAACGTTGCATGATGACACCGAAAGAGGCCACTCGTACTATCAAAGCAACAACCCTGAAAGCAAACCAAATAAAATATCATGAAGTGAGAATCTCATACTTATATTTAATCAATTAATTCAATTAAATTCAAAAATAAAATTTCTTTTTAAAAAACTAAATTTAACAAAGAAAGACAAATAAAAAAACCTGAGATAACTCGGTTCATTTTCAAAATTAGTGAACATATCTCAATCTTCAAACCCAGGTGAATCTCTTAAACATATGTTAATCTTCCAAACTCACAACCCATGAAATCCTAGATCCATGCTCAATCAAAAAGCTCACTTCTCAACTATTGAATGATGAAATAAAAAAATATATAAATTTAAAAATTTGTCTAGCAAACCTAGGTGAATCTCCTAAACCTGAGTTAATCTCCTAAACTCACAACCTGTGAAATCTTAACCCCGTATTCAATCAATAAGTTCAATTCTTAATAAATTTAATGTTGAAGAATAAAATGGAAAAAATCAATTTAAAATATTTGTAAAAAAAAAAACAATCCAAAGAATGAAGATCAAATCTAATAGGAAAAAAAACTAAAACGGGGTGAAATCATAAAAAAAAATCAATTTTAAAAACTACATCAAATAAAATAAATAACAATAAAAAACATGAGGACCCAAATTGACAGATGAAAAAAAATTAAAGAATGATAAAATTGAAAAAAAATCCAAATTTTATAAATTATTTTAAATAAAATAAATAATAATCAAAAGAAAATGGATCAAATATGAAGGAAGAATAAATCAAAGGGTTAGTTTGAAAAATTAGAAGCCTAGGCGTGGAAATTGAGGAGCAAGAAGTGAATTAGGAAAAAAAATAGAAGAAAAGACCGTTAACGTCAAATCAAAAGTTCGTTTGCCACATACGCTGCCTAGAAATGAAGGGGCTGCCATGACAATTCAAACATAATCTCAGAAGCCATTATTCAGTCACTACAAGTCTCCACACTCGTCACCTAGAGATGGAGGGGTTGCCCAAAATACACAAGCGTGTGCTACTTGCAGGTGCATAATTTTTATTTTAAAATAATATTTTATATTTATTAAAATATCAAATTTTAACGTAGTCAACTTGATTGTAAATTAAAATACCAGGATGAAAATATAAAAAAACCATGGGTGCTAGTTAAAAGTTTTTTGCTTTCAAGAGTAAATGAGTAATTTTACCGTGTTTTAAAAACTAAAAATATAAATAAAAAAAAATCATGTTAGCCAAGTTAAAAGTTTTTGTTTTTAAGAGTAGTTCTGTTGTTTTATTGTGTTAAAAAAAATAAAAAGATTTTCTTATTGCCATTCAATCTGAAAATAACTTATGAGTCATAAAAAAGAACATGAAGAATAAATAAGTTTAATGTTTTTTTTTAATGATAAAATAATTATTTTATTATTCCAAAGCAATAACACGTGTCTTGATATATAATGAAAAGGAATACTTATAGTTTTTATTATTATTATTATTTTGGATTTCCAAGAGAAACTGCCATTAACATTTTTGTTATCGATTTCCCAGCCAGAATAGAAAAGATGTGAAAACAGAATAGACATGAAAATTACGAGTTACCCTTGAAGTTCTAGCATTTGGTCAAATCAACTCGTTTATTATAATCTTTTTTCTAAATTGAGCCTGCTGCCTTCATTTTATAATGGGTTGAGTCACTTCATCCAACCCGTTTTCCGATAAATCATTGCTACATCCAAGCATATCGGTGAATATTGGGACTTCATCATTGGTAAATTGAAACATGGAAGAATAAAAGACGCTGATTCGACCAAATGTGATCTCTTGAAGGACCCATGGTTATTTTAATCACAGATAAATAAATATTATAAATAAATTGTTACAGCTAACAAGGAGTGTCAGGATGGCCGAGTGGTCTAAGGCGCCAGACTCAAGTTCTGGTCTTCGAGAGAGGGCGTGGGTTCAAATCCCACTTCTGACAGTTTTGCACCTCAGGTGCAGTTTTGCACCTCGTTTTTATCCTGGCTGATATGACTCCTAACCCATTCTCCATTTGGTTAATTAAACATCATTATTATTAATTTTCTGTTCACCTAAAACTTATTTTTTATCCCCAACAACATGGTTTGACTCTTATGTGATTGATTTTGGTTGAAAATAAAAATTTTTACCTGAGATTTATTCTTTTTCTCGATTGACATGGTTTAATTCATATTAACCCAGTGAACTCTGTTTAAATGGAAAAAAATGATTGACCTAATAAAAATATATTTTTAAAATTTTCTTAATTGTTTTTGGTGTTGTTATGAATAAAAATAGAAATAAAATAACATATGAAAAAATTTTAGAGAACCCAAAATTTAGTTATTACACTGCCCTCTTTTCTTAATTAACATTTACGACTCGAAACCTTGAAAAATTAGGTTATTACAATTGCTCTTTTTCATTCTACATTATCTTCCTTTCTTTGTAGTCGAGTGTAATGGATTTTATGGTCTTTTGAGGGATCTATATTTTAATATAAATAAATGCATATAAAATGAATGAAATGCATAAGTGGATGCAAAATGCCAGATTGATTATAGTTTTGGGGTTTATTTCAGGTTTAAATATAGTTTTTTAAGGCTACTTATGAGTTTATCAAGGTATCTAATATGTTGAATAGCTGTTTTGGGCAGTGTTTTAAAACCCGGACCGGCCCGGTGGGTCGACCCGGGACCCAGCTGACCCGGGCCTGAGACCGGTCCGGTGGGTCGACCCGGGACCCAGCTGACCCGGGCCTGAGACCGGTCTGGGTGGAGGCAAAAACCTGCTCGGGAATTGGCCGGGAAAACCCGGTCGACCGGAGGGTTGACCCGGGACCCGTCCACCGGGCCAAACTCGGGTGAGACCCGGCCAATTTTTTTTTTATTTTGACTGTCATTAAACGACGTCGTTTTTGGCTTTCTAAAATGCCAAAACGCTGAAGACTGAAGAGTGAAGAAGAATGAAGCAAAATCAGTAACCTAATTAATGTTACTCTTTGAGACCCAGCTGAGGAGTAGAGAAATTTGATCATAGAAGCACGTAAATGGAGAACAGGGGGTCAAAATGGGCAACTAATCAAGGGCTCAAAAGCTTCCGCTTCTCAAGTTTTATCCCCCATCACAATCACGAGAGCCTGTTTCAGTAAGAGGGTCCCAAGTGCCCAGTTTTATCCTCCATCACACCACCTAGAGACTTAAGAGCTGGTGATCTGAAAATGGTGCAGCGTTTGACTTACCGGAAGCGTCACAACTACGCCACAAAATCTAACCAACACCGTGTGGTCTAAACCCCTGTGGGAAATTGGTTTACCAAACCACCAAGAAGAGGGCTAACGGACCCAAGTGCCCAGTTACTGGCAAGAGGATTCAAGGGATCTCTCACTTGAGACCTGTTGAATACAAGAGGTCTAGACTGTCAAGGAATCGCAGGACTGTGAACCGTGCCTATGGTGGAGTCTTGTCTGGAAGTGCTGTTAGAGAGAGAATTATCCGGGCTTTCTTGGTGGAGGAGCAAAAGATTGTGAAGAAGGTTTTGAAGATTCAGAAGGCAAAGGAAAAGCATGCCTCAAAATGATGAAGTGAAGTCTTTTGAGTTAGAGGATGTGTTTGAGCAAAATTTTGTTATGATTAATGACAATCAAATGTGGAGTTGATTGTTAGCGTGTTTGATTCTCTGATGACTTGGATGTGTTCATTTCACCTTTTGTCAATTTGATTTCCTTGCCTATATTTGGATAAATTGCCAATTTCCTTGCAAAACAAATGAAAATGCCCTTTCCACCTCTCTCTGAATATATTTGATCACAGTTGATATAATTTTTTCTCTATCAGTGAAGGGGAATGGCAATTGATAATGACAACAAAGAAACTGCAGGAAAATGATGGTTTTAAGCTTATTGGTTAGAGAAACTGTATGGTTTTTCTATTTTTTTTTTGGGTTGACCCGGTTTGACCCGGGTCAACCCATCTGACCCGTGACCCGATCACTTGACCGGGTCGGGTTTTAAAACTATAATTTTGGGTCAATAATAGATTAAAAATTGAATTTCTTGGCTGAAAACCAATTAATTCTATTTTTCTAACTATCATAATAATTAAAATCTAAAAAAAATAGATGACTCATCGTCTGAATTTATTTATATAGAAAACATGTGATAACATTTTTTTTGTAAATTAGATTGAAACAAAAACTCTTAGCATTTTACTATCTCTTGTTACCCAAAACAAAAGACCATGATTTTTGCCATAATCAGATTTTACGGGAAAAATAATCTCTTTAAGATTTCTATATGAGATAATGGATAAAATTCATCTGTTCCACAACATTTTCCATAACTACTGTACTCTCCTTTACACTTCTCCTATGAGATAGGAGTGAGCCACGCGTAGAGTCTTGTAGAACTAAAGTGGTGTATTGGTTGTGATAGATTTTATGGTGTAAGATGAATTTTTACTTGTAAAATAAATAAAAATTAGGTTTTATAAATAAAAAAATTATTTTAATTTTTACAGAATTAATATTTAAAATGCAATTATATGTGAGAGGTAAAAATTATTTTACTAACCAAATGTTTTTTTTTTCTAAATAGTTGAGGAAAAAAAATACAGATCCTATAACAATACTACTAAACTTAAGACGTACGTATCTTGATTATATAGAAAACAAAAGGAATATATATGTGTGTGTGTGGCGTGCATGATTATGCCATCTTTTTTTTTTTTTTGGCAAAGAATGTCGTCTTAAAGCCATCATCACCAACTCCAAAGCATTTACTTCCATAAAATTTGGCTAAAATAGAAAATTCAGCTGCATCGAAATACTATGCGAGCAACCTTGCCAAGAAAATATAATTGTTAACTTTGGCATATTTTCGGTCTACATCATGAGAAGAATTCAGTTGGTGACCCAAAGTTTTTCACGAAAAAAAAAAAAGAGAGGAAAAGATGATTAACAACAGCAACAAAATATTCGTTTTGGACATCATGTGTGCTCAAATTTAGACTTTGCAATATAAAATGATTCAAGCACACAGAGAAGGCTAGGTTACATATATACCCCCATCATTGTTTGTTCTCTACGAATACATACGTATATTAAAATAATTTTACCAGAAAAGTAGTTCATCGACCATGTTACTTAGGGTAGATCAAGTAGAGGAAGTAGTTTTGGAGATCATACAGTTTAATAGTGGATCAAGTCTGTACTTCGAGTCAGAGAGATGTTGGGAGGGGATGAAGGTCTTATCATTTGCAAGTTGTTTCTATCTCCACAGAATTATCCATGGAGTGGCTGGAATTAGACACCAAGTTGACAAGAAAGTCAAAGATATCTGTTCCTATAACAGCAGAGGCAACATCCACTTTGTGAAGTGTCCTCCTCTTGCCTTGCATGGTCATCATCCAAGACCTTTGTGTTAGATCCTCAATGAAGAGCTCACATGCTTTTGAGAACACAATCGGTGCCTCGCCGGATATCATCTTCACATCGTCACCGGATTTCTTCATGATCTTCTTGATTCTTGCCAAAGGCAATGAGTGAGGCCCAGTTTTTCCTGATAAACCACCAGAAAGTATTCCTGAGTATGTCCCAGCTTGCCTCATATTGTTTTTATGTGGGGTGCTAATTCGACTCTAGATTATTTTGAGTTAATGATAATAATGTGAGAGAGGCGTATGAAGTTACAGGGAATATATATTTTCCGAGAAGAGGAAGTTAAAGATTGGCGTGATTGCATGAAGAGAATATTTAAATCTAACTTGTAAGAGAAGGATGAGTAATGAAAGAAATAGGTGTCCAGGCCGGCCGGCCAGCTTGCTTAGGCCGGCAACAGTCAATCCAAATATAATTTAATTGTGATATTTAGAATTTTCTTCCATTTTCTTGCATTCTAGACTTATAGCTCGTGGACTTGTTACCCCCAATAACTAATAAAACAATCGCAAAATATCAATATAAAGATTACAAGTAGTACTTTAATTAGTAGTGCTAAATGGGAAGGCAAACCGTAGGGTTTGTTTATTTTTAACTCCACTCCAAATTAATTTGGCAATGTGCCATGTACATCCCTATATATACAACATTATAACGACATTAAAAGAAAAGCTAAGAGGCGTTAGAGTGTTATTGTAGCTCTGTGTATATAGCTTGTTGTGAATTGCTATAATAAAATTACTTTTTTACTTTTAAGTGAGAGAAATTTAAGTCTTGAAGCTAGGGTTTGTTGGTCTTTTTCACTAGCTCATTAATCATTAAAAGATTATTTGAAGGTGTATGTAATATCTTTTTATTTTTTTATATAATAAAATTACTCTTTTACCCCAAAAGTCAATAAAATTTATAATTATTGACCAAGGTTTTCTTGACCTTTCATAATATTCTTAATAGTAAAAATACTTCATTGTCCCCAAGATAAAAAATATTTGTTGAGTTGCTAGGCAGAGGTGTTAACAGTTTTTCCATAATCCATGTACAGTGAATGCACGTTTTTAACTTTAAAAAAGAAAAAAAATAAGCTTTTCCTTTGGGGGTATTTTGGTATTTTCATACGGGTATTTTGTGTAATTAGCAAGTTCATGGGGGCATTTTGGTATTTTTCACATTGTCTTTCTAATTTTTTATTTAGAAATCTGTTGGCGCATCTTCCAAACGTGCCAGCGAGTTGGTGGTGTCTGCGTCATTTATGTGGTGTGTGTGACACCACTCGGAGGTCAAATCTGGCTATCCGTTGTCTCACTAGATACATAGTCTTCTCCTCTTTCATTTAGTGTGCCGCATGTAATCGAATTTTCGTTGGTGGTCGTTTATTTTTGTTTTTTTCTTTTCTCTCTCTTGATAACTAAAGTATATCATTGTCCTCTTTGTTGTTTGATTTTTAATTTCAGTCCTCATTCTTTTACTTTTTATTTCATTTCTATTCCTTTTATAGAAGTTTATTTTCAATTTAGTCTTTCAATTACAATTTCTCATATGTTTTATTTTTCATTTATATCATCATTCTTTTAATTTATTGTTTCATTCTTATTCTTATTGATTTTTTTTTCAATTTAGTCCTTCAAATAAAAAAACATGGATCAAATATAAAAAGAAAACTAATTGAAGGACTACTTAAAAAATTTAGAGGGCTAGGTATAAAAATCTAGAAGAAAAGAGAGAGATAAAAAAGATCATCAACACCAAACCAGAGATCTGCTGGCCAATTTAGAAAGATTAAAGTAATGATAGTAATTAATTATTATAGAAAAAATCATAGCTAGTAATTTCGTAATATAAAAACTTAAATATTAACATCACACATCTAATGATTTGTAAATTCTTATATCTCAAATTGCTTGCAAGGTTTTTCTAGTATAGATATTTACGAAGAGTTATATTAAGTTATTTATTATCATATTTATATTTAAATATGTAATTATACTTATTATATATAAGAAATCCTAACCTATCATATTTATATTTTGATTATTCTTATTTTCAACATATAGTTTAAACTCACTTTAATTTTAAAATAAAATGTCAAAATAATGTTTTAGTTTTTTAATTAAAACAAATTAGTAGAAAAAACTCCTTTTATTTCTTCTATTTTTTTTGCAAGAAAGACGTGTAACTTTCTTATAATAAATGATATGAAGAATATATGTATCATTAATACTAAAAATTTTAATATAATTAATGCTTAAATTTTTAATTTTTAATCCGAACCAAACAATTTGGATAAAGATTCACGCCCCTGGTTTTCTATGCAAGTCGTGGGCTGATAACTCAATTTGCATGAATTTGTTGGCTTTCATAGGCCCTCGGGTCTCATCTCATGTGTGAAAAATAATAGCCTCCAAGCCTAATTTACTCGTCAAAAACATTCATAAATTCCCTCGCCACATCTTGGGCCGGTCATTGCCTCATAATAAGACTCTGCTTGAACTCAGGCCCATCACCATAATTGTACATTGCCCTTTTTTCCTTGTTTCTTTACAATAGAGGTTTCTCATTTTTTTTTATTGTGCAATTCGGGGTTATAGTATTTCCAATTTCTTTTTCTTTCTTAGGCACCTGGCTATACTGGCCTCAACTCCTTTTGTTTCATCACAAGGCTTTTTGAACGTTGGATTATAGGACGAAGCAATCCCCTACTATGTTTTGGAATTTGTTTTTTTAATGATTGGATTTAAAACCACACTATATCTCCATTTCAATCTTAAGACAAACATATATATATATATATATATATATAAAAGATATAGAAAAATATTATTCTCATGCCACTATTTAGTTAGAGACAGGTTATTGTGGATTGCAACAATAATATAGTTTTTTTTAGTCTATCTCTCTTGTTTTCTAAATACACAAGTATAAATTAATGGTCAATTAAATCACATTTATTAAGGACAAAAAATGAAAAGGATGAAAAATGAGGTGGTTTTTTTAAAACTTTGGGCTAAACATTCATGGTCCTCCAACTTTTTAAATTATAAATCTTTAGTCCTTAAAAATTTATGAAATTTAATTTTGATCCCAAACTTTATTTTTCTTATTTTTTTGATCCCTGGTTTGAGAGAGAAAAGAAAATGTGGTTGGATTGTGATGGTAGAGAAAGAAAGTCTAAGTTAAGATCGATTTCAACCATGAAAAAAATGATTTCAGCATCAATGAATTTCTTTTGATGGAGAAAGTTTATCTTAAATGTTGTTTTTCCTTAAACTTGTCTAAAATAATAGATATGAGCCTGAAAGTTTTTTTTTTTGTTTTGGATTGATTGTGAGTTTTGAAGTCAATTTTTGGATTGTTAAAGGCTATGAAAATATTTTACAAGGTGTTTAGGGTTTTTGCTTTTGCTTTTTTATGTCAAAATATGGTTGAAAATAGATTTTTTTTAGTTTGAAACAACCTAACCTGATTTTCCAGCTATTAGAGGTCATCGAAATCTGAGTAGGGCAAACGATGCATTGTTCTCCTCATCAAGACTGTTGTTTTTCAAAAAATTAAAAGGTGAATGACTTGCCATTCACCCTTTAAGAAAATTATAAAAAAAAGGCCTAGGCATGTGGGATGCTCTAAGCCCTTATGTGTGGGTTTTATTTTTTAGCCTCAAGAGCTTTGGCTATCCAAAAATGAGAGCCTGAGTCTTTTTTCTCTTTTTTTTTATCTATTATAATTGAATTTATTTTTATTTTTTTTAATTTCATCACTTAATATTTAGTTGATTATTAATTAAGTAACATAATTTATTTTAGTACGATTTTTTTAATCACTTTGTTATTTGGTTGGTTCTCAATTTTATAAATGTTTATTTTAGATAAGAAAAATAGAAAAAATAATTGTTGAACCAATTAAATCTATTACTCGGGTCACGAGTCTCATTTATTAATTTTGACTGGATAGGGATCATGTTTAATGAGTTTTTTTATTGCATAAATAAATTTTAATTTATCTAACTAGATATATATATATATATATATATATATATATATATATATATATATATTAAAGATTAAAAATATTCAACTCAGGAAGAAATATGGTCAAATAGCTAATAATAACTAAAATTCATTATTATCATCAAAAGTCATCATGTCATGTAGGCGAAATAGATTAAAAAAAAATCTTTTGCTCTTGAGTGTCATAAAGTTTCCATCTCATTTAATAGCATAAACATGTGGATTTTTTTTTATCATATGAGATGTGTAGTCTTTTAAATATCATGTTTGGAGGTGTAATTATAGTTGTTTTTTAAAATATTTTTTATTTATAAATATATCAAAATAAATTTTTTATTTTTAAAAAATTATTTTTGATATCAGCGTATCAAAATGATTTAAAAACATCAAAAAAATATTAATTTAAAAAAAATTTAAAATTTTTTAAATATATTTTTAAAACACAAAAATAAATAATAACAAAAGTTCAAAGAATTATTCCTGGTCAAGTATACACTAAAGCAATTTCTCTCGTGGAATAATGCTTCAGCTCTCTTTTTCTCTGCCCTTGCTATATATATATATATTAGCCCACATTTATTGTCAAAATTCACAAGTGGCAGGAATGACAAATTTGAATGTTGAATCACAAACTAGGCGGCGGCGGCTGCTGAAGGAGGGCTAGTATTTAATTCAAGAATTATATATATTATAGGAGTACATGAAACGTCCTAGGCTAATATTATACTTTTTTAAAATATTAAAAAATATATAAAAAAAATTAAGCTATCTTAATTGGATCTGGTAATGATGTAAAATTTTTCTGGCAGTCATGTGCACCAGTACCTTGGCTATTAATATAGTTTTTTTTTTATATAATAAATATTTTCAATTTGGACAATAATTATTCTTGTTGCGTGAGGACTGAAGCCGCTTGAATATTTGACTGGAATTAGCACGCAGATCTGAACGAACGTTTCCACTGGTACTTTATGAATTCTTCTAAATGATAAAGGCCAAATATGATATAGAGAGAGAGAGAGAGAGAAAAGAGCAAGACAAAGCTACGCCCCTAAAGTCTAAACATCTTTTCCTGATTTCTCATTGTTTTACTTTGCTTTCATAACCCTATTTGTTCAGAGGCGCTAATTCGTAGTAGCATCTCTGCGTCTAAATATCAATCCTTCCGGTGAATTATAGAGAAATTAAGATAGTGAAAAAAAATGGAAGGTGAGATAAAAAACCTCATCATGGTATGGGCATCAGCTTTGTTGTTACTCTGGTACTGTCATGTGGTAGGTAAGATTATCTCCAAAGGAGTAATCAGATTCTTTGCAATCCTCCCAGTCATACTCTTCCTTTTCTACCTCCCTCTCAATCTCTTCACCATCTGGCTTGGAGGTCCAACATCTTTCTTCCTCGCTTGGCTTGCAAACTTCAAGCTCCTTCTCTTTGCCTTTGGTCAAGGCCCTCTATCAACCTCCCCTGTACCCCTCTCTCTCCCATATTTCATCTCCTTGGCTTGTCTTCCCATCAAATTTCAACAAGTCCCGCAAAAATCAGTCGATGAAGAAGTAAGCAAGGGAAGCGGCCACAAATCACCTCTAAATCATGGCCTGAAAATTGTAGTATTGGCCATAACCGCACCCATATATCTTCAGAAGGATCATATTCATCCAAAAATGGTATTGCTTCTCTATTGTGTATACCTTTACATTGGTCTAGAACTTGTCTTAGCAGTGGTTGCAGCCTTTGCTCGAGTCTATCTCCGTTTAGAGCTTGAGCCACAGTTCCATGAGCCATACCTAGCCACCTCATTGCAGGACTTCTGGGGTAGAAGGTGGAATCTTATGGTCACTAGTATCCTACACCCAACCGTATACAATCCAGTGATGTCCATTTCTAGCCGCTTGATTGGAAGAAAGTGGGCTGCGCTCCCAGGAGTTCTGGCATCATTCTTGATATCTGGAATAATGCATGAAATCATTTTCTACTATATCGGAAGAAAGAAGCCCACATGGGAGCTCACCTGCTTCTTTTTCCTACACGGGATCTCTTTGGCTATTGAGATTGTCATAAAGAAAGCGTTTAATGGTAAATGGCAACTGGCTACGGTGGTGTCAAGGTTGTTGACGTTGGCATTTGTGGTGGTTACTGCCATGTGGCTGTTCATGCCGCAGGTTTTATATGCTGAATTTGATGTTAAGGCACGTAGAGAATGTATTGCTCTCATAAATTTTGTAAAAGATATTGTCACCATTGATTCGAGGTTTAAATCGTTCATCACCGTAACTGAAGGTTAAGATATGTATTTTTGATTTAGTTATAAACTTATGTTTTATTTCAGATTGAAGCAAATAAGCAAATTAGCAGATGCAATGCAATCTTCTTGTGGATAGTTAATCCTCTCCTTGAATAATTAATTTGAACTCTAACTAAAATTGATTTTTTTTGTTCTTAATCACGATGATGTTTTCCGATCCTATGGTCACTAGGTTGTATACACAAAATGTCTTTAAATGGAAACTAATATTTCCCTGCCTTTTCACAACAGCTAACAGAGATGATATCAGCTGGCCCGAGGAGAGAAAAGATATGCCAAAACACATCTTTAGGTATGATTGTCATGTTATAAATTTGTTTTAAAAACACTATTAATAGACATATTTGATATCAAACTAAAACTGAAGGACATTCATTTAAGACTTTGTTAGAAATTATTTTCTACCAAAAATACTTTAATATAAAACATTAAGTTATCTTGAAGGGTCCGTGCAGGTTAACATGTTTTAAAAACCTAAAAATCCTATATCATGCATTAATTAAAATATATTACAAAGGTTATATAGTAGAATGTTAAAAGGTTAAAATTGAATTTTTAGAGCATCAAAGTTTTGGATTAGAAAGATTCTAGGCTAAGTGTGGCGCTTAAACTTACTGGAAAATAAATTTTAGGCCCGTAAAGATAAAAAATTAGTGGATCATTTTTTTATGATAAGTAAATAAAGCTAATAAATAGTGGGAATAATTCTAGTAATTACTATAATTAATTTTATATTAGTTGTAATATCCCACATCGGCGGGTAAGAACTTGAAGGAGGACCTTATATGAACATGCTCACTTTGACTAGTAAGACGTGTTTTGAGGCCATGCATGGCTGTCAAGAACAAATTCGTGTAGCCCATAGGCTAAAGCGAACAATATCTTGCTAGCGGGGTAGGATGTTATAATTTGGTATCAGAGCCCAGCTCACTGGTTGTCTGGTGGTGCCGATGGGGCCGTCATGCTCCTTAAAGAGTGTGGACTGTAATATTCCACATCGACGAGTGAGGACTTGGAAGAGGGTCTTATATGAGCATGTTCACCTTAACTAGTAAAACGTGTTTTGGGGCCATGCGCGGCTGTGAAGAACAAATCCGCGAGACCCGTGAGCTAAAATGGATAATATTTTACTAGCGGGATGGGGTGTTACATCAGCTTTAGTTTCAAATTCTAGTATAAAAAGGGCCTAAAAATAAGATATTTTGCACAACTTGCAATAACTAGTTGCCTTCTTCTCCTATGTTTTTTTCTCATTTTCTTTGCCTCTGGTTTTGCTTAGTTTTTTTCTTTTATTTGTTTTTGTTCTACAACTTATTTTCTGGTATTTTACAAAGAGATATTGACTCCAATTATTCATTTAGATCATAGATTTTTTTTAAAAAAGTACATCTTTAAAGCTTAATTTGTTAGAATCCTAGAAACCATTTGCAAGATGATCATTTGCATCATGTGATGAACATTTTAGCTTTGAGGATAAATGGTTGAAACCTAGACAATAACATTTTTCTTTTTATTCAAATATCTTCAACAAGTAAATACATTATATTTATATTGGTTTTAATTTAATACTTTATCTTTAAGTATAATTCTTTGTTTTGTATGTGTTAATATCCAAGCTAGGATATTGTTTGATTTAATTACAACTTTGATTATTTTACTATATATTTAGCATGCATGCTAAGAAATTATTTTAATTCATTTCCAAGTTTAAGTACTTTATTTTGATTTATAAAGTTGCATGCATTTTAATTTAGTTATCATCATACTTTTTTATTAGTGCCATATATATATATATATATATATATATATATATATATATATATATATCTTCACAAATTAAATTGAAACTAAACAATTACAATCTATAAACTATTCCTACAATCTTAAAACTAAAATAAAATTGTGTGTTCTTTCGGTACTTGATTGTCAAATCTAAAATATACTAGCTAGAGGCTTGGCCTCTTTGGGATAACTTCGTTGTGGACAAGCCAGAAAGGAAAATCCTCCAATTTAACCCATGGCCTGTTTTTTCATTATATTTTGTTAAGTCAGCGCAACGCAACTGAATTGTAAACAACAGTCTCTATTTATAGGTAAATTTGCCATATTTTGCTTACAATCTAAGGTTGAATCAATAAAATATGATGAATATGAGGTAAATTAATACTATTGTAAACAACAGTACTCTCTATTTTGATGAATGCTTACAGTCCTCCGAGAATAAATATTTCTCTTTTGTAAATTAGAAAAGAAATGTGCTTTCACTTGTATTTTTAAGTCAAGACTCTTTTCTACTATCGGAAACTTTAATTTATTCAACTGTTCTTATTTTCTCATCTATGTCACCATCGAAACTAACTCTAGCAGTGTGTTTGGAAAGAAAGTGAGAGAAAGGGAAACACAGACTAAAAGAAATCATTTGTTTGGAAAGAAGGCGAGATAAAGTAAAGGAGAAGAAAATAGGAACAAATTCTCCATCCTGACCCTCGATTCTTAATCTCTCCCTCCAATATAGAGAGTGAGTCTGAAGGAAAATCAACTAAAAATTACTATAGTATGTCTGAAAAATACCATCTTTATGTTAGATATGGGTGTAAAATGGTCATTTTGTTCCTCCAATTTTTTATTACCTTAGTCAACTTTCAAAGACGTAGGGTACGTTAGATTTGATCACATATATATATAGATTTCATTGTAAAAAAAATAATAACTTATTCTATTTTGGAAAAAATCCTACAAGTATGATGGGATTGATGTGATACGTGCAATTTTCTTTGTTGAAGAGTGTACGTAGGATAGTCAGTCCACCTATCTTTTCATTTTTTATTTTCTTCTCAGTCCTAACCGGCGACGACTTTCATGAGAAGAACTAATATAGAATTTTGATTTTTCCTCTATGATCATTCGGTCAATCATTAATTTGGGGGTTTTAAATGAATCGGTGGACCGATACCTACTTAGTCTTCAATATTTTTTTAATTTAATTTTTTTTCAGGGTCTTCCATTTAATTTTTCTTAGCTGGGGGTACGTTTACATGACGACACGTACTATCCTTCCAGGAATTGTTCTTCTAGATTTCAACACTGTTAATAAAGTCATTGCTAATTAATTTCTACTGCCGACTATCCTCTTGGGTTAGGACATTCAACAGTGTACCTTTCATAAGATGCATGCATTTGTAATATTACGAGCTGAGAATTTTTTTTTGGCGTATGATTTCTGTTTGTAAAATTATTAGTAAATATTTATTTTTACCAACTAATTTAGTGATAAAATTAAATATTATTGATAAAAAAAACCGACGAGTGTTTTCTGTCACTAAAAAATTTACCGACGAATATTAAATTAACAGACCAATAGAATATTTTCATTATTAAAATTGTGAAATCTTATAGTTAATCAAAGTGGATTCTGAATAGCAAAATAAATTAATAATTTAATTATTCTTAACAATAATGATAATCTGATTATTCTCATGAGTAACAACATCCAATCTTGTATCTTGAATATGCAAAGCTGAATCTTTGCATTTAAAAATATATATATACAAACTACTGATTTTGCATCACATTTATCAATTACTAAATTCTTTCTTCCAATTTGATTAATATCAACAACCCGCAAAGATGCAACAAAATACACAATGTACGAGAATTGCGTCCCATGTCAACTCAATGATTGAAATTATTTTATATTTAATAACTAAAAATCCTTCACATTAAATATTATAAGTTTTTCATTGAATTAAAAGATAATTCTACCTAATCACACGTCTACCTCGACTTATCATATCAAATCCAATAATTTTGACAAGTGCATTAGATTCTCTTAAATATATTTTGGAGTGTCATCGTAAAACTCTTGTAAATAATTAAATATTTTTTTTATTGATTTTAATAACTAAAAATTCTTTACATTAAATATTATAGGTTTTTCATTGAATTAAAAAATAATTCTAGCTATTCCACCCATTTTCTTTCCCTGAACATCAAACCTAACCGCCATCTTCACTTTCCTTTGATCCCCAATCACCCCCTCTACCTTGACTTATCATATCAAATCCGAAAATTTTGACAAATGCATTAGATTCTCTTAAATATACTTTGAAGTGACATCGTAAAACTCTTGTAAATAACCAAATATTTTTTGTTGATTTTTTTTTACAAGGATGTTAAGTGTTAGTGCATATATAAAGTTTAGGATTTAACAAATAATCACAACATAAATTAAATTAAACTATAGGATGCTAAGGTAAGGTAATTTTTCTATATATAAAAGATGATCTATGGAGAACTATTTGGTCCTGAGCAGCAAGAGTAGGGAGATGGGTCGTCTCTAGATTTATCTCCGTAACGCATCTTGGGCCTGTCATTGCATCGGCTTGAGCCCAAGGCTTTCCCAAACATCTTTTGCCTTTATCTCGTTTCTTAAAGGCAGTCCCAATCCTTATTGCAATTTGGGATTATTTAGAGGGCCATATGAACCTTTTTCACTTTCCCTTTTCTTTCAAAATTTACTGCACCGACTGTATTAGCATTGCTAAGTGTTTTTTTTTTTTTTAATTTGATTTTGTTACCGCTTATTTTATAAAACCTGACTTGCCGGGTTGTTTTTTTGCTCTAGCTAGTTTTTAATTTTACCCGGTCCGATCCAGATTACCAGATCAACCGGATTCTAAATTAACTTGTCAAACCGGTCCGGATTTAATAACTGTAATTAGAATGATAGAATATTGGATTATATAACCAAGAACTCCCACCTCTCTCTTCATTCCTTTCAATTTTTTTTGTCATAACTTTTTTTTTGAAATCTATTATAAGTAGACATCGTTTTCAAATCACTTATAAGACAATAGATCTCTTCTCGGAAAATATCTCTACCTCAATTAAAAAAAAATCTCATAACTTTGTCAAACTAAACTAATTAACTAACCTAGAGAGCTAGCCAAAATTAACTCGATCACAATTGACTCATTAGTGAGTGGGATAAAGACTTGTGACATTATAGTTTAACTCCAACACAATTATGTAAGAATCCTCCTCTTCACCTATTTTTATGGGCAACGAACAAGACCAATGAATCCCGTTTCAATCAATAGTTATTGATGTAGCTAGTCAAGCAGAAATTGAGGCTTTAAATAATGATAGAAAATTGTATAGGGATTCATCACAAATAGAATATCCAAATAGCTTAACATATATTTTAATGAACTAAAAATAAGTTCAAGAGATGGTTTGATAAGATCAAACCATTATAATGACAATAAAAAATTATAATTTTTAATTTGAATATTAAATTAAATTTAACTTTTTTCAAGTGAATTTACAAATTTATTTTTACAGAAGACTCAACTTAGATAACTCAATTCAGTTAACCAGTCGAAATATAAAAAATTCCTAAATTAAATCTTAAATATTCTATTTTGAGCGAGTTTTTTTCTATGATTTTTATTGATTTTATTTTCATAAATAAAATTATATTTTAGAGTTTTGTCGTGATAATCCTATTTCGTTCATTACTATTTTTATTTTTTTTTGGTACTTGCTGCTATCTTTATTGTGATTCCGACTGCATTAATTGTATTGAGCCGACAACTAACTATACATTTATTTGGGATTTATTTGATCTACGTACACCGGAAGGATGCAGAACCAAGTTCGTAGAAAAAAATGATATAGGCGAATTAGATGCAAAATACTTTGCTCTTAATCAAGACCTCACACCCATTTTCCACCTCATTTAAAGATTTGTCTGGTAAAGTGTTGCGGCGTGGTTAAAATCTGTATTTTATTTTAATTATAGTTTAAAAAACATTAGATTAATTAATACCATAGTTTTGCATGAGTTTAATTAAAATCACTCTCTTCAAATCTTAGTTAAGAAAAAGTTATATAAATCTACATTTTCAAATAAATCACAATCTCAAAAGTTACTCAATCTTAAATATACATTAATTAATAAAATGTTTAAAAATAACAGTCACTTTTTAAAGTATTTTTAATTTATAAATACATCAAAATAATATTATTTATTTATTTTTTTTAAAATTATTTCTAACATCAATACATTAAAACAATCCAAAAATATAAAATAATAATTTTAAATAAAAATAAATAATTTTAATCCATCTCTATTTGTACTGTATTTCCAAAAACATAAGGATATCTTTCATCACGTGAGATCTGCTTTTAGGTTGTCTTTGCACGCGATGTTTTCTTTCATGGCGCTTGCACACACAACATATCTTTGCATCTATTGTTGCCCTGCCTTTTTCAAACAGCCTCCAGGGGAGAAAAAAGGGGGCAAAAAAACATCATGAGGTGTGATGGCCATCCTCCAGAAAGTCTCTGCCTCTTCAGGAACCCTGGATTGTATTTAGTGAGGTCTCTATAATGGGGTCGACCACCTTCACGCGAGCACCTTCCGTTGTCTCTCATGCATGTTAATTTGCGCAAATGCTTCCTCATTATTTATTTCTCCCTTTCTCTACTTGTTTTAGATATACATCTTAGTTTTTACTTTTAATTTTTGTGATCTCCATATCTCTTCTGGTTTTAAATATACATCTTAGTTTTAATTTTTCATTCGTGATCTTCATATCTATACAATTACGGGTTAATTAAATTGAACCTCGTATAGTTTATTTATCTTTTTGCTTTACCTCTGTTTTTTTTTTTAATTATACTTTACATAGTAAATCTTATAATCTCATAATATTTTACATCATAATATTGATACGTCACAAAAAAATTAATAAAAAATATCTAGTATTATTATTATATTTTATTTTATGACTAAATAATCCTTACAATATTAGTATTATAACTTTACTATTGAACTGAAAAAACCTTAGTTATCATGGCCAACTTCTTCTTCTTTTTTCATTTCAATCTCCAGCAAGCTCGTAGGAAATTAATAATTGAAGGTATAATTTTTTCTTGAATCGACCGAGCATAAAGCAAATCCTTCTGAAAGTGTTGCCCATATGAACGTGCACTATCCGATAGTTCTCCTTTTCAAGTGAATTGGATGTTTATGAATAGATGGCACGAATGCTTATAGTGGAAAAGTTTCCATCTTCTGGACATGCCTTGAAACTTGAAAATTAAGCACAGAGGTGCAAAACCAAATTAAACCCACCAAAATCCTCCTGCTTGATCAATCGAAATCAGCATATACCTGGAAATTAATGCTTCGATTGGAAATCATCCTGGATTCTTCGAAATCAGCATCCACCTTGCCTAATTAATTGAAATCAATGATTGAATCAGTACCTACCAAAAACTCCATCACTGAAAGCACGAGAGATGCCTTGTAAATATATTTATCATTTTGATTATACTTCCTTGGTTACCCAACAAATATATATAAATCAACACTTGTTAACAATTTGTTTTGTTATTTCTTACTGCGTTTTAAGTTGTGGCTGTTGTGTTTGAGCTTTGTATTTGTGAGTTTATAATTATATGTTGTGAGATAGATATGTTATTTAGTTTAATTTCATATGTAATTAATGTACATACGAGAATATATAGTTTAGATATTTCATTTGATTTGCATAAAATATAGAAAACTATAGAAATCTCGGGTGTAATTAATACTTTTCTTTTTCTATTTAGATTACAAAGACCGACTTTATGTGTGATTCTATCGAGTTAAAGAAAAGCAAAAGAGAAAAATCTGAAGCAACTTAATTTGATATCATCGTCAGTGAATAAGACAATAAATATCCTTTATATTTAATAATGAATGCCAATTCAACTACAAATCTTAAATGTTATATTTAATAATGAATGCCAATTCAACTACAAATCTATTTAATAATGAATGCCAATTCAACTACAAATCTATTTAATGTTATATTTAATAATGAAATGCCAATTCAACTACAAATCTTAAATGTTCCATTTCCATGGCTAAGTGGTATTGAGATCAGGTTCTCTAAAATTACCAAAAAATGACTTAAATCTGTGCTCAACTGGCCAGCAGCACTTAATCTGCGCGCCCCTTGATTATATATCTAGATAGGTTGCCGAATTATGCATCTGGCTCCCAATTGATCCCCGTTCCTATTATTTAGGCATTAGGTCGGCCCAGTTCTGTCCGTCTAATAAATAATTTGGAATAAGATTTGAACTCCATTGACATCTCTTAGATCTTCTAAAGGAAACAAACAGTAGTTCGGGCTTCATGATTATACTAGGATAGAACTGTTTCACTTTGCAAATTTACTTGGACGAAGATTCTAGTACCGTGTCATTTCCTGAATGAACAAATCTCGGTCTGCAAGTGTAGCCAAAATTTGACTCCTGCAGCCTACGTACCTTTTGTGAACATGAATCTTGTTGTCTCAGAATGTGGAGTGGATACAACAAAGAATGACAGTTCTGTTTGTTCTTACTCATAAACACAAATTAAAGAAAATAATAGCTTCCCCGAAAGCATAGAAAAAAAGAGGGAGAAGAAACATTTTTGAGCTCCTAATAACACAACAGCGATGTAAATGGGGTAGGGGGCTATTCGATCACAAACTTGATTGTGTCCATTGTTCGATAGTTAAGAGGACTATACTTATGCTTGATTTGATAGATAACCTCCCCCTTTACGTCCGTTCTTGATTCTTAATGGCACAAATTAATTTCCACGTGAGATTCTGTTTATGAAAGCTTGTTTATAAGCCTATAAAGGTCTTTGTTGCTCTGCAACATGATGGTTATAATTACACGTTCTAAGGATTTGGACAATAACTTGCAAGACTACGTAATTTAGGGAAAACATGAAAGTGGGAAGTAATGATGAGGAAGAGGATTAATGGACCTTCTCAACACTATGGTGGAAATGTTGTAGGGGACCATATATCTAGTGATTTATCACCACTTTCCTACACGTACAGTCCAATTATCACAAGCATCAACATCTTTATAGTTCCCACTGAAACTTCTCTCAAGATTGAAGCCTGTCTCCAACCTTTTTTTTCCCCTCTTCCAGGCAAAGATCATTTTACTATTTATTCAAAAAAAAAAAGTTGTGCTTGAATTGTTTGATCATGAGGGCTTTGGAACTTCCACAAAGACCAGAAATCTCGTGGAGACGATAAGCAAGCATGATATCAGTGATGGTGAAGATATGATTAAATTTCCTGGACAAAAATCAGCAGAGAAAAAGAAGGGTGTTACGGTTTCAAATAATTCATGATCATTATAACTAAATTCTCGCCTCCTTGTACTTGAACCATTCCCAGGTGACAAAGAGGACAAATGGTGGAAAATCTTAATTTCAGGTGGGATATATATAGCAAGTAACATTATTGCAACAAAAAGAATCGAAGTAAATATGTTAAATTCTGCAGTTACAGAATATATATATATATATTCAGACAGTAGCATTGTAAATTTTCATCGGACAACGTAGGCAGATCTTGAAAGGGTATTTCAGTCACAGTTTGTTTAGTTAGCTATTTCTATTATTAGTAATTGGTTTTCAATTTGTTTCTGTTATTTCCATTCCAGCTCACATGCGTATAGCATGTCAAGCTTTTCCCCTTGTTTTCTCTCGCTTCGGTACTTCTATATAAACCAGAGCAAGAGCCTAATGAAGATTGAACGATTCATTGTTAATTTCTTGCGTCTTAAACATCCAGCTTTCATCTATTGTGTGATTTTTTGTCTGTGCATTTAACAAATTGGTATCAGAGCCTTCATAAACACCATAAAACCCAAAACACCGAGTGAGGAGAGATGGCAACAGATTCAAACAATTACGCACAAGCTTGTATCCCAAAGTTTGATGGAGATTACGAGCATTGGGCATGCTCATGGAAAATGCTCCTACGATCAAAGGAATATTGGAGCGTCATTGAGACAGGATGGGTGGAAACAACACCGATAGAAGCTTTGACGCGATGACGAAGAAAGCCTTGGAGGAGATGAAATTGAAAGATTTGAAGACCAAGAATTACTTGTTCCGAGTCAATTGACAAATCAATCTTGAAAACAATTGCCCGAAGGATACTTGCGAAGCAAATTTGGGAGTCTATGAAAATCAAGTATCAAGGGAATGCTAGGGTTCGGCGTGCACAACTCCAAATCCTTAGAAGAAATTTCGAAGTATTAGAGATGAAGCCTGGGGGAAGCAGTGACTGATTACTTCTCGAGAGTACTGTTGGTGGCGAATGATATGAGGAATCTTGGAGAAGACATGACAAATGGGAAGATTGTTGAAAAGATACTGCGTACTCTAACTGAAAACTTCAATTACATCGTCTGCTCAATTGAAGAGTCAAACGACATCAACAAGCTTTCAGTAGATGAGTCGTAAAGCTCATTGCTCGTGCACGAACGAGAAATTTAGAAGGCACGAAGTGGTGATGATCGGGCATTAAGAATTTATGATGATAGATTTGGGAGTAGAAACCGAGGGAGGAGTAGTTTCAAGGGAAGAGGCCGTGGGAAAGGACCTCAAGTTTACAATAAAGCAACAGTGGAATGCTTCAAATGCAACAAACTTGGACACTTCCAATATGAATGTCCAAGTTTGAACGAAAGAAGCCAATTATGCGAATTGAATCAACTGGATGAGATGTTGTTGATGGCACATGCTGATTTGGGGAACAAAGACCCATGTTATACGAGAATCGAACCAAGAACATGCCAATTTGCGAGAGAAGAATTGATGAGGAGAACAAAGGTTCAAGGTACACTGAATTGAATCCGAGAAGAGGAGAGGCTGTTAATGATACATGCTGGGTTGCAGAAGAGAAACCGAAATGATGTTTGGTTTCTAGACTCAGGCTGCTCAAACCATATGTGTGGGGAACAAGGTATGTTTACCAACTTAGACACTAGTTTTCTCGTGCATTCCAAGTTGGGAAATAACAACCGAATGAGGGTAATTGGAAAAGAAAATGTGATATTGGTTATAAATGGAGTGAATCATGTTTTGAATGAAGTATATCATGTTCCTGAACTCTCTAATAATTTGTTGAGCATTGGGCAACTTCAAGAGAATGGTTTAGCGATTTTGTTTAAGGGTGGATTTTGCGGGAATTTATCACCCCGAAAGGGGACTTATAATTGAGACCATGATGAGTGCCAACAGAATGTTTATTCTGTTGGCTGAGACGCAGAGAGCTTTAAATGTTCCTAGGTGTTTGCAAGTAGATTCCATGGACTTACCTCGTCTGTGGCACAAGAGATTTGGCCATCTAAGTGCCAAGGGATTGCAGCTGTTGCAACAAAAGGGAATGGTCCGTAGATTTCCCCATTTTAAAGTTGCAAGTATGACATGCACAGAATGTTTTGTAGGCAAACAACGTAGGAATATAATCCCTAAGAAAAGCATATGGAGAGCATCACACCACTAGAGTTAATTCATGCGATATTTGTGGTCCTATCTCACCAAGGTCTAATGGGGGGAAGAGATATATGCTATGTTTTATTGATGATTATAGCAGAAAGTCATGGGTATATTTGTTAGTAGAGAAGAGTGAAGCATTTCAGCAATTCAAAGCTTTTCATAAGCTAGTTGAAAAGGAGAAAGAACTACCTTTGAAGTGTTTAAGAACAGACAACGGGGGAGAGTTTAATTCAAAGGAGTTCATTGATTTCTGTAAGCAAAATGGAATCAAAAGGCAGTTAACTGCTGCATACACGCCACAACAAAATGGCGTGGCTGAAAGGAAGAACCAAACCATGATGAACATGGTCCGTTGCTTGTTGGCAGACAAGAAGATGCCTAAGAGTTTTTGGCTTGAAGCTGTAATGTGGAGCTGCTATGTGTTGCACCGATGTCCATCTGCAGCAGTGAAAGAGGTGACACCTCAGGAGGCATGGACCGGGTTGAAACCTCTTGTGGAACATTTTCGTGTGTTTGGATGTGTTGCACATGTCCACATTCCACACGAAAAGAGGGGCAACCGGACAACCGAAGCTTCATTTGTATTCCGCTTGGATACAGTGAAGAGACCAAGGGCTATAGGTTGTATGATCCCATAGAAAAGAGGGTGGTAGTGAGCAGGGATGTATCTTTTGAAGAAGAGAAGGAGTGGGATTGGGATGAAAAATTCCAGGAACAGATTCCTTGGACCTAGAATGGGGTGAGCATCAAGAAGGAGAAAATGAAGGGGTCATTGAAACGACGGTGGGGAAGAAAGTGAAGAAATCAGCAGCAGTGAAGGCCAACAAAGTGTGAGGGAAAATGAAGTTACAGCTGAAGTTGCAGCTGAAGTTGAGGTAGAAGGAAATGAAGATGTTACTGCTGTGATAGAAAGGGGTAATGATAAGACTGAAGGGAGAACATGTCATGCCCCAGCATGGATGACAGATTATGTGGATGGAGAAGGTTTGAGTGAAGATGAGGTGTATGTCATGCGAGATGGCGACAGAGGATCCAGTTTACTATGAAGAAGTCTGTGAAAGAAGAGAAGTGGGTACGGGCAATGGACAATGAGATTCAGTCCATTGAGAAAAATAACACTTGGTCACTAGTAGACTTACCAACTTGATGTCAAAAAGATTGGGGTAAAATGGGTTTATAAAACCAAGTACAATGAAGATGGGGAAATTGCAAAACACAAGGCGCGCCTGGTGGCAAAAGGGTACTCGCAAAAGGCTGGTATAGACTATACTGAAGTATTCGCACCAGTAGCTAGAATGGATACAGTGAGGATGATTATATCCATGGCTGCGCAGAAGGGATGGAAAATAGGCCAATTTGATGTGAAGTCTGCTTTTCTTCATGGGGAGTTATGCGAAAATGTTTACGTTGAACAACCAAAGGGATACATAAAGAGAGGAAAGGAGCAGATGGTCTACAAGTTGCACAAAGCCTTGTATGGGTTAAAACAGGCTCCGCGAGCTTGGTTTCACCGGATTGAAGCATACTTTCTTAAAGAAGGATTCCAGAAATGCGAAAGTGAGCAAACATTGTTCACAAAACAAGGCAAAGGGGGTAAGATTGTGATTGTTAGTGTTTATGTTGATGTTCTAATTTTCACTGGTGATGACTATGACATGTTGGCTGAATTCAAAAGTTCAATGTTGAAAGAATTTGACATGTCGACTTGGGAAATATGCATTTCTTTCTTGGAATTGAGGTGGTGCAAGGGAAGATGGTATTTTCATTTGTCAACGAAAATACGCATTGGAGATTCTAACAAAATTTGGGATGTTGGAAAGTAACGAAGTGAGCAGATCAATTATTCCGGAGTTAAAATCAGCAAAGATAAGGATGGAACTCCAATAGATGAGACATATTTCAAACGGTTAGTGGGGAGTTTGATGTACCTCACAGCCACACGACCCGGACATGATGTTTGTCACATGTTTGGTAAGCGGGTATATGGCAAAACCCACTAACTTACATCTTCGGACTATAAAGAGAGCACTTCGGTATTTGAAGGGACAATGAGCTATGGTATCTACTATAGAAAGGATGGGAATGGTGAATTACGGGTCTATACAGACAACGATTATGCTGGAGATGTGGAGGATAGGAAGAGTACAAGTGGTTATGTCTTCCTGTTGAATTTTGGTGCAGTATCATGGTGTTCAAAGAAGCAACCAATTGTCACTTTATCCACAACTGAAGCTGAATTTGTGGCCGCGGCAATGTGTACGTGTCAAGCCATATGGATAAAGAGGATATTAAAGGAGCTGAGGTATAATGATGAATATTGCACTCGCATATGGTGTGACAATAGTTCCACAATTAAGCTTTCAAAAAATCTCGTGATGCATGGACGTAGTAAACACATAGATGTGAGATATCACTTCTTGAGAAATCTCACTAAAGAAGGGCTGATCGACTTGGTGCACTGTGGAAGTAGGGATCAATTGGCTGATATAATGACTAAGCCCTTAAAGGCTGAAGATTTTCAGAGGCTTCGAAATTCACTTGGGGTTTGTGATCTTGCAGACTTAAGCTAATTGTTGTTGCAGCAATTAGGCTTAAGGGAGGGTTTGAAAGGGTATTTCAGTCACAGTTTGTTTAGTTAGCTATTTCTGTTATTAGTAACTGGTTTTCAATTTGTTTCTGTTATTTCCATTCCAGCTCACATGCGTATAGCATGTCAAGCTTTTTCCTTTGTTTTCTCTCGCTCAGTACTTCTATATAAACCGAGCAAGAGCCTAATGAAGATTGAACGATTCATTGTTAATTTCTTGCGTCTTAAACATCCAGCTTTCATCTATTGTGTGATTTTCTGTCTGTGCATTTAACAGATCTTAATGCACATCACATGAATTTACTTTCACTTCGAAGTGAAGAAATGAACTGAATAGTAAGAATCATGGATGCCATGAATTATTTCAAAAAAAGAAGAAGAAAAAAGTAGATGCCGTAAAATGTGGGAAGAGCAATGCCATGGGATATGTGACGTGAGTGCAGAACAGCTAAATGCACATAAATGTTGATAAATAATGCTGGGATACGAGTTACCCAATAAAACAATAATGGGAGAGATCAATGATGCCACAAATATTGTGGTACAACAGTGGCCCTCTGCATTGAAAGCAATTGGCCATGGAACTCCACCTCTTCATGGGTTTGGGAAATTGAAAGAGGCCCTCAAACACATGGCTATGTCAAAACACAAGTGCATTTACAATCACATATCTTGCCTTCTTTTTTTTTTCAAAGTGCGTAAATTTCATTTTGTAATATATATAGGTAGGTCATGTGGCAAGACTGATGAGTGCATATTAATAATCATTTGGTGCCAGGGAAAAGAAAATGCAGCTTGGATGATCACAGTTCGCAAGCTAGCTAGCTAGCTCTCGGAATACAACAGTGGTGTAGATTTGAGTCCACCGATTAGAAAATGAATAAATATAATGATAATAAGTTTAAAGGTTCATTGTGCAGATGGTAGATTTAGACAAATTATAATGGGATGAGACAGACCATACAAATATGATATGACATGATCGAACAAGCAACTTGTAGCGTTTAGCTCTGAATACGAAAATGAACACGAATATGAATATGAATATGAATGACAACAGTTAGCATTGACTAGTTTTTCTGATCCTTGTTTAACCGTGGGTAAGAATTTTTTATATATATATAATCTTAAAATAATATATAAAAAATGATATGAAGTAAAAATTCCTAAGAATTTTTAAAATATTGAGATGATAATATATTAGATGATATATTTTTTAAAAAATAAATATAAAAATGGCAACATGCTTAATCGATCCAGGTCAACCATATTTAATTTGCGAAACCTGTAATCTATAGCATGACGCTAGGATAACACTATGGAATCCAAAAGTTGTCATTGTGATTTTTTTTTAAAAAAAACCATGTTTTTCTTGATCATTCAGGTTTTTTTTTTACTTATCAAATCGATCAAGTCACGTCAAACTAATCCTCACACGATTTAATTTAAAACTCGAGTTAGATAAGGAGTTAAATCAAAGGTTTCAAGATTAACTCATTGGATCAAGCATTATATTATTCTTATATTTTTTAATACACCCACATTAAAATTATCATAATGTTATTTTTTTAGAATTAAAACTTGTTTATAGAACAATCACATAATGTTGTCTAACAAACAAATACGGGAAAAATATTGTTTTTCCACACCTATTTGCATTGTGAATTATAATAGTAATTCACAGTGATGGATTTTTTTTTTTTGCGTTTTGAATCCTTATTTTTTCTTTGATTATTGATTTTTTTTAATGTAGTCCTTATATGATGTGTTTATGAGAATTTAGAGTATATAATTTGTTTTAATTTGTCTTTAAATAGTTATTGCAATATAAAAAAATATCTCGATATCAGAATAGTATCAAAAAAAATATCACAGCATTGCGGTACGGTCTATTTTAAAAAAAATTAGTTAAATAAAAAACATTTTTGAAAAAAATTAGGTTATTAAACTTTGTGGAGTTAATAACCCGGTTTTACGAGTTTGGTGAAATAACCTTGATTGCCCCTATTTGCGGGTTTAACAGAGTACTTTTTCTTCTTTTTTATTTTCTAATTGAACTTGATTATGTGATCATCTATATACATTATTAAATTTTAGAAAGTCCATGAGCCTATTGACATGTATGACGAGTTTAGCTTCACACACACACACACACACACACACACACACACATATATATTCAATTTCATCCTTTGATATTAGACTTATTAAGAAATGAGTTTCATAATTTGTTTTCGTTTTATTTTATATAAGGTTATTATAATCTTAAAAAAAAATCTTAGGATTAGTTTGACGTTCAATTTTACGATCGTCTATTTTTGTTATCATATGGTTAACTAAACAATATATAGTTTAGAAAAAAAAACAATTTATTAATCTCAATGGAGTCTATTACCCAGTTTGCGGGTTTGACGTATTGACTTGGGTTACCCAATTCATGGGTTTAGTGGGTTTACCCATCAAACTTGATATTTTTTTATATATAGTTTTTGATCATTTTATTTTTCTAATTATTTTTTTATTTCACTCTTATTCAATAATGGATTGGTTGAGAAATGAATTTCATTATTTATTTTTTTCTACTTTCTATAGAGTTATCATGATCTCAAATAAATATCTTTTTTTAGGGTTGATGCTCGATTTTGAAAGAATCTAATGTTATCATAAAATTAAATAAAAGTAATTTTAAAAAATAACAAAATTATTAAACTCATTAAAGTACGTAACCCAGGTCGCAAGGTGATCGAGTTCAATCCAATTTGGTATCGTCTTAATATATATATATATATATATATATATATATATTTTTTTTTTAAAGTTTTTTTAAAAGTTATGTCATATTTTTATCGGTCGTCCAAGTTGTCTTTAGACTCCTTAAATTAAATAATTCATTTTGGATAAGCTCTCACGCAGTTTAATTCAAAACTCGAGTTAGGAAAAAAACCGGATTAATAAGTTTTAAGATCAAACTGCTTAATTAGATTTAATGATACTGGAAAAAAAAAATTTCAAATATACTAGTGGGCAATGTAAAATTAATCACAGAATAATATTACCCAGCGTCTCGTGGACATTATCATGAAAAATAAAAAACACTCCTCTATGCCAAGAAGTAATTTTTTTTCTAGTTAATAAGTCAATTTCTTCAGATTAAGATTGTTAAAAAGATTAGTCGTTAAACAGAAGTTTATTAGTCAGATGTGACTGTTGACGTTGCTTCCTATTTTGCTCCTTTCTACCCACTGTCCTTCAGCACCTCCTCTACGGGTTCTAAACGTGGGCTCTCTTTACCGGGAAAAAAAAAAATTAAAAGGATTAAAATACCATAAACATGACGTAAAATCAAGAATAATTAAAATAAAATTAATTAAAAATATACGTAAACTGATTTGAATATTGACATTATTAATAATAATAATAATAATAATAACTAGATTGGGTTTGTTTAAACGGTATAGCAATGTTTTTTATTTTTTAAAAAATATTTTTTTTATTTTTAGATTATTTTAATGTATTAATATAAATAAATATTTTTAAAAATAAAATATATATTAATATATTTTTAAATAAAAAATACTAAAAATAATTATTCACACAACACCAAATACTATTTAAAAAAATATTGGTAATTTTGATTTAATGTAATGTTATAAATGCAAACAAAAACTTAGTTATTTATTATATTATTAGTATTGTATCTATCATGTTAGGATTCATTATACAAAATCTTAGCTAACCTAGCTATGGTTAATTGGTCTACGTACATCATTATCTTTATACGCGTGTGTGAATGTTTATTATTGAAGAGAATACACAGTAACTAAAGGCTTGAATGTTATGATACGGTGGTCCTTGACATTAGGGATAAAAAAATAAAAATAAAAATAAAAATAAAAAAATGCCCCTTGTTGGAGGTGTTTATGTGATTCCATTCCAAAACATGACTATTGTTTTTTTGGTGGAAAATCACAATTTTGGGAAGAAAATAATTAGCTGATTGGTCCAAAGTGGCAATAAATCTAAATATAAATCTTATAAATTGAAAAACCTAAAGCTGCTTTGACTGTATTTACTGCTCCCTTACCCCAAAACATACCTTCACCAACTACGATAATTAATACTGCATTTTATGTTACTCAATTAATTAATTACAGAGAAGCTTCTCTTTCAAATTTTAATTGAATTCATTTATTTATTTTTGGCACTTTAGAGATTAAAAAAAAAAACAAGTGGGAAGACTTATTGAAAGCCTGTTTTGTTACTTCTTATTACAAACAAGCGCTTAAAAGTATTTTTAAAATAATTAAATTTATTTAATTTATTTCAAATTATTTTTTTATATCATTTAAATATATTAATATAAAAAATAAATTAAAAAATTTATTTCTATACTATGCATTAAGCAATTTATAAAATCCGTTACTACAAATACCAACGGGCACAAAGAAAAGGAGAGAAACATCACATTCCACCTTTTCATAGATCTGCTACCTCTTCTCTTCTCTTCTCTTTTTATTTGTCTCCTCTGTTTTCCAGCCTCTCCCTCTCTGTTTTTGCTTCTCAACTCGCTCTCTTTGACCCAGTTTCCAGCTCGCATTGGACTCACAAAACCCGCACCATTACCTGTACACTTCTCCTGACTCACTGCGACTCTGTATATTATACTATATATTTTGTTTGCATTGGATGGACCGATCGCTGGAATGGTGATTTTCCGGCTAGTTTGGCCGGAATTCCGTTGAGTTACTGGATATTTCGGTGGAGAAAATGTTCAGGTCGGCGAGATGGAGTAGCGAGAAGAACAAGATCAAAACTGTCTTCAAATTGCAGTTTCATGCAACTCAGGTACTTTCACTGGCAAACATACAGCTACTATTTGACATTGTACTTGTAACTGTCTGCTTCTTCAATCTCTAGAATTTAATACTTTGAACTGAAGTTCTCTTCTTTTTTAATTGTTCAAGTTCTAACTTTATATAGATAATTGTATTGCTGTTCTTGTGAAAGATTTGGACTCTTTTTTTCAATGAACTTTTGGTGGCGGGTTCAGTTAGTTCTGTTTGGATACTAAGAAAATGCCAGAATTTTCTTATAAGTTGAGCCATATATATATATATATATATATGTATGTATGTATGTTAGATCATTCAAGATTATTGCTTTATTTTGTTTTGTTGAATTCAGTTAAGAATTTGAATCCTGCTTTCATTGTTGGCAAATGTGATTGAGAAATTGGAAAAAGTAAGGAACTTTTGTGGTGATCTGTGAATGTAGCTGCCGCAACTGAATGTGAATGCATTGGCTATATCAGTGGTTCCGAGAAGAAAGTTGTCGATGGGAGTTTCCGGTCTATGAAACAGTGAAATACATTCGTGATGTGAAAACAGGGAAGATCAATGAGAGAACATACCATTTTGTTGTCTCCACTGTAAGGAATTTTACCAAATTATTGATTTATATTGCTCAACTTCTTGTCGAGTGTCTGTTGTGTGATTGGATTTTTTGGGTTTGTGTAGGGATCATCTAAAAATAGTTTAGTTGGAGAAGTTTCTATAGATTTTGCTGATAATGCTGAGGCAACTATAGCTTCCACAGTTTCTCTTCCCCTCAAGAATTCAAAATCTGATGGGGTTTTGCATGTGAGGTTCTTTCTTCTCACTTATATCAGTCACGGATATAATTCTTAGTTCCCACGAGACCTTCCTTGCCTTTAGGATTAATGAGAGTGAGAGTCTCACTTTGTTATTGAAGTTCAGAATTTAACTTCAGTTGTTGGTTTTCAATAGGTTGAAATTCAGAAGCTGCAAGAAAATGTTGAGCAAAGGTAGCGATGAAATATCATTTGTTGTTATCAAATTCTTTAAGTTTCCATAGTTTTTTTCCCTGAAGGGTTTAGAGAATTTTATTTTTTTTGGTCATCTCTACAATCTTTTGCAGTGAGTGGAAGCTGAAGATATAAACATAAAATCCCAGAGCAGAACCTTGAACACCCTATTAAGCAATAGTCACAGAGATGAGGGTATTAATGTCATTCAAGTGAAGTAAGTTTCAAGTCTTGTGCCAGAAATCATTTCTGTAATTCTCTTCTTGCATGATTCTTAAAATTAGATATCACGGCGTAAAATTTGGAAAAATCAAATAGAATTCTACTTTTTCAGCCTTTTCAGTTTTCTTCTCTAATTTTGTAGATGTTTGATGAAAATATGATGGGTATTTTTGCTGTTCTGCAGGATGGACCACTTATCAATGCATCTCTCAATTCTGGATTAAATGGCAATGACAGGACTTCTAGTGGATCTGACATTACAATGTCAAGTTCTGAAAGTCGCTCTGGACTCAATACCCCACGAGAACTTGGATTGAGAAACAACATGCTACAGGACCCTACTAGCTTTCTATCATCTCGAACCCGCACTTCAGCATCTCTCCTGCCAAAAGCAAATGCTTCCGCAGCAAGCTATGTGGAGCATCAGCAACCACAATGGGAGTTATCCGCAGAGTCTGCTCACGATATAAGTAATTATGACTCGACAAATAGTTCCCAAGGCTCGTTTGCGAGAGAGAGATCTCAACAGGCTTCAGTTATTGAGATGGAAAAACTCAAGTCTAAACTCGTTGTGTTGTCAAGACAGCAAGATGTGTCAGAGTTGGAAATACAAACCCTGCGGAAACAAATTGTAAAAGAGAGCAAAAGGGGGCGGGACCTCTCCAGAGAAATCTTGGGATTAAAAGGGGAGAGAGATATGCTCAAGTCAGAGTGCGAGAAACTCAAGGCTTTTCAGAAATGGATGGAGGAGGCAAAAAGCAAAAACAAGTTACCTTTCAAATGTGGGGATCCATTTCTTGAAGAAGTTCGACGAGAGCTGAATTATGAGAAGGACCTGAATTCCAACCTCCGGTTACAACTTCAGAAAACGCTGGAATCAAATGCTGAGTTGATACTTGCTGTGAAAGACCTCAATGAAATGTTAGAGCAGAAAAGTAGGGAAACATCTGACCTTTCCAACAAAGCAAGATCCTATGAGAATGCAATCTCGAGAAGTAAGACTGGTGATGATGAAGAGCAAAAGGCACTGGAAGAACTTGTTAAGGAGCATAAGGATGCTAAAGAAACGTATTCTCTGGAGCAAAAGATTATGGACCTCTGCAGTGAAATAGAGATCTATAGGGGAGAGAGAGATGAGCTGGAGATGCAAATGGAGCAGCTGGCACTCGACTATGAGATATTGAAGCAGGAGAACCATGACATGTCATATAAATTAGAACAAAGTCAGCTGCAAGAACAGCTGAAGATACAGTATGAATGCTCCCCTTCGTTTCCCAACACAAATGAACTAGAAGCTCAGGTTGAGAGCTTAGAAAATGAACTAAAGAAGCAGTCAAAGGAAAACTCTGATTCTTTGACCGCCATAAAGGAACTACAAACCCATATAAAGAGCTTGGAGAAAGAATTGGAACAGCAGGCCCAAGAGTTTGATGCTGATCTGGAGGTTGTAACAAGTGCAAGAGTTGAGCAGGAGCAGAGAGCCATTCAAGCAGAGGAAGCCTTGCGAAAGACAAAATTGAAAAACGCTAATACAGCTGAGAAACTGCAAGAAGAATTTAGGAGGGTGTCCATTCATATGGCCTCAACTTTTGATGCAAATGAGAAGGTAGCTATGAAAGCGCTTGCAGAAGCTAGTGAACTACATATGCAGAAAGGAAAACTGGAAGAAATGCTTCAGAAAGCTAACGAGGAGCTCCAATCAGTTAAGGATGGTTATGAGTCAAAACTGCATGTTCTTTCCAACCAACTGAATTTGAAAATGCATCAGATAGAACAGATGTTGATGGAAATTGAGGATAAATCCAGACAGCTTGAACAGCAAGAGAAGCATGATGAAGAATGTGTTGGAGCCTTCTCCCATGAAATCCAAGGCCTAAAAGCTGAGCTTGAAATGCTCTCAATAGAAAACAATCACCTTTCTGAGCAAGCAGAACAGAAAGAAAATATGAGTTTAGAGGTGGAACAAATGAAGACATCAATTAAGCACACTGACGCGCTGGTACAAAAAGGAAATATGAAACGGAATGAACTGGTGAGTACAATTTCTTTGTTGAAGAAGGAAGCAGAGAAGTCGCAGGAGGAGTTAAATAGAATGAGGTGTCTCAAGGATGAGAAGGAGTCTGCAGTGAGTCTCTTGCAATCAGAGGTCAGAATGCTTAAAGCTCAATGTGATGACTTGAAACATTCTCTGTTTGAGGATGAGTTGGCAAAAGAAAAACTTAGAAGGCAGTTACTCCAATTAAAGAGTGAGCTGAAGAAGAAGGAAGATGCTTTGACCAGCATGGAGAAGAAACTCAAGGAAAGCAACAAATGCATAGCAGTTTCTGAAGGAACAAAAAGTACCATGAGAAACAATAAGTTTGCTCCAGTTCCTTATGGCTCTAAAGAGATGGCAAATCTGAGGGACAGAATAAAATTGCTTGAGGTAAATGTTTATTTCCAAGTTTTTTTAATTAAAAATTTCAACTAGAATATGCAATGGCAAAATAGCTGGTGTTGGCGATAACGACGGTCACTAGAGTCAAGATGGACAAACCCCTTTATGATCTTCCCATCATATTCTTTGGTTTACCTATTCTTAGTGCACTCTGATTTATGAAATTTTGTTCTTGATTTGGCACAATTGCAGTTGACTTGACAATACTCCCTTTCTTGTGATTTTGTGTGGCAGGTACAAATAAAGTTAAAGGAAACTTCTCTAGAAGCCTCTGCAAATTCGTTTTCAGAGAAGGAAAGGGATCTTCAAAACAAAATTGAAGAGTTGGAGGGCAGGGTGGAAGAACTCAACCAGAACTGCGCATGTTTCTGCTGCAACCAACTCCGAAAGGTTAGCAATGATAATCATTATATATCATGTACATTAGAAACGATGTGTTTGTGTTGCTCAAATATCTGGACATAGATGAGTTTCGAGCCATGGAAGAAATAGATGAGGTTCCTTTTTTGATCTATGAGCAAACTTTTAACCAGTTGTCTATCTCGATTGAACTGTTATATCTTCTTTCAAATTCGTTAAGTGTGCAAAATAACACTGTTTCTTAATCTAAACTGTTGAGCCTGCAATGCAGTCATCTGAAGACAACATTGGGATTACTCCAAATGGTGATATAGCTGACGATTTAAGCAGGGATGAAAATCCAAGCAGTAGTACATCAGGGATGTCCAAAGAAAATGGGAATTTAAAACTGTCAATCAAGAGGTATGATTTTGAAGAAACAATAGTTCTATTTGAGTTGGTTTGTATTCTACTTTGCTCCTAGCTTGTTCCTGTGATTGAAATCTTTTGCTGTTTCCTTCCAGCGATCATTCCAGTGCATCGGAGTTAGAACCAAAAACCTGCTCTGTCAACAACACGGACCACAATGCCAATGAGGAGTTGGGTGAACTAGAGTCATTGAAGGAGAGAAACAAATCAATGGAAAATGAACTGAAGGAGATGCAAGAAAGATATTCGGAAATGAGTCTCAAGTTTGCACAGGTAGAAGGTGAAAGACAACAGCTGATGATGACGCTACGAAATCTTAAGAATGCCACTGCCAGGAAGACCTGATAATTTCTTTCTTGATATACTGTGTACAGTTGAGTGGTTGTACTGCAAGGAAAATCTAGATGTAGTTTCTGTCAGAATCAATAATTAATCTGTACATGGTTAGACGAAACTACAAAGATCCGAGTGTATACGAGCCATTTTTATTAGGTGATTTTTTACGTTTTTCATTAATATTTTTTTTCCTTGGTGATCACTATTGTTTTTACTATAAGTTTGCGGCAATCACAAGTGTGATACCAGATATGAAGCAGCTTCGAAAATGGAGAAATAAAAAAAAAATCGACAATCGTAATTATATAATTAATTATCTAACCACAATTAATCACATACTAAGAACTTCTAAAGGTTAAATAAGAACTCTAAATAGCATAACCCGTCACTACTGCTATAAATAGTAAAAATGCCTTGGAAAAATGCAGAGTTGAAATCAAACAGCTTCAACTTCAGCTCCTCTTCCTACTTCATAAACTTCCCGGCAAAAAAAGACACGGAGAATGGTTTTTTATCCAACCCTCAATGCCTTGAAGGTAGAGCTAGTGTCCGCAAGAGAGAAGGCAAACAATGTGCTCTCCCAAGAAAGATTCTGCATGAATGGCACACCTATAATCGTTGCTTCCTCCCTTCTCAGCCAAGTTTTTTTCTAGAAAATCACATCTTTCTGCCCCAGGAGTTGGAGGCTAAGCTAATTGAAGTGCATTTTGATTCCATCTCCAAAATAAAGAGAGGAGAAAAACCGGAACTCTAAGAGACATAACACTATACCGGTAAAAAGTTTAGTGGAGTTGGAGAAGAAGGATGGATTGAGGGTGAGAACAGATAATGTAGGAAGCAGCTCAATAAAAGGACAAATACTCAAGGGCTCAACTTAGTTCAAACTAAGACCAGTGTATGTGACCGCAGCATCTTATTTTCTCAATTATGAGAATATGGTAAACGTTGCCGGTTCTTTTTAATGGCTTTAATGAGGACGAGCAGTTGGGTGAAGATATTCCTCCCTGGTTTAATCTTTTATGCTTCAACGGGCAAATTTGAGTAAGATAACTATATGATTTTTTGTGTATTTATATTCTTAAAATGTCATTAATTAAACTAGTTGTTAACGTTAATAAAAAGTACTACAAAAATTGCTACAAATTGAAAAGTTTATAAATACATTTAATAAAATAATTCAAGAATTATATAACTGAATAAATGATAATAAATATGTTGAATCTAACAAAGATTAAGTCGGAAAGTTTTTGAATAAAAATGTTATCTCTTTGAAAATAGGTTGAATATTTGTTTCAGTTTGAAACTAGATCTTTAAAATTTTAATTGATTTAAATTGATAATTGAATTTTATTTTATCAGTATTAACTGAATATCAAAACTTCTTCTTAACAAATATGAATACAAACGATGGTGTTATTGAACATAACATTAATAATTATGATGCTTTAAAAGATAAAATATTTAACCTTAACATTTGAAAGGAGTCAAAATGCCCCAAGTGTGAACCCAAACTCCTTACAAAACAACATTTTTACAAGGGAAGAAGAAGGTGTAAACATTATTTCTAATGATTTTGGATATGATAAGAAAGGAGCCACTCTGAAGATGACTATGAGCAGTTTGTTTGAGATGTTATCCCAGATAAATTATTTTAAGGCTCCCTCCAAAACATTGGCTATTAAGTTGGAAACTTGGGAATGCGGTGTTTGTCAATCTCACCATTCATAACCTGGAAGAGAAGGAGATTGGAGACCATATCATTTGTTCTGGGTTAGGGTTGAGTGGTACTATTATCTTGGCCCATTTGACCATCAACACCCCTAGAAGAGGTGTCATCCATCGAATAGCTCATGAATAGGTGTGTCGAGGGGGGAAAGCTCAATAACTAGGAGGCTGAAATAAATCCTCCAAATTGCATAATGCATGATTTTGTATTAATATGATTGATAAGCTAATAGACTTTACTAGAGTGAATTTATAGCAAACTTACTTGGATTTACAAAAAAAAACTCCATGCTAAATGCATGTTTCACACTTTTTTAATAAAAATTGAATTACATATTGATTTCATAAAATAACTTGATGATTGTTTAATAGCAGCATTTGACATTTCATTCCTCAATCCTAGGGAATGGAATGGTAAATCTATCAAATCTAAAAAAACACTTAGGTTGGCTATCATGATCCAAAACATGTTGTTTGTATAAAAAAAAGTCAATCTATCCCTTAGTAGCAAAAAAAAAAACAGAGAGAGTAAGAAACCCTTCAGTTTTTCTAAACCAATTATTGCCTTGTATATCACATATTTCTCTTTGACATTATGAATTCTTTTATTTCATAAATACACGCCTTAGCCCGCATTATATCTATTTACAAGCCTTTTCTAATCAAAAGTTGAGATATCAAGGTTGATATGTTGCAACCTCAAACAACGCAATTCAAAGGATTATAACTTTGTTAACATTATATATATATATATATTATTATTCATGGTGCTAAAGAAATTTCTAAACACTTAGAAGCAAGTATATTTTTTGCAAACTTTATGCATGTACATTTTTCTAAGCCAACAATAGTTTAAAACCATTTCAAAGAATATTTCAGCCTCATTTTAAAAAAAAAAACAAAACAATATCTAGTCACGTGGGTCACCGTTCTATTAGCAAAAAATACCCAAGTTTTTATTTTCTTGAAAATATTTCAAGGAGGTTGCAAGGTGTGTTCTAGTTTTTTATCACGTGTAATTATACATTTTTAAAAACATAATATTTTTAAAACTCACATCAAAATAGTTTCTTTGATCAGAATACAATTCAATCAATGTTTAGAATATACCAAGAATACATGTGAAGCAAAATGTTTATCGCAAAACCATAACAACTATAATTAAAGGAGTATCATTATAGTAAAAGAAAAGGGTCGACACTCGGAGGAAAGGTCACAGATTGAGAATAATTCATTATTATTCAGGTAATAAATGGTGCGACGTTTCTTATAATACTAAGCGGAAATGGTCATGAAGAACAAATAATGCAACTATTATATAAGGCTCGAATTACACTTTAATCATTTTCTTAGCTTGAAAACTTTGCTAGTTATTTTTATATTAGCTTAGCTTGTGTTTCAATCTAAACAAGTTGGACGATGCTATTGCAAAATTTCATGGCATTTGTAGACTCAACCCAGCTACAACGTTAATTTTGCACTATGGCAATAAAATTAAGGCTGCTCCTCGGACAGCATGGAATGCCAAGTAAATACAGGGGAGAAGATGTAAGTTGTAACATGGGAACATTAAAAGAGAAATCGGCTTGTTAGAATGCATACGAGGTTTGTGTTTTAAATTTTATTCCAAGTTTATGTTTGTTACCTTGTTTTATAAAAGTACATGCATTTTAAAGCAAATAAATGTGATTGCTAGAATTAGCGTATTGAAATTTGAAACAGCGAGCTTCCATTAATTTGACCTGTTTTATGAAAAGAGAGAAAAAATCATAACCAGAGAACAGAAATTGCCGACTCCGTTTAAAGTAAAAAGTTTACTCTTGTCGTAACTTTACTCATCCAATGGTATACAATAACGCTATTGTCATAAAGAAGCTATTTGTTTCTTTTAGCACGCCCACAATTTAACACATTTACAAGGACTTCAGACAACTGAAGTGTGAAAAAAAAAAGTAAAAGAAAAGAAAGGACTATTACAATTGTATTAATCTGATTTACAGTGTGTTAGCGTCAGGCTTCAAATCAATTATGATGACAGCGCAAGCTCTGCCCATGCCAAAGAAGATGCCTTGAAGTCGGCAGGTATAGTTGTATCAATTCTGCTCTCTAGAATGGTACTTAACTCCTGCATGGAAGGCTGCTTAGCGGGGTCTGGATGGATGCAAAGGTTTACCACTTCACATATAACATTGAGGTCCTCGAATCTGAAATGCTTCAACTCGGGATCCACCACATACGCCATTGCTTCCGGTAGTTCGAGGAAGTCCTTAGCCTATAGAATAGAGAAGTTTTTAAGCCTTTCGCCACTTGAGTTATATGGGCAATAATTTTTCCAGACACCTGTTTCTTTGAGGTTACCTATAATGGAAATCTGTGAATGTTTAACTACAAAAGATTTCTTACCCAATCTACTAAGCGCCCCTTGTCCTTGCAGTGTGGAGGTCTTCCGCTGATTATTTCCAATAATAGAACACCAAAAGCATAAATGTTCCCTTGGACATCGAGATGGCGTCCCTCCAGAGAATTTGGAAGCACACAAATAGCACCTTGGCCGCCTATGGAGCCTGAGTTCTTCTCTGATCTTGCAAGAATACTCTTCCAACTTTCAAAATCAACCAACTGAGGGACAACCAAACAGAAATTTCAGAGGAACACAATTTTATAGGGGTAACGAATGACATGTACTAGATTTCTGGTTACAGAAGACAGTTTCAGACATATTGAAAGATTTTACATGCTTAAACCAATGAATGTACCCTAGAAATGAAGTGTGGCCAAGGTCATTGATTTCCAAGCTACCAAAGCTCATTCAAGTTTTCCAGTTCTCGGATAAGAGTATAATGATAGAATGTTTGATATGATTCATTTGGGTTACATAAGCGAACAGTGACCATAGCTAAAAAAATTTAACTTATCTGAGGGGAATTCAACCTCGCAAACAATTCCCATTTTTTCTATGATATCAAAAGGTATGTGCCAACAGACTTAGGAACACAATTTTTCATCCTTGTGTAGAATGGGTTGAGTTTAACCTTGTTTATAAAATAGAGCGAGGCATCACTGAGTACCTTAGGGGAAAAGTCCTCTGTGAGATACACAGAACTGGAATTTAACTCTGATATAGTAAAAGGTGGATCAAGTTCAGCATGAAAGTACTTCAGTCCACGAGCAATGCCTATAATGATTTTCATGCGCCGTGTCCAAGTTAACTGGCATCCTTCTCCATCTGCATCCGTGCAGGTTGTTTGATCAACTTTAAGCAAGTATATCACATTTTACGAATGTTGATTGTCCCAAGCAAGAAACTCGACTTACAGTGAAGGTGCTCATACAGGGTTCCATTTGATGCATATTCGAAAACTAACATCCTCGTAAATGGAGTGCTCTCACTACAATAGCCCAGCAACTTTCCTGCATTCTCATTATTTAATCTTGCCAAATCTGCCACCTGAATTGGATAAAAAATTAATAAAAAAGCATCTCAAAAAAGGCTATCCCAAATTTCTCAGCTTTTACATCTGTAGTTGTTCAGTGTCTTTTCTTTATAAAAGCTTTATACAAAAAAAATTGCAGTGACAAGGAACAAGTCTTCACCTCTCTCTGAAAATAGAGTTCAAGATAGCCTGTCCAGTGTTCTTCTTTGATGCAGAGGGATATGACAGCAATCTCAGGGCCACCTTTCACAGTGCCCTTGTAAACCAAACTGTCTGGAGAAGAGCCAATAATGTTACTGAAGTCTTCACAGGCTACTTCAAGCTCCATCCTACTGAATCTCACTACATCTTTTAACATCTCAGAATCTGTGTGAAATATACGCACAATAAGACAACACAAATTACTTTTAAAACACTTTTAAATAACACTGAAGCATAGGTAATGGTTCGGTAATATGGAAGCAAACCTATGTATACTGTCACATGGTCCTTCTGACTCGATGATTTCTTCCAAGGGATTATGAGAGAAGATTTGTCCTTGCATCTCTGAAGAGCAGTTATAAAGGCGATAAGAAAGAGACAGCCCACCATGGTTCCTGTCACTATTTCCAGAGCCAAAAGCCAGGCAGGTTTTGATGCCCTAGGATGCTGGTTGGATAAATCTTCAGCAGGCTGTTGCTTGGGGTTTGTTGTTTGAGGGGTTCTGGCAGGAGGAGCATGATCTATAAAAGGAATTAATCAGTCAGTATAATCACCGTAATTTATTACTGGCCACCAGACACACCTGTTATTACAAGGTTCAGTTGGACAATAGGTTATTATACAGACAAAAGCAACACCCTCTCCATCCCAATTTGAGCTTTATGCAAGCAATGCCAGAAGTACTAAGGACAAAGGAGACTAGGAGAGTATAAGAGCCCATGCATTTGGGTTAGGTGTCTTCAACATCTCCCCTCAATTCCAAAAAACAAAAAAATAGAATCATGTGAAAGTTGGGGCCTTTGAGAGTAGGGCAACACTGTTTAAAAAACCTAAAGATTTGAATGTCACACACCACACTCATTTTGGAGCACAGACTAAAAGAGAAAGAAATCTCTATCCAATTATTATGTTGAGGAACAAAAATCAAGCTTTTAGCATGACAAGGCATTTATGATGATATATCACTACCAATTCACATAGAAACAGACAACCTCATGCTCATACTGTGCATACCAGGGGGATTGCTCTTCATTTCAAACATTAATGTCCATAGACATATTGACACACAGTAGTGTAGTTCACAAATACAGCAATGGGAGCCTGAAGGCTGAAAGAAAACCATTTCATACGTACCACAAAGAGAAGAGGAACGCTGTCTCAGATCTTTGTTCTGAAGGCAGTTCCCTTGGAAGCTTGTGCTGAATGACATACGTTTTAACATAGTAAGCTTATGTAGCATTCACATCCTAGTAGGAAAAAGCTTAGAGTAAGCTTATGTACCTCGGAAGATACCCCAAGCACTTAGGAATGCTCCCAGTAAAGAAGTTGTAGGAGAAATCAGCCACTTTTAATTCAGATGCTTGACACAGGCCAGTTAAGTTTGTGTTTGAGGCATACCTGAAGCAGGAGTGAATTATAAGTAACAAATTTAAAGAATAAAAAACACAAGGTTCAACTGATTAAAAATGATCTTATATCTCATTCTAAAGCTTCAGATTTCTGGCGAAACTGTTTTTCACTCATACAATCACATTCTTGTACAACATATTTAAATAAGAATGGTATTGTTGCTTAATAGAATTTCTTTCTTCCCTCTAATTTGCATCATAAACAAAGAGTTATGTGCTTTCAGAATTATACTTACATTCCATACGCACTAGAAGTGAAATCTGAGCTGCTACTAGCAGGAACAGATCCTTGAAGTCTATTCCTATCAAGCCGTAGTTCTTGAAGGGACTTCAAATTGCCAAGTTCAGGAGGCAAGCTTCCTGTTAATCCATTGGACTGAAGGTTTCTACCACAACATAAAATGAGAAAGTAAGAAAAAACTCAAATAACGCCAACCATATAAGTCCAATTGCTAACCACAATAAGAAATTCTTTTACATTTTAATGACACTGATTAGATTTGCAATCTCTGGAGGAATAGGGCCCGTTAATTGATTTGCTCCCAAATCCAAGACCTGGAGGTATTTCAACATTCCCAGTTCTTTTGGTATAATCCCAATCAGATTATTACCGTGCAAGATTCTACAAAACATCAAAAACACCGAAAAAGAAAAAAGCTTTAAATACAAAGCATACGTATCAGTATAGCGAAAAGAAAGGGAAGAGGAAGAGCAAAGAAACATACAGTTGTTGCAAAAATTTGATCTGACCCAATTCCGGGGCAAGAAATCCCCTTAAAGAGTACCCAGTTATGTTTCTGCAAAAACAGAATTCCAACAGATAAATGGTCAAACTTGATTCACTGATAAAATGCACCTACACATATACTATGCATCAGGATCTAACTTTAGAAAGACTATAACGTATCTAATCCTGAAGTTTGACAAAGAAAAAATTGACGGGTCATATCTTACATCTTTACAACATGGTCTCCAGCAAAAGAGCAGGAAATGCCTGACCAACCACAAGGATCTGCATCTAAGGCATTCCAACTGGACAAAACCATATGCGGGTCTTCATATATAGCTTCCTTGAATGCTGTAAGTGCCCAAACTGTTCAGAAGTTCATAAATTCCATTTAGTGAAGAGTACTAGACTCTATAATTACCAAAGTCCAGCACTTTCTCAGGTCAGTAAATTTCAGTACCGTGCATTACTTTCAGATCACATGACTTCCAATGCCACTAACGGTATTAGGTCACAAAGTAAATGCAGGAAGAACCCAAGTTCGAATCTTGAAGTTTTCACATTGATTACACCATAACTAACACAGCTCAATTCAGCCTAGTGACACTAGTTAGCTCACTTTCAGATCATGAGAATTCAAGTTTATCGTCTTTTCCAACTTTTTATCAGCAAAACAAAGCATTTATAAAAAAAAAAAAGAATCAAGATCTGAGAACTTGAGTGATAATGCATACCTTCATCTCTGGCAAAGGGGTCACAAGTCACAAAAAGAAGAAGAGAAAAAACAGAAAGAAGCTGAAGCGAAGCATAGGATCTCATTTTTACCCTGCAAGAAATCTCTACTCCTCTCTCTTTGTTTCAAGAAAACTAAAAAGACCCAAAACATGAACCCAATAACCAAAGAGAGAGCAATAGAAGGGAAAAGGAACCAGGTTGATTGGCGAAGTGGGTTTTTATAAAGAAACCACAAGAGAGTTCAAGTCTTTGATTGCAATGTGGTAGTGATGAAGTGAAAGCTTCGTTTATCTTGAAAACAAGAAAACTATCCCTACTCCTCTAACTCTAGTACTTACTAAGTTTAAGCATAAATTCAAGATTTGGCAACAACCTAGGAAAGCAAAATCACTTCAACTGTACACGCAAAAGCAAAGCAAAGATGGGAGAGAGAAACTTTGATTCCAAGAGAAGTTTTGTTAGTACTTAACACTGTAACTACTTCAGGGCATATCTTAAGGGGAAGAGCCAAATGGCCTTTTATCTTTTGTTTTTTCAGTTTAAAAAAACAGATATATTGGAAAGTCATAATAGTATTTTTTAAAAAAAGTTATTTTTATATATTAGTTAAAAATTATAAAAATTTATTTTATACATTTTTATACAAAAAAATTTAATTGGAGCTATATTAATTAATTATAATTAATAAATAATTTTATTAATATCAAATATATTAAAATATAATTAACTTTTCTAAACGATTTTTTTCTATTGACATAAATAAAAAATATATTTATATTATTTAAAAAATAACATTATTAATTTGACCTCTCTAAATAGTGGGAGATGCTCTTACTAGGCTGTAAAGAAAGCTACTTAATTAAAGTTATTTAAAAAATCATCGCTTATTCATTTGCCTCCTAACCTTTTTTTCTTTTCCGAGAGAAAATTGGTTTTAAAAGGCTTTAGATTTGAAAATAATTTATATAATAAAAAAATATCTTAAATGAAATCTTAAAAGCATAGTTTTGAAACCCGGTCCTGTCTAGCTGGTCGATCTGAGATCTGGCTGATATGGGGCTGAAATCAGGTCAGGTTAATAAAAAAATAGAAAAAGTCATGACCCGGCCGACTCAGCGGGTTGACCCAGCAAAACCCGGTCAAAACCTGATCGCAACCCGTTGACTTTTGTGTTTTTTTTACTAAAACAACACCGTTTTGAATTTTTTTAAAAATAGGGATTGACCCAGCTAACCAGGTGACTGGTCAAAATCTAAAACCCGGATCTTAAATCGAACCACCCACCAAACCAGGTTTAAAAACTATGCTTAAAAGTGAAACATGGCTATAAAAACCCACCGTCACAATTTAAACAAATAATGATAAAGACATAACATGATAGTCAAACCAATCAACACGATGAAAAAAAATGAGATATTATTAGAAAAGCAGTACGTAGTCTACTAAGGGTTAAAAACATTATCCACCATGCAGAAAAGAAAGACCGACCTACCATAATAATTATGTATGAATCTTATTCACAGGTGCGAGGAACAACATTGTTTTGAAAATATTGAATGATTTAGGAATTAAATATTAAACCTTCTTTCATGAAAAATACTTTACATATTTCATTTTATCAACGTTTTCGTGCATGCAACATTATTATTAACATAAAAAACTAATGGAGCTCAATGAAATTTCACTGTAGAGGCACACACAATATTGTGGACTGTAATAATTTAATAGTGATTTTTTCCTTATTAAACAAACTATTGGACTGAATTTTTTTTTTAAGATTCATTAGTTATTATAATATTAATTAGGGTTATCTTGGTTTTTTTATATTTTTTAATGCGCTGTAATATAATTACATCACACTTAAAAACACAATTTATTTAACTGAAAGCTAAAAGTTTTTTTAGATTTTTACTCTTTAAAGCATAATAAAATGATTAAATTATTTTTAAAAGTAAAAAATAAATAAACTAGCATCTAAGGACATTTTTGGATTTTCATCATGATTTTTTAGTTGTAATCAAGTTGACTAGGGAGCAATTTTGTATTTTAATAAATATAAAATATCATTCAAAAAACAAAAGTAATTGGTATGTGTAATGCATACATTAGCAAGTGGAAGACTCTTGTGCTTTTTAAGCAATGTGTGAAGCATCTCTCATCGGCCAAACACCACCTTCCACAACGATGTTGGAAGCGTCTGGACATCCTTTTTTCGGTGGTTAGACATGTGCCAACAACACAGTGATTGAGCTCCGATAAACTTTTTTTTCTCCCTCTTTTCTCTTTCCTTGTCTCAGGTCTCACGTTTGCCCTTCCAAAATTTAAATGTGCTTTGTTAGTTTGTATTTATATCAATCTTGGTCCTTATTTTTTTTATTACTATTATTTTAGTGGTTTTTAAAGTTTAATTTTTTTAATTTTGTTTTTATTTAATTTGAGTATCTAATTTGGTCCTCCTTATTTTGATTATTATTTTTTTATCATTTTCTTGATTTAATTTATTTTTAAATTTTGTCTCTTATATTTCATTTAGTTTTATATTAAATTTGATCATCATTCTTTTTATTACTATTTATTTTTGGATTACTAGGAATCTTGCTTCATGAATTTTTCATGTTTTTCTTCTATGTAATAATTATGGTCTCATGATCCAGGTTACAAGTTTTAAATATTAGCCCGATTTAATTTTGGTATTTTTTTAAATTGATTTTTTTAAATTTTATTTTCTGATATTAAATTATTTGTCCTTGATCATTTGACTTCTTTGTTTTTTTTTTGGCAATATCCAAAAAAAAAATGATATGAATTTTGAAAAAAAAAAAAAAAGGTGCTCTCTTACTTTAGGTTCTGGGAAAAAAGAGAAATGTGAAGAACACAAACTCAATTAGGCCAAAGTGGGCTCTTTTTTTGAGTTAAAAAATCCATAATTAGAAGCAGGAGGTCCCATATCCAGTGTTCGCGCCAGTAATCATGTGCCGCATTCTCAGTTCATTTAAGACTGTTTGGTATTTGTTCCTGATTGCTTTTAAAATAATTTTTATTTAAAAATATATTTAAATAATATTTTTTTAGTTTTAAAATTTCATTTTTAATATTAGAATATGAAAATAACTTAAAAACATAAAAATAATTAATTAAATTTTTTTTTCAAAAACATGGCACGCCAAGTTGCCAAACAGGTTAGTATCACCCACTTAAGCTACTCCAATATGATATGATGACAATATTAACCTCATATCTTCTCATGAAACTGTTACGATTTCGTGGTGCTAAATAACAGGTGGTTGGTACAGACGCGAAATGTTATTTCAGCTCATATCCACCGTTGGGCTTGCTAAGTTACAAGGCAGTCTATAACCATTATAATTTTCTATATTTATATATACCTATCAAAAGACTTGAATCTATAGTTTTTAATTATTGAATAATTTTTTTAATTACATGGTAACATGAGATATTTATACACCTCAATTACATGAAATTACCTCATAAATGCATTATAGAATGTGACAATTTCTTTTCCTTTTTGTTCGGGTTACATTTTTCTTCTTACAAAGTATTAGAGGTAATATTTGACGATAAGTTTTCTTATTTCATTTTTTTAAAGAATAAAAATACTCAATGTCATGCCCATTGTCATGGTGATTTTTTTTTTAAATTAAGGTTTCTTATATTTATGTCGCTCTTTATAAGAGGTGAGTTTTGCATGAACTCCTTTTGATCTGGACACCTCTCAAAATACGTTAAAATTAGATTTAAATGGTCTGCAACTTGACTTAACAAGAACCTGCCTTAAAGAATCAACGTTATATGCAATAATCACTTCCACCCTATGCCTATAAAGAAACGTAAGTAAGTAGTATAAAATCACAGCGAAGTTGATCAATCCTTCAAATAATTTGTAAGTTCAATCAAGAACTTAATATGAGAATCACTTAATCACATAAAAGATAACAAAAATATCAATTTCTTTATTAAAAATAATTTTTTTTACAAAAAGTTTATACAAAAGAGTATTTATATTAGAAAGAATCATAAGCCTAATATGATACCCCTAACGAATATGAATAAATCTAATAAATAATATTAAATCAATGCACCTAAATTTAAATAAAAACCCTAATATCTCTAAAAGGTCTAATAATAATTAAAATAATTGCTCAACTAATTTAAATAAGACTAATATCATTTTTATAATTTACTAGCAGAATTAAAATCCAACTTCAAATGCATGGTTCTCTCTTGTATTAATGAATTAAAAGGATTACAATATATCAATGAAAATATATAAATGCTGATTTTCCAATGAAACTAGAATTGCATGGATTTTTTTTTCCTGTAAATCCAATTATGATCAAAACATTAGTGAAATGTCAGAATTAACAAATTTGAATCTCCATTTTTCTAATCTCCAATTGATATGGCATCAAGCAAGGAAGGACCAACACCCGCAAGAGTTCACATATATTTGGACAAGTCTTCCTAAAATTATATTACTCTATATGAACTGAACTGCCTTCATGGTTGTGAACGAAAACAACAATTAGCAAAGTGCACACCATATATTGAAAGGGCCGGCATGTTATTAAATAACACATTATAATATATTTTAATTTAATATACAAATATTTTCTGGCTGTCCTTTCTGTTTTGGCACGAGCATGAGTCTTTCCCTTCCTCTTTTTTTTTTTTTTTTTTCCCCTGCGTGTATTTGACCGGTGACAGAAGGCATGGACATTGTTTAAACATGAAGCAATAGATTCAGAATAAGTTTTAATCTGTTTTTTTGTTAAAATTTATTTTTTTAGTTTTAGATTAAATTTTTTAGTGTTTTTTTAATGTATTAACATGCTAATATTAAAAATAAATTAAAAAATATATATTTTAATACTTCTTCAAATAAAAAAATTCTTTAAAACATAATCGGAACCATTCTGGTAAACACTCTCCAAAGGTCCTCACTGACGGTGCTTCCAAACAAGAAACATAATAATAAAATCTCGAGAATTTTGAAGGGATGAGGAGGCAAGGCAAAGGAGCCTTATGATTCTCAATTAAGACTATGATCAGATGAGCTCAGCCCCATTTGAACTTGAGCAGGTGTCAGGAATAAATGCTCAGTGGGACCCTTCGGGGTCTGTACCCACCAATGCGATTTTGACACATGGAAATCTCGTCTACATGGCCCAACTCCCCATGCCCACGACTTCAGACTTCTTACGGGTCATGCGTGGGTGGGTTGTACCCAGTCGAGATGGCTTGGTGCTCGTTTCTTGAAAAGGCTGCATCCATGGAGTCAATGCTGAGACTGAGGGGGGATCCCTTGCTATGAAGAAGAAGTCATGAACACTGCCCATGTGCTTTTCCTTGGTAAGGACCCCCTCATGTCTTTTTTACTAAAGCAACTACTTGTATCAAAAGAAAAAAAAAAAAGAAGGGAAGAAAGATGACGAGAGATCTCTTCTTTTATATTAGGGTTGGTCCCATTGTGTTTTCGCATTACATTAGTTTCTTCCCACCTCCACTATTTCCCCCCTTGCTTCGATATCACACGTACAACACATATAAATATAAATAGACATGACAAAACTAAAAAATACTCCGCGTGCAAGAACATGAAGATGATATTTGGTAACGTGGTTAAATAATGTTTTTAAAAATTTTTAAATTTTTATTTGTTTAAAATTATTATATTTTGAGATTAAAAAATAATATTATTTTAATATATTTTTAAATAAAAATGCTTTTTTAAAAAAAAACCTATGCCGCATTTTAATTTCCGCTCGGAATAAATGAACCTAGAATCGAATATTCAAATTCACGACATTGTTGTAGAGGAGTTCTGCATGGAATGGAACCTGACATGTCATATGAGTGAAGTTGTATCTACGCGCTATAGAGCGTGTGGGCATTCTTGTATTTAATTTTTATTAAGCATGTTTATAGCTTGCTTTATAGTGGGATTAGGTAAGCTGTCCCACTCGTGATAATCGAAGTAGATTGAAAAACAAGATTTTTCAAAGTTTGGTATGGTCTATATCTATAATATGTCACTACAATCGAATTTTGAAAAAGAAACAATCTAATAATATTAATCTCCATGGCTGCCCCTGCTGTAAAAGCCAATGATTTCCCTCGATGGGTTTGCTGCTTCTGCTACCCATACCAAACTTTCCCTTAAAGAAATTTAAACCTAATACTGGCTCCTGAAAACTTCACCAGGTCGTTTGATATCAACATCACCCCCATCAATCCCAAAAAAAAAAAAATCATCCCTATTATTGGGTTATTTTTAACTGTTTTAATATATTAATATTAAAAATAAAAAAATATCATTTAAAAATATTTTTTTAATAAAAAACGCTTTAAAAACTAAACATTGGTATATTTTTTCAACGCAATAATGATGTTTGGTACTTGGTAGCGTGTTGATTTTTCTTTGAAAAAAAAAAGAATCTGCGACCTGTCTAAAGAAGGAGCAGTGGAACTAGCGGAACTAGAGTCTCATTAAATTAATACTCTCATTTCTAATAATCCGCGAAGTCAAGAACTCAGGAGGCATGACCTAATTATATTTGCCAATTTCAGGAGCTATGCACTCTGCACTCTGCAGCAGAAAAAAGGACAAACCTCCAATATTTTTGGCATTTTAGGATCAACTACATAAAATTACGAACAATACCCCCTTTTCACTACTGGACCTTGTAATTTGAAGTCACCCTGTTGGCCTGTTCTCTTGGAGAGGAGAGCTGCCGGATTCTATGTGCTTTCGTCCATTGTATGGCAGCTTATTTTATATATATAAAAGATTCTAATATAATAGTAGGAGGAAATCAATGCTTGTACTGTTACGAAAATACACCAATTTGTGGCAAGCTTTGGTATGGGCAGGCCAATCTGCCTGGAGTGTGTTAGCTGGGCCAGGCTTTTGCTGCTAAATCACCAACAAAATCATAGCCATGAATTGTAATGCAGACAGGTTATGAGTTCCCCTACTTTTTGGATCAAATAACCTCATTACTCATCAGTGCTCATACCAGTGTGGTCCGTGGAATGGGTGCGTTTCAACATATTTCAGACTTTTCTGTGACTGCTATGATCTCCTGCATGTGAAGTTCATATTAGAACAACAATATTTAGCTTGTCTTCGCAGAAGATTTTCAGTTCCTTGTCAATAAATTGGCCTCAATTATATACCTATAAAGCACAAAGTAGTCGCTATCTTCACATCTGAGAGCTATATGTCAGCGTATGCAGTAACAAAGCTCATGAATTCGTTGACAGTGAATTGATCAGCCACCGACGTTGCCTTTACTGGTCCCAAATCCTACAGCTGTTGGCTAATTTAATGCTCTTGGTGACAATCTTAAAGAGGGTCCAAGAGCAAAAAAAGCCTAAAGAGCAAGTGGTGTGAATTCATCTTGATTTATAGACCTACAGCCCATGTTTGCCAACCTTATAGGTTCAGTAGACCCAAGATCACCCTGTCCAGTATTCAAGAGGCCTTCAGTGAGTTTTGTTTATTGTCCATTTATACCTCTGGTTTCTTGTAATGATGAACAAAATCAACACCAGGTTTGAAAGGAGGTGGCATGGTGGCTGGACATGTAGTAGGAGGACTCTTCTTTACAAATGATTCTATCATGAATTTCCTCTCCAACCCATGCTCTGCGGAACAGGCCAGAATTTCTGAGCACATCCCAGCAGCTCCGTCGGGCACTTGTAGCTTAAATTTCAGAAGCTTAGCATACTCGTTCGGGAGAAGAAACATGTATTCATATGCGGAGCCCATTTTTAGCTCTTCTTGAATGAAAGCACTTGCTATTTTTCCAATTGCTTGTGCCTGTCAAATCCAACATGTATCATTACAGTCCAATATAAAACTATAATTATAGCTGTCGCAGTTTGTGAAGGAAATTGTTACGTACATGATGAAATGAGTGGTCAACTAAAATAAAGACCGATGATAATTACTTGCTGCCTAAAATTAACATGTGGTTCACATAGAGAAATTCAATAATACAACTTAATATGTGCTTTGAGCATAAATATATTTATTAATTTTAAATTTATTTGATAATATAATTTTTAAAAAAATTTCAAGATATTATACTTCATTATTTATAATAAATTTAATTTCACTATAAATAATTCTATTTCGTGATTTAATTAATTTAAAAAACACTGAATAAATAAAAATCTACATGTTTTTTTTTTATTATTGTTTTAAAAGAAAAAAAAATCTTTTATAAACTACATCTTTATTCACATTGATCATCAAAATTTCACTACTAAATAACAAATAAAAAGTTCGCTGTCACTTTTATTCATATTTTGTTGCCAAATCATCATTCCATTATATATATATATATATATATATATATATATATATATATATATATATATATATAAAATCATGCCATTATTTGCTATGCTATAGAGGACCCGATAATAATAAATGGTTATCATCATTTCCTCACTATTCACAAACCCGACAGGAAGTTCAAATTACACTGCGTAAGCCTAGCTAATCTTCCCCCATATCTTCATCAAGCAGGCTCAAACACTTAATTCATCTGAGAAATTTCTTGGTTGACCATTCCTATTAACTGGTCTAAATTCTTGTAAGAACTTTCGTCACCTATACAATATTCCTAGTATAGAACTTACCATTTTTATACTAAGCATAAAAATCAACAAAAAAAGACTGAATGTACAAGAAGAAGAATTTAGGAACTATACCATCCCTAGAAGAACCAATCAAGGAACCCAGTATCCTTGATCCACTTGTCTGGAACAACAGTAGTGGGCCTGTCTTGTTTGGTCCTCAATAATCACCTGATCGGATGACTGGCCGATCATTATCACAGCCAAAAATCAGCTCCAAGTCTGGTAATTTACCACCGCAGATGTTGCAAGATGCCCCTATAGTGAATACGTTTCTTGTTTGTATAGACTTTTCGTACTTCTCAGTGTATGCTTTCCCCTTGAAAATTATATTAGACGGAAATGTGCTCTTGTTTTGGCTCTCTCCACCATGTCCCTGCTCATTCCTGTGGCATTCCTTGCTCTTAAATCTTTATGGATCCATCGGAAATAGCTTGGACACTCTGGCTACAGCTTTGATTATTAATCCATCCAGTGTTTGAGAGGCTAAATCCACCAATAATTTAAAAATATTCCACGTGTGCATATTGGACAGCCCGTGAAGTGTAAAAGGTGGGAGGAGAAGGAAAACTCTAGATGGGCTAGGCTAGCGTGCTTGGGCCTTGACCAAACTGCTAGAATTATTATTTTTTTTTTAAAAAAAAAAAAACAGTGCACCACCGCTTTGTATTATCATAATTAATATCATACAAGTGGATAAATTCACAAATAAAGATAATGATAAAATTATAATAAGATTATCCTGCTGATATAGATATGGACGACATTATAGTTTTATTCTCCTTGTATATATGAAATAATTTTTTAAATATAAAACAATATCACATATCATATCAGAGAAATTTAAAAAATCGTCTTGTGGATAATGCCACATGTTATATAAGAGAAAATATAATAAAAAGATGTGACGTGTCGTTACTGGAATAGAAATCTTTCATTCTCATTATCATTATAGATAGACATTGTTGTGTATGAAATGGCCGCCCAGCCAATGAGCTCATCTAAGTAGCTACCAAAATCACATTCCACGTTTGGTTTTTATATTTTTGAAAAGGATCTTCACATCGCATCCATGAAGCTGCACTGAGCTTCCAATTTGGCAACAAAACGACAGCAGTACAGGACTACTAGTGGTGTTGGGGCTGCTAAGAATCCATTGATGGAATTTGTTTCAAACTGTTTATCTTACTTGGGCAAAGCTGCTTTTATATTCTTTTGTTTTCGCGCAAACAAAAAGGTTTCTTTTTAGATGATTCTGAAATGCTTGTTTGCAGAAAAAAAGGGAGGAAGAATATGCATATAAAAAGGTCTTCAAGTGCAGGGCACACATCTATTAAACTACGTATTTAATGAGCTAAAGACAAACGTTAAGGTCACTATGTTTGCAAAAATTGAGTTTAAAAAGGCTAAAAGCATAAAGGCAACCTGGACCAAAAAGCTGGAACGATTGGGTTATGAAAATGGTTCCCAGCATAGTTTTCATTCGGGTCTCGGGTTTTGACCAGATTAATATTTTTTTAAATCAAAACGATGTTATTTAGTAAAAAAATAAAATAAAAATCAACGGATTGCAATCGGGTTTTTGACCGGGTATTGTCGAGTCGCCGGGTCAACCCACTAGGTCACACCGGGTTTTTCTTTCCTCTATTTTTTCTTCAACCCGGCTCGGTTCCAGCCCCGGATCGGCCTGGTCAACCCATCAGGTCACACCGGGTTTTTTCTTCTCTTATTTTTTCTTCAACCCGGCCCAATTCCAGTCTCGGATCAACCCGCTAGGTCAGGCCGGGTTTCAAAACTATATTTCCCAGGAGATAGTTGCTTTTAAGCTCTCAATAAAAATATGTCAAGTTCTCAATCTTTTTGCAATCCCAAAAAACAACCAGGAAATGAAGTAGTTGAATATGATGTGAATTAAAGATGCACTAATTCAGCATTAGTTTAAACACCAACACATTTTAATATATTAAAGTTACTGTGGTTCTTTTTAATATGTATAAATTTTAAAAGATAAAAAAATATTATTTTAATATATTTATAAATAAAAATCAGTTTTAAAAAAACACATACCACACTCCTAAATAAATCCTAAATATAGAAAAAGAAAAGCAGGGCATGATGTTTAGAGTTGAGTGAAAATTGTAGTAGTAAAATTATAAAGAAATTTTATAATATTTAAGAAGTAATTAGTGAATTTTCTATTAATTACTTCACGAGTTCACTTAAAAAGAAAATACAAATATAAAAGAGAAAAATTTTAAGTGAAGATATATATATATATATAGACACACTATGTTTATCTTTTCTTTCAAGATGAATCTAAAAATAACTAATTATTCTTTCAACACCACATTAAATTTTCCTAAAATTATGCAGTCGGGCATATCTATATCGTGCAATGCTGATAAATGCAATGAATGGGTGAGGATGGGCGTGATAAATTATTTTTTTTTCTTTTTAAAAAAGGTGTATAGAGTAGATGAAAACATAGGTTCGATTGACTTAACCCCATTTCTACCTATTCTCATCCAAGCACAGATCATATTTTATGTTGAACAACAATTAATCATAATTAATTGAACCTCTGTCTGCGATCATGTATTGGATTAAGTTGAAGCAATTGGATTAAGCTAAAGCAGTGTATGGATGCCAATGTCACGTTCTATTTTTCCATTTGTTAATTTTCTTGATTTTCCTTTTATATATATATATATATATATATATATATATATATATATATATATATATATATATATATGTCATTATGATGACAAACAATGTACTATTTTTATCAAACATTATCTTTATGGCTAAGCTCACAGCAAAGGCTCGACGTACAAGTCAGCATGGGAGCCTAACAAAAGATAGCTAAAGAAGAAATAAAAGCTTACAGCCTCCCAATTTAAAGGTAATCTCAGCCGACACTCTTAAGTAATGCTCCATAGCCTTTGAAATTCATAACCGAACACTTGTATACATTAAAATAACTCTCGATCAAGTTTTATAAATAAAACAAAATAAATTTGATGGATCCATGGAGCTTGCCGAAGCCGGAAATCATTACAACACTGGAAATCATTCATTAAAACCCACAAAAAATTAAGCCTTTGAAATTCTTAACAGCATACCATCTTGAGGAGGAAATATGCTTAGCTAAAGTGGGTCTCCATATATGATTCTGGTAAAATTTCCATCCCTACTTGTAATTCCCTTGAGAAGCTCATAAATTTTACATTTCTCAACTCTCTCCTTCTGTTAAGTTGCCTGTCCGTTCAAGGCCGTAGCCATTCTTGAACGGGCATCATAACTAATGTTGGGGAATGAGGACCATACATTACTATTGGTGTTCAAGAAAATTAACAATGTGATGTATCCTTTCACACCAACCAATGCCGCATAGAAAATTAAAAGAAAAAGAAAAATCTTTGCAAGTACTTAAAAAAGAATAATTTTATTGCTCCCCTCTAAATAAAACCAAATAAATAAAATTATAATTGACATCTGACTGCAAAAGGCTAACTGTACATATAACTTTTATTTTATTTATTATAATATTTAGGTTGTCAGCCGAGCTTATAACTTATACATGTATCTATGCATAATTTAATTACTTCCTCTTCCTTCTAATAAATTTATTAAATGCATTCCGAAAGAAATAAGATATTCGTTACGTAATCATATGAATAACTTTTAATTTAATAAGAACTCATGATGGAGAGGACATCCCCATCAATTTTATAGGAGACCGAGTCCGTTGGCTCGGATAATTATTCACCGTCCATAATTATTATTTTTAATAAGAAAACCATATAATTTGTTTTAAAAGTAATTTTCAAAAGGATTTGATATTTTTTAATTAATTTTTACTTCAAGTTATTTTTTTTTATTTTTAGATTATTTTAATATATTAATATTAAAAAATAAAAAATATTCTAAAAACTAACTATTATCTCAATATTACAGATGCTCCAAACTCTATGTATAAGCTAGCTTGTGAATCATGATTTTGTACTTGCCTTGTGTTTGATAAGATCTTTTTATTAAGTTTCCGAAAATTTAACTTATATATTTTAAAAAGTCAACTATCTGAACTGAACTTAATTTCATTCCAAAACAACATGATTAGAACCTTTTCTATTCGCTGCTTTTATAAATGTTTTCAACTAATTAATTAGTGAAGGATAAATTCCCATTGTTATATTTTTATTACATGTTATATTCACACGTGTGCAAGTCTGGTCTTATGTACTTGTTAATATACCAGCCTGCTTCTCTCTAGTTTTCTCTTGTTAATTTCAAAGGAAAAGGGCTCCTTCGCATAAGATAAAGTAGCATGAGAAGGCTAGCTCCTTGTTTTCGTGGGAAATTAGTTCAAAATTATTGGAGTTTTTTAGTTTTTATATATATATATATATAAATGGTTACAATAGTTTTTTGACAAGTAAAAAACGAATGAATAAAAATTAAATATATTGAATATTTAACAATAATTATAATGTTTGTTTGTGTTGTATCATTGAGATTTTTAATTTATAGTAAATTTATTATCTTTTGCTCTTAGCAAATGCAGCTCAATTTCTGCTAGCAAGGATTGTGCTGTTAAAGGAGATGGAGATGAAGATGGTGCTAGCTGCTCATCTATTTAATTATGTAACAAAATCGAGACAATGACAACATCTTTAGTTTTGATTGCATCATGTCAATATTTTTGTACTTTTAATTTTTGTCTGCAAATTAATACAATATCAAGATTTAACTAACTAAGAGTTTGAGTGGACCTTTTCTTTTTTCGGTCCATGATTATTATTTTATTTTGAAAACAGTAAAGGGATAGGATTAGACGTCTAGTAGGTGCTAAGCTAGGGAAATCACCACTCCAGCATGCGATGACAAGTTTTTTGTTTTTGTTTTTCTGTATAAATAATGATCTTTAACCTGATTAGACACAGCACATTCATGTTAGTGTTAGGATATTCAAGTAAGCTACCATCACTTTTGTCTACATACAAGTTGAGGGGTTTTTCAATACTTTTCCATGAATTTCTCCTTCTTCTTCTTTTCTTTCTTTAGTATTATATATTTCGTGAAACCCAGCTGGAAGCATGCAGATTTTTATAAAAATATTTTCTTTTTTAATTGGTTCCAGTAAGATTTATAAAAATAATACTCACCTAGTTAATTAGCCCTAATAAGTAAGATTTGGTCCTCCATTCCCGAGAATCAAACTCTGATCCAATCATATATTCGGTCTGTAAGTTGTTTCATCGTAAATTATAAGGTACTGAAAGAAATCCACAAATAAAATGTTGCAATGTTTCGCTTGGTTCATTAATTCAACCTTCATCCTTTTTGAGTACTGCTTGCTCAACTTACCTTAACTTATACAGATAATTAGTAAGGTCCACCTCCCAGGCTGCGCGCTGCTATGGCCTATGGAGATTGTTTTTAGCCGACGTTCTTGTATAGTTCTGGTTTTCTTATTTCTAATGTGGAAAAATAAAACCCTACGTGCGGGAATATTGATGTATTTCTGACGAGTGAGATATTTTTTTTAAAGGGAATATTGAACAAAAATCTTATGTTATGCATATTGACCAATCACAAAAGCTCCTTCTGTTATTTGATTTTTGCAATTGTCTATGTGGCGTTTTCTACATGCTACTTAGTTTAATTTAAGTATTGTTTTTGGTTAATATATATATATATATATATATATCAACTTACAATATATACACTTGTTAACATAAACTAAACTTGAAGATGTAAACTGAGGTACCGTGATAATAAATCCTCTTGCTTTAAAATATTTTGTTGTATGCTATCTAGCGGTAATAATATTATTTTTTAAACTTAATTTTTTTTATTTTTAACAGCACAAATAAAATAAATAGCTAAACAAAACTTAATTATATGCTACACTTCCCAAGCAAGTAGCAGAAATGTTTTGAGAGTAGAGTAAAAACCAGATTTCTGAATGTTAAGAGTTGTTTTTTTTTCAAAAAAAAATCTAAGGTAAAAACCTTGTCAGAATTGTTTCTTTAATTATAAAAACAATTATGATAGTTGACTTAACGTTAGTTTTTTAAAATTAAAAGACATTCTTTTGAAAATGAAACCGACTCTTTTTTAAATAAATCTTCAACGTACACAACTCTACGGTAAAAAGACATAAAATTCCATTTACGCCCTAACATCAACATCCTGTATTAGCCCTTTTTTTTAGTATTTTTACCCTAACTAACTCCATCTTTGCTACATGGAAGCCGCCATGTGATGTGATGTTGGGCACAGGCACCGTCCTACCTCAAAATTTAACAACATTAATTAATGTATCAATGCTAATTTATATAGTATAATTCATCCGGATCGATGTTAACCTTTTTTCTCATAAATTTATTTCAACGTTTTTCAAAATGTTAATGTAAAACACTTTTCATATTCGCTTGAAACAATTTCTTATCCAATGGCAATGCCGATGATTGTTTTTACATTTTTTAAAAAAATATATTTTTAAAAATAATTAAATTTTTTTACTTGAAATTAATTTTTTTTATTTTCAAATCATTTTGATATTCTGATATCAAAAATAATTTTTAAAAATAAAATAAAAATTATTTTGATGTATTTTGAAGCAAAAAATACTTTAAAAATCAACCACTACCATACTCTCAAACACGTCTATTAATAACAAGTGAAGCGCAAGTTCGAATGTTAAAAAAATATTATTTTGATATATTTTGAAGGAAAAAACACTTTAAAAAGAAATTACTATTATACTCTCAAACACTACTATACTCTCAAACACGTTAATATAATAATAACAGGTGAAACGAAAGTTCGAATGTTATCTTTAGGAGATTATGTGAGTATAGTTCAGTTGTTTTTTTTTTAATTTTAACTTTTTAATTTTAAAATATTTTTTTTGATATTTTAAATTATTTTAATATACTGATAGTAATATTAAAAAAAAAATATTTTTTAAAAAACATTTTAAAAACAATTTCTACATAAATCTCAAACACCGTCTTTACTGGCAAGTGCTTTAATTACGTCTTCTTGTCAGAGTCTTATGTTAATTAGGGTTAAGTTGCTGATATGTCATCCACTTGTATTACATCGGTGAAAATGTATCCACTTCAACAAATAATTTTTAATTTCTACAAAGGCAAAAGCATAATTATAGTTGACTTCACAACTGTCTCACACGGTATAATCCAATTAAATAATAATCAATCGAACCATGGCACTCCGAACTTCGTTGGAACATAAATTAGCCCTGCGTCCATTCATCTCCATTTTCAAAAACAAAGTTTCTTTCCTGACATTAATGGCAAAGGTTTTTCCTCAGAGTCAAAGACCTACGTTAGACCCTTTCGTTTCTTTTGAAAGACAAACATACACTATATGGATGAAATCACTTCTGTGCCAAACTAATGGTTGCACAGTCTTCGATTCCGATGGAGACATTGTTTATCGCGTTGACAACTATGACAAGAAGTGCAGGAACAAGGTCTATCTCATGGATCTTCGAGGAAGAGTTCTTGTTACAATACTAAGAAAGGTATTAAATCTTGTAATTGTTTGTGATTAATATTGGTTTGATGCAATTTTGTGATCATATTAATTATAAATGGGTTTTTTTTTTCTTTTTATCGATATCCATGCAGAGGTTACATTGTTTTGGATGTTGGTATGGTTATCGATGGAATTCTTATGCCAACAAGGAGAAGCCATGGTTTCAAGTGAAGAAATATTGCAGATTTATTTGTATGGGAAGTTTTGCCTGTCAAGTTACTGTAGGATTTGAGAAATATTGGGTAGAGAAATTGGCTAGCAAAACAGCATTTAGAATCGTAGGCATTGATGGAAATGTTATTGCAGAGGTTAGTATTCTGTTTCCGCATATGATTTTAGCTTTTCCTTGTTGCGAAGGCAGGTTTAAGGTCTAAATTCTTCAGATTGTTGGGTTAATGCATGCAGGTGAAGCAAAAACAATTATCTTCGGGGATCACGCTGGGAGATGATGTGCTAACTTTGGTTGTCGAGCCTCACGTAGATCATTCCCTGATAATGGCAATCGTGACTGTCTACGGATTGATCAAACATAAGCTGTAGAATATTACTTACTATCTTTTAAATTTGATGCACAATGAGACAGCAATCCCAATATTTACAACAGAACATGCAGACTAGTCCCCAAACAATAATTCTTCTGCAGAGCCTTCGACTTCCAAATCTTTTCATAAGGTTTGATATTTACAATCACAGCTGTAGTACTATCTAGCTATATATATATATATATAATATGTATGGTCACCGTATACAAAAGAAGTTTGCACAGTGCCAACCACGTTTACAGAAAACAAATTGAGATCCTAAAAGTGACGCTTCTTGCTACCGAAAGTTGAAAACTAGAAGGATTTTATGCCGCTGTATAAAATGCCGTAGCAGAGAAGAATAAAGAATAAAGCAGCTTGTATGATATGTTATTGAAATCATATATGTGTAACGTCACCAATATATATAATACAATGGATGTCTTTGTCTGCTGTTCATTCTTGAATGCAAACTCAAAAGTCAAATTAATCCCATGATATGTGGTAACAAATTCATCGTTGGGACAATTTGACAGCTAATTAACAATATGATCTTGAGTTTTTGTTGTTCCAGGATTGTTAGCTAATGCATATCCGTTAGTTGTGGATGCTTCAATATCCCCCCCGTAATTGAAAGGGCAGTTCCTGCAATTGAAGATTGAAATGCATCAGAGTAAAACGATTAGCATTAAGAGCTTTAGTAAGTAGGCACACCAACTGATCTTTGAATAATAAAAAGAGGACCTCAAGTTTCCTCTGATCTGATCATGAAAAAAATGAAAGGTTACTGCGAGCATGAAATACTGGATTTAAAGAGAGGTACGTGACACCAATCTATAGCTTCAGACAGCAGCTAGGTAAGGTAATGTGTAAATCATGAAAAACAAATTGAAGCCACTAAATTTTTGTTGTTGTATTTGACAAAGATTTATACTCAGATTCAGTGTTATCGTTTGTTGTTGTTTACAATTTCAAGAAATCAAATTATGGCCATGAAGAACACAATATGCCCCAACAGTACTGTGTCGATCATCACTATCGCTAGCTCAAACAGCATCAGTAAATCCATGAAGAGATGGATTAGCTTATCTGGTAAAACGAAGACCAAAAAATATAGTGTGCTTGAGATATATAAGAATGCGTTTGACTGCCCACCTTATAAAATTTTCGAAAATTATTTTGTATCAGAGTCCCCGAAGTTAATAAGTGCTGCGCAAAACAAATAATTATCATTTTATATATGTAAATGAGTACTAACTTAATTAATATTAATTAAAACCCCACCTTATAAAATTTTTAAAAATTATTTTTAAAAAATTTAAATTTTGTTTTATTTTTTTATTTCAAGTTATTTATTTTTAGTGTTTTTAGATGATTTTAATATATTTATATCAAAAATAAACTTTTAAAAATAAAAAAATTTATTTTAATATATTTTTAAATATTTTTTTTAACATCATTACTATGATGAAAAACACTACATTGAACCAATTAATAAAGGCTCCTCTTCATTTTTCTCGTTGTACTTGTTGACACTCTTTTTAAATGCAAGACAAAGTCATAACAATAATAATAATTATTATTAGAAAAGAATCATCCATGACGACAGAATATAGCTGCATAACAATTATTCTACAAGCTATAATTGTACCCTGTTCTCCCCCACTCTCACCGTCCAGATTGTACATCCCATTAACGCGTCAGTACAACCTATTTTTTTAAAGTATTTATTAAATTATATTTTTAAAAAGCTATTAAATTAATTTTTAAGATGATTTTAATATATTAATGTTAAAAATAAAAAATAAAATTTTTAATTAAAATATATTTTTGAAAAACATCATACATCATGATACTAAACAACACATAAAAAATATATGAAAATATAACTTCCCTTCTTTTATCTTGTTATAATTTGCGTTTCTCTCCCCACGGATATTTACGGTATCATCAGCCAGATTCTCAAAAAATATGTCCTAACCTCAAATTTAAGGTATATAATATTATTAGAGCTGTCTTCTCTCTTTTTTTAAATAAATAAATAAATAAAACTTTCAATAAATGGAGAAAGGCCTTCCCTGTGTACAAGCCAAGCCACCTGTCAATAATTCATTTTAATCGTTGGTTTCCATTATTTTATAATGTTGCAAATACATACACGTGTAACTGAAGGCACTTAGAATATTTCTTGGTCTCTGATCAGAAATAAGCTGTTCAACGACAAAATCAAAACCAAACACAAGCAAGCCATGTTTGTTCTTTACCTTTCTTACAATTTTATAAACACCAACGCTTTGTCATCAGAACAATTTTAAATGTTGTGCATCGGATTCCATGAAAAAGCCATCAGCGATCTGGCTCTTGCGCAGACACACAAGCCAAGATGGTTTCTTTCTGTCACCCCAACCACAGAACCAATTGAGTTTTTTGCTCGCTGAAAAAGCCACATGAACATTAAACCATGTCGCCTGATCTCTTAAACCAGATATTTAATTCCTACTCTGTCACATGCTGTAACTGTAACTTATTTTTTTTAAAAAAAAAAACCTGGTGTTAGACAGGCCTTTTTTCAAAAAACAGGTTATTTTAATATGTTTTTTTTATATTAAAAATTCAGAGTATAAATCGAAAGGTTTGTCCATGTTCTAATGGAATAAATTGATAATTATTAATATAAATAAAAAAAATAAAATAGTTATTAACAACAACTAAAAAAAAACCGGAAAAAAGTGAGAGATAAATGTAAATAAAAAGAATTATATCAATTAGTTGTGCATTCAATTTTTATCCTTTATTTTTTATAAAATAAAGCTCATCAACATAAAATAAAATAAAAAACAATCAAAAATTAAATACAAAACAAAGCATTTTTTTCAAAAATTTAAACTATTAAAAAATATCGAGATAAATCAATAGAAAAAAAACTTGAAGATGACCACAAAACCAATCTTTTTTGAAAAACAAATAATATAGAATGATAAAACCGAAAAAACAAATGACAAAAATAGAAATCTTTAACCGTACCATCTCTTAAAACTCGTGACCCGTGTCATTATATTGGAAGTATGACAAATGAAAAAACCACGAAACTCAATCCCTAACAAATCAAACGTCGAAGGATGAAACCGGAAAAAAAATCTATAACACAAAAAATTAAAATTAAAAGAATGAGGGCATGGAAAGTATGAGAATCAAAATAAAAAATAAATTAGATGGCATAAAAATTTAGCATCAGAGTGTTAAATTGAAAAGAAAAGAAACTTTAACAAAAGAAAAATAAAATAAAAAGAACGAGAACTAAATTGAAGAAGCAAAATAACATAAACTTTGATTGAATGATGAAATTGAAAACAACAAAACTTAAAAAAAAAAAATCAGGGAAAAAAATCAAAAATCAAAAGAATAAACAATAATCCATGACAAATTGTAATTCAATGATGAAATTAAAAAAAAAATCATGCCGCCATAAGGTCGCAACCGCATCCCACACGCCAACTGTTATTTGATTTAAAAATTAATTAATAAGAGCGAAAAGTCTTAAGCACCCCTCGTGATTCCAGTATTCACAAAAAAACAAATGTGAAAAGACAAAATCACCCCTGAATCATTTCCTTACTTTTTCTAGATGTACGGGTAGAAAGGTCCTTTCATAATCTTGCAAAAAATATAAAGGCATAAACACCCTTGCCTAACAGTTTATTTCTTTTTAGCTTGGGGAAAATAAGTAATTATTCTATTTTGAGAAAATTAAAAAGACAAAAGTAACTCCCGGCAATCATTTAATGATCAATTGGTGTTTTTGAAAAGACAAATTTACCCTCAAAACAAGGGTAACCAAAATTCTCTTCAAAGGATACAATAGTCACCACACAGCCACAATCCACAATGTAAGGTCTCTACATTTATAGTGATTGATACAGTAAAAGAGTAATGCATTTTATATGTTTGTTAAATAAAGGGCAGTGAAGGTATCTACGAATGAACAAATAAAATCTAGAAAACTCAATAGCTTAATAATGCGAATCTCCTTCATATGATTGTGAGATCCAATTCATTTGTCAAACCCCCTTTTAGGATTTGCTAACTTGTAGAGATCAGGAGATGGCATTTTAGAAAGTTAGTAGTCCTCGTGGGGATGCTCTAATAGTTTGAGTTAAATATTTTCATTTTTCTTTGTACCTAATTTTAAATCTCTTGGAAAGAGGGGTGGAGATCCTTAATGTCAGTGCACAAATAGATAATAAATGTACTCATTGAAGCAGTGTGTAACGTTAAGATCCTCAGACTCTTAAATTTTACAGTCCTAAACTACAGAAAAAGAAATTAAAATTCTCGAACATAAGGTTAATTAATTACCACCCTAACTATTAAAAAAATTACAGAGAAATTAATCTCTAATATATTTTGAAAGGTTTTTATTTATAAATCATCTTTAAAAAAATAGCCTACAAGGATGTTTAAATACAAGAAAACATCCTAATTAAGAAAATTCTAATGAAAAATAATCCAAAACAAGAAGGAAAATAATGAAAATTCTGAAACAGTAGCTTCCGGGTCTAATTTGAATAGAAAATATTCACTAACTTTAAATTGTCCCATGAATTTCACCTCTACTTCGTGTTCATGTAACTCTAGATTGACCATTAGCAATATTGGTAATTGAAGTTAGAACACTAAGTATGTCATTAGAATAGGAGCATCATGCATGATGCATCAATCATTTTAACCACTATTATTACCTCAAGCTGCTTCTGTTTTATGTTTGCCTCCGTTTAAGGTTATATATATATATATATATATATAACTTTGATATATTCTAAAAGATCTTTATTTCAGAAATTATCTTGAAAAAATAGCCTATAAAATTGTTTAAATATATATAAAAAAACTCTAATAAATAAAATTCTGATTAAATTAATACGAGAAAGATTAATTTAGAAACAACAAGAAAAATAATGAAATTTCTGAAATAGTATCTTCTAGATCTAATGGTGGCCTAAAGACAAAAATAGCTGGCAAGCCAGTACCACTTTATAATTAATCCTTCTATGGCAAGATTCTGAATCTGATCCAACAAATGGATATAAAAATTGTGCTTGTGTTCATCAAACTGTGTGTAAGAATTGTACAAAAACTCTCAAAACCTAACAATTAAAAACAATATAGTAAAAATAATTATGCAAAGATATATAGTAATACAGGAAAGAGCAGATCATCGATTGGATTTCATATAATTAATTAAACGTTGGAACACACATGGTTTAAGCAAAAACAAAGAATGGAATAATGTCATATATAGATCGAGCTAGGCATCTAGATAATTAAGAGAAAACAACACCCTTTTCAAAGCCATGCATGTTTGCCTCTATCCAAGTCTTCCAAGTGAAGAAAAACAAGAAAGGAACTTGTAGTACAAGATGAGAACCTCGTAGTATAATACTCAAATACTCCAAAGAAAGTGTAAAGGCCTATATATGCATACCATAAACGTGTGGCATTGTAATAAATTAAAACCAGAAACATCTTATTATTTATTTCTTATATTCTTCTCTTCTAGTACTGGCTTCCCCATATATACACATTACAAACCGCATAAACATCATCAAGTTCTCACTTAAAGTCCAAGGAACCACCTGCAGATCGAGCTAACTGATCTCCATCCACCAGCTAGCCACGCTCGCTTAATTCAAATGGCCAAGGTTCATGCTTTCCCACAAGTTGACTCTTCTTCTTGCTCTGCTTCTACCTCTTGCATGTCTTCAAAGCCAGAAACATTCACTATATGGATGAAATCACTTTTGATGCAAACAAATGGATGCACTGTTTTTAATAAAAACGGTGAGATTGTTTACCGAGTTGATAATTATGACAAGAAGGCCGGAAGCAATGAAGTTTATCTCATGGATCTCAAGGGAAATGTTCTTTTCACTATACTTAGAAGGGTATGTTCATGTGATTTCCAAGCATGTATATATGATCAGTCTGATCATTTTAAAGAATACCCTTTTGTCACAAAGATTAATTAATGTGCTTTTTCTTCAATCACTGCAGAAACTATTCCTTTTCAGACAATGGAGGGGCTACAAAAGTGATGGCTTAAAATTAAAGACTCAAGAGCCTTATTTCCAGGTCAAAAGACGTTCAGAAATATTCGAAGGTGATCTATCCTGTCAAATTACTGTTCGATCCAGTGATGCTCAAGAGAGTTGCTCCTACAAGTTAGAAGCCTTATCTGGAAAATTAGCATTCAAGATTACAAACAGCAATGGGGAAATTGTTGCAGAGGTATGCTTCTGATTTTCCCTGAAACGTAAATTTACGATTTGGGACTCGGTTATCTATTATATAGTTCAGTCTCTATAAATCTTATGTCATAGGCAATGTTATTAACATTTAGTTTTTGTGGTTGGTGTCTGTGCAGGCCCAGAGAAAGCGATCATCCAAGGGTGTATTATTAGGGGATGATGTACTAACCTTGGTGGTGGAGCCTCATACTGATCATTCCTTTATCATGGCACTTGTGACTGTGTACGGATTGATGCATCATAAACTGTGAACAGTACTCTTCAAAATGTACACATCATAAATTTTTTATTTATATTGACTTAAGTGTAGAGGAATCAATTCAACACGCGAGAACTTCAGCTAATATCATTTTTTTTTTCGGTGCCGAATTGTATAGAATTTTTAAAGTCGTGATCCGTTCCCAAGCTTTTCTTTCACAATTTACACTTCCATTTTTCACTCACAATTTGCATTGACGCTAAGTTCTTATGTGATGTAATGTGTATTAGACCCATAAATTATCTAACTATCTGTCACTTAATGCTTCCACCTTAATTATGTGTTTCTTACGACTATAAGCAATGTCAATATTTCATTAACCTACTTAATTCAAATTAAGTTTTGATGATGTATTCAAGGAGTATATTATTTAATATTTGGATAGTGGTTACATATAATTAGTTTTTTTCTTCTTAACTCGAGAAGTATCAAATTAATGGTAAAAGTCTTAGTACCTGTAAAAACAATCTTTATCGGTGAGATTTAAAGACCCATTCGACGATAAAGTCAGAACTTTTATGGGAAAGACAATAAATAAAAGATATAGTTTTAAATTCTAAGAGCAAGAGTGTTTGTTCTTGTTTTTTGGGGGATGATTGACGCTTTAAAATATATAAACTTTTAAAGTTAGAAAAGTTATGAACATTTTACTTGTGTGGTTTATGAGGTATTTATACTCCCTAAACTTTGTCGTTTTGATAAAGGCAAGAGGGCTTAAAGGATCATCTCTGCTTGGTGACTTTAATGAAGGATAAACATCTCTTGCACACCATTAATGAGAGATAAATATTTATTACGGATCATTAATGAGATGAGAAATGTAGTACATCATTTGAAAGATATTTTATACATTTATAGGTATAGAGAGATGATTATCTCTGACACGAGTAGGTCATGTCATTAATATAAAATAGAGTTTCATAGGCTTGAATTTCTAAGACTAATTCGACCTGGTATATAGCCAAACTCAAATGAAAAGGATATGAATGTTCATAAAAAAATCGTAACACCTTGGGTTTAGTGGATGTCTAAACTCAAGTGTATTGGGTCTGGGAAGATGTCAGACCCACATTGTATTGGGCTCAACTGACACCCAAATGTGTATTGGGTCTGACAACTTACTGGGCCCATGTTACCTTAAATGCAGGTGACAGCTCGACCTAAGCGTATTGGGTTTGACAGCTTCTCATGTCCACGTTACATATGGTTTAGCTAACGACTAAACTCAAGCATATTGAGTCTGACAGCTTGTCAGACCTACGTTACCTTTAGTTCATATGACGACTAAACCTAAAGATATTGGTTCTAGCAACTTATCGGATCCATATTATATTGGTTTTGGTGATAGATGAACCCAAATGTATTAGATCTAGCAAGTTGTCAGACTTACATTGTCTTAGACTCTTTTAATGCACAAAAATATTGACTCAATAATTGCCACCAAGTCTTTAAGTGTATGAGACGTAAATACTTAAAAGTATATTGGAAGACAACTGATCAGGTGGTGTCTTGTCTTCTCTAAAAAAAAACGTTTGAACCGAGTATTGATTTGAGAGATAAAAAATTAAGGGATCAAAATAAATAAAAAAATCCCTAAAAACAAAAAAAGAGAAATCACTTTATAATCCATAATGATTATTTTTAGAGGGCACAAACATTTAGCACTCTTGATTTTTTTTTTTTAATATGGCAAACCCAATTACATCCTTAATAAAATAAATTTTTGTTTTCACTCTTATATATGTATCATCATCCCAAGGAATGCACAAGTCATTACAACTCTAGTCTGAAAAAAAAATCACCATTAAATTAACAACTCAACATTCTCAAAATATGCATAGAGAGAGAGCTGAAACTCTCATTCCCATTCAAATGCTCGAATAAACCCAATAAGATAAAATAAAATAAAATAAAAATCGTCCCAAGTAAAAATCAAGATTGAAAATCAGATTGGCATGATCGATTATGCACCCCATCGATCAGAAATCCTGCCGGAAAAGTCAGTTGATAATAGAAATAGTCCCTAAACTGACCAATTCTACCACAACTCAAGTGACCGGCCAATATAAGGTTCTGCAAGGTAAGAGTACAAAATAATCTTGGCTCTAATAATTTAGAGTGCCAAGTAAAAGAAACCTCCATTAAAAGCTTTGTTTAGAAGGCTCGTTCCTTGACAATGTCCAAGCTCATTTCGCTAGGATCTGTCGCCTGTAACTCAACTTGAACCCCATCAAGCTCTCTCCTGAATCTATCCCTTGAACTAGCATACAACATCTTACTTCTTATCTTCGATGTGTCAGGAGACCTGAAACCAAATATGAACGACATTAATTTTAGATAGTGACACATATAAACTCACATTAAGAAAAATTAATAAAACTTGCACTAAAAAAGATAATTCAATTGCAATGTTTCCTTGATGTTACCATGCAACGAAGAAAATTTTGCTCTTTTGAACGTTCTCATCGGTAGTGAAATCGAAATCGTAGACAGCATATCGGCACTCGTTGGCTGGCAAACTGGCAGTGAAATCATCATAGCTTTGTTGAGGTTCTCCCAATGTCTCCACCACCACTTGTTGGATCTTTTCTTCAATCTTGAAAACGATAAATCGGTAGCTCCTTTTTGCTTTAAGTTCCATAAACCTCAGCTTACACTCGTCATCAACAGCCATTCCAGATGCTGAATTCGCCTGTGCCATATATTAAAAATAATAATAATAAAAATGAAACTATAGCTCACTTTAATCGTCATTAAGCGGAAAGGAAATATTTGTAATCTTTAGTTTAAGATTTGACACACAGTCCAGATGATGCGAATTTTGGGTTTGACTAAATCCAATGCAACTGTTTATGACTCGGATGAGATCAACACTGTTTTGCCCAGGCATTTGTTCAAAAGTCAATTTTCTCGCTATATTTTATGTTTTTTGTCAATTGAAAATAAAAAGGATTAAATTAAGCCAATTGATAATTGTCTCCGATTTCCGTCAATTCAATGCATCACATGAGAGGGGAGGGAGAGGGGATTGAAGATTGGCTTCAAGTAAAAGGGGAAGGAAAATTGGCTGTGCAAGTGATGCATAAAACTGATAGAGATTGAAATATGTCATTGATTGCCATGATTTAAGTGTTGTTTAGGATTGTGATTGTACCGTACTTTAAAAAAAACTATTTTTTAAGCTTCAAATTAATATTTATTTTGTGTTTTTGGATCGTTTTGATGTGCTGATTTTAAAAATAAATTTTAAAAAATAAAAAAGTATTAATTTGATGTATTTGCAAGCGAAAAATACTTTAAAAAATAATATCTACCACACTCTCAAATAAACATGTACCCATCCTTTGGTAATTGTGAGAGAATCGACAAGAAAATAAAACAGTGGGAGAGATTTAAAAAATAACATGTGAAATATCTATAATTAAATTGTGACAATGATAACATGTGAATCAAATTCCATTTGGATAGGAGGAGTGATTTCATAGAATGGGGAAAAAACAGGGGAACTTTCTCAGGTCCAAAATCAATAACTGGATAAAGAAAATATTTAGATTGGATAGCTTTAAAAGATGCTTGAATATAATGTGAGACACTGGGAGCTCATTTTACAATGATTAACATTTTAAGTAAAGGCCATAAGAACTTTTCCCGTCACTGTGAAATTGACAAAGAAATGGAATTTAGGTGAGAAAAAACAATCATGTATTCAGAATGGCAAGAGAGGATGGCCGTCGCCTTAAAGGAACACGAATTTGAAATCATAATCACGCATGATAGTTTTCAAGAGCAATATTTTCGTGCAATGGAGAGGTAGAAAGGAAGCAAGAACATACCATTTTGCCACCGAAGAAGGTCGGGCCTTGTGAATTGTTGAGAAGGGACGAAGGGAGAGGGAGCACAGAGGAGACTATTGTTGAGAGTTAAAAAAGAGAATGGAGATCCTTGTTTGTTGGGGTCATGAGAGGTGGAATTTCAAGGGTGGGATGAAATTGTGGGAAATGAGAGAGAGTTTGGGAGAGAAAATGATGGGTTTTATTGTTGGGATTTTTGTGTGGCTCCTGGCTTAATGTCTACCTCTAAACTTGTAAGCTAAAACTATCTATTTTTGGTTAAATGTGTTCTTTTGGATCATGCAACGTTGACAAGTCCAAATATACAGGGTACCATTGAACACGACATGACATGATAGAGACTAGGTTATTCCGTCGTGTTGGGCTGTAGGCTGGATTGATTTTATAAGACTCTATTTTTAATATATTTAATATTGAATGTTATAATCTAAAGAAAAAAACTAAATTTATAAGACTTGAGTACCTTAATATATAGCAAATTGAAAAAAAAAATATAAAATTTAATTCTCAAACAATATAATATTGAAGGATAAAATTAAAAAAAAATCAATTAAAAAAAGACTAAAAAAAAATCGGGTCAACCTACTAAACCCGCAACTCAGGTCATGAGGTCGAGATAACCTTATAGAAAATAAATTGAAAAAAAAGCCTAATTAAAACACATTCAATTAAAAAGGACTTCAAAAGGTGAACATGATAAATTTAAGCCAACTTGTCAAACCAATGACTCAGGTCATGAGATTGAGATAACTTATAGAAAGTAAATCGAAAAAAATTATAAAACTTGATTTCTAATCAACCCAATATTAAAGGATTAAATAGAAAAAATCAATTAGAAAAAGCGGCCCAAAAAAATTAAAAAATGTTAACCAATATTTTTCCAAAACAACGTAATATTAAAGGATAAAATTAAAAAAAAAGCTGAATAAAAAAATACAAAATACTATTACATTAAATAATATTTTATAAGTGTAGCTACATTAATTTAGCAACACCATTTAATGTTTTGTTAATGTTAACCTGTATTTGTTTTCCCTGACATTTTCCATCAAATATGATGGAGATGCATGAAAGGTTTAGAAGCTAGGACCAGTTGATTATTTTTGTCAATTTGGTAACAATACCATTAAAATGGATTCTTAAGTGGATGATTCCAACAATCTATTCGTTTTATAGTTTTACTTGGAACAATTGAGGAAACTTGGACAATAATTGAGTAAAAAGGCAACACATAACATGATCTAAGGATGTTCAATCATGAAGATTACAAAAAATAAAAAGAAAACTAAACGTGACCCAAGAACTTTCAATCATCATGATTCATGAGCATAAATATAGCTCAGCTTGCCTTGTGGTTGAAGCCTGCCGATTGAAATATTGTCAGAAAACAAAAAAGAACCGACCCTAAGCCCATATTGATCACTCGTAGGGCATCATTGACCCGTCAATCAATCATCTCCACCACTTAAGATCCTCCCCACCACATTCCATGACAATCGACAAGGCCCAGCACCACATCACTTGACCTCTCAACTTTGATGACGATGATGAAGAAAAAAGGGTGGCTGGTCAGCTTTGCTTACGAGCGAGCCTCTTTCTTTCTTTAGCTGCGATGGATGATAATTGATTGATGAGTCTGTTCTCACATGATGAGCTCTTTGCATCTCCTCCTCCTCGTCCATATCTGTCATATTTTTTTATTTTTTTTTTCTGTTTTCTTAATTCTTACTGCTTTTTCCTTGCTTAGGTTACAATTTCCAATCCTGCGACGTCTACCTTTTGTCAGATCATCACTGATGATGAAGTAGCCCCCAAGTTTCCTCTTTCGTCGATCTTAGCCGTCTGATGCAATCATTAATACGGTGACCTTTTAATTTAAAAATAAAAACAATATCCGAAAAATTACTCAGCCCCCTTAACCAATCACCTCATTCCACATGTCAAACTATGAACCCACCCACTACTCTTCGCGGTTTCATTCACTCCCTCCTCCCATGTTTGCGCTTCATCACGAGTACGTGTAGGTTATTTTTTTTAAAAAAAATTTATTTAAAAATAAATTAAAATATTTTTTTATTTTTAAATCAACTTATAAAAAATAAAAAAATAACTAAAAACACAAACTACTCCCAACCAGTCTCTCGAAACCCAGCCTAAATTAATGATATCCACATAGCAGACTTTTACAGTCCACGTGTCAACTGCAGTAACAAAAATTCCTGCTCCTCCACCAGAGAAACAAAACCCAATTTCAAAAATCTCAAGTTCCCACCAAAACCAAACGTCAATCACTTCCCCCGCCGTCAACTAACAGAAACCGTCAAATCCTCCTTTTTATAAACAAACAAGAAACCCACAAAACACACGCTCCCTCTCCCTAGAAAACAAAGAAAAAACAACTAAACTTCCCTTCACTTTCCCGAGAAAATGAGGGAAATCCTTCACATCCAAGGAGGTCAATGTGGAAACCAAATAGGAGCAAAGTTTTGGGAAGTGGTATGTGCAGAACACGGGATTGACTCAACGGGTCGGTACCAAGGTGACTCAGCTATTCAAATAGAGCGAGTTAATGTTTACTATAACGAAGCCAGTTGTGGAAGGTTTGTGCCTCGCGCTGTTTTAATGGATCTTGAACCGGGCACTATGGATAGTGTTAGATCTGGTCCGTATGGGCAGATATTTAGACCGGATAATTTTGTGTTTGGGCAATCTGGTGCCGGTAATAACTGGGCTAAAGGGCATTATACTGAGGGAGCCGAGTTGATTGATTCTGTTCTTGATGTTGTGAGAAAGGAGGCTGAAAACTGTGACTGCTTGCAAGGTAAGGTTGTTTTGGTCTTTGGTTTGTGCCTTTACTCTTGTTGTTTGTTTCTCAAGAAAATGAGGGGAAAAAATTCATGTGTTAGAGTTACACGTGCTAATAATGTATAAGCAGTTAAAAATCAGTATGGTGAAAATTGCAGGGTTTCAGGTATGCCACTCATTGGGAGGTGGCACAGGGTCCGGGATGGGAACACTATTGATCTCGAAAATAAGAGAGGAATACCCAGATCGAATGATGCTCACATTCTCAGTGTTCCCATCCCCAAAGGTCTCGGACACTGTGGTCGAGCCTTACAATGCAACTCTCTCTGTTCACCAGCTTGTTGAGAATGCAGATGAGTGTATGGTTCTTGATAATGAAGCCCTTTATGATATCTGCTTCCGTACTCTCAAGCTCACAACTCCCAGCTGTAAGCACCCCTTTCAACGATAACCTTTCATTGTTCCCTCCCTCTCAATATCCAATTGAAATGGTTTGTTTGTTTGTTTGTTTAATTTAATATAGTTTTGCTTTTATTTTGTTTTTCGTTCATTTTTTTCCTGGAAACTGAACTAGGAAAAACGCGATCATGATTCATGATGTGAGATGGTATTTGGTGAGTTTGGTTTGGGCCTTTATTTTAAACGGGGAATTTGCTGTGTCAAGAATTGGAAACAATACTCTAGTGTACCTATAGGGATGAGAACGTGAATAAACTGTGTGCTCATGGTATGGTAGGTGCACAAATATATCCTCAATTACTCGGTGATCTTCCCGGGCTCTTTAAGCCACATGGTTTTCCCATTCTTTTCTGTCTTAAGGGTAGTGCGGCCAACCACGCGGCTGGCTACGCTATCAAGGCTCTTAGGGTATGCTTATTAACGTGGTGCATCGACGCTGTACTTGGACTCACAAATACAGTTGTGAGTGCACATGGGCCTCATTTGCTATGGCTGTTTAAGATATAAGATTAGGTGCCCGTTTGGTAACCCTGGCTTTTGGGCTTTCTTTCTTAGCTTTAAGGTGTTTGGTAAAATTCTAAGAGCTGTTTTGAAAGCTATCTAAATTCCACAAGTCAAAAGCGCTATGAAATGAAGGTTTTGACAACTAAAAACCATTGTTTTTCCAAACGGAACCTGGGTTTCATAGGTCCTACCATTTTTAGTAATGCTTCATTGCTTGGATAATAGCTTTAACCACATTAATACTTGTTTTGATACGCTCATTGTTTATCACATGGTTGTCCACGGCTTGCTACAAGTATCAACCATCTTTTGTTGCTGTGTAACTTGTATTTATAAGTCTGCGTTTTGAGAAGAAATATGTTTTTTTTTAACCGCAGAATAAATAAATTTGGGACTTTGGAGAATTTTCTTTCCCTGTTACATTATATAGTTTTTCACCGTGATGTGATGATCAATGTGATAGATGCCTTGACTCTTTATGGTAACTAACTGGAAAATTTTGTTTATCAGTTGGGGATCTGAACCACCTGATTTCTGCCACCATGAGTGGTGTTACATGCTGCCTTCGTTTCCCCGGTCAGCTCAACTCAGACCTTCGCAAACTTGCTGTGAACCTCATCCCATTCCCCCGGCTTCATTTTTTCATGGTTGGCTTTGCGCCTCTCACATCCCGTGGCTCTCAGCAATACCGTGCCCTGACTGTACCTGAACTCACCCAACAAATGTGGGATGCCAAGAACATGATGTGTGCTGCTGATCCTCGCCATGGCAGATATCTCACAGCATCTGCAATGTTTCGTGGAAAAATGAGCACAAAGGAAGTTGACGAGCAGATGATCAATGTCCAAAACAAGAACACGTCCTACTTTGTTGAATGGATCCCCAACAATGTCAAGTCCACGGTCTGTGACATCCCTCCTACAGGCTTGACAATGGCTTCCACATTCATTGGCAACTCCACATCAATCCAAGAAATGTTCAGAAGAGTTAGTGAGCAGTTCACTGCCATGTTCCGCAGGAAGGCCTTCTTGCATTGGTACACTGGAGAGGGAATGGATGAGATGGAATTTACAGAGGCTGAGAGCAACATGAATGATTTGGTCTCAGAGTACCAGCAATACCAGGATGCAACTGCTGATGAAGAAGGCGAGTTTGAAGATGAGGAGGAAGCATACGGGGATGAGGCCTAAAGACATGAATCTGAATCTTTCCTTCGTTTGCTTATAGGATGTATGGATTGATTGATTTGCTTTTGTTCTACTTTTTTTCTGTTACATGCTTTGGAGTCTTTCCAATATGTGGAGTTATTTTTCAGGCAATGTTGCGTTGCTTGTTTCTTGGTTGGGTGTGCATCTTTCAAAATTGGTTTTGGTGTCTCTACAGTTTACAAAAAGGCGTTGGGCCTGACTGCTGTTGTCTCAATAATAGTTAACTTCAAGCAGTACTTCTGTTGTGAAAATGCTATTTGTTTTTCGTATTTTTGCCAGCATCGTACGTTGACATTCTAGCTTATCAAAGACTGCCATGTATGGGCAAGTGTTATATGCAACTCTTAAATAATAAACTAGGCTGGTATAATTTATAATAAAGAGAAAAAAAAAAAGAGATTTTAGAGACGCATTGAAATTTCATAGGCTGGTATAATTTAAAAGGAAAAAAAAAGACTTCAGAGAAAACTTTCAATGATAACATCATTGATATTGTTGGGAAGATTTTGGTAAAATGAATTCAATGATATTAATAAAAATCATCAACGATGAATGGAGTAAACCACACGAGTTGTTTAAAAATGTTAGTGATCACTTGCTTTTGGGCGATTATGTAGCCTATTATGGTCACTGTTGATAACTTTTTTTGATGTCGTTGGATTTGTCTTGCTATGATCTTTTCAACAGTACTAGTAGTGTTGTCATCAGAGCTTTAATGTATCTTATACACACACACACACACCTTTTTCTTTCTCTTCACAAATTATGAAGAGAGAGGATTGAGAAAAAAATAGATCATAGAGTCACATCGAAGCTCTAATGACGACACCACCAATACTGTTGAAAAGATCTTAAAAAAACAAATCAAACGACACCAAGAAATATCATCAATGACGATCAAACTGGTCCACATGAGCTGTCTAAAAATAAGTGAGCTCTGACATCTTTGAACAACTCGTGTGGTCCACTTCGTTCATCGTTAGTATTGATGGTGTCATCATTAGAGTTTCGGTGTCTTTGAGGTGTTTTTCTTTCCTTGTTTTTTTTATCTCATCTCTTTTCTCTCTTTGTTGTACAACTGTGTCAGACTATTTATCATTTAAGAGAATCACAGATGTCAAATACAACTTTCTAAACTATGTTATTTACCTAAATATTTCTTGTATTGTGTTATCTTACTATTTTTTTATACTATGCTAAAGTCCAAAAACACTTGGTAATGCCTGTTGTTGTGCAATGATTGATTGGGATATAGTTTTAGCTAAGTACCTAGCGATTTTATCACCCAATCAAATTCATTTTAGATTATGTTTTGTATGTAAATTTTTTTTTTTCTAATACGCAGTTTTATGTTAACATGTATAAATCTTAATCCATGATTGAGAAGGCATTACAATAATACCTAGAAGTTATTGTTAAAGATTTGTTATATTTTACTAGTTGATTTAGGATTTTTTTTTTCTACTTGATTTGAAACTATTTTATTATTTTTCCAGTTTTGTTTAGAACTTTTTAATAATATATAAGTAGCCTAGAAGAGATGTAATAGAGATTTTTTTTTATTAGAATAGTTATGAATTATTCAGTGATAAAATTTGAAATTAAAGTTTGTGATATGACACTATTCAATAAGATTTTGTGTTGCTTATTCTTCTGTCTTTCTTGTGTTATTTTCATCTGTGTTAATTGATATCAGAGCTCAACAATCTCAAGTTATTGCTTGTTGTGTGCTGTTAACAAACATGATAGAAGAAGTTATGAAGTAGGGCATGGTGAGGGAGGGGATGTGGAGGTTCCCTTGTAGGAGAGAAACGTCTAGGAACTCATAATAAAAAACATGTAGATGTAAATTATAAAATTGGCTTGTCGGTTGAATTAGAGAGACCTACAGGAACATAGTTAGGAGGAGAGTGACCATGGTTCCTTAGGCAATACCTTGTAGAAGAGAAAAGTGATTGGTTGCCAGGACCCTAAATGGATTATGACGGTTCATCCAAGTTGTGTTGTGTTTGCAATTTTTATGGACAATTTCAAAAGCTTATTAGAGATTTTTGATCGTGGAGAAACAACAAGTTTTCAAGATAATTAACAGAGATGGCTTTCATTTTAACCAGAATAATAAGGAGGTGCGCCCCCATGAATAAAAATCATACATTAAACTTGAATAAATAGCTAACAAACCATAAGTCAAGGTTATGGCTTCAAATTTCAATGTTTCAATGTAAAGATTGAGAAGGCTTTATGCTAATGCCTAAAAGTTATTGTTAAAGATTTGTTATATTTTTTTAATTGAATTAGAATTATTTTTTTGTTTGGTGTTAAAAAAATTATTATTTTTCAATTTTGTTCAGAACTTTTGACGAATAGAAGAGCTCAAATAAGGAGTTTTTTAGCAGAAAATTTGTGTAATGAAATTTTAAATTAGAGTTTATGGTGTGATCTTATTAGGCAAAATCTTATGTTGTTTTGTTTTTCTATTTTATTCTTCAATCTTTCTTGTATTGTTTTTCGTTTGCTTCAGTTTTGGGACATAGTTGTTGTTGTGGTTACTTTGGTGGTCATAGGTCGCTGGTTCAAGTAGTCATGCTTCTAATCCTGCGCGAGCTACTGATAAAAGAGTTATACTCTTTTATCCCTCTAGCAGTCAAAAGATTTTTTTTTTTTTTTTAAAGAAGCATCATGATGATGGCCATGAATCCATTTATTCTATGACTTATTTTCACCCCTCCTGAGTCCCTGTCCCATCCACTAGATGAAAGGAATCTGAAAACCATTGTTCATACGCTTCAGCTCCAAGAACAGAACTGATGTTCATTTTCCCCTTCTCATAGTTTACCCCACTGACCCAATGATATACCAACCAACCCCCATCTCTTTGTTGACAATTTGAAAATGTGCTTCTGATAGAAATTGCCTGTGCGCTGTATCATCAGCTATGCAAGATGCAACAGGGGGCTACAGAAAGATGCCATGTAAAACGCATAAATGCTATTCTCCAAAAAAAAAACAACACTATGATTTTTTTGTTCTTGCCAGAATACATATGTAAGCCCAAAGCAGAAATGCTATTTAATCATCAAGAGAGAAATCTTCATTTTCAAGGGAAAGAAAGAGTTACAGGCCGCAAATTGAATCCCAAAGAACACCAAGATCCAGATTACCTCCTGAAAGCACGATTCCCACGTGGTTGCTATCCTTCCAGGCAGGGTTATTCAGAAAACTATCAGATAAAACAGCTGCAAGGCCTATAGCTCCACTAGGTTCTACTACGACTTTCAGAACCTCATAACAGAGTTTCGTGGCTTCTATTATCTCCTGATCTTCCACTGTTATAACAGCATCAACCAAATCTCGAACCACTGGCCTGCTCCACCATAAGGTGTGGAGTGAGATAGCAGGGCAAGGAAATTAGATGAACTTGAGACGTGCTAGCAATGGAAAATGGGAGCATGCCCACTGCATGTTCTGTTAAAAATAAATGCAAGAAAAGAAAAGACAGAGAAGCATACTTCATAATATCCAGGTAGGGAAGAATGGATTATTGAAAAACTAAGTATGTGTCCTCAATGCATGCACAAGAAGCACAAGGTTTGCTTTACCAGGTAAGACTTCCAAGAGAAGCTCGAAGACCATCTGCAATGGTGTTGGTTTCAGGCAACTTTACAATCTCTCCAGCTGCTTTGGATAGAGCTGCATCATTAGCTCCACAAGGCTCAGCAGCCAAAATTCGAATGGAAGGGTTGATGGACTTAGCAGCCAATGCCACCCCGGATATCAAACCACCTCCTGCAGTTTATTTAATGATGATTCAGGTTTGGAAAAGAAATAAACAAATAAAACGATGCAGGACCAAAATGAAGAATTGACACTATAAGGAAATTAAACGAACCGCTAATAGGAACTATTATAGTGTCAATTTCTGGGGCTTGCTCCAGAAGCTCCAATGCTATGGTACCCTGCCCACTGCAAAGACAAACACTCATAACACTCATATTCTGTTTGCACTAGCCCAGGTTCATTTTCTTTATATCCATATAAAACCACTGCAAAATACTCTATATGGCATTTTGAACAAGAAAGAGAAATATAGGTGCATTGGGTCATTTCTATACCTATAAAATGTAGTGATATAGCTGGGATGAATTTCTCATAGAGAATGGTGAAGCATTTTCTCATTCTGATACTGGACTTGGAGGTGAAGCAACATAATCAGTAACCAATATACCATGCAAAGAATTCTAAATTGTTCAGCTGATTCCAGTTTTATTATTCTTGGCAATGACACAAACTTTGCCTCGAGAGGCCACTAGTTACATCTCACATATCTTCAATCATAAACTTTCAATGACATTCTAAGCTCTATAGAAATTTTTTTCTGAACATGTAAAGAATTTTTTCCTTCATTTAACACAGAGGTCATCCCTATCAGAAATTCAGTGTAGAACAGAACAAAAGAAAGAAGTCAACAGAGAGTTAGGTACTAGTGACCAGCCTAGAAGATCTAATTGCAGTAAATTAAGGAAAATTAGATAACAGACAAATAAAGGAATCATGAGTTTAGTGCAAATATATGAGATGGTGTACGGAATATTTGCAGGTTCAAATTCAACACAGGTGCAGAAGCAACAAAATAAGAGTGGGCCTACTACCTTATTATGCGCACATCATTATAAGGATGGATGAGAACTGCACCAGTTTCTTGCATGATCTTTGTTGTGGTAGTCTCCCTTGACTGTAATGTAGGCTGAGAATATGTAATTTGACCACTGTAACGTATCACATTCTGAATTTTGCAATTTGGAGCATTGTTGGGTATAACTACATATGCTGGGATATCCCGCAAGTCTGCAGCCAAAGCCAATGCTGCAGCGTGGTTGCCACTATTTTTGGAGGATACAATCAGCAAATTTCAGACAAACAAGAAAAGAGGAAGAACTGTAAAGCACAGAGAACACGGAGCAAACCTGCTGTGAGTTACAACCCCTTTATCTGCCTGATCTTTATTAAGTGAAAATATGGCATTGCACGCACCTCTGAACTTGAATGCCCCACTGATAACGAATAGAAAACACAAAATTGGGTCTTTAAGGCACCGCTTAATTAAACAAAGAAAAAAAAAAGTTAAAACCCAATATCAAATCAAATATACTAATGTCTAAAACTTTCGGTATTCGCCACTTATTAATCTCTCACCCTTTCTGAAAACTTTCACATTTGAAAAACAGCTTCCTTCTACACATGTCATTCAGACTTCCTGAGGTAAAGACTGGAGTTTTGTGTATGTATGGGTCGATGCGCACTTGTGCCTCCCTTATGGAGGAGATATCAACACCATACTTCTCTTTGGTTATTTCACTATTTGGTTCCATCCCTACATTGTCAATCCAAGCTCTAATTATATGGCAATACATAAAACAGCATCCTTACAAGTACCAAACCAAATAGTAAAATTTTCAGGATTTTCTAAAGACCAAAAACAGAAATAATACTCTCTGGATAAGTATTAAACCAGGTCAAGTTAGAACAAAAACATGATCAAGACTCAAGCTTTTCTAAGAAATGAATAAAACCCATTATTATAATGAGATTTAACAAGTAGAATACATCATAACAAATTGTGGGTCACATGGGTTTCATAGATTATGCACAAAAGAATTCAGTTTTATGAAAGCCAATATGAATTTTAGTTTGCAATATTAACAGCTAAAAATAACATAACCTATCCAAAATTATCATGACGATAGGACTAACCCCCTGCTAAGTTGTTTTCCTGATAAATGAGATTTATTCCTTCATAATATATATATATATATAGAGAGAGAGAGAGAGAGAGCCAGTGACTTACAGTTTCCTGTTTTGATTCTTGGGGTTTGAAACTTGTTAGTTTTTGTGTGTGTTTTGTGTATAGTTCCCTCTGAGGAGAGAGAATCTTCGACCAGGAGAGCGAAGTGGTAGAAGAAGATATGAAATGCCCGTATTGAACTTATTCTTGGATTGTTCAAGAAAAAATATATATATATCCTTGGGCAAAATGTATGTCTTTTTCTTTATATATTCTTTTGGTTTCAACTAGTTAGTAGTTAATTCTATTTATTTATTTATTTATTTTTAAAGTATTTTTTAATGGTTTTCTTATCGATATCATAGGGTAGTTTTAATCCTATTTAACAAAATATATGATGTTTTATGAGGTAAAGCTGCATTGCTTTTACGCTACGCTAGTCTATTGCTCCTTGGGCGTGGGCGTAGTACACCTACGATCATATGATGAACTTCTTGTTAGTTTTTCTTTTTTAGAATTAAACTTCACTTCTAGTCATCAAGCAGATATGTAATTTGATTAAAAATACAAAATCAATTATTAATTATTAATAAAAACTAACCTCTTTTTCACGTATCATTGCTTTTTTTTAATTTTAATTTTATTTTTCAATTATATTTTAAAATATTAAATTTATTATAGATTTAGCTTTATAATTAATTTTAATTTGTTTTTTATAAGATTATTATGGTTATATAATTAAATTCACAGGATTAATAAGTTAACCTGAATTAATTAAAGTTTTAAAATTTTTTTTTTTAATTTAATTATTTAATATTGAATTAATTAAGAATCGGTGATTATATTAACTGGCAAATATGTGAGGTTCCACTCTGCTTGGTTGCCACAATACATGTCAAAGTTTTGTTGACGCTTCCCCCAGTTGTAGTCAACACATACAGGAGGGAGAGAGGTTCTTAACGTGCGCAAACCACAACAACTAGATGAAGAACATTTGGTGCCACTACATTAATATTTACTTTCAAGGGACACAGCAGAGGCTGTTCTTCAAGTTTTAAATGTATTACAGTAATGAACAACGTTGTTTAGTTTACTATATATATAATAAGAATATTCAAAACATAAAAAATTGTTTAAGAAAAGACTTGCTTGATATCATTAGAGAAGAAAGCATGGTATAAAAGGCCCGTTGATACCTGCTATGATCCCCGTTCGAGTTTCTGCCATGCCTGGTTCAGACCATCGGGGGGGAAGCTGTGAATGAATGTGATCATACGCATATGTTTGAAAGAATTACGGTTTCCATCGAAAACAGATACTGTTAAAGAGTTCAGGGTACTGTCTGTAGTTTCCGAGGTAGTGTGTATACTGCTACCTTAAAGAGTTCAGGGTTAGCGACTGAGGGTCTGTCATCTTATCTTGCTTGGGATGGTTTTTTTAAGAAAGTCAAATATTTATTCTAGTATTTGTAGCATGAAATATATAAAATAGATTACAGAGTCGTAGGTAGGTATGATTACGTAACTTAATATTCAAAACCCACAACCAGACTCCAAATAATTTCAAAGATTTAGAAACTTTAAATTGAAAGATTTTCTGTCTATTTTATTTTGATCAAAAGATAAATCTTTCTTTGAATTTTTAGTTATATATTTATTTAAAGTGATGATATATAAGTTCTTACTCAAGAAATCCTTATACTTAGTTAATTTAATGATTTTATTTTATTAAATCGTCATCATTCTAATATGAATTTGAGGATTTTAATCAATTTATTAAAACTTAACAAGAAAATTCCTACCAATCAATAATACAGAAAACGTCAATAAAATTATATTTTATATAAATAAAAATACCAAATCAAGAGGAGAAAATAGATAAATAAATGATTTAAAATGCCGTAACAATAAACATTAAGAGATAAATAGATGGACTTATATAACTATAAACAACAGTTTACTGGTTTTTTTTTTATATCATCATATCTTTTTAGAGGATTTTTGAATCATTGAAATAAGATGTTTTTATTGCACATATTCATTTCGATTAGTATTTAGGTGTTTGTTTGAGCTGTACAGGATAAAATTCACAACAGATAGAACTGGAGCCATCACTATAATCCTTTCTGGGAAGGTAGGAGTAATCATTCTCTATTATGGACAATCTACTTCTTTCTTAGCATATTATAAGATAAAGAAAGACCGGCTCCAGCTGTGCTAAAACAGAGAATTGTGGATTGTTAGATGAAGCTACTTGGTTGGCGTGGTGGTAATGATGATCTCAAAAGCTGTCAGGCAAGAAGACAACAAGGGATACCTTTTAGATCGTACTAGAGTGTTTTCTCACACTCTTGAAATAATAAAACTAAAAAAAAAAAGTTTGATTACGAAAAAAAAGGTGCACAATGAATAGCACTGTTCCTTTTCCTCCAATTCGGTAGTAGCTCTGAAAGTTCTTTAAAACACAAGGCTTCATATGTGCGTCCAAGATACAGAAAGCAAGAATGATGGCGTATCTCATGAACACAGGACACTGGCCAAAGCAGTACAGGAAGCATTTAAATCTGAATTTGGGGGTATCATTAGTAACATGTTGACATTAGCTTTGCCAACATGATATTGGCATATAATAAACTGCAAAAGTTTTGCTAAAAATTTGTATGCATGTACAAAAGAAAGTAATTTCGGTGGGTGCTATATTTAATAGCAAACCATTGTGTGACAATACAAATGGTAGTAGACAGAACTAATCGTGTCATGTCGGCTGTAATTAACCAATATGAACATATGAGTAATTAAAACGTAGAAAGAATGGAGAATAGCTGATTAATTAAGCTCCAAACTTGGGTACTTTAGCGGTGGAGATTTGAGCAAGAAAATGCTCCGCTACAAGCCTACGCTGAATCTTTCCGGTGGCGGTTTTCGGGAGAGAATCAGTGATGAATACCTTCTTGGGAACCTTGAAGGTTGCAAGATTTTTCTTGCAGAAGCTGAGCACCTCATCTTCATCAATGTTCGATCCTTCCCTTGGAATTATGGCACAATTTATCTGCAAGTGAAGAAAACAAAATGTCAAGTTGAGCCAAGAATTAGGAATTCACAAACACGTAAGATGTGGTCCACTGCAATGAGGTTGACTTCAGCATAAAGATTTCTTACCTCTTCCCCATATTTTTCATCCGGAACTCCGAAGGCGACAGCCTGAGCAATGTCAGGATGAGACAAAAGTACTGCATCCACTTCAATTGGTGATATCTTCTCCCCTGAAAACACAAGAACAAATCACAAAATCAGCAAAATTGATCGATGAATTCCAGCAAATAGCTGGTCAATTAGTTTTAAACTTGACGTCTTCCTTCAAGTTCACACATTTTGACTTTCAATAACGCTCAGGTTTCCATGAAAAGCAAGCAATCTAATTCTAGAACAGTAAGTCCATCTAGAATCTGCATATTGGAATATGAACTTTCCAAATCAAAAGCATTTTTTTATATTATTGTTATTTTGACTAGACACATAATTTGATGATGAATGCACATTTTGTTCGAAGAGAACTACTAATGTTGATCACAGCTGAAACATCTTGACCGTGCTTCGTGATGCCCTACTATGCACACGATAACAATACTAAAATATATTTCTCTTGTTCAAAATTTGATTCTGGGGACCTATTTTTATTTTATTTTATTTTATTGACTAGAGCACTAATAGAGAAAAACTAAAATGTGCATACATACCTCCACGGTTAATAAGCTCCTTGATCCGACCGACAAGGTGCAAAAATCCATCCTCATCAAGAAAACCGACATCCCCTGTATGGAACCACCCGAATTGAAAAGCAGCCTTATTGCCTTCAGGATTATTCTTATAACCCTTGGTCACATTAGGCCCTCTAATACACACCTCGCCACTAACTCCAACCGGTTGAACCACCCCATTCTCATTTAAAATGGCCATTTCCTGCCCAATGGGTCGTCCGACCGACCCGGGTTTATGGGGGCCATCTTCGGGTAACGGGTTGGAAGCCATTAAATGCGCTGCCTCAGTCATTGCATAAGCCTCCAAAACCGGTGCGCCAAAGGCCTCCTCTAGCCGTTCCATGATAACCGGCGCCAAAGAAGCGCTACAGCTCCTGATAAACCTTAGCTTGGGGTAAGCCAGCTCTGGCTTGCTGACATGGCGGTCAAGAATAATCTGATGAATTGTCGGGACTGCAGTGTACCACGTGGCATTATATGAAACCATGTCTTTCCAAAATGTTGAAGCAGAAAATCTCCCGGCGGCTGGAAGAGCCACGGCGGCTCCAGCCACTAGTGAACTCAATAACCCAGCTAATAATCCATGCACGTGAAATAGCGGCAACACGAGGACAGTGGAGTCAGACTCGGTGAGTTTGTAAACCGATTTTATGTTCAAAACCGAAGAGGCCAAATTCAGCTGAGTCAAAGGGACGCCTTTGGGCCGGCTCGTGGTGCCAGAAGTGTGTAAGAACAAAGCCACGTCAGATGAGTCGTTCACTACATCGTCAACAGCGTCAGGTACTGATTCTGACTCGGTTGAGAGAGTTACTCTTTTGGATTGGAAGTCAAGCGTGGATGTCACGTGAGGGATTTTGAGCTTAGAAGCCGCGGTTAGTGCCGGTAGGATTGGCTCTTGTGGCATGATTAGGAGTTTTGATTCTGAGTCGGAGAGGTAAAACTCGAACTCCTCGGCTGTGTAAGCCTGGTTTAACGGCGCAGCTGTGGCTCGGCAACGAATTACAGCCAGAAACGTGACCACAAACTGCATAGAGTAAATAATGAGTGAAAATTATATATAAAAAAACGTTTTGTACAGTTTTTGGATCTACAAAAGGATAGCATAATCGACAGTACCTCGATGGTGTTGGGGAAGGTGAGAGCGACGACATCACCGGGATTGATGCCGGCGGAGATAAGAAGAGAGGCGGCATGATCGACAATCTGTTGCAATTGAGCGTGTGTTAAATCGAGTCTGCCAGAGAGTGATACAGCGCGACGATTTGGGAAATCCTTGGCTGATTTGTTTAACAAAGCAGTCAAAGTGAGGGACTCCATTTTCTTTAGCTTTGTGTATACGGAACAAAAAATTGATTTAATTTAACTTAGAAGTGAAAGTTTTAATTGAAAGAAAGCGTGTTTGATGGTGAGGGAGGAGAGGGATTTTTATAAATGGGACGTGGTGGAAGGTGGAGGTTGTAACGGGGAAGGTAGGTAGGTCATAGGTGAGAGAAGGGATTACACGTAGGAAAAAGGGTCGGTCAGTTTGAGGATGCCTGACTTTCTTCTTACACGTGGAGGGACCTTTACGGTTAGATTTTGAATGGGCTGGGAGGTGGAGGCTCATCTGGCACAAGTGCATCCAGAATCCAGGTACAAAGCCACACAGTTGCAAAAGTGGCACTGTTTTCAGTTTTTGCTCTGGATACGTATCCTATTTTAATGTAGAAATGTGACGTGGCTGAAATAATGTGTTCTTATTTTCAGAAAAATAAAAGAAAAAACGCAATAAACAAGTTTTATTCTATCATGCTGTTGACTTGTTTAGGAAATGGCCACGCCGACTGTTCCTCCTTTGCCTGAAGTATCTGACACCAGCCCGCCACATCAGAAGAGCTCTTTTTTAGAAACTTCAGGCGCCCTCGCCTTGGGTAAAAAAAATAAAATGTCATAATATATATACATATAGACATATTCTTATAAATTTAATGTGAATACATTAAATATATATATATATATAAGAATAATAAAATATAAATACAGTTATACGAGTTGAACACTTTGTTTTTTTTTTTTGTATTTATTAAGATAAATAGTTTTCATAGGCTTTTTAATTTATAATTAGATTTAGAAAAATAATAAATTTAAAAAACTTACATATTTATTTTTTATATTTCTAAAAACAAATTAATAATCAGTTGATATTGAGATATATATCGCATTATTTTCGTCACCCTATCCTTGTCTCTACGTCAATTTGATGTGATTTATAATTGTATAAATGTTTATAAGGCATCATCAGGAAAGGTGGGTTTCAATTCCACATTACTCCGTTTATATTCTTCAACTTCTTAAACTTTCGATCCTTACGTCTCTTTTAAGTTTTGCGAGCACATAATTATAGCTTCCGAGACTTTATTCCTTCAATATCTATGCCTTTTTTTTTAAGTTTCAAAAATATTTTTAAAAAATTTAAAAAGTTTTTTATTTTTTTATTTCAAATTAATATTTATTTTTTAAAATTTTAGACCATTTTAATATACTAACCTCAAAAAATAATTTTTTAAAAAATAAAAAATATTATTTTAATACATTAAAAAAAAACTTTAAAATATTAAACCCACTAGTCTACTTTCCACCTCCATGCTCAACCTTGGCTCATGGTCAAAAATAGAAGAGAAACCTGGAAATTCAAATATCAGTAAGCAATTTCATTGAAACCTGGGAATATCTGGTGGCTGAGACTTGGTAGGCCAGACGGTGACTGGGATTCGTGGAAACCTCTCCTTGCAGTGTAGAAAAACGTCAGCGCTTACGCACCAAAGCATGAAGCTCATTGCCATCGAGGTAATGATATGACATGCCACTGGATAGCCTAACTCAAGTTGGCCACTTGTTCGTGGATTAGCAAATGCAATGTTTAATTTGGTCACTACGTGTAAATATAAAAAATATATTAAAATTAGATGCGATACACGTAAATTAATTAAATATTTATATTAATAATAAAAAATAAAAAATTTTTGTTTTAGAAAAGGAGAGTACTCCATCTATAAGAGATTACATTACACACTGTGTTCAATAGTTGAAGCCATTCATGTATAATTTGTTAATCATCACATCTATTTGTTAATCAACGAATATTTGGATTTTTGCTAAGAAGCGAAATTACTAATTATATCAATGTTAGCATAAATAATCCATGTATAATTTCAATAATATCATGGCTATTTCGAATTTTTAGAAAGATTTTTTTTATAAAAAAAAAACACATTAGTTCTGATTTGTAGCTGATTTCAATAAGATTAAAAAAAACTAGTAAGGAATTGAAAAAATACTGTTTATACATACTCATGGTTGTGTTTTATTGAATTAGTATAACGATGATGGTTTCGTCCTACCATCAAAAATATTAAATTAGTTATTAGATTATTTTGATTTTATAATATAGTATGCAGATTTAGTGGATTAACCCAATTTATCTTAATCGTTATTAATCGAGTTATCTCGATCTTTATTACTCGGATTACAAATTTATCGTGTTATCTTGAATTGATTCAAATAATTTTTTTTTGTTCTTCTATATTTTAATATGATGAGAATTAAGCTAATTGTTTGTTCTCTTAAAAAAAAATTATGGATTGATTTTTTTTTATCATCTAAGTTAAATAAAACTAATATATTTGATTCATTCATGTTTATAACCCAAATCACATATTATTATTTTTATAATTTTAAATTACATTTACAGCATCTGTACATCATTGAAAAAAAATCCAACTCTGATACACAACTATTTGATGCTATTCTCCTTTCTTTCTTTACTTTTTTTATTAGCAGGAATTGGGCTTCGAGTTACACAACTAGTTTGCATTTTGGAAATGGAGAAATACTCTATCAACACCCCGTTTCTTTTTACATTTTTAATACGAAGATGTAAAAAATAATTTTTAAAAATAAAAAATATATTATTTTAATAAATTTTTAATTATTTTATACTCTTAAATATCCTTTAATTATACCTAGTACTCGGTCGATAAAGCTCTAAAGTTAGGTCACCGGGAAAAAAGAAAAAAAAAAGTCTTCATACATACCCTTTCACGTCGTATAGTCGTGTTGAGGCTTAACAACGCTTGCAATTAGATTTATCATCTATAAGAGATTACATTACACACTGTGTTCAATAGTTGAAGCCATTCATGTATAATTTGTTGATCATCACGTCTATGTGTCAATCAACGAATATTTGGATTTTTGCTAAGAAGCGAAATTACTAATTATATCAATGTTAGCATAAATAATCCATGTATAATTTCAATAATATCATGGCTATTTCAAATTTTTAGAAAGATTTTTTTTTAAAAAAAACACATTAGTTCTGATTTGTGGCTGATTTCAATAAGATTAAAAGAAACTAGTAAGGAATTGAGAAAATACTGTTCATACATACTCATGGTTGTTGTTTATTGAAGTAGTATAATGATGGTTTTGTCCATTAAAAAAAACATTAAATTGGTTATTAGGGTCAGTAAGTTTTTTTTTTTTATTAAGTTTAATAATTATTACCATATTTATCAGAAATAAATAATTTTTTTCACGTTTTAAAAACATGGTAAAAACATTGATCAAAATTTTATTTATTTTATTTTTTATTTCAATTTTGACCCTCATTCTTTGACTTTTTTTATCATTTTGTTAATTTAATTTTTCTTTTCAATTTCACCCTCTAATCAAGAATAAAATTTATTTTTTTATTTCAATTTTGATTCTCATTCTTTTAAAAAAAAAATTTAAATCCTTTTATATAATTGAAGTTCATTTTCCAATTTCATCATTCAATAATTGATTGTGTTGGAAATTGAACTTCATGATTTTTCTAGATAGGATGCTTATGGTTTAATGACCTGAGTCATGAGTTTGAAAAGTTAATGCAAGTTGATATTTTTTTCTATACTTATATTTTTTTTCCAGCTTTCTTCATTCCACATTGTTTTTATATTACTCGGGTTACCTCAACCCTTATTACTCGGATTACAAATTTATCATATTAACTCGGATTGATCCGAGCTATTTTCTTGTCCTTCCATGTCTAATATGATGGGAATTGAGCTAATTGTTTGTCTTTCCTTAGAAAAACAATTTTAGGTTAACTTTTTTTTTTATTATTTAAGTAAAATAAAACTAACTTATTTGATTCATTAGTCTATGAATCAAGTCATAATTTTTTTTCTTCTAATTTTAAAATACATTTATAGCATGTTGACATCATTTTTTTTTTTTAAAGAATGCAGTTCTGGTACACAACTATTTGATGCTATTCTCCTTTCTTTCTTTACTTTTTTAGTAGCAGGAATTGGGCTTCGAGTTACACAACTAGTTTGCATTGCATTTTGGACAACGGATTTTGAACATGGCTGCACTCAGGTCCGCGCTATGGGCTAGCCTCGCAAAACTTAAAAATCGATGAAATTTTTGGGTTCTGGTTGAACAAAGGACAGCAAAATGGGGGCTTCTAAAGTTAAAGCAGCTGACAGAAAGTGATAATAGGGACTGGGTGTTGGAATATTTCGAAGTACTGTTAGCCAAGGAATTTTTTTTTTTTTAAAATGACATAATTTGGTAAAAATTTTAGAAGGATGACGTGGGTTTTAAAATTACGTGAAAAATAACATAATTTGAATACAATCTTGTTTTTTAATATCAATACAAATCTGTTATTGAAAATAGTGATTGAACATAACAGAATTTCTTAATATCAAGTCTATATAAAACCGTTATTAAGAATAACAATTGTACAATGATATTTACTTTTTTTAAAAATAATTAACTTATTAAAAAAACAATTAAATTTTTTATAAAAATCAAATATTTAAAAGATAAGATTCAAATATTCAATGATCAAGGAGATAAAGTGAAGTGGCACAAGAGAGAAGAAGAAAAAATAGATCATCAAGGAGACACTGAGAATCCATTTTAACATATTTGATATCATTAGAAAGATTTTAACAAGAAAATTTTAAATACATCTTAGAAAACCACTAAACAATGTCGCAATTAACCTTGAACAAAACCTTTAGGAAATTAGAACCATATTTAATGGTCTTTCAAGGTATGATTAGAATTGTCTCGTCGAGATCTTTATAACGATACTGAGTGTGTAAAAAACAGAGCTCTAGTGTGTCCCCACTAACCCATTTTTTCTTAGTCATTAGATATTTCATTTCATTTCTTGGCCATTAAATTTTTATGAAAAATTAAATTAATATTTATAACTGTTAATTAATTTGATTAAGAAATAATTTTTTAAACGACCACTATTTTTTATAACAGATATGTTAAAAATATAATAGTTTTTTAATAGATCTCGATATTTTTTGTTAAACTGTGTTGGGATTACAAAATACCTTTACAATGCAGATTTAAAGTGACGACATGAATGAATTTCTGGGTCTCCCACATCACCATCCAAATTTCAAGGAGTTAAAAGAGAAACAGTGTATATAAAATGTGGTCAGCTTTCCATTAAAAAAACGCAACAGGTTATCCTGTTTGAATAATTATCCATTAAAATAATAATAATAATAATTATTATTATTCAAACAGTGTACATTAGCGGTTGATGCAATGGCATAATAAGAAATGGTGTCAGCAGAAAACTTCTTGCCTAATTGCGTTCCTGTTTGAATAATTATTTACAAATATATACATATATATATATATATGTATATATGTATATAGTTTCTCTTCTGATTAATGCTATGGATACCATGAAAATTATTATAATAATCGATCTTAAATAATAATCCTCAATTTATTTTAATTATAATATCTTCTCTGTTCGAGTTCAATCCACTTTAATTTTCGTTACCTTTTCATCATTAGAACTATATATAGTAACTCTTCTTTATTTATGTAATTTAACTACATAACATTGATTTGTTTAGTATTTGCTCGAGTGTAGTCGTGTATGTGGGCGTTATTTCTTAGATTAGAAAAAAAATCAATTTTCAGTTGCATGGAAAAGTAATAACTATATATGAAACAATTATAAAAACAATGGTGCCACGGCTTAAAATAATTGAAGATCACCATCCTCCAAAGTGAAAAAAGAAAAGAAAAAACAAAACCCTAATTTCAAGCAAATTAGAGTCAACAATTCAATCGCCCCCCCTGGTGTGGTGTATTCAAAGTCTTCTGTTTTCTTGTGAGGCCAAAAGTCCATTAAAAAAAATGGCATTCTGTTGTTTTAATAAGAAATTAGTGTCGAGAACAAACAAAGCAAAGGTCAAATGTACTGGGTAAGTTGCCTTTGTCAACATGTGGGGTTCCACGGAAAACCCAAAACTTTCTTCGTCTCAAGCCAGCCCATATTTTAAGATTCATTGAAAAAACAAAAAAAACAAAGTAATTTATTTTATGAATTGCACACTGCATGACTCGGCAAAGTATTGTCTTGTCCGAGGCTTACCTGTTGCTAAGCTCATATTAATGCCATCGAAGAATTAGCTAATTGTTAATTTTATTAAAATTTATAGAAATTAATTGAATTGTACGTAAATTGATCTAAAAATATAATAAAAAATATTATCTTGTCCTGACATGAACAAGACACTAATTTATTTTATGAATTCGTTAATCACATTTCTATTATTAAACATTACGGCATTGACTCTTTGGATGATGACAGAATTTTGGTCGAATAACATAGTATTGTGCCGTAAGTAATTTGTCTAGTTACGTGGTATGGTTGGGATTAATAATACAAGTGTCTGTCTACACACACACACACACACACACACGGCCTTTTGTCAGCTTATCGATTTTTGTTTTGCATCTCCAGAGAGTGACTCTCTGTTTTTGCAAAATATAAAGTAATGAATCTAGGAATACATGTTTCAGACAAAAAGGCAAAATCAACATTAAATTAATACCAAGTAGTTAAATTAGCATTTTCTCATTCTTTTCAACTCTGAGGTTTTATACTTCTGTTTTCAAAGCAAACTATTACTACATTAATGTTTGTTTATCAATTGCTGTCGGATATATAATTAAAAGTATACATTCTAATAATATTTTTCTACTTGAAAATGTATTAAAATAATATATAATTTTTTATTTTTAAAAATCTATTTTTGATATCAAAACAATTTAAAAAAATAAAAATAAATTTTTTTAAATTTTCTAAAAAAAAAAAAACATTTTCACCCAAAAAAACATGCCTAACCCATGTGGGAAAGTTTAATGAAAGAGGAACTTACACTATTTTACTATATCAAATATCGAGAATTAGTGAAATAAAGTTATTGTAACATTATTTCTGTGTTTCCAGTTATAATGATTTTGAGGCAACAGCCAACGTGATTGGTTAATTTATTTGTCATTAATTTAAAAGTAAACGGTAACTGTTACCAATTACAATTATATATTGATATAACAAAATAAACTAAAATACAATATATGTGTTTTATTATAACTACACTGCTTACTTCCACTCCGGTCATTGTTTTATGGACTTTTTTTTTCTTTTAGTTTCCTGGAATTTTTATTTCTAGAAATTTGGCTATTAAACTTTTTTTTTATAAAAAAATTGCATCCTCCAAAGCTATGTTGACATCATTTAACATCTTGATTTTTTTTTCATTTGCATACTATATAGCTGTATCCAATATTTCAAATAGTTTTTAATGTTTAATTAAAGTTTGTTATTACAAAATTAAATTTTAGTTTATAATTAAAAATATTGAAACAACAAAGAGATCAAGAATTAACACAAAGATTCGGTCACTTTCATTTTTATTGTTCAAAGTTGGGTGTGGAAAACTTTAATTTGATTATTGAAGTTTTCATTTTTTTTTATATTTAGTCCCTATTATTTTAGAATTTTATGTTTTAATCTCAAATCTTATTTTTTCATGTTTCGGTTCTTGAACATTGAGGGAAGAGAGAGAAAGTTATTGAAAAATAATAAAAGAAAAGGTGTCTAGTAAGTTACATTCCTGTAAAAAAATAATGTCGGTATCATTAGGTTCATCCTAGAGAAGCGAATTCAATAAAGATGATTTTGTCATTTAACCATATTAAAAAAAAATATCAGAGCCTGTAATTTTTATTTAGATTAATTTACATTTTTTAAAAAATAATTTTAAAGTGTTTCGCGGCTGGAATTTTGAAATTTTGGTATCAGGTTGAAATATTTGTTTATGTGATCCAAATATTCGCAACCGTTTTAACGATGTATCAGTTCATATATTTTTTAATTTATTTTATATATTAAGTGTGGATATTATTTTTTCATTTTTTAATTAATAAATTTCATGATTTCAGAAAATATATTTATAATGCAAACACCTTTTTTTTTATTCTTTTTTCTTTTGTGTTAAAAACTAACTTTGATTCAAGCATTGGTAGGCTGATTAGTTATTTTTTAGTCCGAAATGTCACTATTCCAATATTCATAATTTTAAGTATCATGATACACATTTCTCCATTTGAGTTTAATTCGTCCATTTTTTCTGAATTTTTTATTTTTTATTTTTTATGATGCAGACTTTTAACAACTCTTATATAGTCATTCAACTGCTAATGTTGTCTTGTTTGCGGGTTTGACGACTTACTTATTTACGTAAGCTTGAAAATGAATTCGGATCGCATGAAATTAATCGGGGGAGAGAGCAATATGTAAGCTTGAAAATGAGTCGACGGCACGACATGGCCGGATCTCATTTTCAAAGACATCACTATTTTTCCAAGAGATGTATCAAGTAATACCTGGCTAGCTAGCCGGAGATTCCATTAACTAACGTATCTGGATCATCCTATATAGAATCTTCAAATTTATACGACTGACTCCTAGTACAGTTCGTTTTCTACGAGATACTGCCATTATTAATAAAATAGATTGTTTAAAATTACAGTCGAAACTGGGGTGGAAGCGGTTTTATTTTAATATATTTTTAAATAAAAATTATCTTTTAAAAATTATCTTTTACACTACAATACCAAACATATATTAAATTTTCATCTCCCTCGTTAAGCAATTTGTATATAAATCAATGCTTGGTACGTAAGCAATTTGTATCAGATATTTACAAGACCTTATAAATATAATACAGGTTTTGAAAAGTCCACGGGGTGACATTGTAATGCTCCTTCTTGTAATTAATTAATGTATTTAATTTATACTTAAATGAGATCCAAAAGGAAATGAGTTTAGTTAATTAACAAGAATTTGGTGGTTCAAGTCACTATATAAACCATTGCTTGGTATGCAGACTGCGTATCGGAGTGTAAATCATCCATGATTTCTTTCAAGTAAAGTCTCTCTCTCCATATACATAGTTTCTACTTCTTCTTCTTTTTTCATAGTTATTCTTTCTGAGTGCATAATTCACACTGCACAAATTACTCATATATGTATAAATTTAATTAATATTTTCCGGTGCATTTACTTATTGATTAGCATGCTTTCTGGTAATGATTTGCATCAAGAGTTTTCATTTATCGCTATTCGTTTATAGTACGTACTTGGCTTGCAAGAATTTTTTTTTTTCCAGCATCCTTTCTGAATTTGAATTGTCGGTTGTTCAATGCCTGTCATGTATTGATAGGAGGATTAGGCTTCGAAATATTATCAATATGAGGTTTATATGGACCGTCATTAATTATATATAGTTATTTATAGTATGAATATTGGTCTCGTAAATCAAATCTATGTAAAGGGTTTTTATTATTATTATTATTATTGATAACCAAAGTACTTGGAGTTTTATTTATTTTTGTTAATTGCAAGGATAAACCCATGCAAATTATTTGAGAAGGATTCCGCCATGCTCAGTATGGTCCGGAAGTACTCATGCTCAAACATTTCATGCTATATATGTTGGAGAAGAGGAACATACTTTTTAGTGATGGAGCTAATTAAGACTCCAATTTTTCACATTTTTTTTTAATAGTTTCAGCCTTAGAAGGTGATGCCATCCTCCTCCTCCTCCTCCTCCTCCTCCTCCTCCTCCTTCTTCTTCTTATTATTATTAAAACTAGAGATTAATGATATATAACGAAAACATTTTGTAGTGACATGACAAATGATTTGTCTCAACCCTTTATTCATTAAGAGGTAACTTTACAGATCATGTCCTAGTATCTTCATATTTTATTCTGGGTGTTTTTTTTCCCCTGAATTCATTGCTCCTTCAAGGGTAGAAATAATTAAATTGGTAAGTCATGCTATTTTACTTGATTTTCGGAGTTGATATAATAACTAAGGAGATCGATCGATGCACCCAGCTCGTTTTAGCTATCAAAGATCAAAACTAAGATCAAGTTATATATACAGAAAGAAAAATTAATTCTTTTAAATCTCGTAGTTCCATATATATATATATATATAGGTCTTTTAATATTGAATTGTAAAGATGGATTTAGTTCTGGGACACAAAGGTTGCTGATAAAAAAATACACTCAACCACGAAATCAATTAAAAAAATTAGTTTTACTCAACATTTTTGGTCTAATAAACCGGTTATGGTTGCACTATCAATATAAAGTTTAATTCTAGTTATCATTTATTTTCAGATTTTCTTTTCTAATAATAAAAAAAACATGTTCATTTGTTGACAATGAACATGAATTTTTCCACACACAAAAGAAAAATACATTAAGATTATATAGTCTTTCTTAAAAAAAATTAAAATCATAATTCATCTTAATATTTTTGTATTTGTGATAATCTAATTGTTTAATTTTACTTCATTCAAATTAAAAACTTATCATGGAAATTTTATATAATTACCTAAAAGAGAAAATATTTATATTATATTTATTATACAAAAACAAATTTATAACACTAACTAGGGCTCTTTTTTTTTTCCTTTCTAACACACTTTGCCAAAAGTTTTGGTAAAATAATACATGCTAAAAAAGTATTTGAAAAAAAAAAATTTAACAAAAATATAATCGAGAATAAGAACTTTAATAAAGATACGATTGAGAATAGCACTTTTGATTAAAAAAAAATCAATCTATAAAATAACTTAATTTAACTCTAACCCTAAATACAAACTTTAAATCTGAAAAACAAACCTCAAAACTAACACTAATCACTAACCTTAAAAACAAACACTAATTAATAACTCTAAAATAAAACCCTGAATATATAAATATAATAAAATATTTTGGCCATTTTTTTATCTTTTTATTTGTTTAGGATTTACTATCAACCCAATAATGAAGCTAGGATAAAATTCAATAAAAAAAAAACTTGTACTACATAATGAAATTGAAAAAAAATTAAAAGATAAAAAAAATAAAAAAAATAAAAAGATTTTATTATATGTAGTTAGGGTTTTTTTTAGAGTTATTGATTAATGTTTGTTTTTAAAGGTTAATGTTTGTTTTTGAGAATTAGGGTTAGGATGTTGTTTAAGAATTGTATTTGGGTTAGAGTTTGTTTCTAGTTTGGTTTTTATAGTCAAAATCATTATTTTTAATAACGTCTTTATTAAAATTATTATTCTCAATTGCGTCTTATCAAATCACTATTTCTTAAATTAGTGGGATATTTTATTAAATGATTTTTTTGCTTGTGCTATTTTTCCAAAATTCTTGAAAAAATTAATGTGTTAGAAAGGAAAAATACCCCACTAACTAAATGAAAAAAAAAAAAAAATTTACATTGCTAAAAAATGCTTGTGTATATATATATATATATATATATATATATATTGATAATGTTTTTTTTTTCATTTGGGAAACACTGAAAACTTGTAAATAAGAACCATAAATAACATTTAAAATGCGTTTTTAAAACTCATTATAAATTTAATGTAAAAACAATAATATAGAAAACGAGGATCATGATGGATTGATCATAATTAAGGAAGTAAAGAACAGCGTTTTTTCTTCTATTAATGTTTTTTTGTTCTATCATTACAGAACCTGATTCATGTGAACATATACAATGAATCAAATATTTGTAATTATTGTGTAATTTGATTAATATAACTGTGCAATTCACTATTTCCACTAGTGCAAATCCACTTTCAATGGATATATTTATGCAACAATGATTTTCACGACATCATCTGCTTTAAGTCAGAGACTCAGAGTTCGTGGTAGGACTATAAAACCACCCATCTTACATGAATACAAAAATTCTTTTTAAAACTACAAAGATTATTTCAAGATTTTAAATTTATTTTTTAATAATTATAAGTTTGATTTTTTTTAGAACCATTAAAAATTTATATGATCGTTAATTTTAGGATATGTGAGATTAATTAAAATAATACATATAAGTTGATTCAAATATTTATATTAATAATAATTTTTTTTAATTAAAAAAAAGAACATATCTCCCGCCGTTAGATTCTCAATTAGTTGCTAATTAATTAGCCACTACAAATTCAAATTTCTCCTTCTCAATCGAGCAAACTTTTGGCTAACCCCACCGAGCATGCCTATAAATAGTTTCTCCCATTTCAGAACTCTTCTTTTAAAAGATTTCGATACTGTTTGGTATTGGTTTTTAACGGACGTATTTTAAAAACGTGTTTAACATAAAAAAAAAATAAAGTTGATATTTTTTGAAGTATTTTTGATAATTTAATTTATTAATATTAAAAAAAATTATATTTTTTCAAATAAAAAATATTTTACCTGAATATCAAACAAACATAGAATAAAAAAAAATCACCTATTTATAACTTCTCGTGCAGGAGTTGAAGGAACGGACGTCGACGAAAACACACAAATATTACACTTTGTTTGATGGCAACGAAGTTCTTGGCACTAGCTTGCATACGCAAAGAGAGTTATGGGGACTTATCGCCAAGGCCAAGGTATCCTTCGATGCCCAAGTACCCGAAAGGGGTTTCGGCTCAAGAAACGAACGTGGAAGGATCAGAGGCAAAGGCAGTGTTTTGTGTTCTGGGAATGACATGCGCTGCTTGTGCTGGATCTGTTGAGAAGGCTGTCAAAAGGCTTCCTGGAATACGAGAGGCTGTTGTTGATGTCTTGAATAACAAGGCTCAAGTTCTGTTCTACCCCAGTTTTGTTAATGTAAGCTATCCTTAATTTAATTTGTTTTGGTTCTTATCTTTATCTGTGGTTTTTTTTTCTTTTTTTTTTTAAAAAAATATTCTTTTGTTGTTGCATGCGTGAAGTCAAAGCAATTGAAATTCTTTTTCTAAGTTTTAAATTAAGGAAAGTGAAAGGCATAAGGGACTTTTATAATTAGTGCTTCTTTTGAATCTTATAGTATTCTCCAACTAGTTTTTTCTTAGTTAATACCATCTGTGAGTTCTTGCTTAATTATGTGAATTAGAAGACAGATTTATTTAAGGTTGAGGCCATGTCATCTTAGAATGTCTGAATCCCATATCCCAACCTTCAGATTTGTAAACAATAACAAAATCGAACAAATTTTGGGTCATTTGATAGTGGAAATGAAACACAGACTACTTAGTTTGGAAAGCTCTTCCAGGGGTGGCCTCAAATTTGATATCAACAACTTTCCATATTGCATGTTACACTATTTAGTGGCAATATACCACCTTCTTCTTTCAAGATAGTAGTTGTTTCATGCAATTAGCATATTTACAAGCATTTCTTATCAACTAGCTAGCTTAAATGGAATACAAACATGTCTAGCGTTCCTTCTAAGTTTCAACAATCTGACATTGCATTTCACTAACCTGCACTGCTATGTCAAGTTGCCCCAACTGATAGTTTATAGCAGTAAAGCACTCCCAACCTGTCTTAAGTAATCTGATAATGACAGGAAGAAACCATTCGTGAGACTATTGAAGATGCCGGATTTGAGGCCACGTTGATTCAAGAAGAAACCAGTGATAAATCCACTCAAGTTTGCCGAATTCGTATTAATGGAATGACTTGCACTTCTTGCTCCTCTACTGTTGAACAAGCTTTGCAAGCAATTCCAGGTGTGCAAAAAGCTCAAGTAGCCTTAGCAACTGAAGAAGCAGAAGTTCATTATGATCCAAAGATCCTGGGCTGCAATCAGATCTTAGAAGCGATAAATGACACAGGATTTGAAGCTGTACTTCTTAGTACTGGTGAAGACATGGGCAAGATAGGGCTTAAAGTTGATGGTGTAAGAACACATAATTCGATGAGAATGATTGAAAATTCTCTTCAGGCACTCCCCGGTGTTCAAAGTATAGACATAGATTCTGAAGTGAACAAAATCTCCCTTTCTTACAAACCAGATGTAACTGGTCCTAGAAATTTTATCAAAGTGATTGAATCAACGGGGACAGGGCGATTCAAGGCAATGATATTTCCTGAAGGAGGAGGAAGAGAAAGCCATAGAAAAGAGGAAATTAAGCAATACTACCGGTCCTTCCTGTGGAGTTTGGTTTTCACAGTTCCAGTGTTCTTAATAGCCATGATTTTTATGTATATCCCTGGAATTAAGCATGCTCTAGACACCAAATTAGTCAATATGCTATCTATAGGAGCAATCTTGAGGTGGGTTCTATCTACTCCAGTGCAGTTCATTGTAGGCCGGAGATTCTATACAGGTTCCTATAAAGCATTGAGGCATGGTTCTGCTAATATGGATGTGTTGATCGCCTTAGGAACAAATGCAGCCTACTTTTATTCAGTCTATTCGGTGTTGAGAGCTGCTTCCTCTACAGATTTTGAGTCCACAGATTTCTTTGAGACTAGCTCAATGCTTATCTCATTCATTCTTCTTGGGAAGTATCTTGAGGTTCTGGCTAAGGGAAAGACATCTGACGCCATTGCCAAGCTTATGAACTTGACACCTGGCACCGCAATATTGTTGACTTTAGATGATGAAGGAAATGTGATCAGTGAAGAAGAAATTGATAGTCGGTTGATACAAAGGAATGATGTGATTAAGATCGTACCGGGTGCAAAAGCAGCTTCAGATGGTTTTGTTATTTGGGGGCAGAGCCATGTGAATGAGAGCATGATAACAGGAGAAGCAAGGCCAGTGGCAAAGAGGAAAGGTGACACGGTGATTGGTGGGACTGTGAATGAGAATGGGGTGTTGCATATTAAGGCAACGACGGTGGGATCGGAGAGTGCTCTTTCACAGATTGTTCGACTTGTTGAGTCAGCTCAGATGGCTAAAGCTCCTGTACAGAAGTTTGCTGATCGTATCTCCAAATACTTTGTGCCTCTTGTAAGTACATAATACAAAGTTCAAATTCATCATTAAATTCATGCCACCAGCTTTCTGTATAAGCATTATATTTGTTAATTACTTGTGAATGTTGGCAGGTTATTATTCTTTCCATTTCAACCTGCCTTGCGTGGTTTTTGGCTGGAAAGTTCCATGGATATCCAGACTCTTGGATACCAAAGTCCATGGATAGTTTTCAGCTTGCTCTCCAATTCGGCATCTCTGTTATGGTCATAGCCTGCCCTTGTGCTCTCGGATTAGCAACTCCAACTGCTGTCATGGTTGGTACTGGAGTTGGTGCATCTCAGGGCATTCTAATCAAAGGTGGCCAAGCATTAGAAAGTGCACATAAGGTCAGCAAGAAATTTCAATTTTCTATAAACAAAACCTGATAATTTTAGAGGCATTATCTTGAAGGATTCACATATTGCTTCGTGACCATATCTCCCAACCTGATTGAAAAATATGTTCGAGAGATTTGAACTTTTTTTTTCCAGATCTGAGAAATACTGTAAATGAGGCCTCGGCCTCTCAGTAACTCCTTTGCTGATAAATGGTTTTGCAGGTGAATTGCCTTGTCTTTGATAAGACAGGAACTCTTACGATCGGAAAGCCTGTGGTTGTTAACACAAGACTCTTGAAAAATATGGTGCTGCGAGATTTTTACGAACTCATAGCTGCTGCTGAGGTAAGCTTTCTTTTTATTAACTCACTGTTAAGATTGTCTGCTTAAAAATACAATCAAGCTCTTGTCATTCTAGTGACTACTGAAGTTTAGAGAATTTAAGCTAAACTATCTGCTTATTGTGTGATGAACATTGATGAAGTTGGTGTGTATGCATCACATCAGGTAAACAGTGAGCACCCATTGGCCAAGGCCATTGTAGAGTACGCCAAGAAATTCAGAGAAGATGAAGAGAACCCTATGTGGCCAGAAGCACAAGATTTTCAGTCAATTACAGGCCACGGAGTGAAGGCTATTGTCAGAAACAAGGAAGTGATAGTGGGAAATAAAAGCTTGATGTTGGAACACAACATCCCCATTTCAATTGATGCAGAAGAAATGCTTGCAGAAACTGAAGGGATGGCTCAAACTGGGATTTTAGTTTCTATTGATAGGGAAGTGACTGGAGTTCTAGCCATATCAGATCCATTGAAACCAGGTGCTCACGAAGTCATTTCCATTCTCAAGTCCATGAAAGTTAGGAGCATCATGGTCACAGGTGATAATTCGGGAACTGCTAATTCGATTGCCAAGGAAGTTGGGATTGAAACTGTTATCGCAGAAGCCAAGCCTGAGCAGAAAGCAGAGAAAGTGAAGGAATTGCAGGTACTTATCCGAAGCTTTACTTTTCCTTTCCTCCTAGAATTTATTAGCTATGAAGATTGTTTCTGGGCTTTAATTTCTTTCTTTCACAGGCTGCAGGCTATATAGTGGCAATGGTAGGTGATGGTATAAATGATTCACCAGCACTCGTTGCAGCAGATGTTGGTATGGCAATTGGTGCAGGCACAGATATTGCTATAGAGGCGGCTGACATAGTTCTAATGAAGAGCAACCTTGAGGATGTGATCACTGCCATAGACCTCTCCCGGAAAACCTTTTCCCGAATTCGCTTGAACTACATTTGGGCTTTGGGGTATAACCTCCTGGGCATCCCAATAGCTGGTGGGGTCCTTTTTCCGGGCACTGGATTTCGTTTGCCACCCTGGATTGCTGGAGCTGCAATGGCAGCCTCTTCCGTCAGTGTTGTTGTGTGCTCACTCCTGTTGAAGAATTATAGAAGGCCCAAGAAGCTGGAACATCTAGATATTGGTGGAATAAAGATTGAGTGAGCACTCACAATGGTTTTGATTCAGTATTATGTAAAAATGTACCGGGGTGGAATTTGCCATGCGATAAGCTCAAGCATGTCTTCCCTGAGCAGTGTAGATAGTCTGTATAAATTGTTGCTGGTTGTTAGGTGTTCTATATATAAATATTTTGCTAGTGGTGTTATGCGTTTTCGACGCTTCTTGAATGTCCATGCAAGTATTAAGTATTAAATGAAGGCATTTAGGAAGGTCAGCAAGAAAGAAAGCTTTTCTGATGCATGAAATAAATCATTGGTTTGCTTTGATCTTTTCTTTTTAATGATAATCATCCCAGCAAGACTAATGTAAATCTGAAAAGTTCTTTCACAGTTTTGCAGATGAAAATACAGGTGCCATTGATTGATAACAAATGGTTGTAACCAAAAGTCAGACGAAATACTAAAAGCTGTGGCAAGTCCATTATGTGTTGCACTGCAATTGTTGGGTTCGGCAGCAAGTGATCAGAAATGTTGATAGTCGTTTGGGGCAAGCGAAAAGTCCTTTCTGACGCATTATAAGTCATTCTGTGCTGGTCTCATTCAAACTCTTTGTTGTTTGTCTGTAATGTAATCTGTATAGATTAGGGCTGATTTGGATTCCATTACAAACTGCCTTTTTTAAAAATCTAAATTTTTTTATTTTAAATTAATTTTTTTTTATGTTATTGTATAGTTACATGTCAAAAATAATTTTTATAAAATAATATTATTTTAATATATTTTCAAACAAAAAATACTTTAAAAACAATCTTAAAAAACATAAGATATCTTCTTAAAGTACAGGATATTGATAAATTGTCATCGTTATCTTTTCTTATTAGGAAACGTTTTTAATCAGCAACAGATAATAGAAACATGGACGAGGTGGCATCCACTTGTTTTCTGTGAAAATCTTGAATATAATATCAAACTTGGATATCGTTTTCCTAGCCACTTAGCACTAAATGAAAACATTGTAGGATATTGCTCAGCATCCATTTCTATATGAACAAAGGGAGAAAGTCCAGACTGTAAACCAAACTTTCCTTCTTTAATAGTCATACAAAACATGAGGATGGATGGAAAGGCTTCAAACCTACCTTTTTCGAGATCAAGAAGCTAAATTGTTCTTGCTAGGTATAGACCTGGCGCAAGAGCCAAATCCAGTAACGGTATTATCACCACCAAACCATGGTGGCCTGCTTAGCCCCTTTCAAGAGTTGCTCTTTCTTTAGAAGTAGCTTGAATAGGCAACAAAATTTATTAAAACCACCAGGGTTTGCAGCTAAGTGCTTGGTTCTACTTTGTTCTGCGTAGAGGAGTGAAATAGAATTTAGCCTAAGAATTGTTTCTGTGTTCTTAACAGAATTATTTCTCATGGAGTTATGGAGTTTCCATTGTCTGTATTCAACTCGTCAAATCATACAAGAAAGAAAACAGCAAGAACAATTCTAGTACAACTTAGACAATGGTGGACCCTGAAAATTGAATTTTCTCAAGAATCATTGCTGAATTCTTTCCTTTTCTTTCTTTTTAAATCAAACAAGATCACCACCCCCAATCACCCTTGGATCCTGAATCACAAGCCATTTAAGAAGTGCCTTTCCCTATAGCCACTACCTCTCACTAAGAGTCCTCCAGCTTTGAAACTTGTTATATGTTAGAATTATGAGATTCTGCCTTGAGAAAGATAGAGTTAAGTGCAGTTATGTTATTTGAATTTTATGTGATCATTTTTCTACTTCAGGATTTGCAGCAGTAACATTCTGCTGCAGTTTGTTATTTTCAATTCCAATAATCTCTCAAGTTTGTTGAGAGTTTCAATCCATTCCAAGTTCCATGTAAGCCTATATATAGGCATTTGAAATTAATGAATATTATTGATCTTTCTACTCAACTCTATTCTTTTGTATCTATTTCTTCTATACTTAAAACTGTAGTTTCTGCAACTTAAAATTTCTATCAGTGGTATCAGAGCTTTATATCCTACGGGCTGTGAGGCAAGTATTGTGAGTGCTAAACACAGAGAGGGTGAGCAGAAATACTAGTGAGTTATTTTCCTTCTATTTCAATGTCTACTTCAAGTAATATAGCATCTCGCAATTCCAATGTTTAGTGGTGAACTTTATCATATTTGGGGTCAAAATGAGATTTTATCTAAGATCTCAAGGCTTGTGGAATGTTGTGGTGACTGATTCTGATCCACCACCATTGAATGCAAATCCTACAATTGCTCAAATGAAAGCTCATGAAGAAGAAAAACTCAAGAAGGACAAAGCCATTACCTGCCTACATTCTGGACTTGCAGATCATATTTTCACGAAGATAATGAATCTGGAAACACCAAAACAGGTATGGGATAAGCTCCAAATTGAATTTGAAGGCAGCAACAGAGTCAAAGCAGTAAAACTTCTTGCATTTAAAAGGGAATTTGAGTTGATGAAGATGAAAGACAATGAATCTGTCAAACATTACTCTGGTAGATTAATGGATGTTGTAAATCAAATGAGACTTCTTGGAAATACATTTGAAGATCATAAGGTAGTAGAAAAACTTATGATGTCAGTCCCGCAAAAGTTTGAAGCCAAGATCTCTGCAATAGAAGAATCTTGTGATTTGCAAAATCTTACTATTGCAGAGTTAATTAGCAAACTTCATGTTCAGGAGCAAAGGGTTCATATGAGAGATGATGAGACCGTTGAAGGGGCTTTCCAAGCAAACAACAAGGGAAGGAGTGCTGGTAACCTGCCAAGAAACAAACTTGTCAAGTTTTCTAAAAGGAAAACAAGTACATCTTCAAGAAGATAGATTTTCTTACCATGCCTTTATTGCAGAAGAACTAATCATACTGAGAAAGATTGCTGGTTTAAGGCTAAACCTTCTCTCCAGTGTATGTTCTATAATAATCTGGGTCATAGTGAGAAATTTTGCAGAATCAAGAAGAAACAATCACAAGAACAAATACAACAACAAGTAAATGTTTCTGAAGAAGGCAAAGATGATGAAGAGCATTTGTTTATGGCATCACAAGCTAGCAATACTTCTGAACTAAATACATGGCTTATAGACAGTGGCTGCACAAGTCACATGTCTAAGTTTCTGTCAATCTTTTCTTCTATTGACAGATCAATTCAACCGAATTGTGCAGGCTAAGGGGAAAGGCACTGTTGCGGTCAGCACAAATAAAGGTATTAAAACCATCACAAATGTTCTTTACATTCCAGAACTAGATCAAAATCTCCTTAGTGTTGCACAGATGCTCAGGAATGGTTATGAAGTCTCTTTTAAAGAGAAATTTTGCTTTATTACTGATACACATAATTCAGAGATAGCAAAAATCAAAATGGATGGTAATAGCTTCTATTTGAAGCTTGATGTTGTTAAATGACATGTGTTTAGTGCTAAGATTGATGAAAGCATTCTTTGGCATAAAAGATTTGGTCATTACAATCTCAATTCATTAAAGTTGCTGTATGATACTGGAATGGTAGAAAACATGTCTGAAATTCATGTTACTGCTCATACATGTGGAAGCTGTGAACTGGGAAAGCAACACCGACAACCATTTCCCAAAGGTATATCTAAAAGAACCACTCACAAGCTGGAGTTAGTCCACTCAGACATATGTGGACCAATGAGCACAGCCTCCTTGAGCAATAATATGTACTTTATATTGTTCATTGATGACTTCAATAGAATGACTTGGGTTTATTTTCTGAAAACCAAGTCACAAGCACTATTAATGTTCAAAAACTTCAAGAGCATGGCTGAAACTCAAAGTGGACAAAAGATCAAGGTGTTGAGAACTGATAATAGAGGAGAGTATATTTCGAAGGAGTTCAATGCCTTTTGTTTAGAAGCTGGGATTGTACACCAGCTGACAATTCCATACTCTCCACAACAGAATGGAGTTTCTGAAAGGAAGAACAGAACTGTGATGGAGATGTCCAGATGTATCTTGTTTGAAAAGAAGTTGCCAAGGTTTCTTTGGGTCAAGCAAAGAAATACTTAGATATTTGCTTAATAGACTTCCAACTAAGTCCTGTTCAAAGCAAAACACCATTGGAAGCATGGTCCCGTGTCCGCCCTCTGCCAAACATCTCAAAGTGTTTGGATCATTGTGCTACTTTCTTGTACCATCTGCCAAAAGAGGGAAACTGGATGAAAGAGCAGAGAAAGGAATTCTGGTGGGATATGCGACATAATCAAAAGGTTACAGAATTTTCAATCTGAATGCAGCTAAAATTCAGGTCAGCAGAGATGTGCATTTTGATGAGAATTCCTGCTGGAATTGGGACTTAAAAGGAGTTGATCAGAATATCACAGCTGCACTTGAACCAGCGAAGTAAGAAGTATTGGTGTTGAAGTTCAACAAGACATTGAAGCAACTTCGGATACAACAGTACTTAAGGTTAGGCCATTGTCTGATGTGTACGAAAGATGTAATCTTGTACATGCTGAGCCTACAAACTATACTGAAGCTGCAGGAGTTCCAGCTTGGATTGAAGCAATGAAATCAGAAATTGATTCCATTGAAAGAAATGGGACTTGGAGGTTGATCGAACTTCCGAAGATAAAAAGGAAATTGGAGTAAAGTGGGTCTTCGAACCAAATTCAATCCGAGATGGCTCAATCTTCAAACACAAGGCTAGATTGGTTGTTAAAGGCTTTGCTCAAGTTACTGGAGTGGATTATGGAGATACTTTTGCACCAGTAGCTAGGCATGACACTATAAGACTCCTACTTGCTCTTGCGGGACAAAAAGGATGGAGAGTATATCATTTAGATGTTAAGTCTGCTTTTCTAAATGGAATACTTCTTGAAGAAATTTATGTTCAAGCAACCGAGAAGGCTTTGTAGTTGCTTGTAATGAACACAAAGTATACAAGCTACACAAGGCTCTTTATGGCTTGAAGCAAGCACCAAGGGCCTGGTACAGCAGAATTGACACTCATTTGATTCAACTGGGATTCAAGAGAAGTGAAAATGAAGCTACTTTGTATCTGAAACAAGATGAAGATGGTCTGCACTGGTGATATCACTCTATGTAGACGACATGCTAGTTACTGGAAGCAATGCAAAGTTGCTGGAAGAGTTCAAAACAGAAATGCAAGATGTGTTTGAAATGTCTGATCTTGGCATTATAAACTACTTTCTTGGAATGGAGATACATCAATGTAGTTCGGGTATTTTTGTTTCACAAAGGAAATATGTTGTTGATATACTCAAGAAGTTCAAACTTGAGTCATGCAAAGAAGTAGCAACTCCTTTGGCACAAAATGAGAAGATTTCAAAGAATGATGGTGAGAAACTTGAAGATCCCTCTCGGATTTAGAAGTTTAGTGGGCGCTTTACTATACTTGACAAAGAACTAGACCCGACTTAATGTTTCCAGTGGTTTGTCTTTGTCAAGGTTCATGAGCTCACCTAGCAATATTCACATGGGAATTGCTAAAAGGGTGTTAAAGTACATTAGAGGAACAATTTGATCTTGGCATCTCGGTACTTGAAGACGGGAGGAGTAAAACTAATTGGTTATGCAGACAGTGACTGGGCAGGAAGTGTTGATGACATGAAAAGCACCTCCGGGTATGTTTTTAATATTAGTTCAGGTGCAATTTGTTGGAATGCAAAGAAGCAAGAGGTGGTGGCACAATCAACTGCGAAGCGAGTATATCTTCATGGCAATTTGCTGCAAATCAAGCAATTTGGTTGAACAAGTTGCTTGCTGATTTGGGTCAAGATCAAAGCTCACCAGTGAGCTTTATTGTGACAACAAATCCGCTATTGCTATTGCTCTAAATCCGGTTCAACATGGCGGAAACCAAGCATATCAATGTGAAATTTCATTCTATAAGAGAAGCCGAGAAGAATCCGCTTATAAAGCTACACTATTGTCCAACGAGATACGATGTTCAACTTGCGGATATAATGACTAAAGCTCTTCCTAGATCAAGGCTGGAATTTCTAAGGATGAAACTTGGTTTGTCCAAGGCAAGTCTCAAGGAGGAGTGTTAGAATTATGAGATTCTGCCTTGAGAAAGATAGAGTTAAGTGCAATTATGTTATTTGAATTTTATGTAATCGTTTTTCTACTTTCAGGATTTGCAAAGCGATAACATTCTGCTGCAGTTTGTTATTTTCAATTCCAATAATCTCTCAAGTTTGTTGAGAGTTTCAATCCATTCCAAGTTCCATGTAAGCCTATATATAGGCATTTGAAATTAATGAATATTATTGATCTTTCTACTCAACTCTATTCTTTTGTATCTATTTCTTCTATACTTAAAACTGTAGTTTCTGCAACTTAAAATTTCTATCATTATAAAGGAACCCAAAAAATATACAATGCTGTGAAGGCAATAATGATGTCTCAATGAGAAGTTGCTCAAAGTTTCATTAACTTCATGCTCTGTGCTGCAAAAGATTAACTGCCAAGACTACAAGCTCCACGAGAAAAAAAGATACCCACCTTTTCCAACATTTTTATGTCTGCCAAGTTCTTGACATTAACTTGCTTACGCAGGGAGAATTACGGGAACTTGTTACCGAGGCCTCACTATACATCCATGCCAAAGTACCCGAAAGGCGTGGAAGGGGACATAGGTGAAGGCAATGTTCTCGGTCACAGGAATGACATGTTCTGCTTGCGCTGGTTCAGTTGAGAAGGCTATCAAAAGGCTTCCCGGCGTGCTTGAGGCCATTGTTGATGTCTTGAACAATAGGGCTCAAGTCATGTTCTTCCCCAGTTTTACTAATATACGTGTTCAACAACTGTTGGATATAGTATTTGAAGACAAATACTTAAGTAAAAGCTCGTTGTTATGTTGCTTTGTATTATATGTCAAAATTTAACTCAGAATGGTTAAGTGAATTCCAAAGATCCAATCTCTCTGTGTGTGTGAAGATTTAACTCAGAATGGGGGACATGATAATATAGTCATCCAGAGGCATGAAAATGACTCTTATGAAAATTCATCCTGCAAACAGTTCATTATTGCTATTAGCATTTTGGCTTTTCTTTCCTTTTTCCAATTGCTTTGATATATATACAGTTTCGTTTTTTCTTTGGTAGTGGAATTGAAGTAGGATGAATTTCGGAGGCTATTACCTGAAAGGGTTCTAAATTTGATCTTGGTAACTATCCATTTGGCACATTTGCATTTAATTTGTCTGCACTCCTTTTGAGTATTTTTATACTCTTAGCACTTTAAAAAAAAATAAAAAAAATATTTAGAAAAATATTTTTAAATGTTGATGTAGAACTGATGCTCGCAGAAACTGAAGCAATGGCATAGTTCCGATGAAGAGCAATTTGGAGGATGTACTGACTGCTATACACTTATCTAGGTTCATGTGCGTTTATTTTTTATATTCAACCTGTTTTTTTCAAATTATTTTTTGTTTTAAAAAATATTATATTGATAATTTTTTAAATGTTTTTTAATAATTTTAATGTATTAATATTAAAAAATATATATATATATATATTATTTTAATATATTTTTAATTAAAAAATATTTTTATAAAAATAATCTAAATCACATTTCGTACCACAAGAAAAGCTTTTCTTGGATTAACTTAGAGTCTATTTGAAATTTTGATAATGATCGCTATTCAAAATGTTTTTTTTTAGAAATGCATTAAAATTATATATTTTTTATTTTTTAAAAATTATTTTTAAAATTAATAAATTAAAATAATTTAAAAATAAAAAATATTAATTTTTAATAAAAAATATTTTAAAATTTTAAAAAACACGATTTCAATCAAAGATACTCTACAACTATAAATGTGCTTAGGAGTATAACCTCATTGTCATTCCAATAGCAGCCGGGGCGCTTTTCCCTGGCGCTGGACTCCGTTTACCACTGTGGATAGTGGACCTTTTCCGTGGGCTCCATGGCTGCCTCTTTAGTCAGTGTGGTTCAGAGCTCTATCTTATTGACGAATTACACAGGCCCAAGAAACTGGAAAATCTAGGAAATAGAAATTCATGGAATAAAGATAGTGATTAAGAGTTGATCAGGAGTTGATTGAGAGCAATGTAGACGATATGTAGGAAGCGTTGCCAATTGACTGGTGCTGCATGAGGTATTAAAAGTGAAGGAAAATGAGCAAAGACGAGAGATTTTATACATGGTGCGTCGTGAAATGTTTAGAGTTTTCTTCCTGTTTCAAATGATAATCACCATAGCAAGACTTGTGAAAGTCGGGATTTCTTTCACAGGTTTGCAGATAGAAATATTGGTGCCAAGCATTTAATAAATGTAGCCAAGTGTTTTGCTACCTTGAGATTGCCATCAACACGAGAATAACTTGAACATGTGACTATTAACTCAGACATGATCAAGCACGCACCCTCGGGATTAACTTGATGATAAATTTAAGGTGTGTTGCTTGAACTATTAATGATGTTGGCTGTTTCTTGGCATGCAAATAACATTATGATCATTGTGTTATGATCTCTCTGGATTTGTGGCTACTCCACGGAATGAAGATTGAGCAAGTTAAAGATGCAAGAACTCAAAGAGTTACGATATTATAATTGAGAATTACCCTCGGGGAGAATGGAAACATATATGGTGTCATGGACTAAAACATAGTACTCCTAGTTTCTAGCAGTAAAACACTTGAAGAGGGCATGGAACAAATTTCAACCAGAAATAACTACTGCTTCGCAGACAAGTCTAAACAATTGCTGTGACAATTTTCAATTCAAAAGAAGTTCCACAATGAGGCTTTTTGTCCATTGCATTTGCAGATGTCTATGATACAGCATCTCTTTGTAGCCCAAATTTTTATTACAAAAAATTGCAAGAAATCACAACTATTTGCACAACCCATTATTTGCTCCAATCATTTGGGTATTAACCATCATTCTTGGCTGAAGCCTCTACAGGATGAACCCAGATTGCTTACCATATGTATATTTATGACTTCAAACAAAATAATTCTTACATCTTTGAGGCCAATTTTGTTTTCAAGTTCTCACTGTTTGTGCTCATTGACCGTACCTTCTGCAGTTTCACTTTGGCTTTGAACAAGATTTGATGCACTTCATCAAAGTGTGGCCTTGTTGCATTTTTTGTATCCTCCATCCACTGCTGAACCTTCTTGTAGGGGCAAAGTATTCGGCTGCAATCCTTTTCATCCAAAACCTACAGCCAAAAACAAGTTCTACTTGAGAATGCCTTCATGAGGCAACTTCTTTGATTCTTTTCTTCGCATTATATGAAAGAATTTCAAGGTAAATTTAGAGCAACAAAAAATCCTACCTTACAGTTCAACAAGTGTAAAAAATATAGAAGATCTATGTTTTTTAAATGAATTTCTTCCCAAACAGTCAGGTAATATCAGAGCAAGAACAAAAAAGGTATTGCCTGCAATCCTAGACACCTGTAAACTATGCTCTAGGTTTCAGCCATTAAAAAAAACACGTGAAATTTATGATTAACCTTTACATCCATGGAAAATTCAACGTAAGAGCATGAAGCTGAAATCTTTCCTTGCAGAGTTAGATTCCCATTTCAGCATCAGTAAACATAAGGCGATAGTCCATAAAAACAAGTTGGACTTCTGACTACTGCCTAGAAGACATAACCCATCACACTACTACATCCATGTTTCTCTATAGCACCTTGCTCTGTTCTGACAGTGAGATCAAGTGTGCCTGTCGTTGGGTGTTGGAAAAGAAAAGGGAGGAGAGAGGCAGAACAGATATTTCCCTTGTGTTCAAATTTGATTAAGTCCTCATGCCTCAAAATCCTAATACCAAAACTCTAAGTAACTCTCTCTCGCTAAGAATTTTTATCTCTATCGCAGCCAATACATCCCTTTCTTTGTTTCTTTATAGTTACATAGCCAATACTAATCATATCATAGAAGCAAAGAGTCATATCTATGTACCTCCAGTTGCATTAGTTCACAAACTAGGCTTAGATCAGCTATGGATGGTTGATTTCCACCTAACAAAAACCGGCCGCTTCCCTTAAGCCACACAGACTCTATCTTTGACAGGGATGAAAACAGAACTTTCTCGGCCTCAGCAGCTGCTTGGGGATCCAGAGGTAGACCAAGGACAGGTGCTAATGTGGTATTCTTGACATATTCAGCTGAAGAAGAAGTATAAAATGGAAAGACACCAGCTTATCAGAATCTTGGGGAAGAAAAATAAACAAAAGCTTTCCAGTGGAAGTCGCCAGGAACATTGTAACTAGAACCAGTGGAATATAAGCCGTTTTGTATGTCAATTTCCAAGTCAGAAGCATAACAGCAAAATCAAATTAAACATGTACAAAATAATGATTCTCACAATTGTTTCAGATCAAATTTTTTATGGCATACCTGCACCACGGCGTAAGTTGGAGTGATGCCAATCCAAAACCGAGTTGATTTTAGCTCTTTTGAAAAGATCCGCTGGGTACCTTACAGTGGGAACAGGCAGACTTGTTTATAATTGGCCATGGCATGTAAATCTTGGAATTAAATAATAAATAACAAAATAGTCTTTGAATATACTAAAAATCCTGCACGAGAAAGCATAGGTCAACCAAATATACATTGTTCCTGCATTAGACAAGACCAAGCACCTTTTCAGTGTGGTTACAGTGAGAATCATATTCATTTAACCAGTAAGTTTTAGTAAATAGAAAAACATCCCTGCTAATGTTGTCCATTTTTAACGATTGAAAAGTGACTATACTAATATTGTCCAGTTTCTCCTTTCATATCTTAAAGATTAAAGCAATCAACAAAGTCTGCCTTGGTACAACAAAAGACAACAGATCAAGAAATAGCCCACGAGCCCTTAGTGACAGGAGCATGTTCCTTGCTTTTTTTTCAACACATTTTTTTGGGCGTTAAGAACAACACAGCTTACATCATATCTATATCATTGCATTGCCAATACCCATTTCATTTCTTTATCCAGCAAGAATTTCCTATATTTAAGCCACCCATATCCCAAAATGTACAGAAATTAATTAAATTGGATAAGCAGCTTTTACATACCAGTGATCAGCAACTCCCGGAAATACACAAGCAAGATAAATTAAGATCGCGTGACTGCAAAGAACAATCAATAATTCAATAAGTAATTTGATGAATTAAAATGTTTAACGGAAAAAGGGAGTGCCAATTCTCTTTGTCATCTACAATTTATGGTGTAGGTCACATAACTAAATCATAGGAAAAAATGGCTAGCAACAAACTCAGGTCCTAGATTTACAGAAACGAAAAATGTGAGAGATGACAAAGGCAAGAGAAGTGTTTAAATTACCTCTCAAACAGCTTGAACCTTCCATCAACTATAGCTGGCAATTTTCTCATAGGGTTTATCTCTGAAACCATAATCAACAAACACTTAATTCTGCTAGCACAATTTAAGCGACAAGAACACTTAAATTAACATCATTTCCATCTGGGGAGGTCTCAATTCTGCTAATAAACAACAAAAGCCTCAGTTTTTTGACCCGATTCTTAAATAACTAAACACAGCATGAACATAGACAGACACAGAAGGGGGGCAACTTGATTGAGAGTACCTTTGAATTCAGGAGTTAAATGCTGGCGCTTTGATATGTCAACTCTAACCTCTTCAAAGTCTATCCTGTTTACCCTGTATCAATAATATACAATTCCCAGATCAAATACACGCAAAAAAAAAACCATGTTCAAGAACTTGCAGTGAGAATTAGTACATGAGGAACCTATTACAAAGGGAAATGAAATAAAGAAAATTACTTGCAGAAGATGAGAACAGCCCGTGATGGCTGTGACATTCTATCTGCGTATACTTTCAGCTTCATTTTCTAGTTTCTCTCTCTCACTAGATCTCTGATTCTTAGTTCTTACAGTTGAATCGTTGATGTGAGGTACTAAGGTAGCAGATAGAGCCTTTTCCCCCTTTTGCACTGTTTTATCTCAGGCTCTGAAACCTTATCATACATACATATATTGTAAGAGTTAATTATAACTAAGTCCCTGTAGTTTACCAACAATAATTGATTAATCCTCATGGTTTCAAATATTAATTTTTAATCCCTATTTTCTTAAAATCTGTCTATAACTTAATTCTTTTGTCAATTTTATGTTCTTTTTCTATCAGATAAATTGGGAAAAAATGAAAGATAAGAGGGGAAATTTGATGGAAAAAAAAATAAAGTTAATAATATATATTTTTTAGGAAGAAATATCACTCAAATCTTTCTTTTACTGGATGGGAGGTCCCATAGCCTTAGAACTGCAAAACAGGGCACTAAATTTGGACCTGACAATTTAGTGAAAATTATAAATCTTAAAGGGGCATGTCCCCTTGTGTCTCAATTATCTGAACCCTTTTCACCCTCAAATAAATTTAAGGTTTTTCTTTTCATATTCGCATAGCAAATATAAAATTATTTTTATATTTTGATAATTTAACTTTTAGATTGAGATAGTTTCGATAATTTAGCTTTTAGATTAAAATAGTTTTTTAATATAATATTAGAATCGTATTAATTAAATAGTTTCGAGTTATAACCTTATCATTATCATTTTAATTAATAAAAATTAATTATAAAATAGTATGAGTTTATACAAGTTTAAAATTTAAATAATTTTAATTTAAAAAAATATTTTAGAAAATAATATAAAATTATTATTTGAACCTCACTTTAAAAAAAAATGACTTTAATTCGTATTTATTTGATTTTAATTTGTTCATTAACAAGCTCAAAATTTGATTTTAATTTCTTTCTGAACAAGCTCAAACTCGATCGTATCAACCAACCTTTAACATTATTTTGGTTCTTAAGCTCCGCTCGAACTCAATTTGATTTATATAAACCAAACTTGAACACTATGATACTCCTCTCGGCTTGTTTACAGCCTTAGGAATTGAGCATTTCCCAAATATTTTCCCCGCAGAAGCCTCTCCGTTCTTCTGCTTTTGCCGATGAGAAAATCAGCGTCAATGTTTTTCCCCTTTCAGTCTTTCTACATGCCAAGGTAAAGTGTATGCTTCGATGCTTCCACCAAAACAAATAGGATGTTATGTTTGGTGATATATAATCCTCATGAAGATTCATGAGATGGGTTGTGTTGCCATTAGTTTCTTAGCCACTAGAAAAACTTTAATGCACTTAACTACACTGTAAATCAAAATTTCATAAGAAACAACGGATAAGGAAAGAACGTAGCTCCAGCACCATTTTATACCTTTGGATTTGAAAGATGAGATTACAGTCAAATCCAAATGTGTTAAGGGTACCAGCACATGCCGATGCTCGGCACTGCAGCACACCTCCGAAACAATTACTGCTGGACTGATGACTCCATCATTCAAGAGTAAACACACATTGTCACAAATTTTTACCCAGTAAAGTTTAACACAATGGTTTCGGTTTGTGGCAGTCTCTGCTATCTATAATACATCAGAAATTGTTATTACAGAACATCGCAGGATATCAAAAGTACATAAATTATTAACATGCTGTGTCCACCTCATTATTTGATCTAGTCGTGCTGTAGAAAATTCTTGGCTCGAACTTCCACTGGATGAACCAAGAAATGCTTATTGCTTTTAAATGATTTAAAACAAAGACTCCTTACATATCTTGCTCCACCTCAATGGTTTTACTCGATTACTAGTTTAGCTTTGGCTCCAAAGAGGGTTTGATGCACTTCATCAAAGTGGGGCCTTGTTGCGTTTTTTGTATCCTCAATCCACTGCTGAACCTTCTTGAATGGACCAAGTATGTGATTGCTCTCCGTTTCATCTACAAACTAAAGTCCAAAAAAAGTTTTGGCTTGAGATAACAAAGGCCTTTTATCGGAAACTTCATTTCCTCAGTATCAAGTATAAATAGATGTTCGATGCAAGTTTAAAGCAACAAAGATTCCCACCTTACTGTGTGTTAGTGTATGTGTGGCAATGTAAGTGTGCATATGCGTATGGGGAAGGAAAGAAAGAAATTTACGCTCAACCTGTCCTCCAATGACTTCGTGGATACAAGGTGAACTACCATTAATCCTAGAAACTATGAGAAAGAAACTTGGTCTAGGTTTCAGTTCTCTTTAAGCAAACTCATGAACTTGAGTAGAGAGAGGCCTCCCATACATCAATAAAGCAATGAGGTTGACTCAACGTATCTGCTTAGTATTGACCAAAAATCTCATGGAAAATCAATGTAAAAGCTTGTAGTTGGCAAGTTCCCTTGTGGACAAAGATTACTCTAATGAAGAGAGCTGGACTTCAAAAAACTGGGAAGAAGACATGAAACACGTTGCTACAATATCTATATTTTGTCTCCCTCAATAGTATTTTGTTGTGGGAATGAGAGTTCTTCTGGGTGTTGTATAAAAGGGAGGTGAGAGGGAGTGATTCAAGTTAAGTAAATCCTCACACCCTAAAAAACTATATTGTATCCGAAACTTTAGCTAAACCCCACTCTTATTGAATTTTCTCCCATTATAGCAGCAACACTAGCTACATCGTATAGAAATGGTGAGTCATATCTACATACCTGTAGTTGCATTATCTCACAGAGGAGTCTTAGATCAGCTATGGATGGTTGGCTACTGCCTAGCAAGAACTGGCCACTCTCTTTAAGCCACAGAGCCTCTATCTTCGACAGGGATGAAGGTATAGCTTTGTCAATCCAAAATTTGAGTGAATTTAAGCTCTCTTGTAGTGATCAGCCGGATACCTTACAGTGTGAACAATAAAACATGTTAAGAACTGGTCACCAGCATACAAGTCTTAAAATCATATAAAACGTTCAATTAGTCTTTGAATACACTAAATCCTGCAACTGAGCACATGCAGACCAGAGACACATTGTCACCTGCATTATACAACACATTCTCACACAGTACTTGCAAAAATTTACAAGTGCTGGACATGTATAAAACTATATCGTAGAATACAGTTGCTAGCAGCAAACTCAAGTTCTAGATTTCCAGAAACCAAAACATACGAGATCAATCACAAGGACGAGCAAGTAAGTAGCAGTTTGTGTTTATGTTACCTCTCAAAAAGCTTGAATTTTCCATCAACTACAATCGCTGGCACTTTTCCCATAGGATACATTTCTGAAATCGCAATCAAGAATCACACATGACTGTCTCAACTTTCTTGATAAAGACAGATCATTCCCCGGCACAGATTTTTGCACCCTAAACACTTGATGACCATAATTTCCATCTGGAGTGGTCTCAATTTTGCTAACAAGCAACAAAAGCATGACCTGCACACAGTGATTGATGGGCTATCTACGGTTCATGCTTTTGATTGCATGTTTGTTAACATGTCAGTGATTTTTTTTTTAAAATTGTTAACAAACATGCAATCAAAAGTTACTTTAAAAAAAATCACTAACATGTTAACAATCACGCAATCAAAAACATGAACATGCATTTTAAAAAACAAATATTAAAAAAATATTTTTTATTTTATAAAAAATATTTTTAATATTAATATATTAAAATAATTTTAAAATATCAAAAAAATTAATTTAAAATAAAAAAAATATTGTTTCTACCGCAAATAATAAACATGCATTTTATAGTTATAGCCAACAAAAAAAAAGAGTTTGTTTAGTATTGTGGTAGAGGTTATTTTTTAAAATGTGTTTTTGTTTATAAATATATTAAAACAATATTTTTATTTTATTTTTTAAGATTTATTTTTAAAATTAAAACATCAAAACAATTTAAAAATAAAAAAAAATTAATTTTAATAAAAAACAAAAAAAATTTAATTTTTTTAAAATAATTTTAAAATACAAAAACAAATATATAAATAAATCATCGTGGTAAAGTTTTTTTATTTATTTTATTTTAGGACGGGAGGATCTCCACGTAGATTTCCGCATACCGAGACCATCCATCTTTCAATCAAACTATCTTTGTCGAGGCAAAGAAATTCATGATACTAATCACATAGAAATTTTTACTCCTTCTCTCCATTTTTTTTAATTTAACATTGTTTTATTCTTCTTTTTCCTCAATTTTTATTTTAGACCTCAAATATATATTAGTTGATTTTTTATAATTATATTCAATTTTAAATTTTTTTTTATCCTTATCAAGATTTACTATTATTCATAATTTTTTCAATTCTTCTCAACATTCATAACATTTTATCTCTTAACTCTATAAACGCCTAACATTTAAATCTTATCCTCTTAGCATTTAGCATTTTTTTTATCTACTTTTTTTTTTAATATAATGTTATGACAAATATTTTCCACCTTATTGTGTGTGTGTATAAAAAAAACTTTTAAAATATGTGTTTTCTATTTAACTTTTTTCTCACCTTTTTAATATGTATTTCTTATATAACTTATTTTCACTAACTTTATGACGAGTTCTAAAATTCAAGATGTGTTAGGAATAAAATTGATATGTTAATTTCTTAGTTCAAATAATCTGATTTATTCTTTTTAATTAAGGTATCTAGTAACATGATATAGAAAGCCTATATAATTGGTAATTGGTAATTAGTGATGCCTGGTAAATTAAGGTGACTAGTAATTGATACATACAAAAGGTCATCTTTGATGAATATGTAGACTCTTGTATGCCATGTCAGTAACTTCATAAAGAGAGAAAGTATAGTGATATTTTAGAAAGATAAACTCTAAAAATATATATGCTAAAAGTGTTAAGAATAAAGAAATTATGAACCTTGAGTTTGAAGGATTTATGATATATTTGTAACCCATAGGTCTTGTCTTTTTGTGAATAGAAGGGGCTAAAATATAATTTTACCATTGTGATATTTTGATTTGAATTATACCTAAAATAAAAGGTATCAAATCAATATAAAATATTGAGAGACCACTTTGGAGTCTTGAAAAAATTCTTAAAATAGTGTTGGGCTCAGGCATAGTGACTGAGCCCATCAGGGGTGAAAAATAGATCCAAATACGTTGCCTAACTTAAACATGTTAGGCTTGAACATGGTAACCCGAGTCCACGAGAGTGCTCGGGTGCACGCCCAACATTAAGAATATGTAAAAGCACATGTTTTTAATAGCAATATGATTTATTGAATAAAAAATAAAGATAATTAAAATAAAAATTAGAAAAAATTCTATTGAGTTGAAATAAAGAGTAAAAAAATATATATCTCTAATCAAAACTCCCTTTTCTTAATCATGTGTTTTTGTTTCTATTTTTGTTCATGAAAACATTTTCTTTTTTTTTAATAAATATTGTTTTTAAATTAAGACTTATCATAATCAAAGAAGAAAGTTTGAATATAAAAAATAAATCGATAATTTCCCTAATAAATATATAAGAAATATAAAATTTGAGAAAAAGTATATAAAAAACTTACCATAAAAAATAATTTATAGATATTTTATGTGCATTAAATGTTCATAAGGGTTTTTTAAAAAAAATTAAGCATATTAGATTCATATATAATTAATAATATTACCATAAAAACCTATAATATTATTTAAAAACTATATTATAATAAAATAATAATTTAAATAGTATTTCAATAAATTTATTTAAACTCAATCCTATTACAAAACATATAAAAAATAAAGGCCATTACAAAAATAGCCAGACACCACTAAATTGGTGAGATTGACGTGTTTGCAAGCCCAAAACTATTAAAGCCCAGGCATACTTAGGTAAAGTGTAGATCATTATGTTTGTTTTTTTTTTTTAAAAAAAAAAAAATGACTATGAGTATTCAACTATGTTCCTATTTATCTCTCTCTCTATATATATTTTTTAAAACATAGTGCACACGACATGTGCACACACATGATATGCTGTTGGAATATAAAACTCACGCTCAAATAACTTTTACCATGTCCTGTTTATTTTTTATTTTTAAAGTATTTTAAAAAAAATTAATTTTTTTATTTTAAATTAATATTTTTTTTGATATTTTCAAATTATTTTGATGTGCTGATATCAAAAATAATTTTTAAAAAATAAAAAACTATTTTGATGTATTTTCGAGTGAAAAACATTTTGAAAAATAACTGCAACCATTTTTCCAAACACACTCACAATAACCGTGACTTTTAAGATACGTAGTAATACAGTGTATAGTATTTTTAAAAAATATTTTTTATTTAAAAATATATTAAAATATTTTTTATTTTTAAAATTATCACATAAATACCATAGAAAAATATTAAATTGACATTTTTTTTGAAGCTAAATATACTTTTAAAATAAATAAAAATACAGTTTTAAATATAAAAACAAACATGTTTTTAAATCAAGAGGATTAAAGGCAAGTGATTAAAAAAAAGTTAGTTTTATCTTTTTGATTTTTCAAATAGATATAAAAATTGCAGTTGAATATATTGTATTATCATAAGATATTATTTTTTAAAATCGTTAAAAGCCAGTCCAAGTTAGAACCTTGGCATTTTATCCACGGCCGCACACAACTAAATTCAAACCAGGTGGTCACAGTGGAGTGGACCACTGAAAAAGAAAAGAAAGAAAGAAAACAAGCTCATGGCAGCAAAAATGAAATCCCCAACAGCGGGTTATTTCTCTGAAAATACCGGGAAAACTAGAAAATAGAAGCTGCTTAAGCTTTCTTGCTCTCTTATTGCTGCACCAGTAAAGAGACACATGCAGCGTAGCAATTAATTAATAAAGTCTCTCTCTCTAAAACTGCACTGCCTCTCTCTCTCTCTCCTAGTTTCTCGTGCCCAACCACAGCACCCGCATTTCTCTCTCATGGACGGCGACTTAAATGCAGCTGCAGACACCTTCATGATTGCTTGAAAATGTTTACCATCTAAAGTTATCTTTCTTTTCAGTGACGATACCAAGTATGTATAAAGAAGTTTGGCCTTTTCTTTCTCAGTTTCATTTTGTTACTGTTTGTTTTCTTTTGGAAAAATTAGCTCCAGGAAGCAAACTCTGGCTTGCATATTTCTTTTTAAATGAAAAATGATATGTGCATGTTCTTCTTTGATTTTGCACCTCTTTCTCTGATGTTTCAATTTCTGTTTGGTTGCCGAGAAAATAGAACGTTGTTTATTGAGTCATGCGGTTCAGTTTGATCTGATTTCCATTATTTGATTTTTGTTTTCCTCTAAAAGATCTTGGTTTAGATTTTTTTATCAATTTCCTTTTTCCTTCTTTTTGTTAGCTTGGGAACAAAAGTGTCATCGCTTCTCTTTTTGTTATTTCGTCAAAGTATTATATTATTATTATTATTCTTATATGGAATCGAAAGAAAAGGTCATGTGTCTTAAGCGTGCTTTTAGGATCTTTAACTTCAAAGAGTGGACCGATCATATAATTATGTAGTTAGCTTGTATGCCATGCCGTGGAGTACTTGTTTTGATTATTTATTTATTTGCTTGCTTGCATGTGTTGAGATCTTTTCAGTAGGGAGTCTACACATGCCTCGATTTAATTAAAGTGTTTAACTTGTCTGCCTTTTCGATTACAGTTCCTTTGATTTCATCCAATTTCAGCATTTTCAGTTAACTAACTAATGGGTTGTTAGGAAAACAAAAAAATAAAGTGAGTTGGTAATTTGCTCAAAAGATATAAAGTACTCTTGGTGGTGTTTGCTTCATCCACTTAATTAGTGCTCCTTTAAGGTTCGAATTCATGGGAAATAAGTGGGTATTCTGAGGTAAATAATCTGTGCTGCTTCCTTTTTATGAATGTTTAGGAGTAATGGTGGAATTCATGAAGCATGTTAAAGAAATTTGATGAAATTCTTTTTGTGTTTTCATGATTGAATTCTCCTGGATGTACACAGAGTTAAGTTACATATTAGAATTGTTGTTGGTCATTGGGATTTTATGAATGACTGGAGTTGGTTTACTTTCTATGTATACATATATCAGCTCTGCTGTGAACTGAGCTGATAGCCATTACTGTAGCAATATTTACCAAGTCATTGGTTTTCCGATTCATGTTTCTCTCTGTTTTAATTTAGTTTTGTAAAATTCCATTTAGTCAAAACCAGTTTTGTGCAAGTTCTTCTGTTTGCTATACAATTCGAATGCACTAGTCCATTCAATCATTTAGTCAAAACTCATAAATTATTATTCATTCCAATGAGATTTACCAAGTTCAGCTTCAGTTATATCACATCGTGATTATTGACTTGTACCCTTTTTGACACGCCTAGCCCCTTATGTTCATTTGATGTTTTCTTTCATCTGTGCATTGCATCTAAATTACATTTCTTCTTTGTTGATATTTGCAACACAGTTTTTTAAAAACAATTGTTGTTGTTTTCTGCACTGCAGGTACCTATAGCCCAGTAGTTCATAATATTTGCTAAACGAGCCTAGTTGCTTCTGCATCATGATGAGCAACATTAAGCTAGGGGTAGAAGTGGTTAGTGCCCACAATCTTTTGCCCAAAGACGAGCACGGTTCATCCAGTGCCTTTGTAGAGCTCGACTTTGATGGCCAGAGGTTCCGCACGACCATCAAAGAAAAGGATCTCAATCCTGTGTGGAATGAGAGTTTCTACTTCAACGTCTCTGACCCTTCCAACCTCCACTATCTCACTCTTGATGCCCATGTTTACTGTAACATCAGAGCTACCAACTCCAGGTCCTTCCTTGGTAAGGTTTGCCTCACTGGGAATTCATTTGTACTGCACTCTGATGCTGTTGTGTTACATTACCCTCTGGAAAAGCGTGGAATTTTCTCACGTGTGAGAGGAGAGCTTGGCCTGAAAGTTTATATTACCGATGATGCATCCATCAAATCTTCTACCCCACTTCCTGCAGTTGAATCTTTGCCAACTAAGGATCCAGGCTTAACACATACTGAGGCTCCGGTGGTCCACCCCATGACAAACTCTGTATCTCATAAAAGAGTTGAGAGACACACCTTTCATCATCTTCCTAATCCAAATCACCAGCAAAATCAGCATCAGAATCATTCTTCTGCTCCAGCAATTAGCCATCATGTACCAAAGTACGTGGCTGACGAGATGAAAGCTGCGGAAACACAGCCTCCGAAGTTAGTTCGCATGTACTCTGCCTCATCATCACAACCTGTTGACTATGCCCTTAAAGAGACAAGTCCCTTTCTTGGCGGGGGAAGAGTTGTTGGGGGGCGGGTTATTCACGGAGACAAGACCGCAAGCACTTATGATCTTGTTGAACGGATGTACTTTCTGTACGTGAGAGTTGTTAAAGCTCGTGATCTTCCTGCCATGGATGTTACAGGAAGTCTTGATCCATTTGTTGAGGTGAGAATTGGAAACTACAGAGGAATTACAAAGCACTTTGAAAAAAAGCAAAATCCAGAGTGGAATCAGGTGTTTGCTTTTTCAAGGGAACGGATGCAAGCTTCTGTTTTAGAAGTTGTGATCAAGGACAAGGATCTTGTTAAAGATGACTTTGTGGGCGTCATAAGGTTTGACATCAATGAGGTTCCATTGCGAGTCCCACCAGATAGTCCTCTAGCTCCAGAGTGGTATCGGCTTGAGGACAAGAAGGGAGAGAAGATAAAGGGCGAGCTGATGCTTGCAGTATGGATTGGAACCCAAGCAGACGAGGCCTTTCCTGATGCCTGGCATTCTGATGCAGCTACCCCTGTAGATAGTACACCGGCTTCCTCCACTGTGATACGTTCAAAGGTCTATCATGCACCGAGGTTGTGGTATGTACGTGTTAACGCTGTTGAGGCCCAAGACTTAGTCCCATCAGAGAAGAACCGTTTCCCTGAAGTGTATGTTAAGGTACAGATTGGAAACCAAGTTTTGAAAACGAAGACATATCAGGCTCGGACTTTTAGTGCCTTATGGAATGAGGATCTTTTATTTGTGGCTGCTGAACCCTTTGAAGACCACCTGGTTCTTTCGGTTGAGGATCGTGTCGGTCCTGGAAAAGATGAGATAATTGGGAGGGTCATTATCCCGTTGAGCTCTGTGGAGAAGCGTGCTGACGATAGGATAATTCATTCTTGTTGGTTTAACCTGGAAAAGCCAGTTGCTGTGGATGTTGATCAGCTGAAGAAAGATAAGTTCTCTAGCCGTATCCATCTTCGAGTCTGCTTAGATGGAGGATACCATGTTCTTGACGAGTCAACTCATTACAGCAGTGATCTTCGTCCTACAGCAAAACAGCTTTGGAGGCCTCCTATTGGGATGCTGGAACTAGGCATCTTAAATGCTGCAGGACTCCATCCTATGAAAACACGAGATGGAAGGGGTACATCGGATACATACTGTGTTGCAAAGTATGGTCACAAATGGGTCCGGACACGCACCCTTATTGACAACCTGTCTCCCAAATACAACGAGCAGTACACATGGGAAGTTTTTGATCCAGCTACAGTTCTTACAGTTGGTGTATTTGACAACAACCAGCTTGGGGAAAAAGGTTCAAGTGGAAAGGATCTAAAGATTGGGAAGGTTCGGATTCGCATCTCCACACTCGAAACTGGGCGTGTTTATACGCACTCTTATCCCTTGCTGGTTCTTCATCCTACTGGAGTTAAGAAGATGGGGGAGTTGCATTTGGCAATCAGATTTACATGCATATCTTTTGCGAACATGCTTTATCAGTACTCACGACCACTTCTACCCAAAATGCACTATATCAGGCCTTTCACTGTGATGCAACTAGATATGCTTCGCCACCAAGCTGTCAATATAGTGGCATTACGATTAGGTCGGGCAGAACCTCCTCTTAGGAAGGAAGTGGTGGAGTATATGTCAGATGTTGATGCACACCTCTGGAGCATGCGCCGAAGCAAGGCAAATTTCTTTCGATTAATGACAATTTTCTCAGGGTTATTTGCAGCTGGAAAGTGGTTTGGGGATATTTGCATGTGGAAGAATCCTATCACTACCGTGCTTGTTCATGTGCTCTATCTCATGCTTGCTTGCTTCCCAGAACTTATTCTGCCCACAGTTTTTCTTTACATGTTTCTGATAGGCATTTGGAATTACCGATATCGACCAAGGTACCCTCCCCATATGAACACAAAGATTTCACAAGCTGAGGTAGTGCATCCTGATGAGCTTGACGAGGAGTTTGATACATTCCCAACAAGCAGGAGCCCTGAGCTGGTCAGAATGAGGTATGATAGGTTACGAAGTGTTTCTGGAAGGATTCAAACAGTTGTGGGGGATATAGCAACCCAAGGAGAGCGATTTCAGGCACTGTTAAGCTGGCGCGATCCACGCGCCACTGCCATCTTTGTTATATTCTGCCTCGTAGCTGCTCTGGTTTTATTTGTGACACCATTTCAGGTCATAGCAGCTTTGGCTGGCTTCTACATGATGAGGCATCCAAGATTTCGCTACAGGACACCATCTGTGCCCATAAACTTCTTTCGCCGGCTTCCTTCTCGGACAGATAGTATGCTGTGAATTGGGAACTGGATGCTCGCACATTCACGTTAGAATTTGTAAGTGCTTCACTCTAGTTCTTTGTATTGCTTCCTTTGCACTTCTCGTTCACAATGGATTGACCATGAAAGCTGTAATCGCTAAAGTAGACTGCGAATAATTTGTATCTGGCATGTGTTGCCACACAGAAGTAGCATAAGGAGTTGTTAAATAGAATTTGATTAGAGCAGGAACTCTGTCGATGTTCTATAGGTTGCTTCTTTGTCAATTTCTGATCCCCCCCTTCTTCCCCCTGAACAACTCTGGGTTCTCAATTTCATATGTGACACTGTCTGATGTTCTATACTCATGAAGATGTTTAGGGATAGTAGGAGATTAATTATGAATTCAGACTTTCTCTCATTCTTTTTTATTACCGCTCCAGCTTATCCTCTGATGAAGTGGAAGTTTAAGCTTCAAAAACATTTCCTTCCCAGTTCTAACAATTTTTTTTTTTGTGATTAACGTTTCCTACCCCCTGCCCTTCATTTTGCTTCTCCTACTTCCAATGAACTTTACTCTGATAATCCATAGCGTTACCATGTCTGATTTATAAGCTCATCCCAAAAGCCAGTTACCTAATAAGTAAAAACTAAGCTAGATTCAGATGAAGTTACTACTGTAGAAGCAACTTTTTGTGACACAAGCCATTGCCAAGAGCTTAATTTATAGAAGACAACTGCTGATTCTATATATTTCGTTTGCTCATTCCTGTCCAAATATTGAAAAATAACAGTTCTTAGGAGAAAATAGAAGGGAAGGAGGGAATCATACGAGGCAATTTGGTAAGAAAATGGGGTGTGATCTTCCATGGTGACATGGTCTGTTCATAACAAACGACATGCTTTTCTTTTGATAATCCTACAGGACAACTATTCAATAGCGTGCAAATGGCATGCTTTACGTTGGTGGGGCTTGCTCATGAATGTTCATTTTTAAATTGGGCCTATTGTTTGACCTAAAAATAGAAGCAATCCACGTCAGGATTTAGGTCATCCATGGTCCGTGGAATCTAATATTCTTATAGTAGTGCTGAAATTATGGATGTCAATGTACTGTAACGTGCATACAAGTTAGGCACTTACCATGTACGTGCAACCAAGTTAAGAAACTGGAGCATAATTGTTGTTGAGATGCAACCTACCCCTAGTAGAAAACCAGAATCAAAGCCATGGATTAGCAACCTTCTTTCCGAAAAATGGCTGTTTCCATTAACAGAAGGAAATCTAAACCATCCAAAAAAGCAGAAACAAATGAACATTGTTCCTGTGGTACTTTCCTTTTCAAAATTCTGTCTCGAACCCCCCTTGGCATTCTTCTTTTGATTCTTGTGTACCTGTGGTCCTCCTCCACCACCATTATCTCTGGCAAGATTGTTCATATCTGTGTTTCCTCGCGGAAGCTCAACAATCTTTACTGCCTGTCCGCAGGTGCTCAGCCTAACTTTGAAATCCCAGTTCCACTTATCAACAATAGTTTTACTAGTCCTGGCTCTACTAGCACTATCAAAGATATTGATGCTAGTCCTGGCTCCAATAGTAGCGTTACAGGATATGTCAAGGCCGCTAGTACTCCTGAACCCATCACAGATAGCAAAGAGATCGCCAATGCTCTTAGTTCCAGCACCATTGGCAACATCAAAGAAGTTGCCAACGTTTTCACGAAGGACTCGATTCCAGCCGTGATAGATGGGACAGACAAAAACAGGAACGAGGAGATTGCCATTGCCAAGAAGGCTGTCAAGGAGCAACTACAGCTGCATCGATCGTGGATGCCTAATACAAACCATGCTTCTTGTGATGGGAGGGGGGTATATGTTTATGATCTTCCATCAAAATTCAACAAGGACCTGATAGGTCAGTGTGGAGACATGATGCCATGGACAGATTTCTGCAAATATTTCAATAACGAGGCGCTGGGGGAGCCAATAGCAAACCTTGGAAAGGGCTGGTATCACACCCATCAGTACTCATTGGAGCCAATATTTCATTCAAGAATTCTGAGCCATCCATGTAGGGTTTACAATGAAAGTGAAGCAAAGCTCTTTTATGTCCCATATTATGGTGGTCTAGACATCCTGAGGTGGCATTTCAAGAATGTCTCTGATGATGTTAAAGACGCTTTGGCAATGGATCTAATGAAGTGGCTCGAGCATAGAAGACCCTGGGTTCAAAATTCTGGCACGGATCATGTGTTTGTGTTGGGAAAAATCTCATGGGATTTCAGGAGAAAGAATTATACTTCCTGGGGCACTAGATTTCTAGAGCTTGAGCAAATGCAGAACCCGATAAAGCTCTTGATCGAACGACAACCATGGGAAGTCAACGACATTGCAATTCCACATCCTACCTTCTTTCACCCTCATTCAGACGATGACATTGTCGCATGGCAGCAAAAGATTATCGGAACAACTCGAAAGAACCTAGTCAGTTTTGCTGGAGCAGCGCGGCCTGATCAACCCGAGAGCATAAGGTCAACATTGATCAATCAGTGCACTTCAACAAGCAGTGATAAATGCCAGTTTCTGGATTGTAAATCAGGTGGATGTAATCAGCCTGAATCGGTCACAAAGCTCTTTTTGGAGTCTGAATTCTGCTTGCAGCCTCCTGGTGATAGTCCAACAAGAAAATCAGTATTTGATTCACTTGTTTCGGGATGCATACCGGTGCTTTTCGATCCCTTTACCGCTTATTACCAATATCCATGGCATTTACCCGAGGATCATGGTAAATACTCAGTGTTCATAGATCAAGAAGAAGTGAGGCAAATGAAGGTGAATGTGGTGGGGAGGCTAAGCGGTATTTCTGCAAGGGAAAGAGATGATATGAGGAGGTACATAGTGTATGAACTTCTACCTGGGTTGGTGTATGGTGATTCAAGTTGTCGGTTTCAGAAGTTTCAGGATGCGTTCTCCATAACAGTGAACACCCTGCTCGAGAGGGTTAGCAGAATGCAATGAAGTTTATATCAGCTTTTTGTTTTCCCCTCCTCTTTTCTTTCGTAATTGATTTTTTTAATACCATGAAATGGAGACAATTCATTTTACATGGTATGATACCAATTTTACAGATTCTAGATTTTAAATTCTGGACACCATTCTTTCTTCACAGGGAATCTGATTTAAAAATGTCAATATTCTGTGCTGACGTACGATGCTTGAAGAGACCCGCTTGCTAATGTATACTTTTATCCACCTTCTCTTTTCGGGCATGCACACGTATTGGATTTTTTATTCTATAGTCCTCCTTCACATAAAATTAACAAAAGAGAACCATCTTCGTTTCCACCAATGAAAAAACGAAGAATATTTGTGTTTATTCTTTTCATGAAAAGAAAATCGTCGAGCATTTTATGTTAAAGAATTTTAAATAATAAACCTAATTTGAAAGCTCAAAATTGTTTGGAAATTAAAAAAACCCGGTTTACATATTAACACAAATTATTCCAGAAAGAAAAAAACATTTTTCATTAAATAATAAAATAATATAATGAAAATTTTATTTTTAAAAAATCAATGAATCAATTATAAAGAGTAATAAGATCTTTCACGAAAGTTTATTAGTTATTATTACATTGATTAAAAATAAACTTGATTTTTTTATATATTTTCAAAACACAATAAAACCATTAAATTATTTTTAAAATTACATTTTATTTATCTTGGATTTTTAATAGAATTTGATATTTTAATAAATATAAAATATAATTAAAAAACTATAATTGATTGTTGCGTGAGCGGTGACGCGGCAGCGCGCCAGCCTTGTCGTCACCTCTCTATTAACAATCTCTCAGCAGATTGAATGCCGTGTGAGTATCTATATGATCATCTTGAACCAAACCACTACAGGCAGATTTTGAAAAAGCGAAATAATGTAGAGTTCTAGAAACACAGGCCGACAAATATTAGAACCCACGTCTGAACATTTGAAGCTCACAAAAATAAAAATAAAAATAAATAAATAAAAACAGTCATCTTGGAAGACCTTTTGACACCCGCATCTTCCGTTTCACACCGCCATGCAACAACAATCCTGACCGTCCAATAACCTTGGCCTGAACTTCACCCACGTGTATTCATATCCATCCACAACGTCTATCCTTAGCATCTTCTGTCTTACCGATCAAAACCCAAAAGTCGACCATCTATCTCGGGCCCCACTACTCTTTCCTTTAAATTCTCAATGCTCTGTTTCTGCTCTCGCATTCTCTATCTCTCATAAAACTCTCTACCTTGCATCATTTTTATTATCAAAGCACTTATCTTTCAATTCCAAGCGAACCCTTTAATCTTCCTTGCATAATTCACCAGTTTCTTTGATTTCCCTGTCGCTCAAAACAGAGAATTCAAGGCCTTTATTGGGTTATTTGAGATTCAATCATTCAATGGCTAGCCAATCCAGTGCTCAATCAGTTCATGATTTCACTGTTAAGGTAATTTTTTGTTGTATTTTATTTATGGTTTTTCTCTCAGTCTTTCTCAATAAAGTTGCTCGCTTGATGCTGATATTGAGGTTTTGGTATCATAACTGGCTTTTATTTTCCTTTTTTGTTTGTTTGATTTGAACGGTGCTTAATAGTAGTCTAATCATTTGTTTTGCTGCTGGAAATTTAGAGGATCTCTTTAATTGTTGTTAAGGGGGGGAAAAGGACTAAAATGGTTTTTTATGCAAGGAAGGTCTTATTTCTTAAGGTTGTTGAGGTGGTACGAACTAGCATAATTTCTGTTAAAAATCATGGAGGTTGTCTTTTAATTTTAATCGTTTGAACATCTCAATCTGTGGATGTGCGGCTTATTGGCTGTTTCTCTGTTACCACTGAACCATCTAATGTATTAACTATGATTCCTCTGTGTTCTACTTATATTTATATATAATGCCTTGGTTCTCTCTTGACTGTAGGATGCTAGGGAAAATGATGTTGACCTCAGCATATATAAGGGGAAGGTCCTCTTGATTGTCAATGTTGCTTCACAATGGTAATTCATTTCGTCCCTTTTCATCTGTCCTTAACGGGAAGAGACTGAGGGGTTTTCTGGTTTTTATTAAAGAGATGTCCATTTCTTTTAAGGATAACTATGCTGTAAGATAATGCTCCTCGACTCAGTTCCAATCTCCCTGGACTAATAATTAGTGTGCCACAGGGTTTCGTCAGTGAGTTCACTCCTCACTTTGTTGAAATCACAGAGCGTGAAGTGAACTCATAAGTTGGGAAATAAGGGTGAAGAATCCCTTTCAATTGAAAGAGGATCCTTCTTCACCATCTCTTAGACAGGAGTTTAGTCTAAGTTTATTGTTTACTTCTCTAACCTTTAATTTTGGTGCAGTGGCTTGACCAATTCAAACTACACGGAGTTGACCCAGCTATATGACAAATACAGGGATCAAGGTAAACTTCTATTATATTTTATGTTTTGTGTTGTGGCACTTAAATGTTTACTGACTTGTATGTGGCTTTTTTTTCATGAGTTAGCTTCTGCTCTAGGAATATATGAACCCCTATTAGTCACAAGCTGGGCTGCTACATGGGTTTGCCTGTATCTTTCTGATGACTTTTTGCGAAGTTCAACTTCGTATCTAATTGTTTGGCTTGGCTAAACCTTGCAAGTCATTGCCATCTTGCTGTAATGCCCGTTCTTTTTTCTTATCTCTTGCCTTTGTGCTGATGCAGGTTTGGAGATTCTGGCTTTTCCATGCAATCAGTTTGGATCTCAGGAGCCAGGGAACAATGAACAAATAGTGGAGTTTGCTTGTACTCGCTTTAAGGCTGACTATCCCATATTTGATAAGGTATGCTAACTCTGAGATTTTACAGCCTGATGAAGATGGATTTCTTAATTTATAATCAATTTTCTTTCTCGCATGACTGCCAAAATTTTCCCGCCATTTCATGTTTGAGTTTTTGATGAACATTCAATAATTGAAGTCCCCTTATTTAAGCATATTATTTAGTTTCATGAGGAGAGGAGTCAATTAATGTTGATCTTGAGGTTAACAATGCATGTCTCGGTATAGGTTGACGTGAATGGTAAGAATGCTGCTCCAATTTACAAGTTCTTGAAGTCTAGCAAGGGTGGACTTTTTGGGGACAGCATCAAATGGAACTTTTCCAAGTTCCTGGTGGATAAAGATGGCAAAGTTGTGGATCGTTATGCTCCCACTACTTCCCCTCTTAGCATTGAGGTAAGATCTGGTTCCGCCATACATTCCCCCATATCCAGCTACTACATTTGATTTCGGATGTCTAATTTGTAACTGATATGATCCTGGTCATTGTTACTCTCTGCAGAAAGATGTCAAGAAACTACTGGGGATTGCTTAATTGCTCAAGGCATGGTTGTTTAATTGGCGCCTGTTGAATAAATAAAAGAGGACGCAGCGCTGCTATGAATAATTGTTAATGAATATGTTCTACAAGTAATACTGAATTTATTTATGTAAAATATATTTATTATTAATAAAAAAAATTATTTTTAATATTTATTTTTATTTGATTTATAAAGTTGTTATAAAGCATTTTTTTTAAATGTTCAGATTTAATATTATATTAATTAGAGTTTTTTGAGATTGATATATATTATGTTTTTTTTTTATAAAAGGAAGTATATGCTCTTATAAAATGAGATATGAGCAATTAAAATGTAGGTGTTTGTTATATAACATGGACATTAAACTATGAAGAGATCATTTATGTTTATGGAAAGATTTTTGTGATAGTTGTGTATGTGATTTTTAGATTTATTATTAAAATAAGTTTTGATTTTGATCATATATTGTCCTAATTAAAGATAACAAACCGGAAGATTTTAGATATAAAATAAATTATATGAAGTTATTTAAGTAATTAAGAGAGTATTTGTCATCCTAGATAAATTATAGAAAATATTTTATATGTTCTTAAATAGTAATAATGATTGTAAAATTTTTGGCCATTGTGAAATGAGTTTTGAAAAAAATTTTAAAATTTTATTTAGATAATCAATAACTATAATATTGTGAACTAAAAAGATTTAATAAAGTAGATATCTTTCATGTTGTATTGTTTAAATTGGAACATTTATTATAAAGGGATAATAATTATACCGAGAAATTAGTTACTGAAAGATTATGATAGATTGTTAGATATTGTATTTGATTTTCAAATATAAATTAATTATTGAATTGATAATAAATTTAGTTGTTTAATTTATTTAATTTTATTTTATCTAGGATTATGATTTATATTTGGGCTAATTTATTAGGAAATCTAAAAAGTTACATGCATAATAAACATTGGTTAGAAATTAAAATGAAATGATTTTTAATCAAGTGTAACTTGATTCTAAATAAATTTTAGAAATTAAAGATTGGAATGTAATTAATATAGAAAATTACAATTCTAGATCTAGAAAAATCAAATAAAAATTTTAATTGAATAAACTTTTATATATATATATATATATATATATATATATATAGGGACAAATTGATATTTTATTATTCATGTGGCTTCTTGCGAAGAAGAATGTGGCTTCTTGCGAAGAAGAATGCTTCCTACTGAGTGTTTGGATCTTTCTGTACCTGTTGGATGACGAGAGAGATTAGGTATTCTTGCAGCTGTTTGGATTTGGAATAGCCTTAAATAAATTCTTGTATCTCCCATAGTTTTTATGAAAAAATATTAAATTATTATTTTATTATTATTTAAATATGTTGATATAAAAAAAAAATTATTATTTTAATATATTTTTAAACGAAAATATTTACACCCACATAAAAAAAAAACCAATGATATCCAATTAAATATCACAACCTCTTATATAATATTCCAAAATAATAAAAAAAAAACTTTGAACTAATTTAATCAATTCTTTATTAAAGAAATGAACTTTTCCACTATGAGGCTTCTAATTAACAAATAACTTAAACCTAATTTCAATTCAACAAAATATTAGTCATTCACTAATAATTCAAATTCTGAGATTAAACAAAAATCAACAATATATAGAAGGAAAGAGGGAGAGAGAGATGACTTGAGCGAGAATTGTCTACCTTTTAAAAGGGATCACAACCCTTTAAATATCTACCTTTACAAGAAAAGAAAATCAAAATCCTTAAATAGATAGGGTAAATAAAAATAAATTCCAAAATTATACAATAAAATAATAAAACTGAGTCAAACATTTTTCTTTGGACTTTTTTGAAAGCCTAAGTTGGCTAGCTTTTTTAAAAACATAGCCTATAAAATCTTTTAATAAAATTTAAACGAATTCTAATAATTGAATTGAAAGTTAAGAATTTTTTATTAAATAAATTGTTTAACATAACCAATCTCTTCTTAACTTGTACATGTTCCACTAATTTGTTAATGTAATACATGCATATCTAAATGTTCAAAACCCTATATTTTTTTTAATTAACGTGGATGTCCGGGTCAGCTTGAGTGTACCTCAACTAATCCCACAGACCCGAAAGTTAACGATCATGTAAGCCTTCAATGGCCATCATATTAGCAACCACATGATTCGAACATGAGACCACAGGGGAAGTAAACCCCTTAATCTTAATCTCTTACTACTAGACCACCTACTAGATGGTTAAAATCCTACGTCTTCATGAAAACATATCGTGGCATCAGTGTTCTTTAAAGATAATAATGGGTTTATTAAATTTAATTAAGCAACAAAAGCATATTCTTGTGAATGTTTCCCAGGACCTACAAAGCTGGTGTAGTTCAAGATCTAATTGCAAGTAGAATTTTAAATTAATTTTAAATATAAAAAAATATATGTCAATATTGTGGATTCTTCTTTAACTATGATGATTGTTTTTTTAATTAAAATGCAAACATTTTTTTTTTATCCTGGAGGCTATTTTTTTACCAAGAATAAATGAATTTTATTTTTATAAACACATCATGAAAATACAATTTATTTTTATAAAAATATGAAAAGAAAAAAATTACAGATAAATTATAACAATCTTTCTAAAGATTATCAAATTAATGTTTTTTAAATAACCACTAATTAAAAAGGGTGCCCTGAACAATTTTTTAAAAATAAAAGCGAGGGTATTATTTATTTATTAAAGTAGAAACTTGTCAGAACCATAAAAAAAAAATTAATAAAAAAATGTTTTCATTATTAAGTTATGGATGCATTAAAAAATGTAAGAATAATACATTGGTATTTTTGGAGTCTTTTCTCAATCTAATCATGCGACAATAAGACAATTTGCAGAGAAAAGCTAAAAAAAAAAATTAAAAAGAAAAGCAAAGCAAAAACAAATCATGAAAAGTTGTGATAAAAGAAAAGGAAAGGCAATTTTATAAAAAACTTATCATGTTAACATTAAATATGATATTTTAAAATTATATTAAATTTTTTTATTATAAGTCAAAACAGGCAATCTATTCACTTTTTTTTTATTAAATGTTCATAAACTACTTGTTATTTCTGGGATGTAAATATGACACATTCGAGTCATTATTGGTAATTTTTTTTAGTGTTCTTGAATTTATCTCATTGAGATTTTTCTAGTGGTAACAATGATATCATGATCGGAGCTCCAGTATGTTTTCAAAGTCTTCTTTTTATTTTTTTCTCTTTTCTTACCGCTCTACTCATATGCAACTTATTTCATATTTTTTAATAGTAATAAATTTGAATGTTGCGTTTTTTAATCGTAATATATATAAATTGTGTTAATTTTTTTTTTTTCAAATTATATTATTTTTTCAATATTTTTTTTTAAAATGATCTAATTTTTTTTTAAAAAAATATTATCATCTTTATTCGTATACATTGGACAAATGAAGTAATTAATACGAGTCTTTGACAATTCATCTCAGCCATTTGATTGCAACCTGTAGCACCAACCAATCATTTCGCCTGCAAAGTTGAGACTAACGACCATGAGTTTATGACATTTCAGATCGGATCTCAAAAAGAAAAATAAAATATTTCATGAAATACATAAAAGCTTTCTGATTTTTATCATTTTTTTTTTTAATACTAATATTACTTGCTGAGAATGAGATGTCCACTGCATGGGAATTGGGATGTTCCATATGGATCAGGCCTGCTAACACTTAGGTGGGGTTAGGCCAAAAAATCTGGGTTCCAGTTCCAGGGGGATGATGACATTGAAAGGCCTCTCACCTGAGCCATGAACGGTCCTAGTCTACTGTTCTTTTTAGCGAAAGCACGCGTGCGAATATGTTCGGTCACATGTTCATCCACAAAACTTACAGAATGATGGACACACAGACAGACAGACAGACAGGCACGTGCGATGTGAGAACACAATCTGCAAAAGTCAAAACTCAAAACAGGTGTTGATGATTCCATCTCATTTACTGCTTCTTCACTTGCTTCTCTCTGCCTCTTTAGCTTCTTCAATGGCAACCCAAACCTCAAAGAACCCAGAATCAGTCCATGACTTCACTATCAAGGTTAGTGAGTAGTAGTTTCTTGGCCCAAATTCTTTTCATGTAGGTTTGCAACTATAAACACAAAGGATGCGTTTTTATCCTTTAAACTACAATTTAGTCCAAATACAAATACTGATATGGGTGGTTGCTTTGCTGTGTTTCAATGCAGGATGCTAAGGAAAATGATGTGGATCTTAGCATTTTCAAGGGAAAAGTGTTGCTGATTGTTAATGTTGCTTCAAAATGGTAATTCCCATGTTACGTCTTTTTTATTTTCTTTTCAATGGATAAGATTGAACTTCGAATTTTGTTATTTGGAGGTTATTACTCTTGGTATTCTTTAGCCACTATTAAGATAATTCAGGAGGCAATTAAGGTCCTTATTTGTTGGTTTTGCTTCATGTTGGTTGATTATACAGTGGGATGACCAACTCAAATTACGCTGAAATGAATCAATTATATGAGAAGTACAAAGATCAAGGTTAGCAACTTAAGCTTGCATTTTATATCTTAAGCCCCTGACTTTACATTATGTCAAAAGCATTAGCATGCATGAGAATGGTATTCTCAAAGCATCATTTTTCTTGCATGTGAATTATATGCCTTTGCTCCTACATATCTCTGGGCATGTTCAGTGCCTGTTACTTGAATACAGTTCTTGTTTTACTTCTACTTTTCTATATGACATCTAGGTCTTGATGTCTTGGTGCAGGACTAGAGATACTGGCATTTCCATGCAATCAGTTTGGTGAGGAGGAACCAGGAACTAATGATCAGATCACAGACTATGTCTGCACTCGCTTCAAATCAGAATTTCCCATCTTTGACAAGGTAAATGCTAGTTGCATGGAAGTTGACTGCTCTCTTAATTCATTTGTTCAAATTTTAGAAGACCCTTCCTCTGCTAATTTCTTACAGTGGCTATGGGAAGGATTTTGTAGAGAGGTTTACTTGGTTGCCAGATGGAAGCACATATGCCAATTGACATGTTTCCTGGTGTTATCTTTTAATCTATTTCAACAGTATGCTTGCTCATATAAAAGTCAAAATCGCTCCAATCTTGTTGCATTAACAACTGTGATACTTTTAGATTTTACCAAAGTCTGGTTCTGTGTGCAGGAGTTTGGCCATTTATTTAGTCTCTGAAAGATTGAAATTCTAATTTTAATGTGATGTGTGAAAAAATAGTATTCTAATCTTTCTCCCACGTTTGTCCTTTAGATTGATGTAAATGGTGAGAATGCTTCTCCACTGTACAAGTTCTTGAAGTTGGGGAAATGGGGAATTTTTGGTGATGATATTCAGTGGAACTTCGCTAAGTTCCTTGTCAACAAGGATGGCCAAGTTGTTGATCGTTACTACCCCACAACTTCACCTCTTAGTCTTGAGGTAACAGAAAAAAAACACCATAGGAAACGTGCTTGAATCTCTAGTTTATCTCAGTTATGCTGGCTTCTGTTGGTATATAGTGGGAAATCTCAAGCCTTTTAATGTTTTTGCAGCGTGACATAAAGCAACTGCTGGAGATCTCATGATTTGCTGGTATAAAGGATTCAAGATCATAGAAGAATGGAAGCACAAGGATTCTGGTTGCCCTGCGCTATTTTTATTAAGACTTGTTAAATATGTCTTGCAGAATAAGACAAGTATGAGACATAGGTATTGCAAGATCAAGCAGTATACTTTGTTTCTTGGCTTGAGATCTTTCATTCCCCAGATTTTGGATGTTGTAAGTTGGTTTGGATTTGGTTACTTCTGACATAACAAGATAATGTTAATATTTTTATGTTATGAGCATTGATGCTGAATTTTTCGTTGTGTTCACTCTTTTAATTCATTTTTATTTTATTTTTAGAACAATGAATAAAGATAAATAAAAAGAAATGCCAATTTGAAAAAGAAAAGGAAAAAATCTTCTTTAAGTGTGAAATTGTCTGTAAAAAGTACCATGACAATTTTCTTGGTACCTCCCACTTTGTTGCGCTACTGTTTTGCATTTCCTGTGTTCCAGCGGAACAGGCTTGTGAACTGGGTCCTTTTCAACCAGAAGTGAAGAGTCGGGAATAAAACAACGTTGTCTTGTAGCGAGGAAAGTTATTGCAGAGCACAAGAAAGAAAACAAATGGAAATCAAGCATCAGACCAGGTGATATCCAGCCATTCCCATTCCTTGTCCTTGTCATTTACGCCTAAAGCTTTCCAAACTTCCATTTCCATTAATGGTGATATGGTGTGGCATCTCTTTTTTACCGAACCATGCCGTTGACAATGCCACCACAGGTGTGTAATTGTCATGGTACTTACCATCGCATTCTGATGGTGCAACCGCATCTCCACCCTCCTCAAAACTGTTTACTGGTAGAGCACAGATACGGGTTGTGAGCACTTGTAGGTGGTGTAAAGTTTGTCTTCTTCACAGCGTTCTGCTCCATTTTCCTGGTTACATTCTTTTTTCGGAGGCTTCTTTCCTTCAACTTTGCCACTTGACGTGCACTTTTGTGCTTCAACCAATACACTTACTGTGACAAGAAGCACAAAGAGGACTAGGAGATAAGTAAAACTTGAGCAAACTTGCTTCATTTTTTCAGATGTCTTTTTGCAGTGGTGCTGATTGGCTACCAGTGTGCATAAAGTGCATAATCTGAGTATAGAGAACATAGTGGGGCTAAAGGACGGGAGTGTGAGCTGAAACTATCAAAGGCTGCCTCCTGGCTGTGACAAGGAGATTTTACAACGCATGTAAACAATGTTACTCGCGCGGTGGAAAACAAAGGGTTATTTGAGATTCTTTTGTTGTTTATGATTGTTACTAGTCAAAAAATCATTTCGACTTAGAAATACTTATCCAAGATTCACTAGGGTTCAAGTTTCCTTCAGACACGGGCTGTTTCATAACAAAGGACCCTCAGAGCTATAACATTTTTACCATTATATTTAATACCATCCTATGTATGGAATAAATAATTTTGGCTCCTTAGGTTGCCTTTTGCAGCAGATACAAGACACTATGCTATTAACTCATCTCCCTCAAAAAACACTAACATCTGAGGCCATGTCTGGAAACCCAACAGAATAAGTCGGATCATTTTTACACTTGAAGGCTGGTGTTTTCTCACTAACTGACAAAATCCAATAGTAGCCATCAAAATTATGTCATGCTCAAGCAACATCTAGGTTTCCTTCACAAAGAATTAATCTGGGTAATGCTTGCATGGAAACTCCTGCCAAGACTCGGTTAAACTAGAAATGAGTTACCAGAGACACCAAAGGTCCAAAGAATAGCAGTCATCATCTGCTTGAAACAGCGATTTCTATCTGCTAGAGATTAATGTTTACCTGGAAATTTTGACAAGTTTACACTGTTACTTGAAAGGGTTAAATGATGGCTTCTTGTACAAACTAAGTTAGCACAAACACATTGCCCTTTAGTGGGGAGAATTGAGTTCATAATTATCACAGGATTGGATACATTTACAACAACAGAAATGCACAAAATTGCCATGTGTCTGTTGCAGCAAACAGTCATCCTCGCGTCAAGTCAATATCAGTGTGGGGGTTTCTCATATCAACTGGTCGCGGTCCAGGCCAAATGCTCGTCGGAGAGGAAGTGAAACTTTGAGGAGGCATGCTAGTAGGTGTGACTGCTTTCAGGTTATCTAAATTATCATCAGGCCAAGATGTGGAGTCTTTTTCGTTTATGGGATGGCTTACTTGTTTATCCTTCTTAGAAACACCATAAACAAAACTACAGGCCACCACCTGCAGCAATTAAAGAGTCCTTTATCATTTTATTATGACCCCGCCACTAGACTAATAAGCTAGACTATAAAGGAGCGTGTATAAACACAATACCAAAAGGGATATATATTTACTGGTAATCAAAAGAATAATCCAATAGCAAGAAGATTCAAAACCAAATAGTCTCAAATTTTAGTTACTCAAACCGTTCTGTTTTTACCAAGTTCAGTATCAAATAAAATAATCCAATACACAATTGATATTGTATATCTTAAAGTAAGCATTCTATATATCACCCATAAGGACAACCATCCATAGCAAATGTTGCACATCCCAAACAATGCTGCACACTTCACATATGCAAAAGATGAACCATGAATTTTGCATGCCATTCTATACCATATATTGAGCATGATGTTCATGATTCTAGTTGCTTTCCGTAAACTGAAGGTCTGAATTGCTATTAAAACAGATTTGAACAATGAGAAAATTTTACAATTTTTAGCACATGGCACTCATCATAAAGAAGATATGGACTTTCAGTAAATATTAAAGATTCTAAGAAAGTTAACATCATCATCATAGAATGACCAATGAAAGGTACAACATAACTCAGAGCATCAGAATATTACCTGAACTGGGCTAGCAGCAATAAGCATTGCAATTGCACCACCAATGACATGGCCATCAGGACTAGAAAGAGAAGCACTTATACCTCCAGTTCGATGGCGAGGCCCACCATCTTCGGCAACCAAGTAAGAGCCTGACAAGCATAATATCTCGAAACGGCCCTACAAAAGTTAAATATTCTAAATGAGTTCCTTCTTGCTGCTAAAAACATGGTTAAAACAATTAAAAAGTACCTAAGCAGAAGGAAAAGGCAAAACAATACACATTTGAAAGGTTCATGGTCATGCAGCTTGTGTGCAATAAAGCTCATTTTTCATCACTATGATAAATCAAGAAAAATTACTTGACCAAATGCATTTTCAGATTGATCCACCTTGAGTTGCAACTTTTTTCCCCATTAAACCACAATAATCAGCACTAGCTTAAATCCACTACAAAAAGTGTTTGCAGTCCTCAAACTCACTAACAATTCAATGCGGCCAAACATATAGCAATACTTCAAATGACCGCCTGCAAAGTTCTCTTATTTTACATTAAATCTGCCAAAACTCTGAAGCCACTTTGATCCACTATGACATGGCCATTGAAAAAGCACATCCTTATTTTTCGAAAGAAAGTAAAAAAATGTTTGCTACCCCTGGAACTTGCTGGACAAGTTAATGTGGCTAAACATGCGAGAACTACCACAAAATAAATAACATCGAAGCCAAGAATTACCATCCTATCTCTGGAAGCATTACCAGAACATGACAAATGCTTGCTTTCGTTTGGATTTTGGAACCTTGCACCCAAAGTTCAAGGTAACAGTTAACCACTAGTCCAGAATGTTCATACCAGCTATGCACTCTTGTCTTCGTCATCGCTGATACATGATTATGCCCAAAGTTTAAGACAAATGATAATCAAAATTAGTTTTGTTATCTGCACTTAGGTGGCACATTAACTGATATTTCAATAATTTGAGACCAGTGAATTAGTTCCTCGTAACAACATTAGAATCCTCGCTCATAGACCATTTGCTATCCATGTAATCCCAGGCAAGTCATGGAAGTATGAAACTATTAGACACTTAACCCTGCCTAAAACCTAACCTACTAGATAAAACATATGCCCAATTATGTTCCATATTCAAATTCCAGACCTTCAAGGAAACTCCCAACCATTGGCTTTTATCAAAATTTGACTAGATCATAACCTTCAGCAACTAAGCTTCAGCTTCAATTTATTTTCATTCAAAGCTCAATCACCTCCAGATGGACTTGAGTCCCATCTACCCTTTCTTTCCTCATTTCCATCAGAACCTTACCATTCCCTGTTTCTTCTTGCATTCCATGTTCAAATATTCCCTAGAATTCATTTATTCAATTATTGGTTCTGACTTCACTAGTGGATCCAAAAATCCAGAAGTTAACAGCTGTTACATTGTTTGCACAAGCTCTTACCTTCAGTGTTTTAATAAATAAAAGAGAGCAATTAAGAAAGTATCAGGAAGCTAGACATGCTCAAACTCAATAATAAGTAAGGAATTCATTATGTCAGTACATTGACATATTAGATGATGAGAAAAGAGCTATTTTACTATGAAACAAGTCAGAAAGCTTGTGAGATTCTAATAAAACTTGGGGGGGGGGGGAAGAGAAATATAAGTGCGGTAAACTGACATTCACACCCAATTTTCAGATCAGCATTTTCATCTAAATTAAGCTAAGGAAGCTAAGTTATCAAAGGAAACAGTTTAATCTAGAAAAATATCCATAAATATGCAACTGCCTTAACCTCAAATGTGATAGAGGACCCAGAAGATGCTGGCTGACGGAGTGTTACTGAGGAAACTGTACCAGTGCCAGACAAGATGCAAACAGCCCTTGGCCTCTGTTGGGAAAATGACAACAGTTTTGAAACAATATCCTACAAAGAACAATGTAACAGGTTTCAAATCAACATGAAATTGGGAAATTATGCAACTTCATATGTGCAAAAGAATGTGTGCGTGAGCATGCACTTGCACACCAAGTTTCTCCATTGACATGCAATTTTTGTTTTCAACAAACTGTTTAACTATTACGTACAGCTAAACCACTCACATACTGGACAAAACACAAACTTCCAAAAACATTGAAAGCTTCAATGTCAGGGCAAGTATCCTAATATTGTTATTTCTACATCTCCACAAGTGCTAGAAAACCTCATGCATTCAATTCCAGCGATGCTAAGACTAGATTCTTTCATATTTTAAAAAGTACAAAAGCAGCCAGAAAAATGTGTTTCATGGAGGAAAACCATACAAGTGCACTTGCATATTGGACAACACAGACTTGCACAAACATTAAGGAAGCTTCAATGTCAAGGACAGCTATCCTAATACTGGTATTTCTCCCCTTCAAAATGCAAGAAAACTCATGCATTCAATTCCAATGAAGATGTGATCAGCTTCTTTCATATTTAAAAAATCATAAATGTGGCTAGTAAAATGTGTTTCACGGAGGAAAACCTTTCAAGTTTCTGAATCTTGATCTAAATTAGTAGACCTCACAACTTGATTACACATCAAATGTCCAAGAAAACTTGACATTACAAAGGATATAGCATACCTCTCCAACTTCAATGCTGATCACATGCGGAGAAAAAGCTACTCCAGCAGAACTGTTCATCCATTCACCTTGCAATATCAATTAAAAACATTTTAGAAAATTAGAAGAAATCAACAAGCCATAGATATATTAAAGACAACACAGATATCAAAATCAAATTTAACATCAAAGACAGATTAAAACTGCATTAAGACAAGAAGCATTCAAAAGATTTAATTGACAGATGGCAACAGCTTTGAAAGAATAGAGCAAGGCAATTAAATGGATAAAAGCTTAGCATTTATGTCCAAGCAAAATTATGATAACAAACGCAGAACATTGCAAATTAAATACTTCGATGAAAATAAAATGACAAGATCACTATTGAGCACAATTCATTACTTCCTAATATTAAGCAAGTGTGAATTCCCTGCATTATAACTGATTATTAAACCACATTAAATGCCAATAAGATTTCATATTAATAACTTACAATAGCATATAACTACAAAATAATCTAATTCAAATACTTGCCAAGAGTCGCCAATTGCTGCTTCCTTCCACTCCCAGGCGGCCGCCCTCTATTTCTTTTTGAGGTGGAAGAATCCTCCCCTGAAGATGGCTTAGGCTTATTTGGCAAGGGAGACAATCCAAGTGAAACCTGCCCAACCAAGCCGTATTTCCGGGGCCTCCCTCGCTTCTTCTTCACTGGTTCACCCACTTGCACCTCAGAGGTTGTAGCCATGTTAATGCCATGACCGAAATTGACATCTGGTGGCTCTATTGAAAATGCTGGCACAGTTGAGCCAGACCGGACATTTGATTGAGCTGCAAGTTGAGGATTTGACAAGGATCTGAACCCAGGTGGGGGATGCGATACACCATGTTGTGATCCATACCCGGGCCCAAGAAACCCACTTCCTCTATGAATATGGTATGGAGATGACCCACTAGAAAATGGCATGGCTTCTCTTCCATCCATGCATTTACTGAGCAAAATAGAGCAAGATCACAATGGTACAAGATCAGAGGGGGGAAATAATAACTTATTCTTCTTTCCTTCTTTGTTTAGTTGCTAAAGATTGTGTATTTTTAAGACCCTTTTGAATTTAACCCAATTTTGTGAAAAATAGTAAATAAACTACAGAGCCAAGTGAGGGTTTCAAGAGAAGGGTTTTACAAGGGTTTTTCTATAAAGAGTGCAAATGTTAGACAGCAACAAAATTTCAGATTTTCAAGTTGGGAGGTGAAAAGATGAAAGGAAATGAAAACCCTTTTAGCCCTAAAACCTCAAAAAAATAGATACGAAGGAATTCTCAAAGGTTTCTAAGATGACTAGCAAGAAAATCAACGGAGAGAATCAAGAGAATCTAGCAAAAATTGACTAAACCCACTAAACCTAGCAAGAAGATGATGCTCAACAAGCAAGAAATTTCAGTCTCACAGCCCAAAAAGACAACTTATTTTGTGAACATATGTTGAGAGCAGAATTAGGAGCAGCTTTGAAAGTTACAAAAGCCAAAAGGGCTAAACAACTCAAATAGTATTGAACCATGACATAACAACAAAAACCCTAGATTTGAACATAATCTAGAGTTTTGACAGGGAAATGCAGGTGCTGGTCAAGAAGAGAGAGAGAGAGCAGACAAATAAATTGAAAATTATGTGAGTTTTTGAATTAAAGACCTTCCCTTTGCCTTTTGTTTCTTTTATTGTTCAGTAGTCATGTAAGTAATGTGTAATTGTATGTGTGTGGGAGTATTTTGACAAAAGTGCGCTGTGTGGTGGCCTACCAAAGTACCAAACCTTACACTAGATGTTACACAACGATCCCTCTCTTTCTTGTTTCTCTCTGTCTCTCTCCTTTCATAACTTTTGGAGTGTGAGGAGATGAGACTCTCGCCGGTTCTTCTGGTGACACTGTATACTACTTTGATGTAAAACTGAGATAGAGAGGGAAGGAGAGGGATCTTTTGAGGATACCTTTGTCAGGAGAACCAAACAAAACAATGTTTCTAACAGTGATGGGCAAGGAAATAATACTAGAAAATTATGTAAAGAAAAGTAGGGAAGTTGATGTTAGCAGGGGGAGGTTTGCAGGTACAAGGAAAATGACATTTCGTTATTAAATTGTCTTGCCTCGTCGTAGCTTTCAACATGTTACATGGGCTTTTTTTAAAGCCCATGGAAATTTGGGTTTGCGTAGCCATCGACTAAAAAAATACACGGATCATTGCAGTCTTGACAAGGCAGTGTTTGGTATATTGTATATTGTATATTATTGATTGTACTGGAGATAAATAACTATTTTGTACGGTGTTTGGTGTGCTTTGAATTAGAGTAGACCATGTACAATAGACGATCCTTGGCTAACTCGAGGTATGAATCGTTCCAAGTTAAAAAAAAAAAGAAATTTTTAATTGATTCAACGTCACCTGATCAAAAAATTTAGATCAATTTACGATCCAGGATAGAATATAAATAAAAAACTCGTTGAATTTATTTTTCAAAATTTGTATATAGACCAGATATATGAGTATTTATTTTTTCTTTGTTAGCCCTATAACAACAGCAAACCTGCTACAGTCATGAAAATGGCAAGCCAGTGTTACAGACTTGGTAAGCAAGCTTTTCTATGTCTTTTTGGGACAAACAAGAAGCATCATATGAAGCTACTTTATTGCTGTAGAACTGGTATTGGTGTTTTCCGTTTGTTATGAGAAGCCAAATCTACGAACTGGTGTTGTTGACAGATAATGTGAGAACCTTATCTCTTAAGAAACTCTGTTAAAGTAGTGGTAAAAAATCTTCTACCACCGTTATACTAGCGGTTTCATTTTTAAAATCTATCTTTATTTAATTCTATAGTAATTAAAGTAAATAATCATAAGGTTTGAATTTTAGAAAAAAAAATGATTTTTTTTAGTTAACATTCCCTTTTCTTATTTATGCATTTTGTTATTTTCACAAAAAAACATTTATGTTTTATTAATAGCATGATTTTTAGAATAAAAACTTCCAATGATGTGAAATTCAAGTTTTTTTAAAAAATCATGTTTTTAATTTAGCACTAAACAACAGCTTTCTTGTTATGAATATAGATATTGGCTGCCCACCTTTTTTTATATATTTCGGTGGATTTTTAGCAATTATATATCTTGTGTCCTCTAAAAAAGCCTTAACTAGGGGATTTTTTGGAGTTAAGTACCGTGTTTTATAGGCTTGTTATATTCATTCCTTTTCATGTAAGTTGTCAATGCGGCCTCAAGGACACTTTTTTTCCATTCATAATTTTTTTTTTTTTTTAGTAAATGTTTCTTTGGATCATTTGGTGAAACTTTAGAATGATAATCCTACTCTCTTCTTTTTCCTGGTCTATGCGGTGCATATACATACCAAACAAAATATCACATCAAAAAAAAATAAGGGTATAATTTTATAAAATTCTTAGGTGTGTTGGACTGGCACACGTCAATATCTAACAAACCCTAATAGAGAGGTGTTAGGTTTGACCAAAGCCAAACCCAAGAGTTAATTAGGTATGACGCTAACCAAATACAAGAAATGATTAAATCTAGTCAATGCTAGACTTAAACCTTGTTGGGTCTGGTACTAGCCAGACCCAAGAGATTATTGGGTTTGGCCAATGTCAAACCCAAAAAATTTGGCGCTAGCGAGATCCAGTCATGATTGGGTTTGGTAGTGCACCAGGCTCAGGCACGTCGTCAGACGCAAGAGATGATTGAGTCTAACACCATCAATTTTATAAACTTTACATGAAATCATAGAAGAATTATTTCTCAATGAATAGGCTTAATTGAACAAGTCTATACTTCAACAACACCATTAGATGTATTAAGTCTATCATGGTCCGCCTTATCTCTATTTTTTTGCTGAATAAAATAAGTGAAATACAACTTAAAATATAACAAATGTGAAGTTACACTTCAGCCCCTCCTCTCCACAAAAAGACAAAACTCAAGGGCTATAAATACATTATGAATCCTTCAAAATAAAGGTTCATAACCTTTATTATTTACTGCATATATATTTTTAGAACATTTTTCTCTATAATATTATTATATTTTCTCTTTCTAAATAGATACTTTCTTAAATATTTGAGAGTCCTCACATCCACTAAATAAGATCTTTTGCAAACATTAGTCACATTTCATCTTGGCTTTACCAAGTACAAACTATCAATTACCTTGACTAGAGACAATTAAAAAAATTGTTAAAACTAATTGATTATTATTCAACCTAGAAGCCATGTTACCAAGCTAGTTAGATTTTTTAGGCTTCATTATATATATATATATATGATAACAATAGAGAAAAGTAAACAAGTCGAAGAGATCCGCAAGAGGTTTCTTGAATCCAAATGAATGAAAATAGAAGAACATCTAAAGATCCATTAGGTACAACAAATAAATTTACAAAGTTTCGGTATTCCGTTTTCTTATCAAATAACAGACCCTACAGAGTTTCGAAATTGTCCTTTTAATTTTCTTATCAAATGTTTAATTGAAAAAAATATTTTATTTTATTAGAAGTATAGTTTATTGACAACAGTAAAAAAACTACAAAACTATGATTATCCGAAATAAAAATGAAAAAAACGTATACTACTAATCAAAAACCTTTTTTTTATTCATGTTATTATTGTTTTTTTATTTTTGATGAAGAAAATGTTTTTTTATGAGAAGTATTGTTTTTAAGTAATCATGAAAGAAAATTTTAATTAAAAAATTAAAAAAATCTTGAATCAATCGTTTTTTAGGCATCTCCATGAGAAAAAATTCAAGAATAAAATTTCTTCAAAATCATATAAAAATTTTAAATATAAAAATTTTATTCTTATAAAATATTAATGAGAAAATTGTTTTAAAATTTTTGCATATTAAATCAATACATAATTATTCACAAAGAAATTGATAATATCATTATAAAAAATCTTTAATCTTTTTAATTACATAATAGATCAATGATATAATTAGATAATTGCTCAAATATTATTTTAATAAATGATTTAAAGAGATGTTTTTGTCAAGAACTTAAAAAAAATTAAAAAAGGGATATGTTAAAAGAGGCTAGACCCACGCGTCTCATTTTTTTTTTTATTAAACGGGTGGACAAACAACACCTCTAAGAAAGTTTAGATTTGAGTTTTTAGACATCAAAAACCTAAATTTGAATCTATTTTGATCCAAAAATATTATGAGAACCTCAATAAATCCATTTAAAACCCTCTGAAACCTTAAATAACCCCAAAAATCCAAAATCCAATGGAATCTAAAAAACACATTAAGAATCATGGTCTTTTTTTATGATATTTTCTCTCTAAGACAAACTCATTAATACAATATCAATTTTTTTTGTGGTTGAAATTGTTAATTGATTATTCTTTTTTTTCTCTTATGTTTGTCAACAATTTTCTTTTTCCTTTCAAATTTCATAGATTGAAATGTAAAAAAATAAAGTTTAGAATTGAAACGTAAACCTTAAAAAACAAGGATCAAAAATTAAAAAAAATACAAAGACCAAATTGCACCTTTATGCTTCCATGAATAGCGAAAAATAAAAAAAAAGACTATTTTTTGTTCCTAAGTAAAATTTGGTATTTATTGTTTCAAAATTTGTCAATGAATTAAATTGTATCCTATATTGTAAAATCGAGCAATATTTTAACCCCAAGACATTCCTTGACATCCGGAATACAACGTATGACGTGAGCCAAAATAAACTATAAAGTTTAAAATCATGCTAAAATAATATGGAGGATGAAATTAAAAAAAATATTATCAAATCAAATAATTGATCGAGGGAAAAAAAGGTTGAATGTAGCATTCCAAATGGTCTTGGGCGACAGTGAAATGAATAGAAAAATCTCGTTTTCCTTTAGTTTATAGTGTAACGTGATTTAATGTAGTGAATGGGATAGGGAGCCAAGACCTGTTCACTTTTGTAAGTGTCGCTAAGCTACAAGCATTTTGGTGCAAGATTCCTTTAGTTTTTGCAGTTGCACTGTATTTTTTTTAAAAAAATAATATTTTTTATTTTAAATTAATTTTTTTTATGTTGTTTAGATTGTCTTGGTATACTATATCAAAAATAATTTTTTTCTAAAAAATATATATTATTTTAATATATTTTCAAACAAGAAAACGATTTAAATAACTGAATCTCGGGATCAAAAGCCAAAAGATTAGCTTCTCTTGCTTTATTGCTAATGCAAGATGTTATATGCATTTTACAATGGTGTGTATAAATTCCGATATACAAAATGGGTATAGGTGGATCAGATGCATAAGTAGATATCCATAGAGCTTCAAGTAATACAATTGCATAAGATCTTATGGAATGGTGCAAAAGGATCCATATAGCCGATCCAACTAGTTTGGGATTGGGGTTGGTGGTGGTTGTTGTTGTTATGGACCGGATTATGAAGACTAAATCATCTAGCTATTGATATCTTGGATCAAAAGCTGGATACTGTCAATTTGAGAGAAAAGAGACACTTGCAGTCCTATTCCTTTGTTAGTCGCTGATACAACGGCACACAACTGCTGTAAGCAAGAACATGGCAAGAGAGGGTTATAAACTTAGTGAATTTGCTTTTCTCCATGTTTTTTGAAGCGTATGGATAAACAAGAAGCATGATGTGGACTCTACCTTTTTGCTGTTGAACCGCCATTAGCACTGGTGTGTATGTCTTCCACTTGTGATGAGAAACCAAATCTGCAAACTTATGTTGTTGTTATAGATAAAGCTAAAAAAGGCTCCTGTGAAACTCTCCAACTATTGATTCCAAACTAACCAGGTTCCTATTAAACAAGAAAAGAAGGTCAGTGGCCATAATCTTTTACTAGTGCTATATTTGGCTCCACCCAGCAACTGCCCCGTCTTGTAATACGGTAAAAAATAGTCTGCCCAGAAGGAAACAGACCTTTGGACCATTTCTGAAACTAGAGAGCATTCACCTGCTCTCCTCTATATTTTAGCCTGCACTGTGTATACTCTATTTTTCACATTGGATATTTTCCTGCGGTTAAATTAAAGTTCTTAGAAGAACAAAAAAGAGAGAAGAAAAGAAAAGGGCTACTAGCCTCTATATGCTTATATGCACATCAAACGGAAACCGAGTATAAAATCTATTGACTTCAATTTTGAATCCAAATCAAGTCCAAGATATGACAAGAACCAGGAAACCAGATGAGGAAGACCTCATGGCCTTAGTTAAGTATGGCTAGGTAAGCAAGGTAGATCATCCAAATTTCCGTACACTGAGAGCACGAAAGGGGGTAAAAAGAAAAACGAGGAACCATCCTTTTGGTCTTCACTCCTCCACGGAAACAGGCACGTACGAGTTCACCACCTTCTATCCTGCCTAATTAATTATCTGCAAGAAATAAAGATACCAGGAAAAATGACGATATCAGCACACTTGAGAGACAGTCTGAAAGTTTTAACTTTTCAAATAATGTGAGCTGGTACCATCTTTCCTCTTTACAGAAGAACGTAGATTACTAAAGAAAAGGATAACCATCATTCTCAATAAAAAATCACGAAGAATACATTACATGCTAAAGTCAAGCAACTGTTTGACGTAACAAGATTCCTTCTTTCAAGTCTGTGTCAATCAGTACCAAGAACCTATCTCGCATACTAGATGATTCCTAGGCTTGGCAGGCAAACGGAGTAATCATTGGCTTGAGAACGAAGCGCCAGTAGTAAAAGTGGTAGCACAACTTATGGAACTTTGGAATTGAGAACAAGGAGTAATATCATAAAATCTAGCTCTTATACCTTGGATAAAAGAATTCACATACATTGACTTGAAATACCCTATTCTGCAGACTCCAGCTTCATCTTCTTGTTCACATAATCCAGGTACCCCTGCCACAAATAACAAGTTAATAGACACAACTCACAGTGCTGAAAGGGCAATCTTCTATACCGAGTTCAAAACTGGTTGAAAATTGAAAGGGAGTTCAAAACTGGTTGAAAATTGAAAGGGATGATTTACAATAAGATACCTGAAGAATTCCAACTGCAGCAAACTTGTCCATTATAGATTTAGCATGAACTGGATGTAAATCCAAAGGCTTCACTAGCAATTCCACATTCTGTAAGCAACACAAACTGTGAGCGACCTAGCATCTGCTCCTCTAACCTATGGCCATATAAAAAAATTCAACAATGAAGTGAGCATTTTACAATTAACAATAAGCAAGCACCTTTGATGTAAAACACTCATCCCAATATGTGAATTTTACACCTTCAAGTTTCCCTGTTTTGCATAGGTCATCAACAAAAAGCTTCACCCGCACAGCCTAGTAAAAGAGGAAAAACAAAACATCAGAAATAAGTAAATGAGAATAGATCAAATTGATAGCCAACAGGATTAAAACATACATCAGGAGCACCTCGTTGCCTGTCAAAAGGGTAGCCAACAATGAAACCCCCCAAGGAAAGTTCAGAAATCTGCACATAAACATAAGCAGAAAAAAGAATAACAGCTATAACTCGCACCTAGGATCAACATGTCTCAGAAAACCTAATTTATTTTTACAGCGTTCTAACTTCTAAGTTCTAAGCTCCTAGCGATTGAGAATGCTTTACTGTCATGCCAGCTCTCATATGGTTAATGCATAGCATAGTTCGCAAATGGGTATATAACAACAAAACCATAAATAACAGGACACGCTCTCAAAACTATAAACAAAGGAAATACAAACGAACAAGCTTTGGACAACATAAAAGAAAAGAAACACTCACCAAACTTTGGAAATCAGTAGCCATCAATTCAATATTACTTTTCTTCCTTAACAATACACTGCAGTGTCAACAAACAAGGAACGTAAAACACAACAACATGGGCACCCTTAATCAACAAAACCCCGAAAACACAAACTTGAAAAACAGAATGACAGAAAAGAAAATGACATGATAAGGAAAATGAAATACAACAGTAATTCTTAATATATACCTTAAAGGGGAGGCGATTTTATTAAGTGGGTCAGAGACAGCTAAACCAACATACTTGTCACCAACATCCAATCCAAGGAACCTCCCTTGATTGATTGCACTTGTCTTCAACAACTCATGGAACAAGCTCAATGGTCTCACATACTTCATCTATTATTACATTGACACAAAAGAACAAATTAAAAACAGAACACTTTTCCTAATTTTGAACATAATCAAACTGAAATCGAAGCAAGAAAAATTAGCAAAAAGACAGAAATTTGATCGTGTTTTCCCACACTGGGTTCCATTGCGACATTTTTACAAACAGGTGGTGTAAGAAACCAGGTTGGAAAAAAACAGAGAGAGACAGCATGAGTTATTATAACCTTCGATTAATTGTGATTGATGGGTTTTAGTTATTGAAGTGATTAGGTTTCAGACAACATGAAAATAAATGACCAACAACGTTTTTTAAGGTACCGAGACTGCAAAAGTAGCACCAATCTTAACTACTTTGATCGTTGGCTTATGCTGTATCCACGGCCATGTAGCAGAAGCGGGCGAAGACAAAAACGCACCGTTTTACTTTCTGCATCGCAAGACCGTCGTTTTCTTTTCCGAAACTGCCCCTCCCACTCTCGTTCGCTTTTCCCTTTTTATATATTACCAGATAAAAGGCTGCGCCTCGCCATTAGCTGGGTTTTTTTTTTTAATCAAATGAAAGAACCGAGTTGATTAGTTCGGCCAAGTCTGGTTAAGTTTTACACGTGTTAAAACTGAATAAGTCTACATTAAGCTTTTTAGTTGGGTTGTTTTTTTATAGATTTTGATTTAATAGACCTTTAGTTTATGGTGGATTTTCTGGTTTGATTTGGTTCAATTGGGTTTTTTTTATTATTAAAATTTTAAATTAAAATCAAATCAAATAATTTTTTTTAATTTTTTCCTAACCAAAATTATCTAAAAATTTAGAAAATCATCTAGTTGGTTAATTTTGTATCGATTTTTATAGATATCTCAAATAATTGTTATCGATTGCATATATAATATGTGTTTTATATATTCATATTTCCCACAAGAATTTAGCAGAATTAGTTTTTAATATTTTTTGTTGATGGAGTATCTAAGGACTTGAATAATTATACAATGAAAGTAGTATTTTTTTTTCCTAAATTCCCATTCATCATAAACCTAAGACTTTCTAATAAAAAAAATCAAAATTATATTCAAACGAAACAAAGACGTGAGAACTTTCTAACTGGATAATGTATTCAAGTTCTTGTATACCTAACCACACTTGTAAATGTGTTTTTTTTTTTTTTTTGAGTGGAGGGATTTCTCTTGACAAGAATAGAAAGAATTAGTAAACTATAAATTGTCCCCCACAAAAAAATAAAATAATAAAAAATCCATCGACTTGCCAAAGAAAAACATGGTTGCGGTCATGAGAGGCACTTGTTAAAAATTGCCTCGAAGTTGAGATTCGACTCAAAAGTCCACGTTAAAGATTAAATTTCATTTGAAAATTTTAAATACTTAAGATTATTCCAAATATAATTTTTTTTTATTGAAATTAGGCAGAAGTTCACTTGCCTGTCAATAGCAAGGTACGTAGTACGATGTGATCTCATGCCAAAGCCATTTCCAGTCAAGCTGAGAGCAATGCCAGTATCATCATCTTATATTCTTTCCGAATCTTTTCTTTTTCTAAACAACGTACGTATTCCATCAATGACTCTCCTGTCAATTAAATGGCGGTTTTTTTTAATTAAAAAAGGGTGATATTGGGAAGATTCTTTTAGTGATTAGGATCAGTGCTATCCTTACATCGATACCTTACTTTTACGAAGACAAGTTGGCCATGGCAGCATTATCGACTCCTAAAGCAACCAAAAGAGTTAAACGTCCACTTTAGAACGTTCCATTTCTAGACCCACTACTTGTATAAATGACACTGACATGTATAAATATTGCTGATCCACGTTGAAAGGACACAGTCACTGGTCTACGACGCACCTCAGCATGAAGATATTCATGTTGCTGCAATTATGTGTGCGTGCGTGCGCTCACTAACGCCCATCTTTCTATATTGTGGCGTTGCCAGTGATTTCAGAGGCTCAAATGATGACACATAAAGGTGTGGCAGAGAACAATTTTAGTCTGTGGAATGAAACTCGTTGAAAGACAAATTAAAACCCATGGCTGAAAGTGAAAAGTGGAACTGTATTTGAAGGAATGGCACCCACAAAGTCCAAGATGCAGAGGCCTCGATCTGTTTCTTCAATCATGGTAATCTATCTGTGCTCCCATCTTCTGTTGCTGTGATTATTAAGAAGTTGCCAGTAATTATAGATTCATGGAGAGAAGATGGCCATTAATTAATTAGGGTGATGTTCATCGAATCTTCCTCTACAATCAATCTGTTTCCTTGACAAGCACAGGCCACCCAGCTATGAAACCAGAAAGCCACCTTGACAACATTGGTAGTGGGAGTCATGTTGCGATTGAACGGAGACCAAAGCTTGCTCAGTCATCTTAGAAACGATTAAAAAAAATATAAAAGGATGTCAGCTGTAAGAAAGACTGTATCACCTCTGCTAAAGGCCCGCGTTTTTTTTTCTTTTAAAAAATAGGTTTTCAGTGGTGTTTTAGGGTAAGTTTACGGGGAATGTCTGAATAGTATGGAATTATATTTTTTAAAGTGTTCATTTTTATTTTTTAAAATTTATTTTAAATACAATTGTACATCAAAACTATTTAATAACATTAAAAAAAGTAATTAAAAGCAAAACAAAATCAGAATTTCATCCTCTGCATCAAAAGATATTCTTTAATATCAAGTTCAACCATTCTATTTGATCAAGTGGAACTTTTCATACTAAAATTAAATATTTCTTTACTCTTTTTTTTTTCAATACATGGTTTAAAGTTTTAAAGATAATGAAAAAATTATTCTTTAATTTAGTTCTTTTTTCTTTTATTCTTTTAAAAATTACATAAAAAACTTTATAATTTTATAATACTTTACATGATATAAAAAAATCAACAAAAAGATATTTGGTTATTTATAATTTGTCATTATATTCAATTTAATAACTAAAATACTTATTTTGCTTTAAATAACAAAATTGTCAATACAAAAACTCATAAAAAATTCAAAAATAATTGCTCAACAACATCAAGTACTTAACAATCCAACAAGAGTTAGAGACTGTTTTGGTATTGCAAGTATTATTGTAGCTTCTGCATTTTATCTAACCACATGAAAATTCTGTCTTTACACCGAACCCCACAATAATTTATTTTCCATTCAAGAATTTTTTTTTCATTTGTTTTGTAATAAAAAAATCCATCTTATACAAATTTTAACTCAATATATATTTTTTTAAAATTAAAACTAATTTTTTTAAAAAATATTTTTTTAAAATCATAACCATAAAAACTATTTTAACTAGGAATGAGTCAAAAAAAAACTGAAAAACTGATTAAATTGAAAGAACTGGAAAAAAAATAATCGAATAATCCGAACCGTGAAAAAAAAATGATTAAAATTTTAAAAAAATCGACCGATTCGGTTTCAGTTTTATAAGTCTGAAACCGAAAAAACCGAACCGAACCCGAGCCGAACCGAAAAAACCGAGCCAAATCAATTTAAACCGGTTTTTATTATAAAAAACCTGAACCGAACTAAAACTGGTTAGTTTAAACCGATTTCAATTTTTTTTTAGTTTAATTATTATTTTTTATAAAAACTAACCGAACAAAAAATATTACACCTAGTTTTAACTCGCTATAAAAAACAAGAAGAAAAGACAAAAGAGAGTGTTTAAAGACAAAAATAAAGTTACTGTGTCAGTGCACGTTATTTGTTTAACAAATAAAAATCTCTCTCGAAGGGGGGAACAGCCTATTTTAAGTTCAGGTAAAAATAATGTTGTCTTCATGTGCTAGGATCATTTCAGATACGAGTCCAAGTAAATGCTACGTGAAAGTAATTTCTCGTGACGGAGATTTGATAATACCTTCCCCCTCAAAACCATAAAAAAAAAAAGGGAATAGTTTTTATCAACTTCTGACAGCCGAATTATTCTCAAAATCTCAATATTGGATTTCATATAACTAAAACTAATAACAGTGCAAGAGGCCATTGATAATGGTGGCTTAGTTGTAGGAGATTGAGAAAAGTGAGTGTCATGTCGGTGGAAATTAAGATAGAAAACAAAGCAAAACAATAATACATTCAAAAACAACAGCACTGCAAGCAAACAGCGAAGACAAGGAAATCTCTCACACATATCTCCCTCTCTCCCTCTCTCTATATATATATAAATAAATATTAAACTATTTAGTTTATTATATAATACTTTATAAGAAATTCGATACTGTAATCCAAATCTCAAAGCCCTCAAAATTCTCATTCTCTCACCTAGAAAGAAATAAATGAGCTGAAAGATCTCTCTCTCAGATTCAAATACACACGGAACCCAACTTTTCAAGAACCCAAGGTCCATTTATTTTCATTACCAACACAAACTAGAAAACACAAGCATAAAACCTTGCAATAATTTTCTCTCTTCAACCCATCAAGGAATTGATTAAAGCTTAGAGTCCATTCTCTTTAGCTCTCCCTCTTCACGTTCAAGACTCTCTTTTGTGCTCTTTGTTTGGGTTCTTTTTTTTTTAATTCAAGTTCTGTGGGTTTGATTTGGTTTTCTATAAAGTGAATCACTTGAAGCTGATGCAGGGAGAGAGGGTGAGAGAGATAAAGTCTTGCTGCTGCTGCTGGTGGATTGGGTTGACTCAGTGGAATCGTTGCTGATAGGGTATTTCTTTCCTTTTCTTCGATGCTTTCTTTTGTTTGGTTGTTGAGATAGCTAAGGAAAAGGAAATTAGCATCTGGGAATCTCTCTTTTTCGCATATCTTTTGTGGGAGTTTAGATTCATAAGGAAATGAAGAATTCGTACTTGATGAAAATGATGTTGTTTTGATAAGAATTAGGATTTGCTCCTCTCTTTTTTTTCAAATTTAGAGAACTGATGATGTGACATTATAAGATTCTTATTTTGTTCTTTTGTAGCTTCTTCTTGTTGTAGAATGAAATGTTTGAATTGTACTGTTATTGCCATAGGTTAATTGAGTTGTTCTAAAAAAAAGCATTTGAGGGCAAAGTTCCAATCTTTTCTATTCTGATTGCAGCGAGAATTGAAGTTTTTTTGATATAATTGCCGTTGAGATATTGTAAAATTTTAAGAAAGGATTGGTCTGCTGAAGCTAATGGAGTGGTTGAGCTAGAGAAAGTTTGGGCTTTGAAGATTCGAATTGATTAGTGCTTGCTTTCAAATTGTGTTATTGGAATGGGTTGCGAGTGTTCAAAGCTCACCAAGTGTTGTTGGAGTTCTGACTATAATGGATCAGTTCCCGAAGACCACAATGAGGGTAAGTGAAATGGGAGGTTTTTGTTTGTTTATATATGTGGTGTCATTTTGATCTTTGGGTTGTTTGGTCTTTGTAGATAAGGAAGAGAGGAGTGAACTCGATGATTTGCCTGCATTCCGTGAATACAACATTGAAACCCTCAGGATGGCGACATCTGGGTTTTCTGTGGAAAATATAGTTTCTGAACATGGGGAAAAGGCTCCAAATGTGGTTTATAAGGGGAAGCTTGAGAATCAGAGAAGGATTGTTGTGAAACGGTTTAATAGATCTTCTTGGCCTGATGCCAGGCAGTTTTTGGTAAGTGAAGCATAGCATTTTCTATTTACCAAATACCATGTGCATTTGTCCTGCCCTTTCCATTTACCTACACAACTGCCAGTAGCATGATGATGTTCTTGTTCCATGACTTTAGGAAGAAGCAAGAACTGTTGGTCAGCTGAGGAACCATAGGTTGGCAAATTTGCTCGGCTGTTGTTGTGAAGGGGATGAGAGGTTACTCGTTTCTGAATTTATGCCCAATGATACTTTGGCCAAACACCTATTCCATTGTAAGTTTGTTTCTGGTGCCCTTTCCTTTGCTTTAGCATCTAGTGGATATTGCAGGTTTCTTTCTTTTAATTTCCAAGCTTGTGTGTCCAATTGAGCAATTATTATTCCTATTATTGGAAGTGTGTGCGCCTGCAGTACATTATGGAGGAAAAATTGCACGTTTCTCTTTTATACTCTTTGCTACAAACAACATTCTGTTATAGATTTTTGCGATACAAAAGATCTGCTCTTGGTTTGCTCACCATTTCTGTAGCTTGAGCTCTTGCTTTGTGCTTGGAGTTAGTACACCAAACCAAGATACCAAGGAGCAGTCTTGTTCTTTTATTCCTCTTAAAATTTTCTCACAACTCAATGTTGACCTTCTGGTTTCTTCAGGGGAAACACAGCCAATGAAATGGGCAATGCGACTTAGAGTGGCTCTACATCTTGCTCAAGCTCTAGAATATTGTGCCAGCAAGGGACGTGCTCTGTATCATGATCTGAATGCTTATAGAGTTGTCTTTGATGATGTAAGTATCTCATTATCTTTAACGTGTCCAGTATCCACAGTTAGGATTTAACAGAGTCCATTTTCATTTCATCATTCTATTCGTCAGGAGGGCAACCCTAGACTTTCATGCTTTGGTCTGATGAAGAACAGTATAGATGGAAAAAGTTACAGTACAAACTTGGCATTTACTCCTCCTGAGTATCTGAGGACAGGTACTTAATTCTTTCGAACCAGCTAAATGTTCCTCCACCTGCAAACTTCACCCTGATCTCTGTATATATGGCATATGGAATTATTGTTTCAATTGAATCCTGGATGGTGTATCACATTGATCATTCAAGTTCTTAACATAATTTATGCTAATCCATTATTTTCCTTATCAGCTATTATAATCATGGTTTGTTGATTAGTTTATCTCCTATATCACTTCAATTTTTCATTCATTCTATAGGAAGGGTAACAGCAGAAAGTGTAATTTATAGCTTTGGCACCCTCTTGCTGGACCTTCTCAGTGGGAAACATATTCCTCCCAGCCATGTAAGTTCCTTCCTCAATACAATCATTTTGATGCAGAAACATTAAGCATCTGTTAGTTGGTTTCATTGCAAATTTCTTCACTTATTATTCTGCGCACCTCAAAGGCTCTATCTTCCCACTGGAATCACAACATAATCTGGGATGTTGCCTGGGATAAAGGCAGTGGCTGCAGTATGACTAGATGTAGTGATTCCGTTGTTCATTTTTATTGTTCTAGATGTACATGCATTCCTGAAATTAATTGTGTTGGCTGTTGTTCCTGATGGGAGTTTAACCAAGCATGTTTGAACAATAAAATGAGATTGTTCAAACATGCTTGGTTAAACTCCCATCTGGAACATTTAGAGTATCACATAATTGTGTTGCTTGTTATCCTTCTGAACATTTAGAGTATCACATAATTGGCAGCTAATAGTTTACTGAACAATTTATTTCAGGCACTGGACTTGATAAGGGACAGAAATATTCAAATGCTTTCAGATTCTTGCTTGGAAGGCCAATTTGCAAATGATGATGGAACTGAGTTGGTGCGATTAGCTTCACGCTGTTTACAATATGAGCCCCGGGAGCGACCAAATCCTAAGTCTTTAGTTGCTGCTTTGATTCCTCTGCAGAAGGATACTGAGGTTGGTTGTTATCTAGTTATTCTTAAGTATCTAGCATCTTATCCATATAATGCCTTGACTTTCTCAAATGAATCCTTCCACAGGCAGCAACTTCATTTTACTCTCAAAGCGATTAAAAAAAGAAGAAAATAAATGACATTCTTAGTCATAAACATAAGAATGATTATTCATTTACATGACCTGATATCTGGAAATGTGTTCTGTGGATGAAATAATGGTTTTTGTCAGGGCCTGCAATAAGCAGTACTCGGTTGACGGTGTCTATTAAAACACCTTTTGGAATGGCACTTTTCTGATTTTTTACTTTGAGTTTTGGTGCTGACCTATTACTTGAGATTTTACAAACTATAATACGCAACATTCTCTTGTCTTGATGGTGTGAATTGAAAGTTTTGAATCACTCTATCCCTCAATGGACTTATTTAGTAGTCTGATTTGCAGGTTCCTTCTCATGAATTGATGGGGATACAAGATGGTGCTGCAGCATTACCGCTGTCACCACTTGGCGAGGCTTGTTTAAGAATGGATTTGACTGCCATACATGAGATTTTAGAAAAGCTTGGGTATAAAGATGATGAGGGTGCAGCAACTGAGGTTTGTTTCTGATATAATAAAATGGCAACAGTAATGGAATGCTATTAATGCAACCATCTGGACCTTTATTGTCACTTTAATTAGAGATTCAAAACTTGTTTTCATTATGTCAAGTTATGGTGTTTTTTGAAGATCTCTTAAGGAATATTTTCATTTTCTTTTTTGCTATGCTAGATCCATGGAATTGAAAATTAAGAAATTGATAAATCATTCTAGCTTCAAGGTTCTGCTTTGCTATGTTAGCATCATTTTGACCTTGAACATTTGAATGCTTTACTTATGATTTTAGCAATGATAATATTAAAAGAATGTCACTTGATATTTCTTGATTGGTCTTTTTAATATTGCTTGATTCTCATAATTTCACCATTAGCATTTATTTAGTTAATGTTTTATGTATTTCCATGCTCATGTTTGTATACCTTTGCCATTTTTTCCCTAGTGATTTTACATGGATGCTGGTGAATAATCACTTGATTCTTAGATCCCATAGAGTGCACTCATCTTGTGTTTGCATCTCCTTTATTTCACATGTGCCATTGATTTCTTACATGTGCCTGACTGGTTCGGCTGTAACATTTTTTCCTATGACCTGCTTGCTTTTTCTTTTTTTATTGTCTTGTAGCTCTCGTTCCAGATGTGGACCAACCAAATGCAGGAAATATTAAATTCAAAGAAGAAGGGAGATGTTGCTTTCCGGCACAAAGATTTTAGAGCTGCCACTGAATTCTATTCCCAGGTTAATTGGTTTCTATTTTTTTTGCTAGATGACCTTTGAGATTGGTTGAAGTGGATAAAATAGGTTTATTAATGTGGAGAGTACAGGTAGAGGTGGTGTTAATGAATTTACAATCAAACTAGAAAAAAAGCATATCTTTACAGAACTTTGAGATCTCAAAAGTAGGATTCTTTTAGTGGGGTTATGTATTTCTGATGTAGTCAGAAGTTACAAATTGTTCTATCAATTATTATCACAATTTCCAAAATTGAGCTCACATTTTATCAATTTGCAGTTCATTAATATTGGAACCATGGTTTCCCCAACCGTTCATGCACGCCGAAGTCTATCCTACCTCTTGAGTGACATGCCCCAGGAGGCCCTAAATGATGCACTGCAAGCCCAGGCAATATTCCCTTTTTGGCATATTGCATCTTATTTACAAGCAGCAGCTCTTTTAACAATGGGAAAGGAGAATGAGGCAAAAGCAGCTCTAAAAGAGGCATCAACTCTTGAAAATAAAAGGAACACAAATGCATGATAGCAGGACAAAGGTCAAAATAAATCTCTTCTTGGATTGCTCATTTCCTTAAGATGACTACCAATGGTGAACACGAGCTTAATTTCAAATCAGGATGATCCAAGGTTTTTTTGAGTTGACCTCACAGCAAAAAAACTGGCTGTGAAGGGCTCCGATCTACTGCATGCATTGATTGGTTGTCATCTTGAAGAATTCTTTCGAAACATTTTTGATGGGTTAGGTTTGGTCAGTTACTGGGTGTTGCCATTTTGGTCACTCATGCACATATGAACAATACCCTTGTTTCTGTTTGCTGACCTTTTCCAATACAAAAATCTGGAGGAATAATTAAGACATTCTTGTGACAGATTACATGTTTGTAGATGGAATCACCTGTTGTTTCAAATTGCTTTTAGAGGGTGAAAATAAAATGTTGCAATCCTTGTAATTTATGTATAGTGCTATTGGTTGTGGCTGCACAAGCAGAGGTGGAATTGGTGTTTTTGTATGCTAAGTTTTTTAATCAAATATTCTTTGCTTTTCAGCAGTGGCTGCTTGTTGTGTAAATATAGAAGTTTGATCGTGCAGGTAGAGAGTTTCTAGTGGTCTCAAAGCCCAGCAAAATCTCCGGTCACGTTAAAATCCTGTCTTTTCCGTTCTCATGATGAGCAGCTGGACATGACATGTCGATTCTCACGAAACATCAGCATTAATGTAAAGAGAAAGCAGGAGCCAGTATCATCATGCCTGAATAAAATAGGAGCCATTATCATCATGCCTGAATAAAATAGGAGCCATTATCGCAAGTGGAGCTAATTCTCTACGTCGAAGGTCTCTCAACTTACCATCTAAGCGGTGACTGTCTAATCTTTTTGCGGTTTAAATGGCAAGTCCGTAAATGTATTCTAGCAATTCTTAGATTGAACATCTACAACGTAGATAAATATTCCCGTAGAAATTTTCTTTTCGACAACTTACCTAGGATCTGAACAAAAAATGGTAACAATCTAAGAGTTTTGGTGATAGCTTGTTAGAGTTTGCTTAGTAAACAGCATTCAAGCACTACCTCTCAGCCTTTTTTCTTCTGTTTGTGCCATGGTAGGAGGTGCATCCCTAGGGCTGGACAGTTCAATGGGCCGATCCAGCTAAACCAGACTAGGTAACCAAGGAGCCCTGACTGAACATAAGAAAAGTAGGAGCAAACCCTAGAAGTGGGAACGGACCATGCGAGGGCTTGACCACCCTTCTGGGTTCACATTCTGTGTGTGTGGGGTGAATTTGGGTTGATGTAGGCATGCTAGTCCCATGAAGACCTTTTTTGACAGTCGGAATAGAAGAAGAAAAAATCTAGTAATTGCTTAAAAAATTATGAAAAAAGGCCCAACCGATGACCTCTTGAACAAGTGCATCCTAATGCTCTGCGACGGGCTATGAACCCAAGTTATTTTCGTTTTTCAATAATCTAATATTAATATTTAATTGAACATTTGATTTCTGCTTCCCTGGTATATCATTCTCTTTCACGACACTGGATTTAAGAGGTAGCAGGATTTCAAGTTAATTTTTTATATAATAAAAATATATATTAATATTATAAATATATTTTATTATATTATTTTTTTTAAAATATAGAAGTTAAGCATTAATAAACCTTGCAAGTTAAGTCTGCGCACTTGATCAACTACTCAAACTCATATGCTTGGGATTATATTTTTTTTCTCCATAAAAGGATTTCAAGTTAATTTTTAATATAATAAAAAAATCTAGTATTGTAGATGCACTTTATTATATTATTTTAAAAAAATATAGAAGTAAGGCGCTAATAAACCTTGCAAGCCAAGTCCGTGCACTTGACCAACTACTCAAGCCCATACACTTGGGCTTATATACATTTTTTACATTAAAAGGTGTATGACATGTTGTCAATCCCTTTTAATTTTATAAAAATTAATGTAGATAACACGTCATCTATTAACTCAAATCTCGATCACTTGGGGTGGCTAAAAAATAAAACGGAGGTGTTTTTGAGTTTAAAATTTTATTTTTTAATTTATTTTGACATAAAACACCTAAAAAATACTCTAAAAACCTCACTAAACCAAAATTTCAACTTAAAACACTTATAAATTGATCCAAAAACAAAAAAAAATCAAACTAAGAAAAAACATTCTCTCATGCATGATTTACTTTTTCAAGCAAGATGAAGGTGTAAAACCACTATCATCGAATTCCTCTCATTAAATTGAATCATTTGACATCAAGTGTGACTATTTTAATTGTAGAATTGTTATATCCATCAATTTTTTCTCTCTTATGTTGTTTTTTTAGATAGTTTCTTTTTTTTCTCTCAAACCAAAAAATTAAAAAATAAACAAAATAAATTTTAGGATCAAAATAAAAAAAAATATTGTGAATTTGGGATTGACCATGTTTTTTTTTTTTTCGTGTTTTCCATGTCAGTTCTCTGTCTTTTAATTTAATATGTTTACCATAATTTTATATAATTAAACTATAGAAAGAATCAATTAAAAAGAAAAGAAATGAAAATGAAAAAAAAAAAGACAGGTACTTCATATAGATAATGTATAGTAATGCAGATTCATACGAACGATTAAGTACCTGAGATTTTACCTCAAAGGTTTTTAGTAAATTATAAATTTATAGATAGCTAACTTTCTCATTTGAAAACTAGGGATTTCTATCAATTTTTTCTCTCTTATGTTGTTTTTTTTAGATAGTTTCTTTTTTTTTCTCTCAACCAAAAAATTAAAAAATAAACAAAATAAATTTTAGGATCAAAATAAAAAAAATATTGTGAATTTGGGATTGACCATGTTTTTTTTTTTTCGTGTTTTACATGTCAGTTCTCTGTCTTTTAATTTAATATGTTTACCATAATTTTATATAATTAAACTATAGAAAGAATCAATTAAAAAGAAAAGAAATAAAAATGAAAAAAAAAAAAAAGGTACTTCATATAGATAATGTATAGTAATGCAGATTCATACGAACGAGATTTTACCTCAAAATTTTTTAGTAAATTATAAATTTATAGATAGCTATCTTTCTCATTTGAAAACTAGGGATTTCCATGTATTTAGTACTAGAATTTAAAGAAAAACAAGAAATGCTGATTTTATTAAAAAAATCGTCCTCAAATTACTCTAATAGTGAATTCTACAAAATTAAGACGTTGAGATTTTTCAAGAAATAATTTCGGTAAAATTAATATTATTGGGAGAAAAAATGTAGATAATGTAAAATAGATGAAGAAAAACGATAATCATCCACATTATAACAAAACAATAATACAAATTTTATACTCACAGATTATAAATAGAAATATTCACAATCTCACGGTCATCAGAGGCCCAAATTATTCAAATATTGACCTCCATACAGTAACATAAATAACTCCACCAGAAACAACTCATCCTTGAAGCCATAGCCATAGGCAAATAACCAGATCAAATTCTCCTTAGTTCTCCATAGGCTCTTCTTCATCATACTCCCCCTCATTATCGGCTGCGGCATCTTGATATTGTTGATATTCAGAAACCAAATCGTTCATGTTACTTTCAGCCTCAGTAAACTCCATTTCATCCATTCCTTCCCCAGTGTACCAGTGCAAAAACGCTTTTCTCCTAAACATGACTGTAAATTGTTCCGAAACACGCTTAAACATTTCTTGAATAGACGTAGAATTTCCCATAAATGTTGATGACATTGCTAACCCAGTTGGTGGAATGTCGCAAACACTTGATTTAACATTATTTGGAATCCACTCAACAAAATATGATGAGTTCTTGTTTTGCACATTTATCATTTGTTCATCAACTTCCTTAGTGCTCATTTTGCCTCGGAACATAGCTGAGGCTGTCAAGTACCTACCGTGCCGAGGGTCAGCTGCACACATCATGTTTTTAGCATCCCACATTTGTTGTGTCAGCTCCGGGATGGTTAAGGCACGGTACTGTTGTGAGCCTTGGGAGGTTAATGGTGCAAAACCAACCATGAAGAAATGGAGACGTGGGAAGGGGATTAAGTTCACGGCTAGTTTCCGAAGATCAGAGTTCAATTGGCCCGGGAATCGAAGGCAACATGTTACTCCACTCATGGTTGCTGAGATCAAGTGGTTAAGATCACCAACTGTAACGTAATTTCGCACTTTCATATTAGAGATGTTGCAATTTATATAGGTATGAATACTAACAAGGATGAAAAATTGAGGCATGGTTCACTTACAGCTTGGATTGGTGAGCTTGAGAGTTCGAAAGCAGATATCATAGAGAGCCTCATTGTCAAGGACCATACACTCATCAGCATTTTCAACTAGTTGGTGTACAGAGAGGGTTGCATTGTAGGGCTCAACCACAGTATCAGAAACCTTGGGAGATGGAAATACTGAGAAAGTTAACATCATCCTATCAGGGTATTCTTCCCTGATCTTTGATATGAGCAGAGTCCCCATTCCTGATCCAGTTCCACCTCCCAGAGAATGACAGATTTGGAAGCCTAATCACATTATCAGTCATCAATTCAAGAAACTAAAGTTAGGGTGTGCCAAGCAACGATAAATGGACTAAACTGAACACGATTTACCTACAAATGTGAGGATGTGGAAGTCATACCTTGTAAGCAATCACAATTTTCAGCTTCTTTTCGAACAACATCAAGAACAGAATCGATCAGTTCAGCTCCTTCAGTGTAATGTCCCTTAGCCCAGTTATTTCCAGCTCCATTTTGGCCGAAAACAAAATTGTCGGGCCTAAAGATTTGCCCGTAGGGACCAGTCCTCAAGCTGTCCATGGTCCCTGGCTCAAGGTCCATTAGCACAGCTCTAGGCACATAGCGACCACCACTAGCCTCATTGTAGTAAACATTAACCCTCTCAAGTTGAACATTAGAGTTGCCAGCATAATTCCCTGTGGGATCAATCCCGTGTTCATCACACACAACCTCCCAAAACTTGCCACCAATTTGGTTACCACACTGACCAGCTTGGACATGAAGGATTTCTCTCATCTTGATTGATTAGTCTTAATAAAAAAAAATGAAAATGTTAAGAGAAGAAATATAGAGAGGGGACTGGAGGGGAGAGAGTGAGGAAGAATGTAAAGTCGCAGGGCTTTTGTAGGTGCAAGAGGGGTAGGATTTTAAGAAGGTGAGTTTGATATCTTCCGTGTCAGAAAGTGAGAAATATAGAAAAAATTTAATGAATAATACGATGTGTCTCCGTTAGGAGGAGGGGAACATGTCAAGCTCCAACAAGAGTTGTGAGCTGGACATGGATATAATAATAATAACAAGAAGTTGCAATCATACATTGGCTTCACTCAATCTAAAATAGCCAACCCAACCTCCAGTATGATTGATTTTCTTTCTCTCTGTCCGTCTGTCTGTCATTTAAGATTCCAAAACTGCCCCATTTCTCTCTCTCTCTCTGCCTTGAGCTTGCTCTCCTCCAAAATGATTGGATGGAATTCTGTTATTTTATTATCAACTTCCTTCTTCCTTCTTCCTTCCATTTCTCTCTCTCTCTCTGCCTTGAGCTTGCTCTCCTCCAAAATGATAGGATGTAATTCTATTATTTTATTATCAACTTCCCTCTTACTTCAATCCACCATTTCTGGAATGGTGTATTAACGAGAACATTTCATGAATCTTGATCCCTTTACTCACTCTTTAACGCCTTGTCTTTCTTTTGATGAACATCTCTAATTCCTTGGTGGCTTGTAGAGTTTTACTGTTTTCTTAAGCAAAAATATTAAATAACTACTGAGTTCTTGTCATATTATAGAGAACATACTGATCGTGCAAATATATAGGAAATTAAAATCTTCTTCCTAGTACCTTGATTGCACCAGGTAAGGTAACCACATTGCCAGCAAATTTTTACCTGGTAGAAATTTACGGTCTAGCATCATATCAATAAAACTTGGCAGTCAATAGAAACCTCTTCATTATTTCGAGATATTTTCAGACAACTTGGTCACTCGGACAGAAATGAGATGACAGACATAAAGGGAGGGTACTCTGTGTTAAGTGTGGACACAAGCTGGTGGTGGTGGCAGCCATGTCAAACATGGCTGCAAAGTTAGGCATGGTAGGTTGCCTACCATTGAAAATGGTGGCTACCATATTTGACTAAAGAAGAATGTCTTGATTATAAATAGAGGGTGCTATTGAGAGCTGAGATGTGAGACGTAGCAGAGAGAACAGATTGAGAACAAGAGAGAAACACGGAGAGAGAGAGCTAGGGAGAGTTGAGTTGAGTTGAGAAGAATTTTCTCCTCCTTCTTGTTTTGTTGTTTGTATTGTTTCTAAGCTTGATTAATACAAACCAATAGCTCCGTGGAGTAGGCAAGTTGCCGAACCACGTAAATTTGTATGTGTTTGATTGCTTGAATGTCCCAACAACTGGTATCAGAGCTTGTTCTTGAAAAAGAGGGTGTTTGATCCAAACTCAAAAATCAAAGTTCTCAAAACGTGTTTTTGAACATACCATCGTGTAGAGCAAGAGGAGACGAATTCACCGGTGAAAACCCGGCGACGAACCGACGTCCTGCATGCCCGCACGCGCCCACACGCTCCGACGAAGCCACTGCCTACGCGCAGCACGCTCGCCACGCGTCGTCTCTACCCGGATACCTGCATCTGAACCGGGTTGACCCGCCACGCCAAAAAACCGTACGATCACCCGCCACGTCACCGACACCTCGCGAGCCAAGCGCCACGCCATCCACCCGATCAACACCACGTCGACACTTGCCACGTCGGCACGAAACGCGCGTGCGGTTGCCACGTCGCAAAAGTGGGTTTTGATCCGTGCTTCGCGACGCTATTACGGATCGACACGCGGCTTCATCTCGCACCGTCCGTTGATCCAAAACTTTGACCGTTAAGATCCGAGCCATCCGAAGTCCGATTGGGGTGATCTCGGTGTCGTTTCCAATATTTTTGTCCGTTCCGGACACATCTCGTAAGGTCAGATTTGACAAATTCAAATCGGAGATACAAGAAAATGGTAGATGAAATAAAAGCTGCGGGAATTGAAAAATTTGATGGATCGGATTTTGGATATTGGAAAATGCAAATTGAAGACTATTTATATGGGAAGAAACTTCATCTTCCTCTGTTGGGAGCAAACCAGAAAATATGCCGGAAAGAAGATTGGTTGCTTCTTGATAGACAAGTTTTGGGTATTATCCGGTTATCCTTATCAAGAAGAGTTGCGCACAATGTTACAAAAGAAAGATCCACTGCAAGACTAATGGAAGCTTTGTCTGGGATGTATGAGAAGCCCTCGGCAAACAATAAAATGCACTTGATGAAGAAGTTGTTCAACCTGAAAATGACAGAAGGCACCTCCGTCACGCAACATCTCAACAACTTTAATACCATCACAAATCAATTGTCATCTGTAGAGATTGAGTTTGATGATGAGATCCCGTGCACTCATTTTGCTAGCTTCACTTCCAAGCAGTTGGGAAGGTATGAGGACAGCCGTGAGCAATTCAGCTGGAAAATCCAAACTGAAATATGATGACATCCGAGACTTGATTTTAGCGGAAGAAGTTCGAAGGAAAGACTCGGGTGAAAGTTCAAGTTCGGGATCAGCTCTCAACATTAACACTCGAGGGAGGAGACAGGATAGAGGCTTATCCGAGGCGGATCCAAATCAAGATACGAAGTAAAAGCAAGTCCGGACCCGAAAGCGGGCTGAATGTTGGAATTGTGGCAAACCTGGTCATTTCATGAGGAATTGCACAAAACCGAAAAAATCTGAAGCTGACTCTGCAAACGCTACCACAGATGAGGTGCAAGACGCTTTGATTCTTGCTGTACAAAGTCCGATTGATGATTGGATTCTTGATTACGGTGCTTCATTCCACCGTACACCACACCATGAGATGATGCAAAACTATGTTCTTTGGAGATCACGGTGTAGTCTATCTAGCCGATGGACAACCAATGAAGATTGTTGGTATAGGAGAAGTGCGGATCAAGACAATGAATGGATCTACATGGAACTTGCAAAATGTAAGGCATGTTCCTGGACTCAAGAAGAAGTTGATCTCAGTCGGACAACTTGATGAGAGTGGTCATTCAATCCTCTTTTCTGGAGGTATGTGGAAGGTATCAAAGGGAGCAATGGTTTTGGCTCGTGGAAAGAAAACCGGCACCCTGTATATGACCACAAGATGTGAAGATATTATTGCCTCTACTGAAGTAGAAAATCAAGCACAGTTATGGCACCGTAGACTCGGCCATATGAGTCAAAAGGGGATGAAGATACTTCGATCGAAGGGAAAACGCGAGCTTAAAAATGTTGATCTAGACATTTGTGAAAGCTGTGTTCTTGGAAAACAGAAAAAGCTCAGTTTCTTAAAGGTTGGCAGGGCCTTAAGACCAAGAAAGCTAGAACTGGTGCACACAGATTTATGGGGACCTTCTCCAGTGGCATCTCTTGGAGGTTCTCGGTATTACGTAACTTTCATTGATGATTTCAGCAGAAAGGTATGGGTCTACTTTCTGAAAAATAAATCTGATGTGTTCGAAACATTCAAGAAGTGGAAGGCTATGGTTGAGAATGAATCGGGTTTGAAGTTGAAATGCTTAAGATCCGATAATGGAGGAGAATACATTGATGGAGGTTTCAAGGAGTATTGTCTTGTTAATGGTATCGAATGGAAAAGACCATTCCGGGCACACCACAACAGAATGGCATTGCTTTGAAAGAATGAACCGGACCATCAATGAACGAGCAAGAAGCATGAGGTTGCATTCGGGGCTACCTCAAACATTCCGGGCCGACGCGGTTCATACTGCAGTTTACTTGATCAACCGTGGACCATCGGTTCCTTTGGAGTTCGGATTGCCCGAGGAAGTATGGAGAGGAAAAGAGGTACAACTCTCTCATTTAAAGGTCTTTGGGTGTGTTTCCTATATGCATATAGATTCTGATGCTCGCAACAAGCTAGATGCCAAATCCAATAAATGTTTCTTCATTGGCTATGGAGATGAAGAATTTGGATTTCGGTTCTGGGATGATCGAAACGGAAAGATTATCGAAGCGAGAACGTGATCTTCAATGAGAAAGTTTTGTACAAAGACGGATCAAGTGCGAAAACAGATATGACTGATTCAGATACAAGTCCACAAAAATATGAATTCATCAGATTAGAAGGGCTTCCCGATGTTACCGAGGAGAACACAACTCAAGAGTCTTTACAAGAAGATTCAAGCATATCTGTACCCACCACTACACAAGACGATGTAGAGCCAAGTGAACCAATTGTTTATGTTCGCAGGTCTTCAAGGACTATAAAGCCCCCACAACGGTTCACACTTCTACTGAATTATATTTTATTGACGAGATGGTGGTGAGCCGCTAAGTTATGAAGAATCCTTACAAGATGGAAACTCAAGCAAGTGGGAGTTAGCCATGAAGGATGAGATGAGTTCGTTGCTAAAGAACAAGACACAGGAGCCGACCACACTACTCGAAGGTAAGAAGGCTTTGCAAAACAAGTGGGTCTACGAGTAAAGACCGAGCATGACGGAAGCAAACGGTTCAAGGCAAGACTTGTTGTAAAAGGGTTTCAACAAAAGAAAGGGATTGACTACTCTGAGATATTTTCTCCGGTTGTGAAGCTCACAACAATCGAGTTGTTACGGGGATAGTAGCGGCGGAGAGAATTTACATCTTGAACAATTAGATGTAAAAACAGCTTTTCTTCATGGAGAATTGAAGGAAGACATTTACATGCAACAACCGAGAGGGGTTTGAAATACCGGGAAAGGAAAACCAAGTCTCGCAAGCTAAAGAAAAGCCTATACGGTTTGAAGCAAGCTCCAAGACGAGTGGTACAAGAAGTTTGACAACTTCATGTGTAGTTCGGGATACACAAGATGCCGGCGATCACTGTTGCTATGTCAAACATTTTGACAACTCCTACATCATTCTACTATTATATGTGGATGATATGTTGATTGCGGATCCAACATTGAGGAGATTGACAAGCTGAAACAACAATTGTCAAAACAGTTTGAAATGAAGGATCCGGGAGCCGCTAAACAAATACTTGGCATGAGAATCATCGAGATCAAGACAAAGGCATACTAAAGCTTTCACAAACGAGTATGTCAAGAAGGTTCTCGGCGGGTTTAGTATGGATAATGCTAAACCAGTAAGTACACCTACGGGAATCATTTCAAGCTCGAGCAAAGACCAGTCACCAAAAACTGAGCTAGAAAGTGGATACATGGATAAGATTCCATACGCCTCGGCTATCGGCTCTTTGATGTATGCTATGGTCTGTACCGGACCGGACATTGCCCATGCAATGGGGAGTTGTAAGCCGATATATGAGCAATCCTGGAAAGCAACATTGGGAGGCGGTGAAATGGATCATGAGATACTTAAAAGGTTCATCGAGACATGTCTTACCTTCACAAATGGTGGTTTGAAACTTGAAGGTTTTGTAGACGCGATCTAGCGAGGAGATGTTGATAGCGAGAAAGAGCACTACAGGATATGTATATACTCTAGGAGGGACTGCTGTTTCCTGGAGTTCGACTTTACAAAAGATCGTCGCTCTTTCAACAACCGAAGCTGAATATGTTGCAGTTTCAGAATCTGCAAAAGAGATAGTATGGCTACAGAGTTTCTTGAAAGAATTGGGCAAGATGAATGAAAAGGGTACTTTGTACGCGACGTCGAGTGCAATCTTCCTTGCCAAGAATCCAAGCATTTCACTCCGGGACGAAGCATATTCGGATCAAATATCACTTCATCCGACAATTGCTAGACGAGGAGCAACTAATGCTAGAAAAGATCTGCGGAAGCAAGAATCCAAATGACATGTTAACCAAAGGAGTTACTCTTGATAAACTGAAGGCGTGTAAAGCTTCAGTTGGTCTCGAGATTAAAAGACAGATCTAGCACCATTTGTGTCCAAGTGGGAGATTGTTAAGTGTGGACACAAGCTGGTGGTGGTGGCGGCCATGTCAAACATGGCTGCAAAGTTAGGCATGGTAGGTTGCCTACCATTGAAAATGGTGGCTACCATATTTGACTAAAGAAGAATGTCTTGATTATAAATAGAGGGTGCTATTGAGAGCCGAGATGTGAGACGTAGCGGAGAGAACAGATTGAGAACAAGAGAGAAACACGAGAGAGAGAGCTAGGGAGAGTTGAGTTGAGTTGAGAAGAATTTTCTCCTCCTTCTTGTTTTGTTGTTTGTATTGTTTCTAAGCTTGATTAATACAAACCAGTAGCTCCGTGGAGTAGGCAAGTTGCCGAACCACGTAAATTTGTGTGTGTTTGATTGCTTGAATGTCCCAACACTCTGGTAATGTTCAGACTGATAAGGTGGTTATGCCACAAATATCATGGTGTAAGATCGCATTAGTGATTTAAGATCAAATTAGGTGCCTAATTTGCGATATAAAACCTAAGGGTGGTGTCACAAGGGTGAGAGCTAAGAAGCTTCAATTATTGAAGGGCATGAGACCTTCCTGTTTTCGGTCTGTCTCTCTCTTCTTAAACAAGTATTCTTTCTGGCCCTCCTTCCAGACCTTCCACAAGGACTAGTTGGCTTCTTGATGTTGGGATCCTATGCTAAGTCCTCCCTATAATATGATAAATGATTTCACATCACCTGAAGAGATTATATGAAAATATGGAATAATCCCATTGTGTAGTCTGAGGTTCAAAAAAATCCCATTGAGCCAAAAGAGAAAAATGTGATTTGGTAGTTTGCTTCTAATATAATCTATTAAACCTAAATACATAATAAACATTCAACAGATCCCAGTACTTCCATCATCATCATCATCATCATCATCTGCTGCAGGCTAAATTGAATGGAAAAATGATAGCTGACTGAATTTTGACTCAAAACTTCATACTAGCATTTTACTTTACTAACAGACAAAAAGGTAGCACGAGATAAGATTTGATGATGTTAATGGATATGTGTCTAAGAATTTGCTGTTATAGCATCGTTTTCAAGCCATTCAACACCTACTCAAGAGTGGTAGGGATGATGGCCAGTCCCCATCTAAATTACTACCCTCTTATGTTAGGATCCCCCCGCCAGCAATCTCACACCTCTCACTCCAGCCAGATTCATTTGACATATCCTCCCCCGAATCTTTCCCTTGGTTGTACACACCAAACAAATGAAATTTATGTAATCAATAAGAAGCGCCAAAACACTAGGAGAAACTAAACAAAACAGTGGCATGGATAGCTACCATATTAGATGGTAATATGGTGGGGTATGTATCTCCAGCGGGTATGGGAAGCACACGGTACCTGGTGGGTGCTGGCAGCCCACATGGCTCGGACGTGGAGGGTGACCTGGTGAGATAGGGTTGGTGGACAAGATCACATAAGGTTTTAGGGATACAAAAGGCAAATCAAGCAATTGACAATTAAATACTTGCTAGAAGAGCATAGCATTGAAGGTCCTACTATTGTGGGAAATGTAGGATGTTACTGAAAACAGACTTTTTATGAAATGAAGCTAGCTACCATCATTCTTAAAATGAGTGCTGACATTTTGTTTGCCATGTAACAGTGTTTGAACTGAAAATAGAGAGCATTTAAGTTTAGATCCTCCTTTCATATTTCTGTTACACACTTCACCAACCTCATAATCCATTTGCACACTGTGATCAATGAAAACCTGGTTAGTTTGTGAAAAAAGAATTAGATACCAAATCGGGTTAACCATTTTCATTAGGGATGATGAGAATGAGATGCGTGACACAAGGAGGGAAACGTTACAATGAATGCTTGTGAAAAGCACATGATCGGCTTGTTATTGCTATGGAAGCTAAAAAATTGTTCACTGGCTCCAAACTGTCTGGGTGTTATTCGATGAGAGTTTTGTGAGAATCCTCGTACCAAGGATTTACATTGAAATTTATTCGGCAAAAGACAAACTATCAGTATCAGTTGAAGAAAGTAGTTCAGAACATAAACAAGGTTTAAACCCAGTAGGAGAGAGAGAGATACACAGTAGGACACTGCTGCAGTGCTACAAAAACCTAATTCACCTTAGTAAAGTAGCTCTTCAAAAACAGGATCTATAGACCGCCCCCACTTTCCATGGTAAAGTTCCAAAAGCTTTTCTGCTGGTGTTACACCTGCCATAAAATTATCAATCATCATGACCATTAAGAAACCAACTTATGCAGGTTAACATAGCCAAATTACTGGGGAAACATGCAAAAATAAATGCATAATTACTTCTAAATTACCTGTGCTAACCACATCAGACACTGCATTCAAGAAACCAACTTCCTTAAAGCCTCTCCTTTCTAAGCCATCCTGCATTAGAATAAGTGTGTTAAGAGAACAATTATCAAAACAACTAAAAAAACTAGGGTCGGTTTAACCAAGTTAATATATTATTTTAATTGTTTGATGACATATTTATTCTGTAACTCTCACTTGGTTTAACGTGTATCCTTGATGTCTTTTTATTTTTATGTTTTAAAAATGTTTTTGAAAAATTTTATTTTTTTTATTTGCTTGAAAAATTTTATTTTTTATATTTTTAGATCGTTTTAGTATGCTAATGTTAAAAATAAATTTTAAAAAATAAAAAAAATAAATTTTAAAAAATAAAAAAAACATTATCTTGATGTATTCCCAAATAAAAATATTTTAAAAAATAATCATTATTATAATACCAAACAGTCATTTAATTAGGCAAGGTTGCATGTTCACGCACTAGGGTGGCTATTAGTTTTTGTTGTGGTAGTCATCTGTCACATAACTCTTTTTTTCAAAGAAAAAGGTAAAAAGAGAAAACAAATTATCCCATACACATAAGCCTGCCTCGAGTCCATGCACCTAGGCTTTTTAACAACAAACCCATGGCTTTTTTTAATAGCATTTGATTATTTTTATTCTCTTTTTTTTCTCTTCTGGTTTTTTTTTCTAAATCCATATTTTAATGTTGAGCTTTTATTAATTTTTATCGTAGGGGGCTAATTAAGAATCAGTTTCATAATTCTTATCATATAATAAAATAAAATTTAACCCAATGTAATTCATAACTCGGGTAGCAGATTTGACGGGTGGACTAGGCAAAACTTAACAATTTTTTTCCTTTTATTTTTTTTCTTTGAACCTAGCAGTCAACAAGGTCATGTTAAGACAACTCTCATAAGGTTTAATTTTAAAATTCAAGTTAAGCAAAAGTTGAATCTTGAATAGAGAGTTTTCGAGTTTAAACTGTTGTACCGAGTTTAATGTCAATGCTGAAAAAACTCTGATCGTCAAGATATTATCTTTTTACATTCCAAAAGAATTTGGTCCAAGCCGTATCAATAGCACGGGCAATAACCTAGTGTTTACTTAAAGCTGAAGAAAAGCAGTCTGCAGGTTAACTTAGCCAACTACCATTATTGGAAAAAAATAAAGTTACCTTAGCCAGCTTTAGAACTTCTTCGGCAACATGTCTCAACAGTCCACCCCGAAATGGTGTCTTTAGACCTGTCTTTGGAACCTAAAAAACAATTTTATATCAGATTCATTGTCATGATTACAGAAGACATACAGGCTGCATCTCTGTTGTGGGATAAAAATAAATAGCAAGCAAGAACTGTCCTTATTAACACCACATATACTCACATAAATACAATGCCATGGCAGATATTAAAACACAAACCCATGCCTCTAGCAATGTCAGGTTTCATGAACTTGCATCAGGAATGTTGAGAAAAAGTAAATGAAAGTCTCTTTCAAGATTAAAATTTTCATCATCTGTCAGTCCACCATATTGTGGATCCTTCTATGGCAGCCTTTTCACGTTAGCAAAAGAAATGCCAACAAGCAACACAACACGCTCAAGTCTTTTACTATTGACTTCAACAGGGTCATGATCTTTTGCTTATATTCAGTTTACTGCATGACATCCTAAAAGAAAACATCGTACAACTATGACTCTCACTCAAAAAATCACTTCTACAGATCTTGTGTTAGGCATATTATAATTTGAGGAATGGAGATATAGAGTTCCATTGTAAAAGTGTTTTGGGTTACCTTATTCCTTAACATCTGTCTTTCTTCAGAGGTCCAGTCAGCTGTCATGTCTAGAACACTTTGAAGTGAGTCTTCATCGTATAACAGCCCTACCTGACATTTGAAAACAGAAATCAAAATGAGCTGATGATATTGTTTAAATGGAGGCAAGTAATAAAATCCTCCATTCAATTATGAAGAATACGGATCTGTTGAAAAGGGTGCCAAACTAAAAGAAGACAAAGCAATAAATCATGCTATGGGTACAAGTTAAAATTTTCAAGTTTCACATCCTTGCTACTGTAACTGTTCTACTGTTCATTCCATCAAAAAAAATTTGCAAAAATCATTTCAGACATAGACAAATCATGCAACCAAAAAAGAAAAAGAAAAGGATCAAAGTGGCCAACTACCCAAAATGCTGGCAAAGCACATAACCTCCTCCAAGGCCCTCCATCAGCACCCCTCATCTCTAAGTATCTCTTCAACCTGACCTGAAAGAAATGAGAAAGCAATGTGTTAAATGAGCCGCCAAGATCACAGCACGATATTTTTTGGCAAAAGAACCAAAATGCACATCATTTAACCTCAGGAAATATTGTTGTCAAATGGTTTTCCCAGTCATTAAGAGTTGGCAATTCACCAGGAATGCAAGGAAGTTTTCCTGCCAAAAAGTCCTGCAAAATATAAAATGGCCACCAATTAGTACTTGAAAAATTAGTAGCTTGATTTAATGGATAAGGTTCCTGCAAAAATGGTGAAAAATCAAAAACCTTAAATTACAAGGCTATAAAGGATAGAAAGAAACCCGGAATGACATTCCAGTACAGTCAATATACTTCTTTTTCCGATAAACAAAATACATCGGAACATCAAGAGCATAATCAACATACTGCTCAAACCTGCAAAGGGAAAAATAAAACAGAACTGCCATCATACAATCAGCTTCATGCATCATGTGCGCGTGCATTTGTTTATGAGAGTATTCATGCAAACATTATGAACTTAACCTTGCAAACATACATGTAACATGTATTTGTACGCAGGAATGGGCATGTGTCCCCATTTATTTACCCCTGATCTGAGAACTGATAAAAAAGGGGATTGATGCTGGCAATGTTAAATCCTTTTAACTCAGAAGTCAGGGGTGATGATGACTCCTCTTAATCGCAAACAAAATAGCAAGGAGCTAAACTATACATATCCTTAGATATATACTCACACAGATAGTTATCATCTGTGCTCATAGTCGATGCCAACTTAGATTTCTGTACATCACAGTGTTCAAAATAAAAATTAACTCAAAAATACAGATTCTGTAGATGGATTTCCAAACCCACTCATCCCCCACCACCCCCAACCCAAAAATTAAAAGCTTAAATGTTATTTTCCTCTCAAATAACAAGTTAATAACTTACCCAAAGGTGTCATTGAAAACAAATGGAAGCATGCCAGCACGATTGTTGTCAGTATCAGTCCAGATATGGCTGCTCAGGTAAAGAAACATCACTAAGAAGCCTACGGGAAACAAATTTCATATTAAGTACAACAGTACAATTACGTTTAGAAACCTTCTTAGGCTGAGATAGCCATTTGGTTTTCCTTCGGTGAAAGGTGAGTTTGCAAATAGAGCTGTTGCTATCTGTTTATTTTCCAATAAAAAGATATCACAGAATCAGAAAAATTTGTGTTTGAAAAAAACTCAAAGTTTAGGAAAGTTTCTCACCGGCTGCAAAGCAAGGCCAGCACGAAATTTTCTTATCATGTCAGCTTCAGAAATGAAGTCCAGATTAACCTATTGAAAGTTTAATATTTTATATATAAAAAGTTATCAATATACATTAGACAAAAAAATCATCAAATACAGAAAAGGAAGTTTACACTAGAAAATTAGCCACCAGGCAAGAAATTGCTTCAAAATGACCAAACCAGTGAAGAAAGCAAAATTCATCTAACCTGAACGGTGCAAGTCCTAAACATCATATCTAGTCCTAGCGAGCCAACTTTAGGCATGTAATTCCTCATGATATCATATCTTCCCTGGACAAAATACATGTCAGTAGACAAGCAATCAAATTTCCAAGGGAAAGCATGATTATAAACAGCACTAAAAACAAAAGGAAAAGAAAAGAAGCATTGAAAAAAGAGATTAAATGAGAAGCCTAGTATCGCTGGGATAACAAACATAAATTAAATATCACTGATGGTATGTTGTAGGATAGATTGGAAAGGAACCTCTATGAAATATTCCATTGCTTAAAAGTAGCCCCTGTATTTCTAGAGGCTTTTCCTCTAGGCATGAACACTTAACTCAGTCTACATATGCAACTTTAGATGGCTTATAGAAAGAATATACTAGGGTGTATAGTTGGCTGGACAAATCAGCCTTGAGCCACAAAACTAAACAATTCTCGAGAGATTGGCATAAGATATGTGAAAGCTCAGAGACACAATCTGCCATATTTAACAAAGAAGGAAGCATTCATGGCATACTATGAAGGTTCGACATGAAAAAGCCAAACATGAAACCCATGAAACAATATAAAAACCGAGAATACAAACATGTACGATCATAATTTTATTTATTCTATCCCTTCTGTTAAATGTCACAAAAACTCGCATAAAAAGTTTACAAGGGCACATTTGTCTTGCATGGAAATCATGTTCAAGCTCATTCCATGACAACTAATACCTTTTACTTTCCTTAATAACCCATGTCTTCATGTCTTAGTATATTTTCCACCCAAGCTGATTGCATGAGAAGGAGAATAAATTGATTGGATTACTTTACCTTGGGCATAACAGGTATGTCGTTAAGTCCCCATTTGGGCTGGAAGCCAATTCCTAAGAATCCAATTCCCATTTCCTCTGCCACAGCTTTCACCTGGAAAAATTAACATATGAAGACAGCAAGATCACAAGGACATAGTGAGTGTGTGTTTCATAAAAAATGTGAGAAAAAGAAAACAGCACCATCACGCAATCTCATATTCATCCAGATGATGTTGGCAAAAAAAAAATTGTCCTACTACCAGAAATAAACCCAAATGTTGAATTAACCTGAGCAAAAGTCATGTTGATGTGTATTAATCTCAACGTACCTGATAAAGGTGTGAATTAACCTCAGCACACGTTTGATGCAAAGTTTCTACAGGAGCACCACTGAGCTCAAACTGACCACCAGGTTCTAATGATATGCTTTGCTTCCCCTGGCCAAAGCAATTAAAACCACATAATCCACAACCCAGGCCATTTGAGAAAACAGCACAAAATTTCCTATGTAAGATATGCAATTAGGTTGTATATAAACAGTAGAAAATAAGTCCAGAGCAGAGTATAAGATATGCATAAGATGAGATGCGGTTAGCTATGAAAAGGAAATAAAGATAACCATGATGACCATTTTACCTGTTGAAGTCCTATGATGTTGTCACCTTCCATTATTCTGTCCCAGTCAAATCTCTCAGCAATACCATGAAGCAACCCTGCAATTTGTTCATATTTCATAGGACGTAAAGTTCCAATCTCAAAACCAAACTTCTCGTGTTCTGTACCTATTCTGCAAAAGCAACACTGTAAATGAGCAATACCTAGGGTATAGGTAAAACCAGAAATCAAGTATGAAAACCCAATAGTACTGAGTATCAACCAAAACAAAATGAAATGGGATAATAACAAGTTTGTTACCAAGGACAAGGAACAAAAACCTTTTCTTTAACAGAAGGTACTTGGATTTACAACTTGAAAAGCATGCAAAGCACTACAGTTTGAGATAAACTAGTTAGAAGGGTACAACAAACCCTTATGGATATATGTTTGATCGTAATTGACCTTCGATGGATATGTACATGTCTTGTGACAGAGTATTTGAATTGCAAAAAATCAAGAATCGCCACGATTTGCAGAATTTAGGAGTGGTGGAATGGGCAAAAGAAGAGCCTTTTATCTATGCAAAATTTTGACAATATACTACTTTTCCTTGGGGTTGCAGCCAGTGACAAGGTCTCCAACAAGACGAAGATACCACTCTAATCCAACTAGGATCACGGATTGAGAATTTACCTCCAATTTTCCTTAGGTTTGCAACCAGAGGCAAGGTATCCGATAAGATCCTCTTTTGTTAGTGGTTCTGTGGCAATGACAGCATCTTCTGTAGGAGGGCTCGCGGCAACAACAACTCGATGCCCTCTCTTCATTCCTACTGACAGACTCTCTGAACTCAGAATCTGAGGTGTCTTGCTAGAATTACATGACAATGAAGAGAATCTGGGAGGAGTTTCCTTTAGCTTAGATGCATCAGTGCTTCTAGCCATAGCAATAACCACATTTTGTGCAGCTTTACAGCGGCTTATCTCCGTAAGTATAGAGGATGATGGACCAGCCTGGGCAACCAGCGTCATGCCTGAAACAACCCACCCGTCCTTTCAATTACAACTTACAAAGTCAAAATCAACAGGAACCAAGGATCCAGCGAGAAAACAATAAACGCAAAGAAATTATATTCCAGCCAGTGGTAAAACGTCGGAAAAGTTAGCTATACAGAACTTATTCAGCTTTCAACAGTTTCACATAACGCCCCTTTTCAAATTTATCACTTACTTTTCAGTGACCAAAACTCTCAAAAAAAAAAAAAAGTTAATGAGATACTTCCAATAATTTCACATGATATCCATTTCTATAAAAAAAAAAAAAAAAAAAAAAAAAAAAACCCAGCATGTGCTACGCTGCCTATCATATCAGGATAAACAGTAACCGTATTAGCTTATCAAATCAAGTATCAACAATGGGTCGCTTCACAAAAATTAGCAAAAACAAAATGGTAAATAAATTAAAATCCTCCACTTCTCCTTACCTTCACAATACCCAATGCACCATTTAACAACGCGATATTCATTTCTACCATTAGGTAAAAACATATAATATAAAAAGTCCAGCAACACAACGAAAGCATCAAATGAACCAAAAACTTGAAGGAAAAAAAAAGACGAAGTTTTTACCTTAAAGAAGAAGAGAAACGTAAACAATTGTAGGGATTGAATAGTAGCAGGTTCTTATGGATTGAAGAATTTGCAAGAGGAGAAATATATTTTTGAGAGAGAGGTGGCAGCTAAGAAAAGAAAGATCTTTTGGTTGGGCTGGGTTGGCTTTTGTAGTGAAAGCGAAGAGACTAGAGAGTGAGGAAAGGAAGGGAAAAATCAAATGAGGCCCTGCAAACAATGATGCAGTGCTTCCATTTCTTTGCTTTTATGCTCCCCTCTAATCCATTTTTGCTGGGTTTCTTACACGTCACCCCTTTTCCAAGGATTATTTTTAGTTTTTAGCATATTTCTTTAAAAATAATTCGGGATTGAAAAACAAAATTACAGTTATTGTAACTTATTGCTAGTAGACTAGAGAATGTCAATATAGTAGAACTACGAGGGATTCCATTTTTAATTGTAACTTATTGCTATGCATTTTATTTTTTTAATTCAGCGCATTTTTTTATGTTTAATTTTTATTTTTATTTTTATTTTTTTACATTCAAGAGAGAGGAAGGGTTGTAAAATAGAAAATCGCTCCTTTTTTAAATAATAAAAAAAATTGAATTGGTATTAATTCTATTTAGTATAAGAAGTAAGAGATTATATAAACAACTTTATATATAAAAAATTCATATAAATATATGTGATAATTATTTTTTGTAAAAATAAGTTATTGCCGGCGATGTCAACTCCAGGGAAACCTGGACAAGGATGATGATGATGATGATGTATTTGATGACTGCAACGGCAAGAGTTGAGTATGCATAATTACATTCGAATTTAAAAATCTAAGCAATGTAGGGGTCAGTAAGAACATATTATTTTATTTGCTGGGAAACAATATTGCCTAATATATCTAAAAAAAGAGATGAGGCGTCATTTTAGTTGGTTTATTGATATGAACAGTCAACAAGCTAACTCCACTTTTTTTTTTAATTATTAAGTACGTTTATGGCCTAATTAGCTGGAGTTAAATTTATAATTTAATAAAATTACTAGATTAAAAAAATAACTGAAATATCAAACATGAAAAATAAAATACGATCCTAAATTCTTGGTAATTTTTATTTTAATTTAAAAATTTATTTTATTTATTTTTAAGTTTTTAGATAAAAAAATCTTACTGAAAAATAACAATAATTAAAAAAAATATTTAGTTGTTGCGATTTTGTAACTAGAATTGTAAATTTTGGTGTTAGAATATTTCGATATATAAGTTTAATATGATAGTTTTTGGTAAAATATTATATTAACATAAAAACTCAAAAATAAATTAAAAAAATATGCAAGCATATTTACGTGTTTTTCAACAACAACAAAAAAGTTTTAAAAAATCAAAACGTGCTCGTTTTTGTATTTTAAATGTCATGACAAAGATACAATAAATTAACCAAGGTTAACCCGATTCACCTTTTAAATACACGTTGTACATCATGGACTATAAATAGCTAAATATTTTATTTTAAAAAAAAATATATTTATTTAATTATATAATACTAAAAATAAACACTCGCAAAAATATCATCAAATATTATTTTCAAAAACAAATACATCAGGTTGTACAAAAAAAATATTTAACAAAACTCAAAAAAACTACTATAATCTCACCTAAAACAAACTAAAACTTTAATGTTGTTCTTAAATATATATTTAATTAATTTAAAAATTAATAAAGAATATATATATATATAATATTTAGTTATTTAATCCAAATTTAAATTTAATATATTTTTTAAAAAAAAAATTAAGACGCAAACCTTGGAGGTTAACATATATGACTTATTGAAATTTGACATGTGGGCCTATTAGAATAGGCCCACACACCTGGGAATGATATTTTTTATTATTACTTAAATAAAAGAACAACACATTATCCATCTATTTTTTAAGAAGGAAATGAAACATCGTTTGAATGTCCAGATTACAGCTATTATAGGGGTGGCCAAAAAAATATGATTGTTTAACTGTTTACCAAAAAAAAACTTATTTTTTAATATATTTTCACCAAAACACCTAAAAAACACTTGTATAATCTTAAAAAACTAATTTCTCAACTAAAAAAACCCTGAATTGATTTAAAAACACAAAATCAAACTAAAAAAAATAACTCTCAACTCCAATCTACTTTTTCATGTGCAAGCTTATCCAGGAAATGTTTTTTAATTGCATTCACACTTTAGAGCCACTAAACCAGTTTCTTCTCTGGATGAATAAAATATAATTGCTTTATCAATGGTGGACAGGAGACGTTTTGAATTATATTCTTACATATATAATTTCCATAATATACAAGAAAATATTCTTCTTTTTTTATTTCTAATGGAATCAAGCTTGCTATTAATGTGAGCATTTTAGTTTCTAAAGTAGGATTCACAAATCAAATTAAGGCTATAAAACAAATAGCTAATAAATTAGAGTCAGAATTGTCCCTATTTACATAATTAGAAGCCTTTGTGCACAATTAGAAAGCCAAGGACACTTCAATCATATTTTTCTTGTCAAGAGAGATATTTTGACATAAAATTTGGTTATTTTTATTTATGAAATTGGACCAACCAATCTTTTTCTCCTTTTTTCATTATTTTTTTGCTAATCTCGATGACTACAATGTGAATGAAATGAAGATTCAAACTAAATTATATAATGTTCAATCGGAAGAGATCGAAAAGAAATTGTACAAACTTCTAAGCCTAAATTTTCAACAAAAGGCACCTAAACCATTTTTTTTTAAAGGCTTCTTATTTTACCAAATTTTAAATTTTGGTCCCCTTATGTTTAACTTTTCACAAACAACAACAAATTTATTTTTTTTGCAAAATTAAAAACCAACCTGATACCGAGATTGATACCGAGATTTTTTTGAGATCATGAAAATATGAAATAATGTAGTACGAAATAAATCATCAATCAACACAATGTGAAAGAATAAAATTAAAAAATTTGATAATAAAGATAAAAAATAAAAATACCATGCAAAACCATAGTGTGTTCACTCAAATGACATGGTGATATACCAAGGCCTTTTAGATTTATTTTTATTTTAATTAGTTTGAATATAATTAAAAATAAAAAAATATTATCTTATCCTTTTAATTAGTTTGAATATTTTTATTTTATTTTGAGGTTTTAATATAATTTTTTTATTTTATATTCAAAAAATATTATCTTATCCTTTTAAATTGAAGTATTTAAATAAAAAAAATTATTATCTCACATTGAAAAAACACAACTTTCTTATTATAACATAGAATATATATACTAATAGATTTTCAATCTCAAATTACAAAAAAAAAAATATTATTTTAGTGGTTGTATAATAAAATTTAATATAAATTAATTAAAAAAAATGATAATAGAATGGCACTTACAGGGGGCTGTGCTAGGCAATAAAAAAACATCCAATTGCCTCCCCTGCACCGATGCTTTCTAGATCCTTTTGTCCACTATAATTTTGTTTGTTTCTCCACTAAATAAAAAAAAACTATTTTTTATTGGAACCACATTGTTTATCATCCCCAGCGACACCCACGTTGCTGATCTTGGTTGGCATGCTAGAAAAAATAAAAACACTATAGATTTGATTTTTCATTTTGTTAAATAAAACGAGAACAATCATAGTATCTGGGATCTTCTACTCGTCTCGCTCAATTGTTGGTCCAGGTGGATTTCTTTTGGTGTAAAAAAATAGGGAAGACGGTTTCTGTTTCACCCAAAAAAAAAAAAAAAAAGTAGACAGGGAGAGAAAAAAAATTAAGAGGTGGGCTTCTTTTGTTTCCCCCGAGTTATCCCAATTTCAGATTAACCCGGCAAATCAGATAATTTACATGCTTTTATTTTGTTAAATATAAACTCGGTTAAGATATCAGGGTTAAGATATCAGGCTAATCAAATTCTAAGTTAATTCATCAAATTAAATCAAATTTAATAACTATATTTTAAAGTTATTGAACAAATAAAAAAAACCCTAACAAGCAACCATGACTTGTTCTTACTGTATACAAGATTTACACTTTGCATTGTGATTTTGGATTGAAACACAAGAAAAAAAAGAGTACTGGGGAATTAAAAATGGATTTATAGGAACTTAACAGTAATATATTCAACGGATTCAACAAGGATATGATGGTAATTTCAGATAATTATGCAAAAGTTATAGTGGTTATCTAAAAGCTTCATCACTAAAACCTAAAGAAATTGCAAACAAGTGTCTTTCTGCAGTTTTTGCCAGATAGTCAACTAAGATTATCGATGGCAAATACGTGCACGTTTCTGGGTCACTTTGAACTGGGACCGATTCCACCTGGCGGCTCCCGCCAACGACAAACACAAGTAGCTTTCTACTTGAAACCTTCCTAGCTGGAAAACGAATAGTTCAACTGCCATTACAATCCAAACTGTCCTTCTTGTCAGAAACCCAATCAAAACGTACGGATCTCTGTTTGTTTTTTATTTTAAAACCATTTTAAAAAATAATTTTTTTTAATTAATTTTTTTTTAATATTTTTAAATTATTTTGATACGATAATATCAAAAATAATTTTTAAAAAATAAAAAAAATATTATTTTAATATATTTTTAAATAAAAAATATTATCTTACTTCATGTCTTTTTTTTTTTTTTTTCACAGAGAATTAATTAAAATTTCCCACCTCTCTCATCTTTTACTACCAAAAACCTACAAGTAGCCTCTAAGAAGAAACATGGTTCTTTCCAGGTGTTTTCCTTTTTCTTAAGATCGTAAGATTTTTCAAGCTTTGGTCCCTTAGTTTTATTCTTCTTGTTTGTTTTTGTAACGTTGCTTTGATTTACAATTAATCTTGGTGATTTATATTTCTTTATCAAGAAAATATTTTAATTTTCAGTTAATTATTGTTTTCACAAAACAAAATTCAATTTTATTTATTTTAAAAATAATTATCGCTCTCGTAACAAATTTGAAGTTTAAATAAATATTCAGTTGATTTTTTATTAATATCATGGATTAATTTGAATGGTCGGGGAGTTCATGTTTTTTTTTTAATTTTGATCTTTTATTTTTTTTCAATTTAATTTTTTTTATATTGGTTTTTTTATTTATTTTAACTTGATAATTTATTTTGATTTTTAAAACAGGGGATCTCACAATATCTCTGTTTGATTTTATAAAATAAAATTTTTTTTAATTAATTTAGAATAACAAAACAAATATAAAAAGTAAAGTAAATAAAAATAAATAAATTAGTTAGCGTATGCAACGCACACACTGGGTGGGTGGGGAAGCTTATAAAAGTTGTAAGAAAATAACTTTTAACTTGTAAAAATAGCTTATAAAAGCAGGATCAAACCGGAGCTTTAAAATTGCCACCACAATGCCACGCAACCAGTAGACAAAAAGGCAGTACAAAAATCTTCCTCACATACAGACAGACAAAAGCTTTGTTTGCTTGAAAGGTCCCTAGCTGCAATGTCAGGCGGCAAAAGAACATCAGCTCGAAAACATCGGTCGAAGAACTCGGTTATTGTACGTACATGCATACATACCATGTCCATTGTCGTAGTCGAACGATGGTTGTGCTCGGCCCGAACTTACATCTTGCAGAAGGATGTGAGGCTTGTATGTCACCCACCCTATGTTGGGATACTTTGGTTGCGCTCGGCCCGAACTTACATCTTGCAGAAGGATGTGAGGCTTGTATGTCACCCACCCTATGTTGGGATACTTTGGTTGCGCTCGGCCCGAACTTACATCTTGCAGAAGGATGTGAGGCTTGTATGTCACCCACTTCGGCTCTTGCCTTAGCTTCAGGTTTCCTTTCCTTCGGTTATGGTACGGATCTCCTGAGCAAAGTTACTGATTCTTGCTATTGACTAGACACATGACATCTTCGATGAAAACAAAAAATTACCATTTATATGCATCTGAAAGTATTTTCAAGAGAAATCATAATAACATAGAATAATTTCAAACAAAAACGATCATTTAGAATTGCGTTTCAAATAATAATTTTAAAAATTTTAATTTTTTTTTACTTTAAATTAAATTTTTTATGCTTTTGAATTGTTTAAATGCTTTTGAATTGTTTAAAAACATTTTTCATTCTCCTCCTGGAATGTCAACGTCGACTCGTGAACATCCTGGTCATTGGTCCCTTTGGATTAGAACCCAGAAGAAGCTGCAGAGAAACTCAGTACCAAATTATGAGAACAGACGGAACAGCACCCCAGTCCCCAGCCTTGAGAAACCAATATGAAGCAACTCACGACTTTCGAGCAAAATTACAAAAGAATAGTTGAGAACTTAACGAAAGGGGACACTTTTGCCACAAAGGCTAGTTCATTCTCCATCAACAACTAAATTGAGTAGTGTTGTTAATAATTTTACGTGGAGGGATCTAATAATTGTACAAGTCAAATATTGGTCCCTTAGAGGGAAGCAAGCAATGAAATTACAGATGCCAAACTGCTCAGCCAAACATCCCGAACCTTTGAGAAACCAAGGATTTCATGAAACCACCCCAACCTCCAAGGAAACATGCCAAGCATTACGAACCAGCTCGTAAGTCTTAACCTAATCATCTAAATCACTTATCACTAATCAAGCACTTGTGTTGCAGAGGTGGTGAGAGAATGGTGAACAGTATGAAAAATAGAGACCCTATTGAGTAATGTTGCATATGATTTTTACACGTACAGTTGAAACAATTCTAAAGTTCAAACAGAAATAGGGAGAAGCAACACAGAAAAATTGCTGAAACACAATTATATACATGGTACGGATGATACATACATCATAAGGTAATGCTAGTCCAATGCAGACTGCCTTTTTTTTGTCTTCCTGTTTTTCTTCTATTTCCCCTTTCTACTTTTTAATCCTTTTTATCCCTTGTACACGGCAAGGGATTCATTGGTTAGCAGTGATTCTAGGGGGGGGGCAATATATAACTATTGTCAACAAGAATTTGATAAAGCACAAAGTAAACTGTACAATTCATAAGAGTTACCAGAAGATATCATCAACTCCCACTGTGGTAGGTCGATCATTATCCTCCTCCAGCTCCAGCTCCAACTCTGGCTCAGGAGGCCCAAATTCTGGGGATTCAATATCAGCAAGATTTTTCAGATCAACAATTGAAAGTTCATCTAATTTCCTCACCGCCAAGTCTGCAGCACCAAGCTCATACACAGGATGCTTGCTAGCAACAGCTACACACTTCATAAAAGCATCATGGGCAGCCTCCACGGCCTGATTAGAGTTCCCAAACACAATACAGCGTTGTGGTATAAAGTTTAGAAGCTGGGCTGCATAAATAAACATCTCCGGATCCGGCTTCCCCCTGTGAACATCTTCTGCTGCTACAATAACAGTGAAATACCCTTCTATCCCAATGGTTCCAATTGCGTTCTCGAGAGTCTTTCTTGGACGTGTGGAAACCAATGCCATTGGTATCTTGTGACGCATCAAAATATTCACAAACTCCTTTGAACCAGTCCGTAATCTATATATCCCACCTTGCAGTGATTGGTAGATTTCTTCCCTCCTCGTAGCCATTCTTTTCATCTCTGCTGGGTCTCTCGACCAACACAAGACTTCAGATATCGCTTGCTCATTCTTCATCCCTTCTACTCGTCTCAAAATAAAGGCTGGAGGAGCAGGTTTCCCTTCTTCTTGAGAAAGAGAGAGCCAGGCTTGCCTCTCGAGATCAGGATTATCCTCAATTATCACACCCTCCCACTCAAATATAGCACCCAACCAACCACAACCCATCCTTTCTTGTCGAATCAAGGGGTTATGCAACGAAGGGTTATCCGCTCTATTCTCTGGTGGCCACAAACCTGGTTTTCTATCAGCACCAGTATCAACTCGGTAATTCCAAGTCCGTGGTATTCTCTCTCTCTCTCTGAATGAATACGCCTCTTTTGTAAGCTCCGTTGCCAGAGCCTTAATCGAGGTATTAACTAACATATCAATTTTCAATCTTGGCAACATAGGAGAAGAATAAAGAATCCTTTTTCCCACAAACTCATTTACAGGACGCCAACAACTACTCAAAGATTTCCTCCTGTAAGAACCATCCTTAACAGACAATCCTCCACTGAGTGGCCTATACCCAATAAGAGATGCTGCAGCAATTGAATCCGCCATGTCTACCGGTTCTCAGAATAGCAAAACCCGCCAACAAATTCCAACACGAATCTAACCTAACTTCCCCTAAATCAATTCCTATGGAACCGTACACAATTTAAAATTTAAACAGCAGTAATTATAATTACACACATCAATTCAATACCTAGACTTTTTGATAGAAAGCTATACAAAGTCTTATAATAATATTCTCTAAAAACCTTAAAAGAGACAAGAATAAAGCAAGGCTTTCTTACTCTAAAAAGAACCCAGCTTGCTTCCTTAAAAGCCAAACGAAGCATAACCCATTAACCCCAACAATCTAAAACCTAAAAAAAAGAAGCATAAACAACTATAAAACCTATAAAAACTGAACCCCAGAAAGCTAAAACAACGCAAATATACAACAAATAAAAAAGGCCTCTAATTTAAGAAGACTTCTATCAATTTTAGAGTGGGAAAAAAAAGGGAATGAAGAACCTGGGGAGAAGTGACCGTTGATTAAAGATTTGGTGGGTGAGAATGGCGAAGGAGAGGGGAGAGGCTAGATTCTTCGAGGAAGGAAGGGATATGTGAATATGTGTGTGTGTTGTTTGTTGATGAAGGAAAGGTGGTGGTTTTCTGTGGCTTATAATTACATCCTGGCTTGTTTACGGAGACCGGTCAAGCCGGCAAAAGGGGCCGGTTTGCTGTGCACGTGTCAGTTTTATGTCCGAAAAATAAATTACTCCCACCGTCCCACGCCTTCTTAATATTTCCCTTACCTTCTCTTATTAGGATTTCCTATAACTAAAAACAAAAATTCTGTTAAATAAAAATATAAAAGCATATGCTTTATCTGTTATATGTTTAGGACAGGACATGATTGCAAAAAGTAAGTGAAGCCCTTGATACACTCAAGCCATCATGTCTAAATAATTTGTATTACTTGTATCCACCACCATTTTCAGTACTAATTAATTAATGTTATGTGAATTGGAATTCTTTTTCAAATCCGAAAATCAAATATCAAGATTTTTATATAAATCCCCCTATTTTTTTTAAATAATTTATAAATCACAATCACAACTCACAGAAATTATGAAAATATTGAACAGTAACTTGAAGCCTAGAGATGCCAGTTTTGTAAGAGAAATGAGTGTCAAAAAGCATACTAATCGAGAGAGCAAAGAAAAACTTATGATGATGATGCTGAAGTATTGGAATTTGGCAGACACATGATTGAAAGCAACTTCAAAAGTAAATGCTCCAACGTACAAGTTTCCTTTAATTAATGATCAATGTAAGGCATTTACGTGCCCTATGTTCATGTAGTGTATGAATAGTTTTTTTTCCCGTGATACCACGTGAGTTGGATTTTTTTTTTTATAATCTTATAAAAAAATATAAAAATATTAGAAAGTTAAAAGTTTACTATACAGTGGATGATTTTTTTAAAAAAATATTGAGAACATGATATACGATGATATTTTTTTAAAAAAATAATAAGATGCTAATATATTGGATCGATCAAGATTAACCATGTTTAACTTGCGAAACTCTTGATATGGAACATGAGTCCGTGACAACACTATGAAATTAAATTAAAAACAAATTAGAAATCATAATTTAAATTAATCAAATATTGAAGGTCTAAAATGAAAAAAAATATTCAATAAAAAAAATAACTCGATCAAACCTAAAATGGTGTCTTGCACTACGAAACGGCTCGGACTAGCATTTTTAAATAAGAAAGAAAAATTTGAGACCATGGTAGTTGATCTGTCTGGATCCATTAAGTCGGTTGATCTAATAATATGATAAAAAAAACAACAATAAATGATAAATAAAAAGATTCAAGATAACTCATCTTATTTTTAAAATGAATGAAAAATCATATAGAAAAAAAAAGGGAGCTCAATCGTCAAATAAATCAAACACTGAATGATAAAACTGGAAAAAAACAGAGATTAAAAAAAATAAATGATTTAATACCTTACACTATGTTTGCGGTTTAAATATTTATTTTCTAATCTTACAAAAATATTAAAATGAATGAAGATAGTGACACACTGGATTATATATTTTAAAAAATAACTATCGAGCAATTAATTAAATTTAATTAAAAAATATTTTAACAGAAGCTAAATCTAGTAAAGAAAAAAAATCAAAGATAATTCATGTTATTTTTCAAAGCAATGAAAAATCTTATACAAAGAAAAAAAATTATGGAGCCCAATATCCAATTAAATCAAATGCCAAATGATGAAACTGAAAAACACGAGCTTAAAAAAAAAAGAAAAAAATAACCAATAAACGTGTACGATTCTTCTAAACTTGGATAAATCTCTCAAATTCACAACCCGTTAAATCTTAGATTCTGAGTCAATCATTAAGCTCGATTTAAAGTTGGAGAATGAAATCGAAAAAAACATTAAAAAATTTCAAGGTTAAAAAATAGCAATAAAAAACGAGGATAAAATCTAATGTGTAATAATGAAAGAGAATGAAATTGTAAAAAAAATCAATTCCAAAAACCATCCAAAATAAAATAAATACCAGTCAAAAGAATGAGAATCAATTTTGAAATGAAAAAAATTGATGGAGAATGAAATCAAGAAAAAAAATTCAATTCATTAAACTAATTCAAATAAAAAAAAATAACAATTAAAAGAGTAGAGACCCTAGAAAAAAACTTTGAAGGGTTGTTGTGAAATGTTGTATGGGCAAATATGAAAATCAAGAAAAAAAGAGAAAAGATTAAAAAAAGGTCAATTATTACCAAACCATCAAGAATTAAGTCACATGTGTATCATGAAAAGGTAACTCTTGTCGTTGCAAATCAAAAAACACCGAGGAAGCTGATTTTTACTTGCTGTAAGTCATCACATGCGCTGCCCGAAAATAATAGAGTGACGCACGCACTAGCATGTTCCATGAACATGCTAACAACTTTTTTTTTATTATTATTTGTTTATTAAGCAAATTACCAAATTACCCATAAGACCACCCGATAATTACAAAGAAAACCAATATAAAAATACCAACATACCCCTAAAGAAAAGCTTAAGACATTTTAATTTCAAGGGCAATAGAGTAGTGACACCGTCCATATCAAAAGAAAATTCCAAAAAAATCTTTAAACAATATTTATTTTTGTTTTGTTTTTAAAAATAACCAAGTAATTCAACTGTGTAAAAAATTATAAAAAGACTGAAACATCTCCAAATAAATATAAAATAATAAGTGAATATGGTGAAAATACTATCTTACCCCGGTAAGACAGCTATGATTTTTTTTTTTTAAGGTAAAAATATTATTTCATTGTTATAATATAAAGTTCCCATGGAAGTCTTGATTTGAAAATCTTTTTAAAACGCATATTTTTTATGTTAGGATGTGCCTATAACATCACCTAATAAAAAACATAACCTTTTATTGGATGGTATATTTTATTAGAAAAAAAATCCAAAATTAAATTCAAACCGTTTACTTTAATTCTCTGATATTTTTTAGCACGAGTTTTATCTGGTCACCGGCCAAGTCTAGTTACATTCTTACACTGGTACTACAGATTGAGTTGACTTCTCAGCCTATTTTTCAATTAAATTCTCAGTGAAGGATCGTTTTATCATTCAAACCACGTGGCCAAGTAGGGTGGTGGGCCACATCATTATTTTATATTGCTTTAGCTACCATTGAAAATGGAAACTTTTGTATTTTATTTGTTTTCGTGTTTAATTTTTTTTAATGTTTTTAATTATTTTATTTTATATTGTTTTGGTACGTTAATATTAAAAATATTTTTTTAAAAAAATATTGTTTAGAAATTTTTTTAAATAAAATATACTCTACTATTATCATTCCGAACCTATCAAGATCTTTAGACAACAAATATACAACAAGATGCTTTCTATACTTGAGTTTATTGAATGAAAACTCGTGCTTGAAATATGCCAATGGTATTTTTTTTTTCTCTCCCTTTTTCATAATTTATTGAGAGGTTGGAGTCACACAATGAAACATGCTTCATTTGACATCTGAACAATTTTTTTTTTTAAATCCATGATAAAAAAATAATTTTTATGTTATGATTTTTTCTCTACAAGCACAATCAAACAACTCATCAAAAATTCTTTCCCCGGCTTTGATTTTATTTCGACCCCTGTTTGGGAGTAAGATTACGGTTGCTTTTTAAAGTTTTTTCGTGCCGAAATGCATCAAAATAATATTTTTTTATTTTTTAAAAACTATTTTTGAGATCAACACATCAAAACGACCTAAAATATATATAAAATATTAATTTTTAATAAAAATAATTAAATTTTTATAAAATATAATTTACACCAAGTTTACAAACAATTCTTTATTATCAACAGAAAGCATTTCTAAAACACAAAGATTCTGATCCAAAACCAATACCGAGACCCCAAAAACACTCGAAGCCCAATACAGTTATCCGATGGCTTCCAAGGACTTGCAGTATGATTGAGCAAATGTACTAAAAGATAAAAAACAATATACTACTCGCTCTCTGGGAAGCTTTTTAGAATTTATTTTTTAATTAATTATACCATAATAAAAAAATATATTTTAGAAAAAATAACAAATAAAATATACATCCAAATTTTGAATTTGAGGAAATATTTTTTTAACCGTTGTATCATATTCATATAGAGGATACATTTTTTAAATTGTCTGGAAAAAAAAAACTTTGTTTATGTGAATATATACTTGAAATATATCAAAATAATATTGTTGTAATTTTTAAAAATTATTTTTAATATCAGCACATTAAAAAATTCTAGAAACACAAAAGAAAAATTAATTTGAAAAAAAAAAACATAAAAATTTTAATTTTTTTTAAAAATACTTTTGAAACATAAAAATAAACGAGTTCTCAAACGAGTAGAATTTAAAAGCATGGGAGCATGACACCTTTAAAATTTAAAAATTTTGATTTTTATAAATGTACTCTTAAATCTAGGATTCTTCAATTACAAAAATATACAATTTGCACCCCAAAATTAGCACTTATTGTGTAACCATTTTTATCTTAAATAATCTATTGATATATCATAATAACTACAGTTCGCAAAAATCCTGGCTTCCCTGCCCACATTTCCATCTGGATGTTGATTTTTGTCAGCGTGGTCTTGATGTTTGATTATGGTGATAAGTATATTTATTTCTCATGTTATTGTTTTGAGTTATAATTAAAAAACAATATTTTATCTTAGAAAAAAAATCAATATTTTATCTTGAGATCTGATTAAAGTAATGACTAAATTTGTGAATGCGTTAATGTGAATGTTAGCCTGTTTACACATATGGTAGCTTGAAAACATCTTAATGCTTCTGTTTTGTTTTTTTAATAAAAAATCTATGTTTTTCTTTATCTAATTTTATCATTTATAATTTTGTTTATTGAAGATTGAGCTTTATGATTTATTGTGATTTATTTTCTACGTGGTTAATTCAGTCTCATGACATATGTCGCGTGTTTGGAAGGTTAACCAGGTTGGCTTGATTTTTTTTTTTAATTAATATTTTTTCAATTTCATCATTCTTCAATATTGAGTTTATTAGGAATTAGACTTCATGATTTGTTTTGGTTTGCTTTCTATGAGATTATCTCGATCTCATGACTCGAGTCACGAGTTTTATAGGTTTATTTGTGTAGACTTGAGTCGTTTTATTATATTATATTTTTAGATTGATTTATTTTTAATTTCATCATTCAATAATAGATTGATTTGGAATTAAGTTTCATAATTTGTTTCAATTTGCTTTTTATAAGGCTATCATAATCTCATGATTTAAGTCGCGAGTTTGACAAGTTTACCCGGGCTGATTCAGGTTATTTTTTTGTTTACTTTCTACGAGGTTATCCCAATTGGCGGGTTAACCAAAGTTTACTAAGGTCATTTTTGGTGTCTCTTTTTAATTGGATTTTTTTTTTCAATTTCGTCCAACTTTGAGTTGAATAAAAATTATGCTTTATAATTTATTTCGATTTACTTTCTATGAGGTTATCACGATCTCATGACCCGAGTTATTTTTTTTTAATTTTTAATTATTTTTTTATTAAATTTCATTGATCATCATTGGATTGATTGAGAATTGAGTTTTATAATTTGTTTCTATTTGCTTTATATAGTGTTATCATGGTCTCATAATTCAAGTTACAGATTTGACAGGTTAACTTAGATTTGATAGGATCGATCAAATATGTTGTTGTCTTAATAATTTTTTTAAAAATAATGTTTTCATGAATTTTTATGAATCAAATTACTTTTTACATGTAGTTTGAGTTATTTTTGAACTCGTCAAGTCAAATAAATCATATTGATTCAATCCCCATGCTAGAAAATGTTAACAACACTTGTATATATATATATATATTTTTTTTTTCCTTACATTTACTTATTTTTATCTTACCCACAACATGACATAGAGTGCAAGCCAACAATGTAATTTGATACTAGTGAGTAAATACCAATTCATTTAATGAATGGAAATTAAGGACTTTAGGTACAAAGAATAAACACTGAAATATATTTTGTTTTTTCTAGTTTAGTGAATTTATTCTCCGGAGAATGGAAGAATTATTCTATAAGGTTTTACAAGTAAAAACGACGAAACTCGTGAATTGAAGTCGTTTTCTAAACTACGAGGATTGAAAGGTGGAATTATAGTTTGGACAAGGATGACTGACTACTTGATTGGTTTCCCAGGACACTTCTTCAAGGCCTCCCCCCCTACTTTCAAAGGGCATCTGAGAAAACATTGAACCTGCAACGTCGGTCAAATTCCCCAACTGTACAAATCACCCCAACTCAAATTAGTTTTGAACTCTAAACCTCACACCATGACAAAAAACAACAACATCTATCTAAGTCTATTTTGAAGTCACAATCTCGACCAACTAGAACAATCCCTTTTTTTGGCTGCCATGATGACGACACGTAGATAATTTAGAATTCATTCCCGCACCTCAAATCAAAATTAAGCTCTAGATTCCTTTTTCGGCAATGTTGGGCAACAAGGCTAGCCGCATGTTTGTCAATTTTTTTTGGTTGGTATTTTTAAGTTTTTTTTTTAATGTGTTAATGTCAAAGATGTATTTAAAAAAATAAAATAATATTATTTTAATATATTTTTAAATAAAAAAATATTCTAAAAAACAATCAATATTATAATATCAAAGTTGCGAAAGTAATATATAAAGGAATTGAAAGGTAGACATGGTGATTAAAGCTAAGTATCGGATAGAGATTTACTTATATATGCTGATACCATGCAGAGTCGGAGAAAGAATAAAGATTTTACAGCAGTTAACTTCAGGGTCCGTGAGATTAGTCGAGATGCGTGAAATGATCTAAACACTCATATTAATAAATAAAAATAATAAATAAATAATGATTTCAAAGTTTTAATCTTCACTTTACAATTGTACAGATAAGTTGTTTATATATATATATATATATATATATATATATATAATCCTAGTACAACTGATTCTATAGAGATGTATTTAATTCGAACATAGTTATAACTGATTGCTTCTTTCATGTAATTCAAACCTATGATATTTCTACTTGTGTGGAAATGGCACTCTACTTGAATGCGTAATCTTTCATGTGTTGTCACTGGCGAAGATGAGCTTGTATGAACACGAAGTCATTTGCTGACTGGGAGATCACAGTCGCAACCCCATTCTTATCTTGATTCTTTATGTTTTTGCTGTTGAAATTCAATCTTGTCATGGTCAGTAGGAATTTTCCGCCTAATTGGGAATCCTTTGCTTTGCAGGTGCGAGACAATTCTTCAGCCTGGCTTAATCTGCACAATACGAATTTAAAAGAATCGAGCAAAGGCAAGGCACCGAGACAAGAAGTTTTATACATCGATGAAGAATAATGTGGTGTACAAATGCCACCATTGTTCACATTTTAAACAAAAAAGAGGAACTCCTAAAGGTCTGAAGGAAATATGCCCACCCAAGCCCACGCCGGCTGCTAAATCAAAATCTGCCAAGTCCATGCTTCAAAAGTCTGCCAACTCGGAGGAAGGCACAAGTAGCAAAGATGAGATAATCAAGATACACGAGACAACTTTGCCTGCAATTAATGGATACTTCCATCATGAACAGTCTAGCAACTCCATTTGCGAGAGTTAAGACAAACGAGATAATTAAGACTGACGAGACTGCTTTAACCGGTAAATATCGGCAAGCACTTGCATCACAAACAGTCCAGCAACTCCACACCAAGCAACAGATTTTCTCTGTTGGATGCAAAGAAGAGAAAGAGAAATAGATCAGCAAACAAAAAAGAGCAGTCTGAAAGCAGTTCTGCTGCAATGGATGCGGGAAAAACTGTCAGCAGCACGTTAAGTGAAAGAAAGAGAAAATCTTGGACAACCCTGAAGGAAATTGTGGAGAAAAGAACACGATAGGAGTCGAAACATTATAAGTTTGACAAAGCCAATGCTTATTTAAAAAAGGAAAATCATTTTAGCATTTTAGACTGCTGCTGGTATTTTCATGGCCAATCTTTTTTCATTGCTGTGTAAACAATTCTGAAGGGGAAAAAAAGAAGAGTTTCAAGCTTTATTCCTGAAAGAAGAAGGTCACAAAATGGGGACCCAGTTTTGGAAAATAACAATGTATATACCCCACCACCTCAAGCCTCTTCTACCAGAACTTTACGTTTTTAGTGTGATCCTTGCACGATTAATTTAATAACTCATAGCAATTACTCCTTAAAAAAATAATAAAAATAGCTATTGTCTGGTTTGTTTTATTGATCAGACGCGGTTTTTATTCTGGACCTATTTTGTTGAGGATTTGGAATTTGTGTGGGGTAACAGATTTGGGGAGTGAAAATGAGGAGCAAACTCTCCTGAGCTTGAAGCGGCTTCCGGGAAAATGCACATTTACAGGGAAAGGAACTGAAATGATTGATGGAATTCAGAGTTCTTGTTTTTCTTCTTTCAATTGTTTTCATTCTTCGATTGCTTCTAGCTAGGGTTTTCATGTTTGAGTAATTCCTTGTTATAGGGTGTTGTGGTCAAGTTAGGTTAGCTAATTGGACAATTTTGAAATTTAAGCTGTCAACTGTTTGTGTGTTTCAATTTGATGTGGAGATGCATCACTTGTTTTGAGGACCTTTGTGTGGAATCATGGTTGCATTTGCTTTCTTTTTTTCCTAATTGTTCATGTCATCGTCGGACTCGGGTTATATTTTTCTGTTTCTGGTTTCCTTGTCTTGCAGGAGGATCCTGTGCTTCTAGCTCCAGAAACTAAAGAGCAAAAGCCTGGCATTGCAGCTATCAAGGTAACTACATGGAATTGCTTTATGGTGTTCTATAGGCTTTTTCATTGATCATTTTTGTGTTCTATGTCCCATCTGGCGGACACACACTCATGCCATTGGTATTTATATCAGATGTTTGTACATTTTGCTATTTTCACTTTATTCCTCACATTTGCTTTTGATGCTAAATAATCTAAGTGGTGAAGCAAAAACATGATTCTCTATTTTTATGGACAAAGATGTTATTTTAGCTGTTACCATCTGCATAAATATCGCAATTCCTGTGTTGATGGCTCAAAAGTCGATCATCTTTACTGATGTCTTTATCTAATGATATGCAACTGATTGTTAACTGATCTAAATTCTTCCCCAGCCTATTCAATTGAATTAATTGAGATTGCTTTCATTTTATGCTTAGCATTAGCATTTGGTTACTATCTAAAGACAGAAAAGACGAGGACAACGAAAATAGAAGGGATATTCCCTCTTTAAACAGGAGTAAAGAAATTTACTCCAATTTTTTTCTAGAGATAGACTTATTTTATTTCTATGTCTTCATCCATCCAACTAAATACGTTTCTATCTCTTCTGTGTTTGTGGACACCAACCAAATGCAAACTAAAAACTTCCATGTCATCTCTTTCCTTTGAGACCAACGGACTTGGCATTCTATTGACAGGACGTTACTCAGACCGTAGATGGTATGGTGATGCCGTGATGGTCACTGGACAATGATTATATCGCCCTGAAGAGGCTGAGAAAAGTGGTGGTGGAAGCTAGCAGATACGTGACACTAGGGAGCTATTCTACAGTACCCATCATGTTGAGGTCCCAGCACAAGTGTGTAATGCACAAGTGTGTGGTGCATTTTGTCACTGTCAACAAGCAGCTTCCAGATTGCAGAAAACATCCGTCCAGCAAGTTTATGATGCCGTACAGCAAAAGCTCTGGACCGACAAGGACCATAACTAGCATTTCTGATCATCCTAATGTTCTAACAATTCTTTAGATGCAGAGAGGAGAAAGAAAAATAGATTAGGATGCAAGTAGCCAAGGGATCTAAAAGGAGTTTGCTGCAATAGTTGCTCAAAAACTTGGAACAGCAAGTAAAAGAAACAGAATCTTGGACTAGCATGAAGGAAATGATTGACATCAATGTGCACGAAGCTGTCAAAACATTATTGATTTGACTAATTCAATGTCTGTACAGGTAGGATAAACATTCTCGTGTTTAAGATGCGAAGATCACAAGGGGTTATCTGAATCATCTGACTGTGAAACTTCCTTTCGTTTTGCTTTCATCTTTTTGTTATCTTTGTCTCTGCCGCTTTTGCTGCCCGACTTCATTTTATGCTCCAAAATCATGCTGTCTACACAGGTCTAACATGATCTTACAACTTTTTCCTGGCTGCGTCATGGTGCATTGTAGAGTTAAATGAATTTGGTCATGGCCTATGGACATTTAGGTAGATCGTTATCTATAAACATGAACGGTATAAATTATAACCACTTATTCTTTTTAAATGAGCATTTTCAATTCGGTTCTGAGGTTTTTTTACCAATCCTTTTACGTTCTGCCTAAGTTTCTAATGAAGCATCTGAATCAAAGAGTTTTCACTACGTTTTGCACATGAAACAGAACTCGAACGAGTCTCGCAAAGTTCACACTGATCAATGACTACATCATTAGCAAATGGTGTTGCTGAAACCGTGAAGTTCTGATATGCAAGACTAACTTCTTCAAGTCATGTTCATAGTTAGAAAAACAAGCTCCACTTAATAATGATCATAACTGGTGATGCTCCGTTTACATTTCTCTATAAACAACAGACACTGGCTTTCTTGACATGGATGGACAAGAACTTCAACCCTTGACCGAGTGATGCTATTAGAGGATGAATCATCAACACACCACGTCACTGCAGAGAAGGATGGCATGACTACCCGAATTGCGTTTACTTTGTTATTTATTCTCACGATTGCTTCGTAAAGCACTGTACATAAAGGGTAGTATTGATATTGCATAGGATAAGTTAGTTAGAATATTCTTTGCCCGTTGTATATATTTGGACGAGCCGCATCATTAACAATACACGAGGAATTTCTCTTTACAATTCTGTTTTCCTCTATTTCACATTCGTTTGTTACATGGTATCGAGAAGCGGCCGATCAATGGCCAACGCTCATAAAGAAACCGATTCTCGCTCTTTCAACGATACAAACCCCAAAAACAAATACCTTAATTTCTCTGACCCTTTCAATCCATTCCGAATTGAGAATGGTGATAACCCAGCTGCTGCTCTTGTTTCTGAACTCTTAACTGCTGATAATTATGTCAGTTGGTCTCGTGCGATTTCTCGAGCTCTTCGCGCGAAGAACAAACTTGCATTTGTTACTGGTACATTGTCTAAACCTACTGATATCTCAGATCCTCTTTTTGAAGCTTGGGAGAGATGCAACGACTTGGTTGTTTCATGGCTACAAAATTCTGTAAGTCCTTCTGTCAAATCTAGTCTTGCTTTAGTTGAGGATTCAAGAGTACTGTGGCTGGAACTCAGAGATCGTTTTACCCACCAAAATGGCCCTCGAATTTTTCAATTGAAACGTGATTTAGCCAGCTTATCTCAAAACCAAGACAATATCAGTACCTATTTTGGTCACCTCAAAACATTGTGGGATGAACTTGCTATCTATAACCCTCTTCCCGATTGTTTATGTGGGAAATTAAAAATCCTTCATGATCGCTATGACCGTGATCGTGTCATTCAATTCCTTATGGGTTTATCTCGATGCATACTCAAACACCGAGAGATCGATAATGTTACTTGATCCTCTCCCATCCCTTAACCGTGTGTTCTCCATGATCCAACAACAAGAACGACAACATTTGATGATTCCTTCTATAAAATCCCCTGACCTTATGGCAATGATGGCCAAACCAATTTTTAACTCTAGCAAAAATTTCTCCGGGTCTACTTCCCGGAAAACTAATCGCCCATATTCTTACCGCAAGCTTCCCGGTCATTCTCTTGAAAACTTGTTTCAAGGTTGGAAATGCTTGATCCACCACAATGCACTCATTGTAATATGACTGGCCACATTGTGGAAAAATGTTATAAACTGCATGGTTACCCCCCGGTCACAAACTCCATAAAAAAAATAAAGGTATTGCAGCAGAATCGCTTACTCAATCCCGAGCACTCTCGGATGATGATCATGAGGAGGATTCAACAGAATCAATGATGCTTACCAGGAGTCAATACCAACAATTACTTTCTCTTTTGCATTCCAAGGAGACTAGTTCGGCCATGGCTTCACTATCTCGTTACACAACCATCTTCTTCCTCTCCCAATCCTCATGTTAGCAACTCTCGTGTTTCGGTATGGCTACTTGCTTCAAGACAAGCACACACTCATCTTCTCCCACACACATCTCACCTTGGATTATTGACACGGTGCCACAGATCATATGATCTGCTGTACCTCCCTTTTTACATCTATCACAACCACTGTTTCCTATCAAGTTAAACTTCCAAATGGTCAAGATGTTCCTGTTACCCACATTGGTGTCGTAAGATTATCTAAGCATCTTGTATTAAATCATGTTTTGTGTGTGCCTTTTTTTAACTTCAATTTACTTTCTGCCAAGAAACTTACTCAACATCATTCTTGTTGTCTCATATTTTTATCCAATGCTTGTTTTTTTCGGGACTTAGCCTCATGGACAACGATTGGGATGGGTGAAGTTAGAACCGGTCTCGTATCACCTTCTCGAGTCTCGGGTGTCACCCTCTGCTTTGGTTGATGCACTGCCTCATCTTCATCCCTCAACTTCATTTCCTTCGTTCCGCTACTCACACTACTTCATTGTGTGATTTATGGCATTATCGTTTAGGACACATTTCTCTTTCTAGATTAGCTTTAATCACCGATCCCATTATCACACACAATCAAACATTTCATAATCCAATACCATGTTCCATTTGTCCTTTGGCTAAGCGGCGTCGTGTTTCTTTTCCAACTTCCACAAATTCTGCTTTACATAAATTTGATCTTGTCCACTGTGATATATGGGGTCCCAACTCAGTTGTTGCAGTGGATGGATCACGTTTCTTTCTTACAATTGTTGATGATCACTCTCGGACAAAGGCATGGGTTTATATGCTTAGAAATAAATCGATACCGAGTCTTGTTTTATGACTTTTTACAGCTCTAATTGAAACTCAATTTCACACTAAAATCAAAACCATTAGAAGTGACAATGGAGTCGAGTTTCGCATGACAGATTTTTTTCAAGCTAAGGGCATTATCCACCAAAGGAGTTGTGTCGACACACCCCAACAAAATGGCGGGTCGAAAGAAAACATCAACACATAATGAATATTGCCCGCGCCTTGATGTTTCAATCCCACCTTCCCCCCCAATATTGGACTGACTGTGTTCTCACAAAGAACCTACCTTATTAATCGAACTCCTACCCCTCTTCTTCATAACAAAACACCCTATGAATATCTCTTCCACACTCCTCCCCAATACAAACACTTGAGAGTTTTTGGTTGCCTTGCATATGCTTCTACTTTGTCACAAGGGCGTAAGAAATTTGATCCTAGAGGCAGAGCATGTGTGTTTTTAGGCTATCCTTTTGGGGTTAAAGCATATAAATTACTTGATCTACAAAGTGATCAATTTTTTTTATCCCGAGATGTTCATTTTCATGAATCTATTTTTCCCTTCCATCCTCATTTTTTGCCTTTTGTTTCACCTTCCCACTCTATTCCACCTCTTTTTCATTCTTCACTGCCTCATCCTATCTCTATTCCTACTCCACCATCATCTCCTCCATTACTCCCCTCCATTACTCTTTCACCCGACATTTCCAATTCCCGTCCTTCATCCCCACATTTTTTAGCTCCCAATTCTCCTCTTTCTACTCCTTCCCCACCACAACCTTTACATTCTCCACCTCTATTATCTCCTACTACCTTACATTCTCCTCCTTCTTCGTTTCACCTTCTCGCAGGACAACTAGAACCAGGCGTGCTCCCGAGTACTGCAGGATTACCATTGTCATCGACTACTCTAACCGCTCCTATCCCACCGTTGGACCAAATGCTATGTTCCCTTTCGTGTACGCCTTTCCCTCTTCATAATACTATTTCTTACCAGCATTTTTCTCCTCCTTATAAAGCTTTCTCCACTACTATTTCCACTCATATTGAACCAAAAACATATAAGCAAGCTCTTAAAGAACCCGGATGGTGTCGAGGCCATGGACACCGAATTAGCGACGCCTTGGAGGCAAATCAAACTTGGCAGGCTTACGGATTTACCTCCGGCAAAGTTCCCATTGATTGCAAATATATTTATAAAATTAAGTATCATTCTGATGGGAGTGTTGAACGTCTTAAAGCAAGACTTGTGGCTCGCGGTTTCACCCAACTTGAAGGGGTGGACTATCAAGAGACTTTTTCTCCTGTGGCTAAGTTGGTTACCGTGAGGTGTCTTTTAGCTACTGCATCAGTTAAAGGTTGGCATTTACATCAATTCGATGTAAATAATGCGTTTTTACATGGGGACTTGCATGAAGATATTTATATGAATAAACCTCCTGGCTACACCAAAGGATCCCCTACTCAAGTCTGTAAATTGCTCAAAAGCTTGTATGGTCTCAAACAAGCTTCAAGGCGAGTGGTATTCAAAATTTTCTAATGTTCTTTTTCTTTGCGGTTTCTCTCAATCCAAGGCCGATTATAGTCTTTTCACCCGTGACATTAATGGCACATTTGTTGTTATCCTTGTTTATGTCGACGATATACTGGTTGCAAGTAGTGACATTACTGCTGTGCAAGAACTGAAATCCATTTTTCATAGGCATTTTCAGATCAAGGACCTTGGCCCCTTACGCTACTTTCTCGGCATAGAGGTTGCAAGATCCTCCAAAGGCATTTATCTCTGCCAGAGGAAATATACACTGGATATTCTTGCGCAGTTCGCACTTTAGGCAAGACACCCCTGCTAAGGTTCCAATGCAGCAAAATCTCAACCTTACTCGGACCAACGGCACTCCCTTATCCGATCCCGGATTTATCGACGTCTTATTGGCGGGCTCCTTTATCTTACGCCTCTCGACTTCGATATTTGTTATAGTGTCAATAATTTGAGCCAATTCATGGCTAATCCTACGATGCACATTTACATGCAGGCTCACAAAGTTCTTTGTTACCTTAAGGGTGCACCAGGCCAAGGGCTTTTGTTCTCTAGTTCTTCCTCTTTACATCTTGAGGCTTATTGCGATTCTGATTGGGCTTCGCCCCGATACCAGACGTTCTATTAGTGGCTACTGTATTTTTCTTGGCTCTTCCTTGATCTCTTGGAAATCTAAGAAACAATCTGTGGTCTCTAAGTCTTCGGCAGAGGCCGAATACCGTTCCATGGCTGTCACCTGCACTGAATTAACCTGGCTGAAATACATTCTGTCTGCACTCCATGTCCAGCATTTTCAACCAGTTTTCTTACATTGTGACAACCAAGCTGCTATCCATATTGCAGCAAATCCAGTATTCCATGAGAGGACTAAACACATTGAACTCGACTGCCATCTCATTCGAGACCACATTCAGCCGGCCACATCTCGCACTCGTTATGTCTCCAGCTCCAATCAACTTGCTGATATCATGACAAAGGCTCTATCATCCTCTGTTCTCCATTTTCACTTATCCAAGATGGGAGTCGTAAATTTTTACTCTCCATCTTGCGGGGGGGTATTAGAGGATGAATCATCAACACACCACGTCACTGCAGAGAAGGATGGCATGACTACCTGAATTCGTTACTTTGTTATTTATTCTCTCGATTGCTTCGTAAAGCACTGTACATAAAGGGTAGTATTGATATTGCATAGGATAAGTTAGTTAGAATATTCTTTGCCCGTTGTATATATTTGGACGAGCCGCATCATTAACAATACACGAGGAATTTCTCTTTACAATTCTGTTTTCCTCTATTTCACATTCGTTTGTTACGATGCTATCCTCTAGTCTATATATGAAACCTCGGCACTCTTGATTCCTTCTTTCTTTTTTTTTTTTTTTTTTAATTTTGAGTAGGCAAGTGAGAGTTTGTACACAGAGAATGAAGAGAAGCACATGTCTTGCATTAAAATACTGTCTTCTTTTATAAATTAGACAGAAAGCATTTCATGCTTTACAAGGCTTATTAGTTTTATTGTTAATTGGCATCAAGTGAGCGCGTTCAAGGTTCGGATGACCTGTGGGAAAAGCGGGGTGAAGGCTTTGCAGTGTTGTGATTTAAGTTGTCATTGAATATTTCTTTCTATTCTTTGCTTTTTTCTTGTATATTGCAAGAGGAATACGAAGGGATTTTCTTTTTGTAGAAAAACAATTTCTCATTAAAACAATGGTTAAATTAAAAAAACAAGATTTTTAGTCTCGAAAATATTTTATAATTTAAACTAAAGTATAGTTTATAGGCTCATGTCAAATCATTTTTTTTTAATTTTAAAAATATCAAGATAATAGAAAATTATTTGTCATTGTTATTAGACCTGGCTCAACATCTCAATCTTGAAATTTTTTAATTCGACTCCTCGTCTAATTTGAGTTTAAAATTAAACTATATAAGAATTGCTTCGATACAACACAATTGACCTAGTCAATTCAAAGAGAATCTGCTCGACTGGTCAATAGATATAAAGATGAAAATAAGAAAAAATAATGAAACTAACAAGAAAAAACCTCTTAATCCAACTTTTTATCTAACGTGAATTTAAAATTAAATAATATGAAAATTATCATGTTATAATCCAGTCGATTTGCTTAATTCATAAACAACCCAAACTGTTATTACAAAAATATTATGAAGAAAAAAAATGCAATTAAAAAAATAAAAAAAGAATAAATTAAAAAAAAACCTTCAATATTCATATAAACTTAATAAGCTTTCCTAAATTTTTTAATATAGTAAGGTAATTGCACCTTAAAAAAAATATACCATACTTTATCATAACATTCTTTAGCGATGATAAAAAAAAATACTCATAAGAAAGCACCATTACCCTTACTACAATTTTCAATTTTTTCAAATTTATCATCTAAAACTTTCTCGAATGTGTTTATTCGCACAGCGCACCTTATAAAAAACAATTCTTCGTAAAAATAATAATAATTAAAAAAAAAACACTAGAGAATTCAATTCAATGGCATAGATGCAGTTTAGTTCAATTTATAAGGCCATTTCTGTATTCTATAAGTGTCCTATATAAGGAACCCAACGGCTTCCTCCTTGGTAACTTATCTTCACCACAGCTGTTGACAGTGAAGAAACCGAAACCAAAATGGGAAACCGAAGATTCGCTCAGGTCTCCACTAGCGACGAAGAAGACGAGGCGCCACCAAAGGCACGATCATCATCAACGACCACAAGGCCTGGAGACATCAGCGAGAGGAAGAGGAAGAAAATGAAGCTCCAAGAAGAAGAAGAGGAAGAAGAAGTAGTGACGACAAGGAGAGGGAGAGGAAGACCCAGGAAGAAATTAAGAGAAGAGAAATCGGAGGATGAAGTAGAGGAAGAGCTCGAGGAGGATCCGGAGGAAGAGGAAGAGGTGCCGCAGGAGGATGCCAAGCCCGTTGGGGATTCGACTAGGGTTTCGGGGAAAGGGAGAGGGAGGAGAACTCATTATGATGCTTTTGAGTTTGATGGGAATAGATATGAGCTTGTGAGTTTTTTCATTTAATTTAATTCGTACAATTAGGATTCTTTTTGCTATTTAGCTACATTTTTTGGGAGAAATATTAGGTTTTGCGCTTTAATTTTGTCAATTGATTTTGTTCGTTGAATGAATATTCGCATTGTTAAGCTGTCAGCTGTTTTATTATCCATACTTAGCCTGTAAATGCAGCAGTGGTTTTGAGGGATTTCGTGGAATCATTGTTGCTTTTACTGCTCTTCCCTAATTGTTCATATGATCATTACTGTGGATATTTGTTTGTTTCTTCTCTGATTGTTCCGCAGGAGGATCCTGTCCTTCTAGTTCCCGAAGATAAAGAGCAAAAACCTTATGTGGCAATTATCAAGGTAACTCATATTATTTTAGTTCCTTGTGTGTTCTGTGTCCTATTTGCTGGATATGCATCTCATGCTTAGATACTCTAATTTGAATTTCATATGGTTTTCCTCCTTCACTTTTTATTCAGTATCGTCTCTTTGACGGTGGATGATTTGGTGGTGAAGCGAAAAATTGATTTTTCTGTTCACCTTGATAATCAGATTCTTTTGTGGTTAATGCCGTGCAAATTTCTTTGAGTTTCCGTGCAGGTTTTGTTCTGGTTTGAAATTATCATCTTTAGTAATGTTTGATTCTAACGATGGACAGCCCTTAACTAAATAATGGGTGATGGGTTTAAATGAATGATATATTAAAATATTTCCTAACATGAAACAGTGGTAAAATATGAATCTAAATTAACTTGGGAATTGGGTGCAGTCATTTTTCAAATGGGAATAAATTTACATTCAAGATTATGAGAAGACCCCCAACCACTAGTAGGAAAAGGGATGGGGGTTGCATACCTCTGCAATTTATTCATTTAGATTCCATTTTTTTTTTAACTTCTGGGGATGCAACTAAACTTCTCTTCACACTGAATGAAAATTTCATTTTGTAACCGTTTTCTCACATTTTATTATGTCATAGGTCTCTCTAGTAAAAGTTTCTAAGTACACACTTGTGGGCCAATTTTATGCTTCCTTATCAGTAATCATAATTAATACTCAACAAGTAAATTTGTTTAGATTGTTTTTGCTTTCATTTTGTATTTATTATGTAAGATTTCTGTCATCACTTTCCATCGTGTCCAATGGAAGTGTTATTCTGTTGATAGGATATTTCTCAGACTAAGGATGGCAGCATGATGGTCACTGGGCAGTGGTTTTATCGCCCAGAGGAGGCTGAGAGAAAAGGTGGTGGAAGCTGGCAGTCACGTGATACTAGGGAGCTTTTTTATAGTTTTCATCGTGATGAGGTTCCAGCAGAGTCTGTCATGCACAAGTGTGTGGTGCATTTTGTCCCAGTTCACAAACAGCTCCCAAATCGCAAACAGTATCCTGGTTTCATTGTCCGGAAAGTGTATGACACTGTGGAGAGGAAGCTTTGGAAGCTTACTGATAAGGATTATGAAGATAACAAGCAGCATGAAATTGATCTTCTTGTTCAGAAAACTCTATCACGGATGGGAGACCTTCCTGACATTGAAGTTGAAGATGCTCCTGCCGCTGCTCCTCCTGAACTGGAAGATCCAACAAAGGCAAAAAGAACTCTGAGGAGAAAGACTGTTTCACCTCTTGATGTGACAAGGGAGGAAGAAGCAACTACCAGATCTGATAATTTTAAAGCTGAAACACCAGGAAGCTGTACAGGCAATGGCTCGGAGTATTATGCCATCTTAGTAAAGTTTGATGCATTGACTGGTGATACCCATCGAGACAAATGGCTGGAGCGGCTTCTTCAGTGTATTCAGTATATGTGCATTTCCTCTAACAGCACCCTTGATGATGATAAGATAAAAGGTGCTTCTGATGGCGTTGACCATAAAAAAGAGCAGAAGTCCCAGGGAGCTGCAAATGGATCTGAAGAAAATAGTGTGAAGGTGTATAATTTGTTGTGTACTTAGCTTTGGCATATGATATAGTGAATTCCATTTTTGGTATCTTGATTAGGAGCAGATTAGGGATGGAAATTTGACAATTTTGAAGATTTTACGACTCCAGCACTCTAATTTGTTGTACATGACAGGGAGGCAAGTCTTTTCCCTGGCCAGAAGCTGCTGTTCCTGCAGTAAGTGCTCTTGAGAAGGCATCGCATGATGCACTTTCCTCTGATTTTCAGAAGTATAATCAAAAGTTGCGTCAGCTAGTGTTCAACCTCAAGGTTAGTCTTGCTTTCCCTTTCTTTCGAGGTTGCTGTGCTCTGGGGGTTCACTCTGCATGGATACTCTTCCTCCTTTCTGCTCAGGGATAAAGGTGCAATACTGCAACGGAGCTGAGTTCAGTCTTCATAAATGATGTGCAGTCATTTAGTGGGACTGCAGTTACCGTTTCTTTACATTTGGATACTAGTGATTCACACATGTACGTGTTTAGCTGGTTTACCAAAATAAAATAGTGAAGTGTTTTCTGTCTGCATTTTAACGAAATTCTTTTAAAAGAGAAAACAGGTATATTCTTAAAATCAATGATGCAAATACATATGTATTTAGTTGCATATTGAAATGAAAGATTGAAATTTTATCAAAAGCTTTTGAACGGAATGCTTTTAAAGGAAAAACTAAGCATTCAAGTAGGTTTGCCTGAAGCAGTATTGATATTATTTTGTGGAGTATGGTCCAAATTCATATGCTTAATACTTTGCGGTGGAACAGGATGCATCTCGAACTAATGGTGTTGAGCTTCCAACTTTTGACTGAACATCTTACCTTCTTTTGCTGAGGATATTGACATCAATTTTTCTTCTTTAAAATTTTTTCAGAATAATGCATTCCTAGCCTGCCGTCTGCTAAACAGAGAGTTGGAGCCCTCAAAAATATTGAACATGTCACCGAATGAGTTAAAGGTATAAGTTCTCTTCCTGCTCGCCATTATTTTGTTTATTTCTGCTGTTGTGATTTGCATCTGGAATATGTACAACATTCATGAAGTGTATGAATTAACAAACTTATCTTCAGGAGGGTTTAACAGCAGAGGAAACTGCAAAGAAGGAGCCTGAGGAGTCAGAGCGTATGCAGGTTATTTCATTTGACCACACTTTGGTTTTAACTTTGAGATATTAGAATATTTTTTGGCTGTACACTTGGATGTGTGCTTGTGCTCTCACTGCTTGGCTGACCTGTTTGCATGTGTATCAGATGACCGATGCTCGTTGCTCAAGATGCAGCGAGTTTAAAGTGGGACTAAGGGACATCATCCAAGCAGGACATGGAGCCCGCTACCAGGTTTTCTTCACACCAGAACCTTGTTCTCTACACCTCTATTATTTTTTACATCAACAATAATTTCAAATATTTAGCAAGTTGTGTTGCTGTACTGACTGCACTACATTTAATGAGCTAGGGTGCAAACGCACAATGCATAAAGTGAGTTGATAGATGTGCTATTGTTTCGTGCACACTAGCATGATATGTTCATATTATCAAGCTGTAGACAACAGGTCTGCATTTCCATGTCTGCATTTCCATGTCTGCTAAATTAATTGATAGTTGTGGTTCAGTCCTCTTGTGCATGTATTAAATCCCCATATGAAATATTGGCTTACAAGTCAAAATTTTACTGACCACGGTAACTCAGATTGCATTTCAGATTCCATAGGCCATCCATGATAGTGAACAACTTCATGAGGCATTGTGATTGGAGATAAAAACCTATGATAGTTCAACGAACAAAATGTCCACTGCTGTTGCTCATAGATAAGAAAATATAAGCCATGAATTGTTTTCTTAGATGTTGAAGCAACAGCAATTCTGATTGGAGATTAAAACCCTTTATTTTCTTTCTCCGGATTCTTCGTCTTGTTATATTGCACAAGTATTGGGACTGAACACGGTATTCAAAACCAATTTGCATGTTTTGATTGTATCATCTGGAAGTTCCTTGGGTTTGACTTGTCTTTGGACCTTAACTAAGTTGACATCATAAAGAGCTATTCTTTCAGTTGCTAATCTTGCCAGATATTCCTGTTTGATAGCTATCTCTTCTTCAACTCATTGCATTTAATGCTAGGTCCTGACCTAAAGAGGTCATGTACTTTGCATTAGCAGCATGTAATGGCAGTGGGCATCTGTTCTGGAGGGCTTGGCTCTGCCAAATTCTCCTGTTAACTTGTACTCCATGAGACATTTTTCATGGAAGCATGAAATCTAAGAAATGTTTATGGAAGGCAATTCTTGCCTTTCTTTTCTACTGATGATGGGATAGGAAGTTTTTTATTTTTTTTTCCCCTCCTGAATTTGAAGTCTTGAATGTTTTATCTGTAATATAAATGTGACTTTATTTTGAACGATTGGACTACATAGTGCAACTCTGAATTGCAAGCTCCGATATGTACTGGTTATTGTCCATGTGCATAACTGCCATATTTAAGCCCTGCAGTTAACTTTAGTTTCTCCGGTTTACAGTTGGAGTGTATTGCCTGTGGCAATTCCTGGTATGCATCCAGGGATGAGGTATCTATGCTATCAATAGATACACCAAGTTCTGCCAGAAGTGTAGGCACTGCACCATGGGCAACTGCCAAGTTTGACGAGGTTGAGAAGAAGCTAGTGAGTCCCCGTGAATCTGACAAGGCAGCTGAATTCCTTAAGAAAACAAGCGAACCATACATGCCCGTCTTGGAAAACCAGAGATCATTTAACAAGGTCAAGATTGAAGAGAATCCCGAAATTTGAAATTTGAAAGAATGCTGAGTAGTAAATACAGCCAGGAATTTGCTTTTGCTTGTACAGTTGTTCAAAGTGGGCTATGCCCGTTTCTGAAGGTTAGGTTTATTTATCAGATAATTAACAAAGAGTTGGTGTACAGGAGTAGGTTTATGTTAGCAAAACTGTCAAAAGCTTAAAAGGGTTCTTTTTACCTAATCATTGCTGGATGGAATTTCATTGTAAACCTAATCATGGCATGTCCTCCTCGTTCATGCATCAAAATCAAAATTAACTGAAATTGCTGTAGTTATTTGGATCTCAACCGAAATGGATAAAACTTTTTGGGAAGCGTGCAAATATCTAGCTCGCTGCTGGTACGCATGGGCCGCAAGAAAGAAAAATAGCATCCTCATGACCCGCTCTCGAGGCTTTTTTAAGCACTCTGTTGTTGTTCAAGTGCTTTTGATAGACAGAGGATTCCCCACCTGCTACATGTTTGATTCATATTTAACCCTGATTGAAAAAACAAAAAAAGGAAGCTTAATTTTATGTGGCAGATTGCGTGTCGCTGAGACAGACTGCCTCCCCTCAGTTTTGTTTCCTCCCGCCTAAACCAGCCATCGTGCACTTGTTTTTACCATATTCCCCTTTGACCATGAAGCAGAAAGGGATGCCCACAGATTCCATATGACACAACTGCCCTTTCAGCACTTTTATGTGCCTGCCACAAAAACTAGTCACATGCTGCTGGGGACTCGACAACCTGGTGGACAAATCAACAAATTTCATGGAGTATGTTACAAACAAACAAGTAAAGTTTTTCATTCAATCCAACAAGTTCTTAAATCAATTCGAACCACTTTAATTTACTTTAAGGACCACTAACGCCTAAGCTTTAGTTCAACCATGTGATGTAGGTATGGAAATAAAAGAGGGAGGTGAAGAACCAGTACCAGAAACCCTTTAAGCAGCTATCAGAGGTACAGATGGTATAGAATATCTTACTTGTGATAAATGCCTTGGAATTATGTTTTCTCTTACCAGGTACGCTGGAAATGGAATTTTGCTTACTGCTCAAGGGTCATTCCTGCCAGCAAACAATTTCACAGCTTCAAACACTGAGGACTTTATAGTAATTACAGTTAAATGGGATCTGCATTTTAGTACACCAATATCAATTACTAGATTAATTATTGGAAACAGCTAAATTAAATGTAGGCATCATCTTGTCTTGATACCTCCTGCTATTCCCAAAACAATAAGATAATGAGATGTAGCAGTGAATCTGTCCCTCTAAATTTAAAAGATACAAATAGCCAGAATCACCCTCACCCAGAGAATGGAGCTCATCCTTATAGAAGGGCATAGATGTCTTTCCATACATGACTGCCCCCCCCCCATCTAAAAAGCCAAAAGGTATAGGGAAAGAAAATTAAAAAAATAAATAAAGCAAAACCCAAAAAGAAAACACAAGCAGCAGCAGCAGCATCAACAACATAGCTAGCTGCAAATCATGACTTGAACACAAGATGGCTTTTTTAGTTGACATGAACAGAAACTTAGCAGCTCTCTGTCTCTCATTGCAGCTCTTTCTCATGTGAGTGAGTGCGAGAGAGAGAGAGAGAAAGGAGTGATTCACTCTATAGAAGAAACGAAGACACATACACTATCCAAGGCATGCACACACTCTCTCTCTCTCTCTAAAACTCACCTTTTTTTGGTTATTATGCTTCACTGTCATTGGTCTACTCGTTTTTTTTCTTGCTTTCACTTTGTACTTGTGTTGATTCTTTGAGGGTGTAAACACTCTTTGGGGTCATGGCTGAGTACTGTTCTTAAAGATGGGTTTTTTTTTTGGTTTTTTTTTTTATATTGATAAAAGACTTTAGCTGGAAGAGATTGGATGGATATGATTGTAGCTACTTGCAGTTTGTTGGGGTTTTCTTTGAATTCACTACTGAGAGATCTAGTGGGGTATGACCATTTCCTCAAGTTGTTCTTTTTTTTGGCTTAGAATGCAAGTGAATATAAAGTTGTTGCTAATAATTGTATATAGCCTTTATGTCTGGCACTTTACTCTTTTTTCTGGGAGTTAAATTTTCATAGATCATAGGATTCCTTGTTAGTTCAAGTTTTTCAGTTTTATGGATCATCAAAGTTAGTTTCTTTTGAGGTTTTTGTGATCTCAAACTTTGGAATCATCAAATGGGGAGCATGCTTTTTGAAACAATAATTTTTTGTGAAGGTCATTACACTACTTCTTCAACCTTTATATTAGCTCTTCAAAATTAGAATATTAGAGACAGCTCTTTCATATGCGCAGATTGGTCTTTGTAAACAATAATGTGCTGGCTTTTCAAGTTCTTAGTAGGCAGCTGTTTTTTATTGTTTGTTTTTCCATTTCCTGTGTGATTTGTACAGTTACTTTGCTTAAAAGCAGATATCTATTTGTTGTTTATAGCTGGATGTCAAAACAAATGCATATGATGGCAATTGAATAATCCTTTTAAATGCAGATGATTTTTTTTATTGATTACAAGACTACTGGTCTCTGGTGACGTATAGTTGCCAGTTAACTTAGCTGCTATTATTGTAGGAATTCTAATCAATCCTTGCATATCTGAATTGGGATTCTGAGAGTTTTATAATCAGATTTCATAGATATTGCCACTTTCCCATTTCTGGGTCTTTTGCTTTTCTTCTTCTTCTTCTTCTTCTTCTTCTTCTTCTTCTTCTTCAGATATTACCATATTTGTCTTCTTATTTTGGATTTGTTCTTTTGTAGAATTTTGGATCTTTAAATGGAACTGGAGATGGAATTGGATTCTGAGAAGAGTAGCATCTCAGATCTGAGTCCTAATACTGTTCTTCCTCATCGACGTTGTTCAGAAGTTGAAAAGAGAAGTGTGAATGGCAAACTCTCTCGCAAAGATGATATTTTGAGGGTAAAGGAGAGCTTCACTGAGATTAGTTTCCGTCGTTACCGTAGTTCCTCTTGCAAGAATGTTCTGTCTAGACCTGTTGGTTCAGAAGGTCACATAGAGCCAAAGCGAGGCTCCATGTATCAAAGCTCCAGAGAAGTAAGGAGAATGAAGGAAATGGGCTGTAATGAGGGAAGGAGAAAAATTGAACTGTCGCGTGCTAGTGACACTTCGTTTTCTTTCAGAATTGTTGACTCTCTGCATTGCTTAGATGAAGAGACCATGCAGAAGAGATCTCCTGCAAGCTCTGTGAGCTCAAACTTGAATCCAAAGTCTGTTCGAAGACCTTGCATAGAGCCATGCTCATCAGATGACTTCACTGAAATCTGTCCAAATTTGGATAAGAGAGATAAACATTCTGCTGGAGTTGTTGGAAGTGACTCGATTGGGAATCCAAACTTCAAATGTGAGCAAGTTGTTGGTCCACTAAATGATGGTAATGAGCTTCTGGAAAGAGATACAGCCCTGACATTCCAGAAATCACTCTCTGCTAAGGTAGAAATTCCCTGTTCACCTTCTTCTTCAGGAAGTTATTTATCTAATGGAGCCAGCTCAAAGTCCCGATTTAGTCCCATGCGGATGATGTTCGATCCATTCACAAAGTCCAAGTCTCTCCGAGTCCGTTAGGTCATGTCCCTGAACCAGGTGATGCCAAAACTACTGCGATGTCAAACATGAGAAGGAATCAGACATTTCGGAAATATTTGTTCCATGACTTCTCACATACAGATCAAAAGGTAGATTTTGATTCTCAGATTGCCAAGAAAGATCACCATCATTCAGCTGTAGCGTGTTCACCAGTTCACCTACATGGTCGACTGAAGTTGGAAAATAAACACGGGGTGCCATTTTTCGAGTTCTCGTTAGATTTCCCTGAAGAAGTTCTGGTGGCTAAGACATGGAAAGCAAATAACGCATTTAATTGGGTCTATACATTTCACTCCATTTCCAGTAGAAAAAAGAGCAATGCCACAGGATGGGGGTTGACTGATGGCAATAAGGAATCGTTGGTAGTGGGGCAGATGCAAGTTTCGTGTTATTTATGTTCAAAATTAAAAGATGGTGGGAACTTTGACAACTCTATGGTGACAGAGTTTGTGATGTACGATATTGCGCATGCAAGACACAGAGTTTCTACTGAAGACTCCCCTGATGTTAGACCTGACAGCAGTGCCAATCCAGGCTTGGTTGGTGGAAGTCATGAGATGGGTGGTAACTCTGATGCAGTGAAGCTCAAACATCAACCAAAATATGCTTTTGATAGAGGCCACTTCGATTCTTCCAATCCTTATCCATCGGCACCTGCAGTTTTGCATCCAGACCTTGAAATAGCAGCCGTTGTTATTCAACTCCCATTTGCAAAGAGAGAGAGCCTGAAATACAAAAGGGGGGACAAGGGTAGTGATGAAATGCATTCAAATCTGCTCAACCTTTCTGTTGGTGAGCAAAGGAGGAAAACTATACCAGATAAAGAAAATCCAGAGAACGTGAAGGTGGTGATTCCAACTGGCAATCATAGTTTGCCAAGCGGTGATAGTCGGGGTCCTTCTTCATTGCTCGATAGATGGAGATCTGGTGGAGGCTGTGACTGTGGTGGCTGGGATATGGCCTGCCCCCTTACCGTTTTTGGCAATCCTGGCATCCAATGTGCTGAAGATGAACCACTCTTGGATAATCAGCGGCCTCTGGAACTTTTTCTTATGGTAAGCTTCCTGATTGGTACTCGAGGATATTTTGCATTGCTAACACTGTTAAAATGGAATTCTTACACTTGGATAAAAAAGAAAAACCCAGGCACCGAATATGGTTAACTTTGCTTTATTGTTGATATGAATCATGTAATTAGTTTCTTCCTAGCTGTAACCAGAATCTATTTTTGTGAAGGGAACAAAAGAGAATATACCAGCATTGACCATGACAGTTCTTGAAGAGGGTCAATATGCTGTTGATTTCCATGCACAATTATCCACATTGCAAGCATTTTCCATATGTGTTGCTATATTGCATGGTACAGAAGCCACTGGTGTGACTAGAGAGGAAAGAGGCAATCAGTTATCACATTGCAATTCACTGAAAATGCTTATTGAGGAGGAAGTGAAGTTCTTAATTGAAACAGTCACGGAGGAGGAGAAAAGGGAAAGCATCCAAGAAAGTGGAAGGGATCAGGCAGTCTTACGTGCTCAACCCTCCCTTTTCTCCAATTTCTCGGGTATAGACTCGACAGTTTGCTTTGTAACGCTGAATGCTTCCTGTAGAGAAACGCTGATCAGGCTTGCAAGTAACTGGAACCAAAAACTCCGACGAAGAAAGAGTTTTTCATGATCTAAAAGGGGGCGGCAGGAAGTGGCCGGTTGCAGTAATCTTTGCCGAGGCTAACTAGCAACCTTTAAACAGCTGTGCTCGTCAGGATTTTTTTCAATGTATAATTTGATTCTATTTTGTTTTTCCATTTTTCAACTAGCTAGAAATAGAATAGAAACACATTGCTGTCCATAATTGTAACTTGATAGGGAGGGGGAAAGTACTGAGTGGAAAGAAAGAAGGGGTCTTATACTTTTTTTTTTTTTGTATTAATATATTTGGAGCTATGAAGTTCAAAATTGTTTTCACTTCAAAATAATGAATAATGGATTACTTTATCCTGGTTAAATACTTCATGCAGATGCAGTTACCTCTTTTTATTCACTACCTGATAGCTCAATAATTTTTCACACTTGGGACTTGGGATTCCGAAAACAATGATACATTGCTTTTCAGATTTTTTCTGTCCTCGATTACAATCATGACAGAGCCATGCTGTCTTGCTGTGGTTACCTTTTGAAGGACATGTCCTTGCTTACATAAGAAAATCTTGACATGTTTTGTCCCATTGAGCATGCTCCCCTCCCACAACAGTTGGCCTGCACTAAACAAATTCTTATAACAATTTTGAAAATTCTCCCTTTTTTTTTGCCCTCATGTCATCTTCCTCTTGCTTTCATGAATTGCTAAGCTAATACTAACAGTAGTAGCTGCTTTCATACCAACTGGCCTTTTTTGCAATCTAAAATAAAAGTTACCCATCTTGGTAGAAAGCATCAATGCAGCTCCTCGTACCCTCGAGCTGAAGCGTGGAAAGAAAAGGCTATCAAGTACATACATCAACTCTACCTGGGCATCGTATGTTCCCCTGGGAAAAATGAAACAGTAAGAAAATATTGATTAAATTTTAGCTCCTATATATTCAACAATGCTTTCACTCTAGTCCCTATAATTGAGATTTCTCAACATGACTCCTGTTATTTTCAAAATGTTTCAATATGGCTCTAATCATCGAATAGCCAGGGAAAGCTGATGACCTACCGATGATTTTAATTATTATTTCGAGTATTTTTTTTTTAGTTAGTAAAGACTTTGCAGGATATTATTATCATATCTATAGTGATCTATAAGATAAAGATGAAAGGAAAAAAAAATGAAAAAAGTCAGAAAAGAAAAAGGGAAAAGGAAAACGTGGACATTTTATTAATTGGTTGACCATACAAACACCATGAATGCGATAGAATATAAGCTGGTCAATGTTCTCCAGCAACTTGAGATATGTACATAACCAATCTTGGAGTTAATCACCTGAAATTGGAAACAAAAAGAAAAGTGGTTAAGCATAGCTGCTAGCATCTGCAAATTTCAATGCTGGGAATATAATTCTAAAACGATAATTCAAAAGGCTAAAATTACTTTGAAAAGATTTTGAAAGGCCATGTTAATCACTACAAGCTCACACATATGCCTCAAACTTCTAACAAATTTGCCAAATATGTCACGCATTTACATACTATAGTTCGTTCTAGAAAACTTCAGATTTTGAACACTCGACATTCTTCAACTCAAAAACCAAAGCAGAGTTATCTGTTCTTAGAAGGTAAGACTCATCAAAGATGACTTGAGAACTTGAAATGTTCCACCATTTTAAGCATGTAAACAGATTGTGAAAAAAAGTATCATGCTTAGATGAAAATGTGCAGATCCAAATCAACTGTACCTATAGAGGCCCTTCAAACCTTCATTCTTGCCTATTTCTTGAAGTGCATGAAATACGCTTCCATATGGGCTCATGGATCCAGGAATCTGCAAAATGCCACTTTTTCAGAAACGTGCAAAAGGTTATGATGATAGCAGGCAGCATATGGAGAAGTATCATAAGTTTCAGATTGCGCAGCTAACTGACAGGATCTTTGCACCTAATTCTCGTAAAGTCACCCAAATGCACACTCAGGCTTTGGAATAGGAAAAACCAGACTACAGAAACTTCTCATCAGTTGAAAATCTATTGATGTCATGACAATGAATAATATCTGTCTTTCCTTTGTCATAAAGATCTTGAATGATAAAGTTCCTAGCATATCCTTGCAATTAAATTGTACAGACGGATTCAAGATACATCCATATAGAGCTATTCTAGAACAGAAGTACAAAAAAGGTTTTGGTGCATCAGTTCAAATATGGATGGAGGTGTGTGTGTGTTTCAATGGGAGAGCTTGACAAATGCGATACTTCTACTACCTAACTTTGTGAGTCAAGGATCACATGAGACTACATAACAATAATTCAAAAGATTAACAAACCTGTGGCTATGTTGATCCTGATTTTCCTGATTATATGTGTAAACTCAACAAGGCTTTTTATAGACTCAAACAAGCTCCTCGAGCTTGGTTAAAACGCATATCTCAGTTTTTTATGGAGCTTGGCCTTATTGGATCTCAAGTGGATCATTCACTTTTTACTTATCAACATTGTAGTGCTCTCATTTATTCTTAGTTTATGTTTATGTTGATGATATATTAATGGTGATTTTCTTATTTTCTATTTAATTGATAAACTTCACATAAAGTTTGCATTAAAGGATTCGAGTCTTCTAAAAAACTTTTTTCGGCATCCAAGTGTTTCGGGACTCACACGGTCTCCATCTTCGACAAAGCAAGTGCATCTTTGATGTACTACTTCATGCTAAAATATTTAAATTCAAGCCTTACACTGCTTAAGTGTTGCAAGTGGCAAACTTTCTTCAACCTTAGGGGATCCTCTTGAAAACATAATTGAGTATCATTAAATTATGGGGGGCTCTCCAATATTGCACCCTCACTCGCCCTGAAGTTGCCTACTCTGTGAATCAGTTATGTCAGTATCTTCATTTTATCACCATTGCACATTGGTCATTAGCCAAATATGTTCTTCACTACTTAAAAGGGCATTATAAATCATGGGTTGTAGTATACACATGGTTCTCTTAACTTATCTACCTTTAGTAGGTGATCCTGATCGATGATCACAAATCTACCACCAGCTATAAAGTCTTTCTTTGCCCTAGTTTGGTATTGTGGTGTGCTATGAAGCAATCTATTGTTTCCAGATCAAGTACAGAGGTTGAATATCGCGCTGTTGCAATGACCACAACTGGAGTTTACTAGATTCAAATGGTTCTAAAAGATTTACGAGTCTCACTATCTTTTCCTTCTATTATACTTTGTGATAATCTTGAGACTATCTCTCTTGATTTGAATCTAGTGTTTTATGCTCAGCATGTTGAAGTTGATGTTCATTTCATACATGAGAAGGTTCAAATTTCATTCCCACCACTGATCAGTCAGTTGACCTCTTAACCAAAAGACTTTCCTCCTCCCGGTTTTGCACCCTACAGGACAAGCTCATATTCACCTGCGGGGGTGTCAATGTAACAGTAAATCAGCATGAAAAATAGCGGCAAATCACTTGACAATAATATAGCAAATCAATAACAGCAAATCCCATCATTTTGGCATTCTACTTTATTGTAATTTTCGGCTTTCCTTTCTTGTATATTTAGTATTGATTGTGTAGATTCCTTTAGACATAGAGACTCTACAAAATAATTATCATATAAAAGGATTCTCTGCAGTGGTCTTGGGACTTACTCAACCAAGTCCTCTAAGAAAACTTCCAAGTTACGATACAAAGCAAGAAAATGCAAAGAAAAGGAAGGTTCTAAATTCTAACATCACCAGGCTGTTCGGAACCCTGTAAATAGAATTCAATTTACAGGATATATAGAACTCTTTTGGGAAATTGATTTAAATTCCAAATGAAATTAAATTCATAAGAAAAATACGAAAAACCAAATAAAATAGGAGATCATCTAATTTGCTACGGTAGTTCCTCCTAAAATTAATATTGAAAATAATATTTCGAAAATACCCCCCCTTTTATATCATGTCACAGGATTAAAGGAATGACGAAGCTACATTCCTACCACTTGGTATCATGTCAGGAATATGAAAGTAACTCTCATCATGAATAATTAACATAGTTTCATGGATAGTAGTGATTGTCTAACTGCAGAATTATCAGAAAAAGCATGTAACAGGTCAAGGTTTGGTGGGTTTGGTTTTGGATTTCTTAATGGTGGCTAAAAAAAGCTTACAATAACTTTATCATCTCATTCATTAACCAAGGCACACAAGTTCATGAGCATTTGAAAACTATTACCTCTCCCATGTTCTATTCAGCTGCAATTTAATTTTCTTTCTCAAGACGTCATTTCCCTTCTTTGCCTTTTCCAGCCCCTCCCTCCTTATGTCATTTGATTCTTCAAGAAGTTCTGCATGCCTATCTCTCATTATGCCATTTGATTCTTCAAGAAGCTCTGCGCTCCTTCGTTCTTCAGCTACCCTGTTGTTCAGCCAGATAAGCTGGTGACTGTCCTCACTCATTTGCCTGTTCCAGTTCACAGCCATCTCTTGGTATAATCTTATTTCATATTTCAGCTTCGGTGCACCTACAGATTAATTTACACAAAATGTTATTATATGATATGTTGGCAGAATGATTATATTAAAAAAAAAAATAGAGGACTGGAGGGATTAAATCTTTTTTGCAGCGGTTGAATAGCATGTAGATCATCCTAATTTTATTTGAATTTTTTTTTTTTTGATATGTGGAAGAGCTATGAGTTTGTAATAAGTAATTAAAGATTTCAAGTTATACATGAAAGTTAAGACTAATATTTATGTAATTGCTGTGAACTTATTTATGCAATTATCAAAAGCTTATTTTAAAGCTAAAATTTCTCATTACATGATTTGTATAGTGATATTTTTTTATATTATTAGAACTAAGAATTATGGTATCTTTTTAAATTATTAACATTGTTAAAATTATGTTAGTTATTGACTTGTCTATTTGATAGGTTTGATATTGATTTTAATTAAGTTTGACTTGAGAAAAACTCAAGAGTTTTTAATGCAATATTTATAGGATATTTTTTCTCAACATTCCAATGAAAAAGATTTTGATAGAAATGCTTTTTTTAACAAATATATATTTCTCAAATGTTTTTCAAAATATTTAATGAATAATTAATATAAAATAGGTTTATTGATATATATTTTTTTTAAATGCATATTTAGTGTCAGATTAGTGTCAATAAATCTATAGTTATCAGCCCCACCAAAAAGGTAAAATTAGTAAAATGTCCTGAGAACCACTTGTAACCATAAACTAAAAATAAGTTATAGTTATCCATGACTACAAAATCCACATCCACGGTACAGTACAGTGGTACAGTACAGTAAAACACCATCCTAATTTAGTTTCTTTTCTTAATCCTTAATTGTTAATGCTAATCAATGTTAATTGTTAATTTGTTAAATGTTAATTGTGTTGTTATTGTTAATTAATATTAATCTCTGTTCTTTTGGCCTTCGGACTATTTTTTTTTAAAAAAAAAAACAAGAGTTAGTAGTGTCAAAAAAAAAAACAAAAAAAAACAGAACGTGATATAAATAGTGACACAATGGTAAAACCAACGTGAGTTACCATTTTGCCCATCCTTGAGCATATACAAATACAAACACTTCCACGAGACAAATGGAAGCAACTAGAGGTAACGATAATCATTTTCAGTTAGAGACACCAGCTGCTAAGGTTAAGTGTCAATTCTTCTACCATCTTAAAACTCCCTCCACTTTCAGTGCCATCGTTTCCCTGGCTTGGTTGCAGAGAAACCGCTTGCAGGAGGTTTCCTAGATTCTGACATACCTTACAAGGAAAAAACAAGAGGAAGATAGAGATGTCAGGGATCCTTAAAGTATAGGGCATCGATGTACATGAAGCTATAATAGCTATAAGAACATGTCCTGCATGATAATCATAAGAGGGGATAAATGGTTAAAGCATGAAATATTCATACTCGATGAAGCCTTAGAGGCAGAGCTCTTAGCCAGAGACAAGCGTGGTAATCTTGTTTGCGCCGGTCTTTGCGAGCTTAGGAAGCCCAGATGCAAAAGTCAGTCTGCTGAAAACAGCAAAATTTGTCAGGCTAGGGATTCATTTCAACACTGCGGTATATAAATCTGATTAAAAACATTGTCGTCAAGAACTGCAACACAAAAACACCTTTAAATAGGAAGAAACGACAGAACATGGTAAGTGATAAAATCTACGAATAAAGAAATGTGACAGTTTTACTATGCACTGGAAAGCCGTATAGCATCATAAAGCAAATGCATTCTTTTTTTCTTTTTCTTTTTTTATGCTGGAGATAAAAAATCAATGGTGGCTTCCCATATACAAAATGAGAGAAAGAGATGGGGACAACTGACCAGAAACTATCAAACTGAAGAACAAAGAGAAAATGCCCATTTCACATGGACTCTAGAAAATTAAACTGCCAATTCCTTCAGGGAAAAGTTTTAGTTTAACTTACAGTAAAAGAGCAGGTATAACAGCACTGAAAGTATGCATATGATACAATAGCAGGTCCTGTAAAAATTGAGCAATAACTTTTAAATATAAACTTAGTTTTAGTGCGATTGAAAAAGTTGGGGAAAAAGTGAAACAATTTATAATGTGAATATCACAACTTTTACACTGGAATTTTTACTTTAGTGATAAAACTGTGAGTGGCGGTCAGAGTGTAGTATTACAGAAGACTCATGAATTGAAATGAGAAGAAAGTATCAGAAAACACCAGAAAGTAGCTTGCTAAACCCGCAAAAAAAGATTGCAGAACATTCAAATTTATCAAGGAATTGAAGCATACAAACCTCTTGTTCTCAGCCTTTCCGGCTGGTTTTGCAACTTCAGAAGGTTTAGATTCAGGGAAAAGAGTGAACTCTACTGCACTACCCAGAGAGCCTTCAGTTTCAGCCCTTGAAAGACAACCATCAGATATGTCACTTAATCGCTCATCAGAATCTGCATCTCCAAAGCCCAAGAGATCAAGGTCTTCTTTATCATTCTGATCAACACCTGGTCCAACAAACTTAGGCTGAGAGACAAATTCCTTTTTTGAGTGATAAGTAATCCATTGACTTTGACTGTGGAAGCAAAGTTTTGAGATCCTTAAAGTCATCCATTGACTTTACAGAACCAGCTTCAGAGTGTCTTTCACTGTTCCCAGAACAGTTGTCCGTATCAGAAGATGCTTTCTCGAAAAGCCCTGAACCTTTCCCTCCTGATAGCCTATGGTTATGCAGTGCAGTCCCAATTGAATGTCTTCTTGGAGAAGAGGAATCATACCTACGTGAATTCATATCACACTTCACGCTATTGCCACTCGCCTGGAGATGCTGCAGCCGCTCAATCTCTTCATCTTTCCTTGAAATTGTCTCTTTGAGCAATCCAACCTGCAAGGTTGGCTTTGAATATATTGAATCAAATGGACTCAAATTATTCAATGCAGGTTATAAAAAAATTGAAAACAGGTAAAGTCTATTGAATGCTCAAGGAAACTCAAATTCTGTTAAGCAACTGAGCTTTATGACTCGAATAACATTGGCAACAGAACAATAATCTCCTCATTCTCACCCCTATCAACTTCGAATATCTATATCCTAAGAAGGTGAAGAAGCCAGTCACTCCATGAGGTCAGGCAAATGTAATACTAATAAAGGTCAAAGTCAAAGAGATATATGCTGGTCCAGGGACACTGGTTAATGGGGTTCCCATTCACTTTCGCATGTGCCCTGTTTACATGGCTGAACATTCACCAATCACAGGTTATCTCTATTCCAGGAGACAATTCAAAGTAATCAGCGCAACTTTTATAAGTATTGATGAATGAATAAGTTTTCAACCTGCTCCATGAGTTCTCTAATATTTCTCCCCCTCTTTTGTTGCTCTTCTGCAGCACCTAACTCAACCCCTGAAACCCTCTCAGCAAACTTCAAAGTACTTATAGTTTCTGAATAGGAATCTACATCAGGATTAAGCTGCACAAACATGAGGGTCTTCAGCTTGACCACCTAGAATGTGGAAAAAAATATAGGGAGCCATTAGTGCATATTAATAAGACTTAGAGAATCAAATTTACTTTATCAGACATTATGAGTCATAAATTATGACAAAGCACTTTAGATATAAAGTAGCACCTAATGAACTTTGAGTACTTGAGTTAGTTTGCTATTTCTGTACGGCACATGCTGACTCTTTTACGCTAAAGAAAATATAACATCCCCGAGTGCAGATAATGATTTATTTATATGTTGTGCTTCCCTCAACCTTTCTCCAGTAGCTTCAGATCGATCCACTCTTTCACTACCAGCAAGGTCAACCAAGTGTAGGTTACCACGTAAAACAAGCACCAGTTTCCAAGTCCATGCCATAGACATGAATGGTGAGAACACTGCAAAATAAGAGTCCAGTTAAAACAAAAACAGTTTGTTAAAACCTACTGTGCCAACAATCACCATAAAAGAGACAACCTGTGGGATCTACTACTTCTTTCATTTAGAGCTGTAGCTACCACTGCACGGTTCATTAACCCAATGCGCATTAATTCCAACACATCTGCAGTTGATGTAACAGCATGCATGCTGGCATCAGGGACAGCCAAACCATTTGGTTGGGTTGTACTCCAAATCCCAAGTGTGTGCAAGTTAGGGGGAAATACAAATATTTTACCACTAAAATCAAGATTAGTTGGAGCAAACTCTGAACTAACCAACAAGAAATCAACCAGAAAGCAAGAATTTGCGTTCATAAATCAATAAAGAACCAGAAAGGATAACAGGATCAACCCAGTTAAAGCTATAGAGTTGAAATTGCCAACCATGAAAAATAATAACAAAATTGAAGAGAATGAACATGAAGGATATCTTCTGTGAGGACCATCACTTGAGAGTAAATCACGAACTTGCTCATTGTAAATTTCTACTCATTTGAACACCAACTTCATATGAAATGGAGCTTTTCCTGTTTTGGGAGATCTGAAAAGATCATGCAGGGCGCAGTAATTGACCCCCCAATCTTCTTGTGATGTCATAGGCCCACTCTAGAGGAAAGACATGAGCACAGTACAATTTGTAAGCAAAAGGTTTATAATAATGAAAATGTTTAGGTGAGAAAAAATAGATTATCATACCATTGTATAGGTCTTTCCTGAGCCTGTTTGACCATATGCAAATATACATACATTGTATCCATCAAGGACAGACCGAATAAGTGGTTGGGTGTCTAAAAATACCTCCTCTGCCAACATATGTTAACAAGAACATAAAGCTAGGAGTCATATACAATCTCTAAAATACAAATATGTGCAACTGAATGCAAGCCTTCCAACAACTTGTAGGTTATTTAAAAAAAAAAAAAAAAAAAGGAATTCAAAGGAAAAATGTGAAGTAAAATCAATCTTCGATTTTTGAAAAAATAAATGAAAGAAAAGGAAAACTGCTAACCTTGGAGTAGTTGCTGGACCAAAAAACCTTGTTTAATTTGAAAAGCCTATGACTGTCTTTTTCTTGCTTTGAAGGACTTGATATAACCAATTCACCATTCTCACCAATATATTCTACTGTTGTTCGCTTCTTAGATTGTCCAGGAAGGAATGGTCTTATCCGACAATACACTCTAATATTGCCTATGATCAGATGATAGAAAAGCATAAGCTACAAAGAAAATGCACTATAACATTTCCTAAAACAAGTGCAGCAATCAGCACAAGGCAACATGAGCATACCAAGCAAAAACATATGGAGCAGTGTAATTTTCAAATCCTGGAACCTCAGTGTACAGCCTTCGATTTTCTGCAAGAACTGAATGATAATTTGCAGCAGCATCTGCTAGTCCTTTAAGCTTCACACCTGCTCAAGATTTAAAAAAAAAAAAAAAAACATGCACAGCATGAGAGAAAGCCCCTCAAATCACAGAATGCACTTGTTAACATCAAAATAATAAACGAAATTGAAAAACAATACTAAATCCAAACTATAGCAGACAGTCAATCCTACCTAAGAAATTAAATTCCTCAGCGTAACTCCTTTTGGCCTTCAAGATCTCATGTTTTACAGAGTCAGCAGCTGCCCTCAATTCCTAACAGTAAAAGCATTATTAATTTACTGACTTAACATCAACAGAAGCTCACTTAAGAACAAGAGAGTGAGGCAAACCTTCAAAGCTCTAGATTGATAATCTATAAAGCTTCTATATGAGCCCTCTTTACTCTTTCCATCTCTGTGATTTAGATTCAGAAAATGACTCGAGTTCTTTCACCCTCTTCATTGACTCTGCTAAGAAGCATTCAAGTTCCTTTAATTCTCTCCCTCTCCAATTCAACCTTTAGTTTCCCTCAGCCTGCACTTGCAATAGCAAGCAATGCTTTTCATGTGTTGTCTTGACTATCCCTAGTTCATGTTTCAAGTGTTGAGTTCTCAATATCACTGTGGATTTTCTCTGCTTTGTTCTAAGTAGCTCCTGCTCTTCAAGTTTTTTCTTTTCTCTTCTACTTTAGTTTTCTCAATCTGCCACAAAGAAAATGATGGAAAAAAAGAGTTACAGAATGAGCAATACAACACACACAAACACTACAACATCTTTGTGGGTAATCTTGCTATATCAGTTAGGTAAAATGACTATATTAGATGCCTTTCGAATTAATTTTAAAAGCTTGCCACCTTCCACTTGCAAAAAGAATCGTTCATCAATAAAGCACATGGATAACCTCCTGAATCGATGCAGCATGTAACAGGAAGCAAATATAAGACAAATAAGAAGACTATACACAACGAATTAAAGACACTATTGTGCACATCAGCTGCTAATCAAAATATATATACAACTTAATCAAATCACAGTTCCTTCAAACCTGCAAAATCAGGGCTAAATATTTCAACTAAGGTTGCCGGCAACACCCAGCATAAACGGCTACCACTATATAATGCAGTAGCTGAGGAATTCAGCAAATCTGCGAGTTCTTGGTCATTTGCACTAGGCTATGCAATGTTCAACACTAATGTGAGTTCAATTATTTTCTTTTTCTTTTTCTTTTTTTCCTCCTTTGGTGTATACATAATTTCAATAACTAAAGATGCATCCTGATTGTGTTAATGGTGGTTCAAAGGCTAAGAACAGCCTGTACATTAGAAACTAGGAATGAACGAAAACGCAAGCTAACGAAATATCGAATAACAAAGTCACACCTGGATTTGTTGTAGCTGTGACAACAAAACCTGTATTTTAAATATATTAAATAAATAAAAAAAGGATAAATATCAATTATTTGAACCAAATCTAAAGAAGATAGGCAAGACAACTTAAAAATTTTATTCAAGGTACTTCGAATTTCTTCTGGGTTCCAGCTGCAAGGGTCTCTAAGACCTTTATTTGTGGATTGGTACTTTCCTAAAGCTAACCTTGGTGAGATTAGTTTGGCTACAAGTAGGCAACAAAATGATCATCAACATGCACGGAGTAAAATACAATATAGTACTCATGAATGCAATCTAGGTAAAGAAACTCCAACATTTATATCTTTGAAGCTCAATACATAGAAGCTTGAAACCCGATGCCCAATAACTTGCACAAACTTTCTTCACTATATGGAAGTCATCTAAGCTATTCAAAACATACAAAGGGACATCACTTAGAGACAAAAGAGAGAGAAATCAAGAAACATGATCAACACAATACATCACCTGAAACATTAATCAGACTGGAATGTATGTGCATCATCTAGATTGGCATACAATGATGGACATGCCCATTCTTTTCTTTCAATGCTTTCTTCCAGAATTTCTGTTCACTAAGTTGAACAATGTTCCAGTAGAGGTATTCTGCTCAAAGGAATGAAAAAATGTATTGGAGAAGCATCGCTCTTGGAAGTTAGCTTTCTTAGTTTGATCATCATTACACAAACACACACAAGATGCCAGAAACTTACGTCCAACCCATTTGATTTCATCAATTCCAAAATATTGGAATCTGAAAGATCAGCATAAGACCCTTTGCTTTTGTTGGAACATCTCAGACAAATTGTGTACAACATCATGCACCCAAAGCATCAGACGCTGAATAGGAAACAACCAGAAGAACAAGAATAAGAAAATACTACATATAACCCGGATAAATATGCAGTATATATATAGGTGGGGTGGTGGTGGTGGTGGTGGGGGTGGTGGGGGGGGGGGGTGGGTTAACCAAGACTGGTTTAGTATTATTCCGATTAACCATAGCTGCCCCATACAGGATCACAATAACCCCAATCAAATGCAGAAAGATCTATTTGGGACCTTTGGCAACAAATCTAATCGCGCATGCAATTAGAAAAGGTGCAATTCTAACGCATACAAGCAAAACTTCTGTTTCCATATAATTCTAATGAGATAGAACCATCCATACTAAGCTTCCATATTTGGCTGTGCCAAAAGAACCTCTTGCCTCTCTTCTCCATATATGGAAGAGTTTTCACCATAAAATGTCATTGTGTCCACTTGCACAGTTATCACCTCCCTTCTGGAAAACTCCATCTTTTGGTAGATTCCATCTTCTTCTTAGATGCTCACGGATGCTCTCTTTCCCACCATTAAATTCAGTGTGTGTTTTAAGGGTCACAAGACACTGCAGAACTGGCTCCATGTATCCCTGCAAAGCATCTCATATTATCTGTTTCAGTAATTTTCACAAGAGACAAAGACATGAAAGCTAGTAACAGAATATCCAGTTTTTTTATGCCCAAATGCAAAGGCAAGTGGTGTTGGGAAATTTCACAATAAGCCCCAAACCAAATGATGTGCTCATCACCTTAAACCTTATATTTCATATCACTACCAGCAAGAGCCAGCCCTGCTGAACGTCAAACTAGATCAATGATGAAGCACAATGATATAAAAGGTAAATTTGTCACCAACAATGTATCAACTAGGTTTAACACTCCCTTCCAAGACCCACTTCACTGAAATCTAACTAGGAGATGACTTATTAATAGACCTAGTGTGTCAACACATGACTATTTTAATCATATTGTCTTTAGAGAACAGATCTAATGTCAAGTCGGTTCCCACTTTCCTTTGAGTTTTACTCCCAAAATCAAATGAATGATACCTAGCTGAATCAATATTAGACTGAAATTCAAACTACAATTGCTTTTATTACAAGAAAACAATTTGCTTACCTCCTGTATGTCTGCAAGTACAAACCTAGGCAAGGCCAATTCATCCATAGCTGCTAAAACTTTCGGATATTTCTGTCCAGGTTCAGAATTGCCTCTCTAAAAGCCCAAAAAACAAATCCAAATTCCTGTTAGAAAAATTCAAAACCAGAAAAAGAAAATGTACGAGATAAACACAACCATACAGCAGAAACGTTGATAAGAAAGAAAATCCAACCCATTTCAACTAAACCAGGACAGAACTTGTTCAAAATACTACACAAGACAGTGCCATCAATCAAGTATGCTCTCAGTTCCTCCTCTGAAGCATCCAATGGCATATTTAAATGAGGTAGGGCATGGTTTAACCACTCAACCAATGACTGAATATTGACTGCAACCAAATCAAAATTCTCAACTAAGACACATAATCAAGAAAGGATAAAAAAAGGCAGCACAGGATTTTGCGCGTTCCTTACCATCACCAGCATGAGCTTCATTAGAGCTGTCATATCCCCCATTTTCGCTCAAGCTGCGTTCTGGCGAAATATCCATGTTTCAATGATCTAGAATTATTTGCTTCTACGTATTAATTATGGAACTGCACAAAATAAATGTTCAAAATATTAATTTCCACACCTTAGCAACTCTAATTGTAAAGATTTTATCTACTTTAAACTCAGGTTAAGAAAAATGAGAGTTTGTCACAAAAAGCTAAAAACGCTGGCTTTAGATTCTTTTTCTTTCCCTACACTCTTACCAAAAACAAAAGAGAAAAGAAAAAAAGGAATTAAAAAAATCACCCCAAAATCAACTAAACAGTATTATTTAGCTTAATCAAGTTTAATAGCCTATTCTAATTAACCTCGGCCAGAAAAACAGATGCAACGAAAATTCGTTAACTACAATTTACTTCTACATCGTTAGCTACCTTATGAATTCAATAATTTTTTTAAAAAAATTGCAAAAACCCTAACAAGAGCAAAAAAAAATTCTTCATTTCAAACACAGAAATCACAAATGCACTTCCATATATGACCAAAAATACGCGAATTCGCCACCAGATCGACATTAGACCCTAATTAGGAAGCAAAAGGAGTGCTACGGTCAAAATGGTGAGTAATAAAAGCTCGTTCAACTTGAGTAGACGATGTAGAGGAGGAAGCGAACATGAGATCGCGAAGAATCAACAGCCATTAGTCAGGTAAGAAACCGTAAGAGAGAGAAATCGTCGAGGAAGAAATGTATAGATCGACACCGTCCCAGAAAGCAACTCGGAACAGATTTCGGTTTTTCCTTTTTTTTTTATTGGGGTCTAAAGATCCGAGAAAGGGAAACAGCCTTGTTGGCCTATCTTAAGCTGGGAAATGGAACGCGTTTTTTTCAATTTTGGGGTTTTTTTTTTTTTTTGAAATAGCTAAAACAAAAAATAATTCTGGAAGGGGTGGAGGCCCTTGGTGACCCCAGCCCCACTCAAATTTGGGTGGAATTCCCCCCTTGTAGCTTTTGTCGTTTTTGTTGGTTTCTCTCTTAACTCTTATGTTTATTGGGACTTTGAAGTTGAAACCATAACAAAACAAGGTATTGAAAAACGAAACTACGACGTTTATTGAAAGCAGACGAATGCTATCAAGAAATTGCATTGATATATATATAGAAGGTGTGGTGATGGAAGACTTTTTTGTTAGATTTTCATAAACGTGCGGGACTGCTGACTTTTACTAACTAACATGATTTGATGTCAAATGCTACTGATATTTTTTTTTTTGGGAATAAAATGGGATCCAGTAATTTTCTTTGTTATTTTTTTTTATATAAGTTATAAAATTTAAATAGAATGAACACGATTTAATATTTAATAAAAATAGTAATTAATTTAATTGCTTGTTATCTTATTTTTCTCACCTGATTCAAATCATCAAGTTTAAAAATTAAAATATATGTAACATGAATGACCGCATTATCTTTGAAACAGAGAAGGATTTAAATTTAATATTTAATAAAATGGGTTTACAAATAGTCAGGCTTTGTATCTACATATAACATTGTGTTTTTACATCTGAATTTCGCCTTATATCATTTTAATGATATACTCTGTCTTGCATGGAACTAAAGTCATTACTCTTTTTTGGATTCGGGAAACCCCACCTCCCGCAGCGTATTTTGTGTGTTTAGGTTAGCTGGAGTAAAACCCGGCTATTCCAGGCTCTTACAAGAGATGCACGCCATGACTTCAAACTCAAACACTGCAGATATCTCAAACTCTTTTGTCTTCACGTATGCCCCTTACGGACTAAAGTCATTACAGTATATGCACATCAGCTTATAGTTGTACATAATAAAAAGTGCGCTGATATCATTGCGATAGCATTATTAAACATTTGCACTTCGTTACAAAATTGTTAAAATCATGAGGAGCTAGAGCCCATTCAGTAAGGATATGGTTAGCTTTCCTTGCATAGGAGTTTTGTTGGATATAAAATGTTTTGGTGGAAAGGTGTTAATCAATAATAAGCTGATGAAAAGGCAGCTTGGCAACAGCGAGCAACCTCATTTTCCTCTTCTTCTGCCAGCGGAAAATGAATTTATTCACTCTCTCTTTGTTCACATGAACAGTAGTGAATGTCTCTACTATTTTGGTTGGACGATTCGGTTCAAAACTAAATACACTAATCGGATCCGACCCAAGTAAAATAAAAAAAATTAATTTTTTTTTATTTTTAATTATTTTTTATTTGAAAAACTAGTGCTTAACATTATTCAATGACACTACATAAATTAGAAGGAGATCGCTTGATGACGTAGCATTTGCAAAATTTGATCGCAATCCCAATTTTGTTCATGATGATATTTTTACCGATGTTGTTTGGCGCTTAAGAAACCAAGAAAACCTGAGTCTTTATCGGATGAATTTCATACATGATGAAATTATAGATAGTTTAATGAAATAATAAAAAATATTTTATATAAAGTATTATTTATTCTATAATGTAATAGCAAAGAGTTAAATCTACAATATTTAAATTAGAAAACAATCAATAATAATACATATATATTTTTAATTATTTATAAAACCTCAATTTGAAAAGCATTATTGATCAAACACATTAAACTACTTTTTTATTCAACTCAATTTCAACCACAAGTCTAACCAAACATGAGTATAAACACCTAAAACCAACCACAATCAAAAGCACTTTTTTATAAAACAATTTTTTTTTTCAAACCACAACCACAGAAGCCACTCATAATACCAAACATGTCCAATCATGAAGGAGGAATTAAGTCATTAGCTAACTAAGGTGGTTCCCTCGGTAATAGTGTGATGTTGTTTCATGGTTTATACGCTTGGCAAGTTACTGAATGTAGTAGGTTTAAAGTGTCACGTCCTTGTAACATGATTATATTTATAGCCATTGGTGTTCGCGTGAGAGTTGGGTAGGTGTAGCAGTAAGATAGCTAGTTGGTGTAGAAGTAATAATGTGTATCATTTTGTAAAAAAGCTTACGCATACAAGACATCACAAAATATGTGTCCAGCATTATTATAATTGTTAGTATCCTAGAAAGTAAATGTACAAATATGAAAGGAAAAGGCAAGTAGAGAAAAGAAAATCATGCAGAGAAAGAAATAAAATTGATTGGTTATTAAGTCAGGCCCTGAAGACCACACTTGGTTATCTAAAAATGAGCTAATTCAGGGACAGCTAGTTGCCTGTGCTGGGCTAGCTCAAGAAACACATTTTATTTTTGATAAATTTTATCAACTGCCACAAGCATAAACATAACTTGTCCTAAAATAAATATAAGAATTACTCTTTAACTTTTAAGCAAGCAAGATTTCATCCAATTATTTCACCGACATTGCTCTAAGTCATAAAGTTCTTCCAAAAATCTGTCTCTCCTATCTTAGCAGGCATGTAGATTGGTTCAACTTTAATGAATGGCTTCATAGGCATTATCCATTTGTCCCTTTTTTCTTCTTTTTTTATTTTGCTAGAGATAGCAAATATAATTAGAGGTTGGATTTTTAATACTTATATTCTATTTATTTTTCATTAGATAATAAAATTAGATATTATAAGAACCACCAATTGATTTCCAAGGTATTACATATAAATATTTATTAGTTATTTATTATCCAACGCAAAAATAATACATATATATATATATATTGACATAAATACATATTATAAAAATCTGAAAATGTTTAAAATAATCCGGGATGAGATCTATTGAACCAGATCCAGATGAAATTAACAATTCCACACCTTTGGTTTCTATAGCTTACATATAATTTCAAGACAAATTTGGATAAATATTTCACCGGGAAATTAGTAATCGCAATGAAAAAATCAACTTCTTAGTCTTGATTGATTTTGCCTGCTTAGTTATCACTACACTACTACGCCAATATGGTATGATGCTTCCTTGCAACGAAAATTAAATCAGAATTTGCTGGCTTTGGGTTACAAACAGCCTCTGAAAAAAATGGAAAAAGAAGAAGTAGATTCGGTATTGAAACAGAACCAGGTTGATCAGTGAAAGTTTCACTAAAAGATAAATTTTTCCAGGATTTTGGTCATGAAAGTTAGAAAGAAATGTCTATACAACATTGTCATTAAACAGGATTATTTCATCAAACAAGTGAAACCAGATCTTCCTTGCATTCTACAGTCCCTGGCTTGATATTGGCAAGAAAAGGGTTACCCCCAAATTGGAAAAAAGATAAAAGTACGGGGAAGATAACAAAATCAAAGAATTTCAAGACATGTTCAAGAAACCACTTGAAACCAAATCAATCAAGACTCTGTAGGCACTGGTAGCGACAACAGGGTATGTATTGGTTATTCATTAACTACTCAACAATGTACTTCCATGGTATGATATGAAAGCATGGCATGCGTTTAGCTTCGGACCCCGTTGAGATCGTTTAAGCAAACGGACACTCCAAATTTGATGATCCACTATCAATTCACCTCCAAGTTTTCAATGGATCTTTTATCAGACTGCGCCTTTGGACCTCATTATCACTCAATGTTTCAAGTAAGCTCAAAGATGATCTTCAAAGATAAACCAGCAGAATAAAGAGTGAAAGCATTTGGCGGAGGAAGGGGCGAAACTTCACCCAGGGTAAGTTCTGTCCGCAGCTGCATTGAAAGACTATTAGCATCAAGAACATGACTAGTGTATGATTCTGAAGAAATTGAACATAAAGCTATCTTCAAAACCTATATCTTCCTGACCATCAAAATTATCATCTTCAAAATCATGAATAGTCATCTTCACTCAAATCATCCAATACAGACGTGGACACTTCGAATCGCATAAAGGAGTATGCGCTGATTCAAAAAAGGGATCGACCTTGACTCTATCTTGATCCCATCTTTTGATTGTTAAAGTTTTAACTTTTAAAGGGTATTTCACTAGACATCTTCAAAATAAGAGAGAATAAAACCAATGAGCAAAAAACTGTAAAACAAAGCGGAGGACAGGACTCAGAAAGAAAGGGAAGAGGATGTAATTGATAGAGAGGGTGAAGAGACAAAAATACATATTTTGTACAATCTTTTTCCTTTTGGACAAACCTCGAATATACCCCAAATTATTAGATATAATAAATTTTACCCCATACTCTTGTATCGTTCTTGTCTCTTGATTACTTGGATATTTCAACAGGCTCTTATTATAATTCCTAAAGTTGCAAAATCGTTAAATTTTCTACAAAATGATAGTGTTTCTTTAGAAGTAAAGTATCTTTTGAATTGATCCGTGATCAAAGTATGGATGAAAACTTAACGAGAATTTCTTGAAACTTGAGAGATAAAATTGAAAAAAAAAAGTATTTGGAGGAAAATTGAGGCACTTTCAAATCATCCTTTATTACAACTAAGTGAACTAAATATTAAAGAAAACTAAATTTTCACATATTTGAAGGATTTAAGGATTTCGAAATCTAATTTTAGTCGAACTACGGTTTAATTAGTAGAGAATGTACAATTAAAGAAAAAGAAAAGAACAAAGTATACAGAAAGTGATGGAAAGTAATAAAATTCAATAAAATAAATTGCTTAGTCCTTAGTTATACCTTTTTCTTTTTATAGTTCCTTTTAGTTATGGGGTTTTAATTTTACTCTTAAAATTCATGTTGTTTGTTTCTCATTCATTGGGCTTGGGAGAGAAAAGAAAAGGTTATCAAAAATAAATAAAACAGAGAAAGTTATTAATTGACCATATTCTCCGCAAATAAAATAATCAATCTTAGGCGATGATTTTTTTATTCAATGAGAAAAGACTTATTTATGTGTTTTTAATCCTTCATCCTATTTTAAAAGGTAAATCCTCAAGACTCGATGATGTTTTGAATTTGAATTGGTTTTTTCAATTTTTAAACTATTAACCTGTTAATTTAAGAATTAAAATAGATTTATTAAGGTGTTTATTATGTTTTTATGTTTTCAAATGAAAAAAGGGTTGGAATGTATTTTTTTTTGTCCTTGAGGTTTGCCTTGATTTTCTAGTTACCAAAGATGGATGGTGAAGTGGGCTAAAATAACCAATAGATGACAAAGTCTTCGCCATAATAAAGACGGAAATGTTGATAAATACATTGAAAAAAAGAGAACCTGTCATATGTTTATAAATAAGTTAACTCAAGTTAACTCGTGATCAATCGGAATGTTGTTGCTCAATATGTTTTTAAAAATATTAAATGGAAATGCCATGATATTTTTTTTTGCTGGAATTCGTGTTTTTAATAATTTGATACAAATAATAGTTTAGACCCATTAGTCAATTGGGTTACCATGGTCATACCTTCATCCGCTTTAATTAGGAATTCGGATAAGCTGCTATTTTGAACCCAACAAAAAATTTTTAGATATTACTTTATCTAAGCATAAATTCTTTTTTGCAAACCCTCCATTAAGTCTTTTTTGTGTTTTTTTAAATTTGATTCAATTAGTTTCAACATTATTATATGTTTGATTTTTATTATCATATGATTAAATAAAAAATTAATCTCAAGAAATAGTTAGTAGATATTCAAGTCAATAACCTAAGTCATAGAGAAGTTGTACAACCTGATCAATCCAAAACATCATCGATTCCAATATTTAAAGATGCTAGAATGATACCATTACTTTTTGTTTTGTCAAATTGGGTTTTAAATTGCTGACCAAGTCGCGTTTAATCAGATCAGCAAATCCGAAATATAAAATATCAATATGTTCAAATAATTTGAAAACTGTATTAAACAAACGAATGGATCAGAGTGTCTTTGATTGACCTAACTAACATAATTCTGAGTTAAATAATGCTTTTAAAAACATTTTCCACCATAATGCACTATGATATCTTATTCTCTTATATACTTTATAGTATTTACATTAAAATTATCTATAACATTATTTTTTGTTTAATTTAAACTATGATTATGTATTATGTTTCTAAAAAAAGAGAGCAGTTAGCGATAATTGCTTTTATTTTGATTTCGCATTGTCAAAATGTTTTTTTATATTTGTTCTTGTTGTTTTTATTTTATTAGTCAAAAGAGAGATTA